>VBSK01000259.1:0-720468 GCA_006112555.1 Tuber indicum | reverse complement strand
CCCTGTTCCAGACCGACCTTACCAGGCGGCTGTGAATACACCTCTCCCATCCAGACAAGCTCCTGTTATCATTGAACCTGCTCCCCCTGCCTCCATGCCTTCCCTGCCTAAGTTAAACCTGGTGCGCCCAGGAAACCTACTGATGCAAATGAGTTTTTTGACAAACTTAGGCAAGGACAATATAACAAGTCCGGGGGTGAATGGGGTATGTGGGGTGCTCCGGAGAAAGAACGGGTCCGAAGGCCTTTGTCGCCGGGGGTTACGGCCTTCTGTTACACTGGTTGTACGGTCGTGGGAGGACCTCACTTTCCAAAGGCCGCACATGCCTCAACTGTCCTAACAGTCGTTCGAGTCAAGTGTACCGGAAGCCGGAGGAGGAGGGTCCGAAGATGAAAAGCCCAAATGTTCTTATTGTGGTTCACGTTTGCACGTGGGACCTCCGGCAATGCCGGATAGCTGTCTGGAATTCCAGCAGTTTGTTCAGGGTCGGTATGGGGTTACTCCGAGTTCTTCGGCAGCTGTCCCATTACCAGACCCACCTCCCATGCCTTTGTCTCGTTCGGGGGTGGTTTCCCCAAGAGGACAGACAAGGGGAAAGGGAGGACTCCTTTGACGGGTATGATAGACCCTCTGGAGGCCCTGGCAGAAATGCCGGTGGCGGCGGAGATCAACTCCCGCCTGGCGGAAACGTTGGTGCTGGCGGAAACCCGGGTGATTCCAGTTCCTCCAGTAGCAGTGATGACGATGATGCCGACTCCATACCCGATTTCTCTGAGTTTCTGGGGAGGCGGAAGCCAAACTGGAGCGAGAAAAAGAAGAGACGCTATGACCGCGGAGCACGAAGGTTGCTACGAGCTTTCTTGCAGATGAGTGGGGCAGCTGGAGCTAGTCAGCCAGCCGGTAACTCCACTCCTTCAGGGGGAAAGCCAAGAAAGCCCGCGAAGTTAGGTGATGTAACTCCCTTCAAAGGAGATACAACCGATACCCAGCGGTTCATTAGCGATGTGGAAATCAAGTTCGAATACTTCCGAGAATCAGTCACGGAAGATATGGACAAAATCAGCTTGGTTATCCCTCTTCTTCAAGGCACTGCCAAAACTTGGTACATGGGCCTACACCGGTACGTCAGCGAGGACGGTGCACGCGCCGGGTGGGTATGCCGTTTGACCCCAACCATGAGTTTCGTACATGGGAAGGATTTAGGAAACGGCTAATGGCAAGTTTCGGTGCCCATGTTGATCGGGACCGCGCTCTAAGCGAGTGGACGAAGCTGCAGATGAAGCCTGGTCAGGTTGACCAGTACTTAGACTCGGTAATGGATCTGATTGTCCAATTGGGTTATACGGACCCTACAATGATCAAAGACAAGATCCGGATGACAATGACATCCCAACTACGGAATGTCTGGGCACAAAAGACACCTCATCCTACCGATGTGTCCGAGTACATGGACCTTCTGCGGAAGACGGGCCACGCCCTCCAAGACAATATCACTTTCAGCGAGACAGTTACGAAAAGCCGAAGTGATAACCAGGGCAAGAGCGAGGAGAGGTTGTCAACCTCGAGGAAACAACCGAAACGGAAGGAAAAGGGTTCGGGTAAGCCCAACCCTAGGCGCTCCTTATCTTCTGCGGGTACATCCCAGAAGCAAGGGAATTCTGAGCATGCTAATGCCCATAAGAATATCCCGTCTACGCTTATCGATAAGCGCAAGAAGGAGTCGCAGTGCACACGATGTGGAAAACCGGGTCACTTTTGGCGGAAATGTTTCTCCACCGACCCTGTTGTTAGTTCAGCCAAAGGGGTTAAAGCGATAACCAAAAAGAGGAAGGCTGAAGATGCAGAAGTCAATGAAGCATCAAACAACAAAGTCCGTCGCATCGAAGCACCACCTTCAAAGAAGTTATTGGAAATCCGAAAGTCATCTCCCGAGATTATGGAGGTTGATACGGATGCTGAGGAATAGGTAAGTTCCTTTCCTTGCAGCGAAATAACAAGACACTGACATAACTCTAGGAAGTTATGTGAAGGGCTCCGAGAGTAAGCATGCCCCGAGAAATCCTGCAGTCAATACATAGACTGACCAGGCCTCTTAGATGTTCTGGGCCGCAGCGGTCTGCGAAGGAACGAGGCAGGTGGAGGATTTGGGTCAGCACGGGAATTCTCTTTGGGTGTTTGTCTTGGTTTATTTCTCCTTTGTATTCTTGTTATGTTACTGCGGGAATATATCATTTCCTTACTTCGATGGATTATTTCCTTAGTATTGGAAGCGAAATTGTTTTCTTTTGTTAGACTAGTTCCTTTCACATCAAGCAGGCCTTGATTCGAGCAATGAAATTTTGTTATCAAGTTTACCTGAGGAGGGTTCAGTACCCGAAATCATGCTGGCGTGATAGTAAACACCCTAGCTATTGATATACCGTGATTTGAAACCTTAACATTTTGACCCGTTGTGGCCACTCTTGTGTCGAAAGGCAAGAGACTCCGTTAAACATGCTTCTAAAAGAAAACTCAAGAAAGAAGGCGCGGCTTTCAGGCCCCCCAAAACATATAAAGTCTATCCGAGTTCGAGTTAGACTAGAATGGCGTTGTGGCGCGAGAGACAGTACAGCCGAGGCTGTGTTATTGTTGGATAGTGGCGCTACTGGCGCAGTGCTTAGCACACGATGGGCTAAGGAAACACAAGTTCCTTGTGTCCGGAGAAAGGTTGCTGCTCCAATAAAGGATGCTAGCGGGAATGACATTCCTAACTCAGGGCTTCATTACACTAAGACCCTGAAGATGCGTATTGGCGATCATGTCAATGACATGAGATTTGAACTGGCGGACATGTCCGACAAGAAGATTGATGGTTATCTTCCAATGTCATGGCTCCATGAACATAATCCCGACATAGACTGGGAAACACGCAGCTTCACTTGGAGGTCTGTATTGTGTAAGGCTAGATGCCTTGTTGGCCAGAGACGGTTAGAATTTATAACCGAAGAAGAGCTATTGGCAGAAGACCAAGCTCAGGTATATCTTCTTGGATATGCCCAGTTCACAGGAGAAGACGGGAAAGATATTGCCCTAAGTCTCCTCCCCGAATATAAGGACTATGGCGATATATTTAGCCAACAAAGGATAGATGCGTTACCAGAGCACTCAGAGTATGATCACAAGATCGAGTTAATGCCTGAGACAGCACCTCCCTTTGGTCCTATATATCCATTGTCTGAAAACGAGCTCAAGATTCTGAGGGAGTATCTCAATGAGATGCTGGCAACGGGAAAGATACGGAGATCTAGTTCCCCTGCCGCAGCCCCAATTCTCTTTGTACCCAAACCTGATGGGTCATTGAGGTTATGTATTGATTACCGAGGGCTTAACAAGATTACGGTGAAGAATAAATATCCTTTACCACTGATGAATGAGCTGCGTGATAGACTTGGAAAAGCCACTGTCTTCACTAAGTTGGACTTGAAGAATGGCTATTATCTCCTCCGAATGGCAGAAGGAGAAGAATGGAAGACAGCTTTCCGCTGTCGTTATGGGTTGTATGAATATACGGTAATGCCGTTTGGGCTATGTAACGCCCCATCTACTTTCCAGAGTATGATAAATAAAATCTTTCATGATTTATTAGACGAAGGAGTCATCGCCTATATAGATGACATCCTAATATACTCAGAGACCATCGAAGAACATGTCTCACTCGTTAGGCGAGTTATGGAAAGACTGCGCAAGGCTAGGCTTTGTGTAAGCATTAAGAAATCTACATTCCATCAAAGAGAGGTAGAATTCTTGGGATACCGTATATCCGATCGTGGTATTATGATGACCACGGAAAAGGTGAAGTCTATTGAAGTTTGGACTCCACCAAAGACAGTTGTTGACGTTCAAAGCTTTTTGGGTTTTGCAAACTTCTACCGTCGGTTTATTGAAGGCTTCAGTAAGATAACAAAGCCGTTAACTGACTTAACGAAGAAAGATACCAAATGGGAATGGGGTCCAAGGCACGATGAAGCCTTTAGTCGCCTGAAGGCGATGTTCATTGCAAGCCCCATTCTAGCCCACTTTGATCCGGAACGGTTAACCAAGTTGGAAACCGATGCTAGTGATTTTGCATTGGGTGCTATACTGTCACAGTTATGCGAAGATGGTAGATGGCATCCTATAGCCTACCATAGTCGGAAGTTCTCGCCAGCAGAGATAAATTATGATGTGCATGATAAAGAGATGTCCGCAATTGTTGCAGCATTCAAAGAATGGGATCATCTCTTGCGCTCAGTATCGGATCAGATAACTATTTATACTGATCATAAGAATTTGGAGTACTTTAATAGTACTAAGATACTGAATCGTAGGCAGCATCGCTGGGCGGAATTCCTACAACCTTTTAATTTTAAGGTTGTCTATCGGGAAGGGCGCCTTAATGGAAAGGCTGATGCGTTATCGAGGCGTTCGGAGTACCGCCCTGAAGGGGGGAGTAATTCTGCGAAATTGGGTCAAGAACAGATGTTTTTCCGTCCGGGACAGTATTTGGATAGCCAGGAGCGGGACATCTTGCGACCACAGTTGTTACAACTGTGCCAAGGCTTCCGGTTGAAGTCCGGAATGCTTGATGACATGAAGGTCGCTATAGCAAAGGACAATACTTATCAAAGTATTTACAAGTCTATTGTCCAAAAGGACAATAAGGTTGACCCTAATTTCTCAATAGAGAAGGACTTCCTCCTTTACAAGAGGCGTTGGTACATACCGGAGGATCAAGGGCTGAAGGAACGGATCATGCAAGCGGAACATGATTCCCGTCTAGCCGGACACTTCGGGACTTATAAGACAATAGGGAAGGTTAAAGCCAACTTCTACTGGCCTAAGATGGAGGCCTACATCGAAGACTATGTTCGGTCATGCGATGTCTGTCAAAGGGTAAAGACAGTGAGACATAAGAAGTTTGGGCTCTTAGAACCTATAGATGTTCCTATGAGGCCATGGAACGCAATATCAATGGACTTCATTGTGGCGTTACCAGAATCCGAGGGCTTTACGAAGATCTGGGTCATTGTTGATAGATTCTCAAAAATGGCGCATTTCATCCCCCTCGCTACGGAGGTACCTATCAAGGAACTTGCTCTTATATTTCTCAAAGAGATCTGGAGACTGCATGGACTCCCAGAATCAATTATCTCCGACCGAGATACTCGATTCACTTCAAAATTTTGGGTTAGCTTAATGGGACTACTTGAGGTAAAACTCAATGTCTCTACCGCGTTCCATCCCGAGACCGACGGCCAGACTGAGCGGGTGAACCAGACACTGGAACAATACCTTAGGAGTTATTGTACCTACCAGCAGGATGATTGGGTTTCGCTACTACCGTTAGCGGAGTATGCCTATAATACATCCACCTCCGAGTCAACCAGGTTATCTCCTTTTGAGATTAACTATGGATTTTCTCCGAGGACAAACTGGTCTGGAATTGTTCCTGACAATAAGGGGATTCATCCAAGTACGGAGCTGTTAGTAAAGGATTGGGAGGGTACATGGCAAGACATACGGGAAACATTACAAAATGCTCAAGAGAGGCAACGGAAATGGCATGACAAGAAACGATTACCATCTCCAGAATATGCCACACTAGAAGATGTCGAAGAGGGCAGAGCTATAAAGGCTGATCGGGTAATGCTGAATCGCAAGAATATCCGTACAAAGAGGCCTATGGAGAAACTAGACCACCGAATGTTTGGTCCCTTTGTGGTCAAGCGACGTGTTGGTACTAGGGCATATGAACTCCAGTTGCCTGCGCGTTGGTCTATCCACCCGGTATTCAACGTTGGGTTATTAGAGCCCTACCGAGAGGATCAGACCGGGAGAAGGGTTAAAGATATCCCTATCCCTGACATAGTGGAAGACGAGCCAAGTTATGTTATCTCGGGAGTGTTAGACAGCCGGTGGTATGGAGGAGTTAAACAGAAGTTCCCTCATCGGTTTGTCCAGTACCTGATATCGTGGGATGGCTATGGACCTGAAGAAAATTCTTGGGAGCCGTTTGAGATGCTGGAAGGAACCGGTATACAAGCCTTAAGCGATTTCCACAAAAGGTATCCATCTAAACCTAGGGACCATAGGGTTGTAGATATACCGAGTAGCGGAAATAAAAGACGTCGTTAGATCGGCTCGGGTCGAGCCTTATAGAAGAGGGGAGTGATGTAACGAGACTCCACTGAGTACTATTACAAGTAGCCAAACCTACACCCATACCGGAGTCAAGAGACTACCGCGGTAGGGCTGGCGGTAGACTTAGGTCTACCGGGTGGAGGTACCGGTGGTTAGGTACCTCAGTCGGGCATGCTAGGCCATACCAAAGGTACATAGGTCCTAGTAATGGTTGGGGGTTACCCTACTCTGTAGGGTAACCCAAGTAGTCAATTTGGGAGTTACCCTGAATTACTCGACGGAGAGTCCAGGTAAAGTTACCCTACTCTGTAGGGTAACTCGGGGTACAGTTACCCTACCTTCGGACTAGGGTTACCCTGCCTTGGGCCACGGGTTACCCTGCTATGGAGTCAAGTTACCCTACCTTGAAAGTAACTTGTTACGCAGGACTTCGGGGGAAGTTACTAGATTGTTTGTCACGCGAAACTACATAGGGTGTTCGAATCTCAGGTTGTGCGGATCACTCCGGCACAACCAGTTGAGCTCCGAACAAGCTGTAACTTGGAGGTGTGGTGGCTAACACCCCCCTCCGGCCCCGTTATAAGTCCCTGGCGTCATGGGCTACAGCCTGAAGAGTTGCTGTAAGTCTAGCAAAAGTCTCCCGGTGGAGATGCTTCCATAACACCGTATACGTCACTGCCGTCCGTCCGACCGGAAGCTGTCCGCAGGATATATGAGGGGACAGAGGAGAACCTGGAGAATGGCCTCCAGGTGGTTTCGTGTAAAACGGACCAGAACTGACGGAGTAATACCACTTTGAAGTAAAGAGTAGTATGTGAGGTTACCGGAGGCCAGTAGGCGAGGTAACCGAAGTCCGTTGCCCCGAAAGTGTAATAGTATTGGAGAATCGTTAAGGACTCTAAGACACTAGTCTGGGGCCACGATATGACCTACTTCTAGGAGGGTTGACTGTGGGTAGCGCCTATTGGTAGTCAACCTCCGGAGTGGTCTATCGGGGGAGCTACGTGGCTATCTTCCGGAGTGATATGGAAATGAGTAGAACCGGATAGATGTTCAGGAGCCGCGAATGCTTGCAGAAGACTAAGTGTATATGGGTAGAGAGTTCCATAGTTGGTATAGTATCCGCACGGGCATGACAGCTCGCCACTGGCATGACCACGATATGAAGAGTTTTTACTCCTGCGGTTGCATTGGAGATGCAGCGGCTAAAACACTTCTATCGGGCAGATGTTAGAACACCATCGAGTGGTCTAGTTCGCTACGGAGGATCGTTGGTCCGACCCGTAGAGGTTGGCTAGACAGCCCACGGGAGTTGGGTGCTCGCGAACGCAGAGTAGTGATGGGGAGTAACTGGCAGCATACCAAACCTACTTAAGTATCTGCGAGTTCTCCTCTACTCTGGCAATCAACTACCTCTCGAGATCAGGACTTAATTGAGAAAAGCTGTGGCTTAACGATATTAAGTTTTACCGTTTATTTTTTCAACTCTACTGTTGATTATCTTTATCTTACTTCTGAAAGAATACTTCGGTGCGGTCGCAACCTCGGGATCCATCTTCCCAGAGGGAGCCCCCGTTACATAGTTTGACAGAAATGTCGACTGCCTCCGCACTACCCTCCTCCTACACACCCCTCTTAATCGCATGTCGACCCGCTCTAAACCTTGGTGGTCGCCAGTCCTCACCTCTCTCCGAATCTCATTTCACGTGGCTACCTGTCGCGCCCGCAAGACCCCTAACATGGACTCCCGGGCTGAAGCCCGATCGTCTCGCAACACCTACTTTAAAGCCATCAAGCAGGCCAAGTGAAAATACTGGGACGATTTCCTCTCTTCTGAAACTCCAAAGATTGTGTGGACAGCCAAACGGTTCGCCATGGGATGCCCCCCTGACCGCTTTCCATCTTTCCCGGACGCTGACACTCCACTGGCTGTCAACACCGCCCTCCTGACCCACCTTTTCCCACCCAGGGAGTCCTCCTCCCCTCTTACTATCCTGCTCCCCTTCAAGGACCTTGTCATCCTCACTAAGGAGGAGGTCTCCAAGGCCCTGGCCTCCAGCTCGAGCTCATCCGCCCCTGGCCCCGACAACGTCCTGTACTCGGTTTGGAAAAGAGTCCACGGCACCAACCCGAAAATCCTCACCTCCTTCCTGGGCCCCCTCCTCCTATATGGTTGTCACCCCTCGTCCCTTAAGCAGGCCAATGGCATTGTTCTCGACAAGCCTGGCAAAGCCTCCGATGATACCCCAGCCTCCTTCCACATCATAGTCCTCCTTCAAACCCTATCCAAGATCCTGGAGCGTGTGGTAGCTGTAACGCCAGCCGGAGTTGCTCGGGCCCTTGGCCTCGTCCACCGTAACCATTGTGGTTCACTTTCAGGTATGAGCACTTTCGATGCCCTAGCTACCTTGTCCCATGAGGTCCGGCTCTCACACAGCGTGGGCCTCTGTTCCTCTACACTTTTCCTTGACGTCAAAGGGGGCTTTGACAATGTAGACTCGGCTGCCCTGTATGGCAAACTTCAGGAAAAAGGCTTTCAGCCCTACCTTGTTTCGTGAGTCCGATCCTTTCTACATGGCCGTCAATGCTGCCTCCTATACCAAGGTTCTCCTAAGGTGCTCTCGCCGGTCCCGGTCGGTACCCCCCAGGGATCACATGTCTCCCCTCTTCTTTTCCTGATCTACGTTTCCTCCCTTCACTTCCCTGTCCCCAACCGCATAATCCTCTCCTATGTCGACAACTTTCGTAATAACAGTAGCCACGCCCTCCTACTGGCGCAACGTTCAGAAACTGCAGGCTGGCGCGTCCTCACTCACATTGAAAGGAAGGCGCATAGGCGTCGCCTTCTCTCTTCCCAAAACAGAGCTAATGCACTGGAGGACGCCCTAACAGAGAGGGCCACCCTCCCCCCTCCCCGTCTCAGTGGACTCAGTCCCCTACAAACTGGCCCCAGTACTTTGGTGGTTGGGCTACTGGCTAGAACCGGCAATTCCTGCGCTGGATCGTGCCACCTCATCCCATTTCACTAGACGCCTCGCACTTGCTGAAGCTGCCCTCGCTACAATAGACAGCCTATCGCGGCCGGGAAAATGTCTCGCCCCACACCTGTACCACCGCCTCGCTTCCTCCCTTGTCCACCCCATCCTCCTCTACGGCTGTGACCTGCTCTCCCGCAACTCCAAGATGCTCGACAAGATGAGGGCGTTCCACCACAGGGTGCCGAGATGGGTTACGAACTGCTTCTCCTCAACCAACACGGTGATCCTTCCCTGTGAGCCCTCCCTCCCTCCTATCGACCTCTTTATTAAACACCTCCAACCCCTGGCGGCAGTCCGCCTTGTATGTCTCCCACCGGAAATCAACCCAGCACCAGCCCGCCTTGATCACTCTGTCCCAACTACGTGCCCCTTCCGGGCACCCGACTCCCTCCGTCTCCCATGCTCTGTCCAGCGCAGGCACCCCTAGGCCGGCCCCAACTACACCCTCCTCAGATAGTCCACCAAGCTGCCCTCCCCTCCCAACCGACGGCACCTCCGAGTTGATGCAGTCGCCCACCGTGTTCACTTCATTATCGGCAACCGTAATGGCCGCCTTCCTCCGGCAAACGCTCTGCTCTTGCCTCCCCTACAGGTCGCCCCGCTTGGAGCCCCTGCCCTCTACGCTTTGCTCATGGCCAGATGCCGTGAGGAACCCCTCACCTCATGGCGCCTCCTCTCACCTCCCCCGCCCTACTACCTCTTCGGTCCCACAGTGCGCCCGCACCCCTTTATTGGCTTGTGGTGTTTGCTCTCCGGCCAGCTCCACCAGATGCGCACCGGCAAAAGCTACCTAACTGCCCACCCTTCATGGCACTACACCGACCCCTCTCCCCTCTGCCCCTGGTGCGAGGAAGGAGACGAGAGGTTCAAACATGCCCTCCTGTTCTGTGCCCCCAAGTCCGCCGCCCGCCACTGCCACCTCCAAGGGGCGACAGATGTTGGACCTGACTCTCCTCTGTGGACCTTGATTTTGATGCTGGTGGGCCTCGGTCGCTACCTCACTGCTACCCGAACTGGTTTCCCCCCTGACATGTCTGCACAATATGCTCCACTCCAGCCCTCTCTCTCCCCCTCCCCTTCCCTTCCTGCCTCGTCTCGGTTGTCGTTGGCTTGGTCGCCAAATGGTCTAAGTGGTGGATGGTCTCCTGTTTAATTTCATTACTTGTTTATGTGAGTTTTGTTTTATTTCCCGTAGGATGCTAGTTCGTTAGTTAGTAGTTTTCCTTTATAAGTCCTGAGTAGGCAACGCGTCGGTTATTGGTCGCTATAGGAGGAACCGGTTTTGATTTTTCTTTTGTTAGTTGTTTGATTTTAGGGTTTTGTTTCTGCCATAGCTAGCGCTGCACGCATGTTCTTGTACCTTACACATACAATGAATATATGATATAAGAAAAAAAAAAAAAAAAATGGCTAGACCTGGGAAGTGGAACGAAGTCAATCTGTCAACGGCTCCGAGAGTTACTAGGATTCAAAGATATGATATCTCTGCTACAAGCCATAAGTAACGGGATGTTTTCGCACAAGATCGTGATATGAATGTTAGGATGTTGGGGGTAACAAACCAATGCATTCACACCCACCCTCCGAAAATTAGAAAGAGTCTAGAACTCCGGGAAATGCTACTGAAGAAGCCAGCGAGCTCTTAGGAGTGTTGCAACCACGATATGTGGTGTACCACAGTTGCGGGGTATACGACCAACACAACCCGAAGGTCCACCCCTCTACATAGGAAAACCAGTAGTTGCCGACCGAGGAATTATGAGACTGTTCAACACAATGCTATCTTCTCTACGTGAAGAGAGTCATCGGAACGAATTCTATAGGTTAGTTGTTGAGTTATCATAACTAGAAGTCATCGACTCCGGCATATATGCCGTGGCAATTCCGTATTAAGACTGATCCTCTTGATAACAGGAAGGACTATTGGAGCCACCTTAGTTCAACTTGAGTACTCGGCTACAGGTCTATAGACTCTAAGGATCGGATTATTACTACTGCTAACAAGTATGCCTTCCCGGCAGGAAATGGTAACTACAGAAGATGGTGTGGTGGTTTTCAGGGTCTCTGGTGTTCGCACCTTTACGGAGAACTCGACGTTGCGTATTAGATTTAAAGAGGTACATATTTTGAATGTTAGATAGAGGTAGTCCACGACCACTCAGACACAGAATATAGATATTGAAGTGCCTTCCAAGCTTTATACATCATCAAGAAACGGAGAAGAGACCTTAACAATATAATATTGTTCTTACGATTCTATCCTACTTTCTTGTACCCTTAGTAGTCATAAACGAAACAAGTTGCTTCCGAGCCTTCGTAGACAAATCTCCGTCTTTACAAAAACAATCTCGATTGGGCTAGACAACCTTAAGTCTATACCTGTTGTCTCCACCTAACAGCCCGGGCCTCTCGAATCTTTCCTTTGTCTAGCATAACAGCGTAGGATGCTGTGATGTTTTTCTTTCCTTGTTTCCGAGTTTTTCCTCTTTGCCCTCGATGCCTGTGCTTGTAGCCATCCAGGATCCACCTGTGTGGTATGCGCGACTACCTTCCTTTCCCCATTATAGGTATTTTTACCCTCTATTTACCTATGGTAAGCCGCATGTGGCTTGTTATGTCCTACTTTCTTTTCTTGAAGTTGTCTCTCTTCAGCTGGTGTAGTCAGGCCACTCTACCCACATCATGGCAGTGGACTTATTTTCTGACTTCGGCTTTTGCTTGTCTTCCCAAACCGGCCTCACAGTGTACAATGTGTACAATACTCAGGGCATCTCCACTCACACCTGTACTGTTTCTCCAGATTTGTGGTTTCCTGACTTAGATTTTCCTGTCTTTGTTTTAGGCGACTTTCATCTTCATCATTCCTTGTCCGACCCCCTGAGGGTATTTTCTTCTACTGAGCTTGGCATGTCGTCACCTTACTTTCAGTTGCCTTCATTGCATTTTTTTTCTTTACTAAACACCCCTGATATGTTTACTTACTTTGCTTTTACCTCAGTGGACAGGCCCTCAGTTCTTGATATTGCCTTCGCAAACGGTACGGTGGCCCAGCTTTTGACCGAGTGGTTTACCCCGCTCCTGTCTACTAGCTCAAATCATGTTCCTGCCTGTCTTTTCCTTTCCACATCGTTACTACGCCCTCCTGCCGCCTCCGCTGCATGGGCCAAAACCGACTGGCTAGTCCTCGGTGATGCCCTCAATTTATTTGTTGCTTCTCCTTCTCCCTTCCTTCCTACTTCTTCATTGACCTCAACCTGGTTTAACAGAAATGTTGACCGCCTCCATACCACTCTCCTCCTCCATACTCTCCTCCACCGCCTATCCAGTCACTCCAAGCCCTGGTGGTCTCCCCTCCTCTCCTCCTTGAGAACATCCTTTCATGCTTCCACTCGCTGAACCTGTAAGGCCACTGCTGAGGCCCGGCGTGCCCATAATGCCTATTTCAGGGCCATCAAGCAGGCTAAGTGCACAAATTGGAATGACTGTCTCTCCTCCGTCACCTCTAAGACCATCTGGACTGCCAAACGCTTTGTACAAGGATGGTCCCCTCATCTGTTCACTTCCTTTCCCGATGCAGACACCCTGTCTGAAGTCAGTACTACCATCCTGTCCCACCTCTTCCCACCTGGGACCTGCATTCCCCTCCCGGCTATCCTCTACCCCTTCAGCGACCTTAACGCGCTCACAAAAGACGAAATCCTCAAAGTACTTGCTTCCAGCTCTAGCTCGTCCGCCCCAGGTCTTTACCACATCCGCTACTCGGTTTGGAAAAGAGTACACGCTACCAACCTAAACATCCTCACCTCTCTCCGAGGACCACTCCTGCTCTTTGGTTTCCACCCAGCCTCTCCTAAACAGGCTAGGGGCATTGTTCTCGACAAACCTGGCAAAGGCTCCTACGACATACCAGCTTCATTCTGTATCATTGTCCTCCTCCAGACCCTCTCCAAGATCCGCGAGCGTGTGGTAGCTGTGAGGCTTGCCCCAGTCCCTCATGTCCTCCGCCTGGTCCACTCCAATCAGTGTGGCTCGCTCTCCGGTATGGGAACTTTCGATGCCCTTGCTACGCTCTTCCACGAAGTCCGGCTTACGAACAGCGTAAGCCTCAGCTTCCCCACTCCATTTCTGGACGTGAAATGAGGCTTTGATAATGTGGACTCTTCCTCCTTATGCAGCAAGTTACGTGAGAAAGAAGTATGATCCTATCTCATCTCTTGGGTTCGCTCTTTCTTGCTTGATCGCCAATGCCACCACCTCTACCAAGGCTCACGTAAAATCCTGACCCCGGTCCAGGTTGGGACCCCTCAAGGGTCGCCTCTCTCCCCCCTTGTCTTCCTTATCTATCTTTCATCCCTCCACTTCCCAATCCCCAATGGTTTCATCCTCTCTTATGTTGACAATTTTGCCATAACTGTGGCTTCACCTACCTACCGGCGTAACGTCGAGAAACTTCAGGCCATTGCGACCTCTTTCACCTCACTGGACCACTGCATCAGTGTCGTTTTCTCCCTCCCTAAGGCTGAACTCGTGCACTGAAGGAGCCATCAGCCGCGGGAACCCCCCTCTCCCCTCGCCCTCTCGGTGGAGTCAGTCCCCTACAAACCCACTCAGGTACTTAGATGGTTGCGCTACTGGCTCGAACCAGCAACTCTGGCGCTGGATAGGGCCACCTCCCGACACTTTACACGGTGGCTCACCGTGGCTGAAGGCGCATTGGCTACAATTGACAGTCTCTCCTGCCCTGGTAAGGGCCTTGTGTTAGGCGGAGACAACAGGTATAGACTTACGGTTTTCTGGGCCAATCGGGATTCTTTCGTGTAGGCGGAGATTTGTCTAGGAAGGCTGGGAAGCAACTCGTTTCGTTTGTGACTACTAAGAGTGCGAGCAAGTAAGATAGAATGGTAAAGACAATATTATGTTGTTAAGGTCTCTTCTCCGTTACTTGATGATGTCTAAAGCTTGGGAGGCACTTCGAGATTTATATTCCGCGTCTGAGTGTTCGCGGACTATATCAATTTAACATACAAAATATGTACCTCTTCAAATCTAACACGCAACGTCGAGTTCTCCATAAAAGTGCGAACACCGGGAGACCCTGAAAACCACCACACCATCTTTCGGTAATTTCTATTTCCTGCCTGGAAGACGTACTTATTACCAGTAGTAATTATCCAATCTTCAGAGTCTATAGACCTGTAGCCAAGTTCTCAATTCGAACTATGTTGGCTCCAGTAGTCCTTTCCGTCGCCAACAGGATCAGTCTTGAGACGAAGTTGCTTATGCGAGTATGCCGGAGTGGATGACTTGTAGTTGTGATAACTCAACAACTAACCAATAGAATTCGTTCTGATGACTCTCCTCTCGTGGAGGAGAGGTCATTCTATTGAACAGTACCATAATCCTTCTGTCGGCAACTCCTGGTTGTCCTATGTAGAGGGGGTGGACCTTCGTGTTGTGTGGGTCTTAAATCGCGCAACTGTGGTACAACTCATATCATAGTTGCAACACTCCTCAAAGCTCTTTGGCTTCTTTGGTAGTGTCTCTAGGAACTTTAGACTCTTTCTATTTGTCGGAGGGTGGATGTGAATGCTTGGTTCGTTGTCCCGAACCTTCTAACATTCATATCACGACCTTATGCGAAAACGTCCCGTTACTTACGGCCCGTACCAAAGATGTCATATCTTTGAAGCCTAGTAACTCCCTGAGTAGTTGACGGATTGACTTCGTTCCACTACACAGGTCCAGACATTTTTTCTTTTTTTTTTTTATATCATATATTCATTGTTTGGTGAAGGTACAAGAACGTGCGTGCAGCGCTAGGTATGGCAGAAATAAAACCCAAAAATCAATCAACTAACAAAGGAAAATCAAAACCAGTTCCTCTGATGGCGTCCAATAACCGACGCATTGCCCACACAGGACTTATAAAGGAAAACTACTAACTAACTAGTATCGTAATGGAAACACATCAAAACTCATAACAATAAGCACCGAAATCAAACAGGAGACTTTCCACCACTTAGACCACTTGGCGACCCAGCCAACGACAACCGAGGCGAGGCAGGAAGGAAAGAGGAGGGGGATAGAGAGGGAAGACGGGGAGCATATTGTGCATACATGTCGGGGGGGAAATCAGTCCTGGTAGCGGTAAGGTAGCGACCGAGGCCCAAGAGCATCGGGATCGAGGTCCATAGAGAAGAGTCCGGTCCAACATCCGTTACCCCCTGGAGGTGGCGAGCACAGGCGGCAGACTTGGCAGAGCAAGCCAGGAGGACATGTTCGAACGTCTCATCCCCTTCCTCGCACCAAGGGCAGAGGGGAGAGGGGTCGGTGTCATGCCATGAGGGATGGGCAGCCAGATAGCTTTTGCCAGCGCACATCTGATGGAGCCGGCCGGAAAGGAAACGCCCAAGGCCCATAAAGGGGTGCGGGCGCAGGGTGGGGCCGAAGAGGGAGTAGGGCGGGGGAGGAGAGAGGAGGCGCCATTAGGCGAGGAGTTCTTCGCGGCAGCGGGCCTTGAGCGAAGCGTAGAGGGCGGGGGCCCCAAGCGGGGCTAGCTGAAGGGGAGGCAGGAGGTGAGGGTTTGCCGGGGCGAGGGGGTCACTGCGACAGCTGATAATAAAGTGGACACGGTAGGCGACTGCATCGACAGGAAGGTGAGGCCGATTGGGTGGGGAGGGCGGTTTGGAGAACCAGCTAAGGGGGGTGTAGTTGGGGCCGGCCCAAGGGTGGCGGCCCCGGACGGAACCAGGGAGGCGGAGGAAGTCGCGCGCCCGGAAGGGGAACGTAGTCGGGACAGAGTGGTCTAGGCGGGCAGAAGCCGGGTTGATTTCCGGTGGTAGGCAGACGAGACGGACTGCCGCTAGTCATTACAGGTGCTTGATTAGGAGGTCGATTGGAGGGAGGGAGGCCTCACAGGGGAGAATGGTCGTGTTGGTGGAAGCGAAGCAGTTTGTAATCCACCTCTGCACCCTGTGCCAGAAGGCCCTCATCTTGTCGAGCATCCTGGCATTGGGGGAGAGCAGGTCACTGCTGTAGAGGAGGATGGGGCGAACAAGGGAGGAGGCAAGTCGGTGGCAAAGGTGTGGGGCGAGTCCTTTGCCCGGGCGGGAGAGGCGGTCTATTGTAGAGAGGGCTGTCTCAGCCAGGCCAAGGCGCCTGCTGAAATGGGAGGAGGTGGCTCGGTCCAGCGCGGGAGTTGCTGGCTCCAGCCAGTAGCCCAACCACCGAAGTACTTGGGCCGGCTTGTAGGGGATGGAGTCAACTGAGATGGGGACGGGGGAGGTGGGCCCTCTCTGTTGGGGTGTCCTCCAGTGCATGAGTTCAGTTTTGGGGAGAGAGAAGGCGACACCTATGCGTCGCCCTTTGGATGTCAGCGATGACGCAACTGCCTGCAGTTTCTGGATGTTACGCCTGTAGGAAGGTGAGGCTACTGTTATAGCGAAGTCGTCGACGTAGGAGAGGATGATGCCGTTGGGGACTGGGAAATGGAGGTAGGAAACATAAATCAGGAAAAGAAGAGGGGAGACAGGTGATCCCTGGGGGGTGCCGACCTGGACCGGCGAGAGGACTTTAGGAGAACCCTGGTATAGGAGGCGGCAGTGCCGGCCATGTAGAAAGGATCGAACCCACGAAACAAGGTAGGGCTGAACGCCCTTCTCCCGAAGCTTGCCACATAAGGCAGCTGAGTCGACGTTATCAAAGCCCCCCTTGACGTTAAGGAAGAGTGTGGAGGAACAGAGGCCCATGCTTTCACAGGTCTAGCCAGAGGTTCCCTCTTATATATCCCGCGAGCAGCTTTCAATGGGACGGACAGCAGCGACGTATACGGTGTTATTCTGACACGTTCAATTCTGTGACCATATAGTCACAGGACGCAACTAAGGTTGATGTGTATGATGATGCGTGGGTCCCGTAAGGGGGCCGGAGGAGGGTGTTGGATACTGAGATTCTCGAACTCGGGTAAAGTTACGCTACCTAGGGTACTCCTAGGCTATGGGAATCGGGTACTCCTAACATGAGCTCCCTCCTCAAGGGCTTCGCCTCGAACGCCCCTTTGGTACAAAAATAAATATTAAACATGAAATTTTTAAATATTAAAAATTAAACCTTAAACATTAATCATTTAAGGACCTGATGGAAGCAGTGTAAAAAACCTTTCGTGTTTGCTTGGCCACCGCAGGAAAACCCTATCTTCATCGTCCTTCCTCTACCCGCCGTTGCATTTCCAGGTTATCGCGATGAAATTTTTCCACCAATTCCCTCGCATTATCCATTCCGGTCGCAGGTTCTGTAACCGGTACTGGTACTCGGTTAAGGATTTTGTTTGAAGTATAGTTTTGATACTTAGTTTGTTTTATGTTTTGTTTTAAGTATCGCTTTGATACTTGGTTTGTTTGAAGTATCGTTTTGATACTTAGTTTGTTTTATGTTTTGTTTTAAGTATCGCTTTGATACTTGATTTGATACTTATGTTGTTTTACCAAAGTGTATCGCTTGGTACTTTTGTTCAGTTATGTTCATGCTAGACATGAACAGATTTGTGTATTTAAAGACCGTCCTATTCCACAATGGAAAGGACAGACTTCGACAGACAGTATTTCAATATACTTGGTTGAACGGTTACTCTTTTGTTTCTCCAGTACACCTCCGAAGCCTCCTTTAGTTCACACAGCTCTCGCCTCCTCTCTGGTAGAGCAGGCCACCTGTCAACTATCGTACACCTCTCGAAACGTGATTAGCACCTAGCGAACATGTTACAGGTTCCCAAGTGTTCTCATCTTCGGAACAGCCCTGCCATTTAACGAAGTACCATAGCTCGCGCATCTGTTGATAGCGGCCACGGACTCTTTTCCTGTAAGAGCGTATCTCGCTTCTTACAATCTTTTCTATCTTCCATTGTAGGTCAGCTTCGATATCTTCGGGTTCCCTTGAAGGTTGTTGTCGGTCTGCTCGTACCGACTCCCTGTAGGGCGCCAACAGAGCAACATGGAATACTGGGTCTATATTCCAACGATCCGATATGTTGAGTTTGAATGCACGGCTTCCTCGTTTCTCCAGAATCACGAAGGGCCTGTAAAGTTTTGGGCTTAATTTTTTGGACTTCCGGCGGGTGCGAATATTCTTTGCGTTTAACATTACTTTATCGCCGGGTTTGAAGTCTGGTTGTTGCTTGGCCTTTCTATCATAATATTTGGCCATAGTATCTCGTGTCTGTTCGAGTGATTGCCGCGCTTGCTCATGAATCGTTTTTATCCAGTTCGCATAAAGGGTTGCTCCTGGATTATGCGCCTTGCGCTCTTTCATCCATTCCGTTTGGTGATGAAACACATAGTTTGTGTAGAATGGGGTCATTCCATGTGCGTTGGTAGCCGAGTTGTTATTGGCAGGTGCGGCTAAGGGTAGCAGCTGATACCAATCATCCTGATCGTAATTTACAAAACTTCGTAAGTAACCTTCCAGCACTTGGTTGGTTCGTTCAGTTTGTCCGTCAGTTTGTGGATGGTATGCAGTTGACATTGTCCTCTTTATATCCAACGCTTTACACAGTGATTCCCAAAATTCTCCTGCAAACTTCGAGTCCATATCTGAGACAATCTCTGACGGTAAGTCATGTAGCTTCCATATCTCCTTTGTGAAGGCGGTAGCAACATCTTTCGCGCTCGCCGTTCCCTCTAATCCGATGAAATGAGCCATCTTGGTGAATCGATCCACTACTACCATTATCTGGGTACATCCTTGACTCTGTGGTAACTGCGTTATGAAGTCCACGGATATAGATGCCCAGGCTGCATATGGTATCGATAGTGGTTGGAGTAGCCCATATTTTGCGTGTCGTGGTGACTTATTGTGTTGACAATCGTCACATGACCGTACATAATCGTTTACCCAATTGGCCAAGCCTTTCCAATAAAAATCCCGCATGATGATTTCGAGAGTTTTTTCTTGTCCGAAATGTCCCGCAATCTTTGCATCGTGACACCCTTCAGCTATTGTGGTATAAAGGATTTGGTTGATTGGTACGAATAGTCTTTGCTTATAGTAAAGCAAATCATCGGTTAGGGTCCAATCCTTTGGGAAAGGTTTGTTGTTGTCTCGGAGTCTCTCCAACTCTTTTCTTCGCTTCAGCCATTCTTTATCGCCTGGAATGGCCCGCTGAATCCGCTCCAGGAAGTCGGGATTGAATTTCTTCAATTCTTTGCGGGCTAGTATAGATGTCGGGTTGGTACAACCCATTGCCAATTGGGCAAAGCGCAACGAACCCATCCGGGAGGGTAGGCCGGTGTGCCTGGGAGGCTGGCGGATCATGGTTTTTCCGGTTGCTGGGACAGTGCGGGGTCATAGCTCTCCCACGCACGGCCCATCGAACCTTACTACACCTGTTCCCCCTTTCTTCCTCTCCATACCACACCATCACCACTCTTCTCACAGCTCGCCTTCGTTATTTCTCGCGTTCTTTATTGCCCCATACCTCTATCTCCACCAATTCAAAGCCACTGCCTACCCGGTTTTACCCATTAGCCATACACATAAGTACACTATGGCCCCCAGAAGAGCTCCAACACGTGGAGGTGCCTCCATACCGGTTATCAGACGAAAGGCACCAGCCGGAGCAAGGAAGAACACGCGTACCCGACAAGCCCCAAGTCACTATTGCCAACAACCAGATCCTGGCCATGGTACCCCCAGGACAGAACACACAAATCCGCCGTCTAGCAATAGTGAAGAACCCGAGTCAAGCACCCCCCAGTACAGCCAGTCTCCCCCCCGCAATGAACCGATACATAGCTCACATCCCTTGCACTCCAACACGATCTCACCACAGCCGGCCACCCCAATATCACGAAGCGATATAGATAGCCACACCTTATCTCGCTCCTCCTCAGATATACCAGTCAACCTCAGTACCATGCGTGAACTCCTCCGCTCACACGAACAGGATATTGTCGACCGAGTGGTCCTCCCACTCACCTCCAATAACCAGAATCCTCCGAGTCCCACCTCCCAGCATGCCCAGCAACTCCCCATCCCTACTCAAGGCACTCAGCCCCACCAACCCAACTCTACACACAGTAGGATAGCTGCACTAGAAAGCCAATTGGCTGAACTCAGAAAGCAAAGCGAGCAGGACCTGGCCAATATGAGGGATCTGAGGTCTCTCGGTATGTACGACCCATCCCAGCCCCTATTCCCAAACGAGAGTGAGAGCGCATCCACTATCGCAGCATCAGTGGAAGTACCATTCCTGGGAGTTGAACGCAGCACCTTGGTACAGATTATCGAAAATAGATTCAAGCCAACAAACATCTACCGGCTTCTGGCTAGCGAAAAGGAGCGGGCCGAGACACAACGAACTATTAGTATTGGAGGCATTGAGTTCGAGCAAGCCGAAAGGGATGGCAGAGAGAGTGAGTATCGCATCAGCAGCTTCTTCAAAGCCTGGGCGGCCTACACAGGAATCTTGGTGAAGCTTGCACCATCCGCACTCCAAGGGGACCTAGCCACAGCACTGTCTATATGCACCATGAACCTGTACGACTTGCTGGAAAAGTACGCATGGGAGGGAGTCAAGGCTTACCACTTCCAATTCCACCGGAAGAGGGTGGCAAGCGGAAACAGAATTTATCACGCTACCGAATGGCGACTCCTCGACAGCGAGCTTGTAGCCTCAAAATGCTTTGCGCACCCAGTACCACGAGGCTCTTGGCTACAAAGCAATAAGCCAGCCGCCGGATCTCTCCGCCGGATACACGAGCTTCCTATACGCGAGAATGTCCCTGGACCAACATACCAGCCCATTGGCAGTAACCTTACATCAACCATTAGCCAATCCCAGCATGCAAGGGGAAACACAGGGTCCGTACCAGCTATAGCAGCACCATGCAGAAATTGGAACTATCGGGAGTGCCGAATCACTCCCTGCCGCTATCAGCACGCGTGCATTTCCTGTGGTAGCAACCACCGCGCAGCACAGTGTCCCACAGGGACCGGATACCAAGGCCTCAATAGACGTTAGCCGTCCCAGCTTCCACACTTTTCTTGTGCCATCTCCTAGCCCCTTCCTGTACTCCTAGACCGCGCATTTCCCCTTGCAAAATACTTAGCTCACTGCTACCCAAGCAGCTCATATCTCAATCACTCATTCACAGCAAAAACCCTCCAGTCCAAGCAATAGTCGCCTGCACCTCAAACCTAGTATAGTGTCCTCACGTCCTAATACATCACTGCATTACCCACTATTCAGTACCCACAGCCTCCCAATGCCTACCGGGCAACTAAGAAGAGATGGATGGAGCAAACTCACACAAGATTACCCAGACCCCGATGTGATCACAGCTGTCTTGGGAATATGCACCTTTGGTGCAAGAATAGGCTATGAAGGTTACCGCAATACTACCACAATACACCCCAACCTAAAGACTGCCATAGATGAGGCCCCAACCGTATCAGCTGATATACTATCAGAGCTTAATCAATCCCGCCTAGAAGTCTTTCCAGACCTTAATAGCTTACCAAGCCACTTCACAGCATCTCCGCTAGGCCTCACCGATAAGGCGGACGGAAGCAAGAGGAGAATCCATCACCTATCTTACCCGTCAGGAGACAGGAGTGGGATTAATGCAGGAATCCCGGAGCACTATGGTGCTATCGAATACAGCGGGATCGAAGACGCAATTCAGGCGGTCCAAAGATTCGGCAGAAACAGCATACTAATTAAGCGTGACTTCGAGTCCGCTTTCCGCCACATACCCGTATCGCCGATAGACACTCCACTGCTCGGGTTCCAATGGGAGGAAACATTTTATGCAGAACGCTTCCTGCCATTCGGACTGCGTACAGCTCCATATTTGTTCAATCTCTTTGCGGAGGTTTTCCACTGGATCCTCGAACAGCAACTCGAAGCTGCAAATATTCGGGCTACGATAATCCACTACCTCGATGATTTTTTGTTAGTCTTAGACCCAGGAGCGATAGCCAATCTCAAGACATCTAGCGAAATCTTTACAACACTTTGTGCTCAAGTGGGATTGAGTATAAAGACATCAAAAAATGAAGAGGGGACCGCTGTGAGCTTTGCTGGATTGGTACTGGATACCGGTAATATGGTAATTCGACTCCCCGACAAGAAGCTGCAAAAAGCACACAAAATCGTTAGCGAGGCACGTAACAGCCGATCCCTCTCGCTGCTTGATATCCAGAAGCTTACCGGATATCTAAACTTCATCTCAACTGTTGTCCCTCTTGGAAGGACCTTTCTTCGCCGCCTCTACAATATGGAGCTGTATTTCCCCCCACAAGCAGCCAAGTACCATAAACGACGAATATCTGGCGAGGCACGTAAAGATCTTGTCTGGTGGTCGGAGGTACTACAGCACCCACCGGAAAGATCAATCGCAACAAGAACGCGAGAAGTAATTAGAGCCTGGTCCGATGCTGCTAGTACTCAAGGACTAGGGGGATACTACCTTAGCCAAAGCCAGGTACACCCTGAACCCAATTCCGCGTTCTCAATAGCGCTACCTCTCTCCCTAGTCAAGGGAAGGGAGCATATCATCACGCAAGAAATGCGCGCCGTGGAACAAGTGCTACTGCGTTGGGCCTCCCAGTGGAAGGGGAAAAAGCTTGTACTGCATGTCGACAACCGAGCAGTGGCCCATGGTATAGCCAACCGGACAATCCGAGGGGCATCCATGGAAGTCTTAAGGAGATGCTTGTTGCTTGCCAGCGAATTCGACTTGGAAGTAGAGGCATTATGGGTCTCGACAAAGGAGAATGCCTTAGCGGATGCGCTCTCACGATCGGAATATAACAGGATAGCTGACATTGCACCACAGTTACTACACCCGACATGCAGCCTCCAGCAACATGGATTTCTAACATACAGGAATCGGGATTGTCACAGGTAGCTGCCTACTACCTTTGGCGCGGGCTCGCCCCTTCAACAAGACGTAACTACGATACTCCAAGATCCCGGTTTTCCCTCTTTTGCAGACTGGCTGGGTACCAATACCCAAATGGAGGTTGCTTTCCCGCAAAGGCAACATGGTTGATAGAGTGGTTATGTTCCCTAGCTGGAACAGTCAAAGTCAAAACAATGAAGCTCTACCTAGCAGGTATTAAGTCTTACCAACTGGACCTCAGAATTGAGTGCTCCGTATTCGCAGACCCCAGCCTGGAACGAACAATCCAGGGGATCAAGCGCGATCACCTGGAACCAGAGCACTGGATACGAACACCGCTGACCCGGCTCCACCTCATACTCATCCTCCGTCATCTCTCACGCTCTAACTACAACGATGTAGCTACCCGAGCCGCTTTCACGCTCGCCTTTGCAGCCTTCCTCCGAGTTGGGGAGTTTACTTATAAACCAACTGACCTGATGCTGGGGGATGCATTCCAAAAATGGTTTCTTACGAAGAGTAGTGTCAGAGTACGAGGGAGAGGAACATATATGGAACTTACTCTCCCATCATCGAAAACCGACCCATTTCGGAAGGGAATTACACTGACGATCGCCGCAAGTCTCGACAACGCCTGCCCCGTGCGTGCCATGGAAGAATACCTCGCCTGCGATTCCCACCGGCCCCATCAAGCACCTCTATTCTGTATTGGCAGTCTTGAACAACAAGCATTCTCTCGAGAATACGTCGTTCACAAACTACAAGGGCTTGCCTCCACAGCTGGACTGGGCCATGGGATGTGGAACGGCCACAGCTTCCGTAGGGGTGCTGCCACATGGGCCGCGCAAGTGGGGATCACAGAAACGGAAATCCAAACACTGGGCCGCTGGAGGTCAGATGCCTACAAGGCATACATCGAATACTCAGGTACTGTGCGAATTTTACTATCCAAGGGGTTCCAGACTAGCGAAGCTACCACTCACCAACCTTAGAGTTCAGCCAGCCTGGACATGGCATGGAGACGTTACCAACCGCACGGCAGGCCAACTCTGGCACTACACACTGTGCCTGCCTACATCTGGGAAACATCGGTGGTAACGATCTCCCGTGGTAAGGGCAGCAGCTTCCCATGCACTCCCTCCGCCAGTGGAATCAGATATGCGCTTGGCGCTGGACACATGTGTATTCTCTTTGGGCCTTGTTCTATCTTGTATTGTTCTTGGGTTCTCTTTCCATTACTCTTAGCTAAAGTTCTCCTAATACATTAACCGGTCTTTGGAAAATTGGTACCAGTCATGACAGTTCGTTCGTGTATTTCCGATACGTCATACCAGTGTTTATTCTGATCCTTTGACGCATGGAGCTGACTGACTACTAGTTCAAACTCTTGGATCGTCATGGCTCATGTAGCAATATCTGTGCTACCGAATCCCGCCGTTCCTCTTTCTGTTTCATCCAGGCTATCTATTTCCATCATATCAGCGGTATTAATCTTTTCTATCACTAGTTGGGCAATACGATCCCCTTCTTTGATGTGACAGTCCGCGTCACGGTGGTTGAATAATAGGACTTTGAGTTCTCCAGTGTAATCCGCATCAATTACTCCGCCACCTGTTGAAATCCTGCTTTTAACGGCTAACCCGCTTCTTGGAGCAATTCTTTCGTAAGTTCCAACCGGTAATCCAACTGCGATACCGGTTCCGATTATTAAGTGTCTCCTTGCTGGGACTATATCCTCTTGTAGAGCGTAGAGATCATGGCCTGCTGCCATTCTTGAACCCTTGGTTGGTAGCCTTGCTCTTTTGTCTAACCTTTTGACCCGAATAACGGAATTGGGATCATTCCATTTGGGCTCCTCCTGGATGTCATCGGCTCATATATCGCCTTCAGGGTTTCCTGCAACTAAGAAAATTCGAATTTCCCCAATCTTAGTTCTCGTAACTGAACTGATTTGGAAATGTTCGGGCTTCAAGATCGCTTGTTCGCGATGTGCATCTCCCTCCTCAGGACAGTACTCCGGCCGTCGACTGAGTGCATCTGGTTTTCCACCTCTGGTGCCCGGGCTGTACACAATTTTGAAGTTGTAATCCGCGAGTTTCTGCGCCCAGCGAATCTGGCGACCGCTCCAGACTTTTGAGGTGAGGAAATATTGAAGGTTTTGGTAATCGGTATAGACAGTAACCGGTTTTTCGGTTCCAACCAAGTATTGGCGCCATTCCTTGAATGCTTCTAGGATCGCCAATAGTTCTTTATCGTGGATCTGATAATTCCGCTCCGCTGAGTTTAGTTTGCGGGAAAGAAACTCCACTGGATGTAGTCGTTTCTCTACGAAGTGCAATAAGACGCATTCTAAGGCGAAGTCGTTAGCGTCTGTTTCCACAACCGTTTCTCTTTCGGGGAAGAAATGGTGTAGAATAGGGGCAGAAGTAAAGCTTCTCTTAAGTTCTTGAAAAGCTGCCTCTTGTTCCGGGCCCCACCGGAACTTTTTTGGATCGCCCTTCAATGTTTCCGTGACTGGAGCACAGATTTTAGAGAAGTTTTCTATAAAGCGTCGGTAGAAGTTCGCAAATCCTTGAAATATTTAAACCTCCTTTACCGACTTAGGTGGCTTCCAATCTAGGACGGAGTCCACCTTTTGGATGCTCATAGACACCCCGTCGACGTCTACTATATAGCCTAAAAACTCCACCTCTTTTATGTAGAAAAAAGATTTCTTTATTGAAATTGCGAGTTGGAAATCTGCTAGTTTGTGCAGAACCTTTTTTACCAACTCGATATGTTTATTCTCAGTTTTGGAGTAGATGAGAATATCGTCAAGGTAGCCGACAACTCCGAGGTCAAGATCTTCTCAGAGAACTTCGTTCATCATGTCTTGGAATGTTGCTGGAGCGTTTGCTAGTCCAAAAGGCATTACGTTATATTCATAGTACCCGTATCTTCTTCGGAAAGCTATTTTCCATTTATCTCCCTCCTTTATCCGAATTAAGTTGTAACCATCTTTTTAATCAATTTTTGAGAAGATGGTTGCGCCTGCCACTCGCTTGTGTAGTTCCGACATTAGTGGTAGTGGGTACTTATTTAAGTTCCGATAATCTACTACTAAACGTAGGCGGCCATCAGCCTTCGGTGTGAAGAGGATTGGTGCACCGAATGGCGACTGACTTCGTTTGATTTTTCCTTGTCGGATCATATCCTTAAGATATTCGCGTAAGAGTTTTAGTTGCTTCTCGGATAGAGGGTAAATGGGTCCCCAAGATGGTTTTGCTTCGTCAACCCAGTTGATTTCGTGATCGAATGTTCTCCTTGGTGGTAACCTTGCCGAAGTTTGTGGTAGGAAAAGCTTCTTGAAACCCCCGTAGTGTTTAGGGAGAGAGTTGAAGTTTACTTCGTTTTGGTCTTCGATCGTTCCAATTCTTCCAATTTAAATCATGTTCTCGTCTCAAGCTACCGATTCGTCGTATTCAAACATATCTGCAATTCCTTCATCCTCTTCTTCCACACACGTAGTTTTACACTTGGGGTATTTAAATTCCCAGTTATCGGAGTACCCAATGTTCGATACAGGGTGTTCTGAATGCCACCACCCAAACGGGATAATCATCCCGTAGTCTCCTGCTGCTGCGATTTCGCACGCAACTTCGGATAAGTGTTTGTTGCGTCCGATCTCAAGCCATAATGGACGTGTATAAAACTTTCCTCCTGATGGAGATGTTACGCCATCGAAGCCTTGGATAGTGACCGGATTCTGTCTTTCTGTGAACGGAATTTTCAATTCCTTAACGAGGTCTTTATTGATTAGGAACACGGTGGATCCGGAATCTAACAGAACACGGACTTTTATCCTTTGCCCGTTCAGGTTCATGACATGGATATGAGCATATCCCTCAGGACAGTCATATCATGTAGGTATTGGCGCGTCAAACGCTCGTTTTTCGGGTGAGGTGTCAAATCGTCGTTTTTTCGTTTCGACATGTCTGAGGTTTGATAACAACTAGGATGTTTGTTACCGCGCCTGCGCAGTCTCGACCCTTCAGGTCTCCTCAGACAAACTGGTTTCCTATTAATAAGGCAAATCCTAAATCCCTGCTCGGCGTTTCACCGATACACTTAATAGTGCACGACCAGTTCTCAGGCTGAATGCCTCTCCTTTCTCTCATGCTTAGGGCCTTGATGGTAACAAGGTCGGTTTGCGTAAAACCTATTGTTCCTCTCCAATTCCTGTTCCCTTATGGACTGGTTTGATCTTCCAACCAGAAACAGCTGTGTGTTTAACATAGAGGTATCCCCGGCGTTCTCCAGCTGGTACAACCTCGTGGATACGTGTCCTACAACTCCACTTATGTTTTCTGGGGTTAAGATCTCGATACGTGATATGGTCGTCCATATCATTCTTCACCAACCCTAGCGGCTAACTGTGAGTGGAAAACGCTTGTGGGTAAGGTCTGCGCAATAACTAGGGTACCGGAGAGACCCACTAGCTTATTCGCTGCTCTTGTCCGGGCGCTTGAACCATCCCCTCTTTCCGTCATAGCTCAGCTTCAGGACTGATAGGTTCGAGAATGTGCGCCTGCGCAATCGTTCAAGCCGATTTCATCGTCATGAATTCATCAACCCTTCTGACTGGAGGTCTCTTCCCTACAAGCTTACTCAATATGGCTGCCTGCTTGTATGGATGGGATGCCTGGTCAAGGTATTATATTTGATTCCCACTGACCCGGGCGGACTACCCAGCCGATAATACCGCTGGTACTTGGTTGCATTCGCTAACTTTACCACAGCCCCGCGGGGTTCCCACTTTTGATTCCGGTTTCGTATTCCAACGAACCCCGACTACCCAAACGCCGTCGTCGTTGGTGCCACATGAGGTGACCTAAGTCATTTCCTCATCTTCGCCTAGTTCCCGAAGTTTGTTTCCTCGAGGTGTTTGGGCGGCGGAAATGTTACGAGGACGGTGTACCGTAGCTACCGTCCTAGGCCTATGTCTAATAGGGAGAGTAGGTCGCTCTGCCCTTGTAGTAGACACCTTAACTTGTCCCCAGAATGTTTTATAGTCATGGTTTTTCTTTCCACAACGAGTACATATGACGTCTTTGTTTCGTTCGTCGATGACAGACTGGGGAATTCCTTCGTAGGCCTTTTTGAAGTTGGTATACATTGGTTTATTGACTCCGCCAGGTCTTTTTGCCGGTTTGTCGGGTTCCGGTTCCCGTCTTCGCTTTTTGGAGGGACCACCGCCTTTATTTTGAGTCTTCTCCTTCTTAAACCTTGGTTTGTCTGGTTTTCTATTATGAGAAGAAGTTTTTTCGGGTTTTGGTCTATCCCGTAATAGGTGGTCCCGTTCCTTCAATTCCTCCTCTTCTCGGCCTGCCTTCCGAAGTGCCGCTTCCCATTCTGCATCGGTGTCGAAGGTTTTGAGAGACAGGCGTAAGCATATACTGGCTGGTAATCTTTTCTCCATTGCTAAACGCCACGCTGGGCCAGTTATTTTGGCCTTGTTATTAAGGTTGGTCATGATTTGGACGTAGTTCTGAATATTATTTTTATATTCAACTTTCTCCATATCACAGACTGCCCTTCGTCCCTCTTCGATTGATGCCAATCATTCTGTAAACTCGTGATCGAACCGTGTCCAGGTTGCCAGGCCGGCATCCTGCTCCACTCCATGGAGTCCATCCATATCCCTGGCGTACCACATTTCTACCAGGTTGACTAACTCCCCTTTGGTTCTTCCCAGAGCAAAGATGACCCTTTCTCGGTCACTTTTCCAAGCTCAAGGATTTCTTTGCAAGTAGTCCACACATTGTAATAACCATTAGCGGACACATTGTGAAGTTTTTGCTTCGAAATACGGGGGTGCATCAACCGGTCGTTTGGTGGTTAACACAAAGGCTTCTACTAATACATCGGCAGTTCCACGTTGTTCGGGTGTCAGTCCGCGGCTAAATTTTGATGGGC
This sequence comes from Tuber indicum, assembly GCA_006112555.1. Lineage (NCBI taxonomy): Eukaryota > Fungi > Ascomycota > Pezizomycetes > Pezizales > Tuberaceae > Tuber > Tuber indicum. The sequence goes on along the minus strand of VBSK01000259.1, from coordinate 691,415 downwards.
CTCCACCACGTCTTCCTCCATTTCCTCCTTCATCATCACTTCCGTCGTCATCTGGGTCACCGCCTGGTGCTGTATGGATGGGAGGTTCTCCCTCTCTTTGTATTCCCTTATCTCGGGAAAGCCCCTTTGGAGGTTGGGTTTTCTCTCTTGCTTCTGCCCAACATTCAGGGACCGATTCCAACGCTACTTGTCGACCAGTTGGTCGATTTTGTGAGGTTTCAGTTATCCGCTCCGGCAGTAATCCAAGAGCATCCAAGATACGAGCTTGGTCGTTCTGAATCGTTCGGGTGAAGTCTCTGTAGCTATTAGTCTCGCGTTCTTGTCTTTCGGCGAGATTGGATATCAGGGCTCGAATGGCCTGATTTTCTTGAAATTGGTTGTCTTTCAAAGCTTGGAAATCTCGTTCTAAAGTGAGATCTCTTTCTAGGGCCTCTCGTTGCAGTTGAGTGGTTACTCCCTGTAACGGGGGCTCCCTCTGGGAAGATGGATCCCGAGGTTGCGACCGCACCGAAGTATTCTTTCAGAAGTAAGATAAAGATAATCAACAGTAGAGTTGAAAAAATAAACGGTAAAACTTAATATCGTTAAGCCACAGCTTTACTCAATTAAGTCCTGATCTCGAGAGGTAGTTGATTGCCAGAGTAGAGGAGAACTCGCATATACTTAAGTAGGTTTTGGTATGCTGCCAGTTACTCCCCATCACTACCCTGCGTTCGCGAGCACCCAACTCCCGTGGGCTGTCTAGCCAACCTCTACGGGTCGGACCAACGATCCTCCGTAGCGAACTAGACCACTCGATGGTGTTCTAACATCTGCCAGATAGAAGTGTTTTAGCCGCTGCATCTCCAATGCAACCGCAGGAGTAAAAACTCTTCATATCGTGGTCATGCCAGTGGCGAGCTGTCATGCCCGTGCGGATACTATACCAACTATGGAACTCTCTACCCATATACACTTAGTCTTCTGCAAGCATTCGCGGCTCCTGAACATCTATCCGGTTCTACTCATTTCCATATCACTCCGGAAGATAGCCACGTAGCTCCCCCGATAGACCACTCCGGAGGTTGACTACCAATAGGCGCTACCCACAGTCAACCCTCCTAGAAGTAGGTCATATCGTGGCCCCAGACTAGTGTCTTAGAGTCCTTAACGATTCTCCAATACTATTACTCTTTCGGGGCAACGGACTTCGGTTACCTCGCCTACTGGCCTCCGGTAACCTCACATACTACTCTTGACTTCAAAGCAGTATTACTCTGTCAGTTTTGGTCCGTTTTACACGAAACCACCTGGAGGCTATTCTCCAGGTTCTCCTCTTCCCCCTCATATATCCTGCGGACAGCTTCCGGTCGGACGGACGGCGTGAGCGCATACGGTGTTATGGAAGCATCTCCACCGGGAGACTTTTGCTAGACTTACAGCAACTCTTCAGGCTGTAGCCCATGACGCTAGGGACTTATAACGGGGCCGGAGGGGGGTGTTAGCAATCACACCTCCAAGTTATAGCTTGTTCAGAGCTCAACTGGTTGTGCCGGAGTGATCCGCACAACCTGAGATTCGAACACCCTATGTAGTTTCGCGTGACAAACAATCTAGTAACTTCCCCCGAAATCCTGCGTAACAAGTTACGTTCAAGGTAGGGTAACTTGACTCCATAGCAGGGTAACCCGTGGCCCAAGGCAGGGTAACCCTAGTCCGAAGGTAGGGTAACTGTACCCCGAGTTACCCTACAGAGTAGGGTAACTTTACCTGGACTCTCCGTCGAGTAATTCAGGGTAACTCCCAAATTGACTACTTGGGTTACCCTACAGAGTAGGGTAACCCCCAACCATTACTAGGACCTATGTACCTTTGGTATGGCCTAGCATGCCCGACTGAGGTACCTAACCACCGGTACCTCCACCCGGTAGACCTAAGTCTACCGCCAGCCCTACCGCGGTAGTCTCTTGACTCCGGTATGGGTGTAGGTTTGGCTACTTGTAATAGTACTCAGCGGAGTCTCGTTACACTCCCTCATGGTGCTCATGTCGAGCATCTTGCTCCGCTAACTTAGCAGCAATCTCCCTTGCCAACTGGGTTTGGATATCCCGAATATTGGCTTCCACCCAGACACACTGCTGCAATACGAGTGTCATCTCACTGTCATGCAGATCTTGTCCTTCCAATAGTTGTTTTTGGACTTTGATTAACCCTCTTGCATTTTCCTGAGAATCTTCAGAGAGGGTTTCAAAGGCAATATTGGAGGTATCAATACTGGTGGTAATGTCTTGATGAATCTGTCCAATAACCACTCCTAACCATGCTGCGAGTCTTGCGAGGTCGACCGCGTGGGTGTTTGGTCGTGGTGTAGTGGATCTGGAATGAGGAGATGTTGCTCTTGATGTTGGCGCAATGCTAGTGGTTCTTCCACCTCTTCTTGGATTTGGAAGAGCTGGATCAAGAGAGGTAGGTTTACTGAAGGCACTGGGACTGTTATCCCCTGAAGTATCCATCGGTTCCACTGAGCCAATCAGTTTTGGAGGCTGCGACATTTCTTTTTCTCTTTGTGCTCATACTAGAGCTGACCAAGCCGGAGTGTTGGAGGCAATGGTTTTATGGATAGCAGGCTGGACATTTGGTGTCTTGCCGTATCGTGCGGGGAGGAGGTAATGTGAACAGTGGTTCACTCGTAGGTAGAGACCCTTGGTAACAAGGAGATCTAACAATATACTGTTAGGCGGAGACAACTGGTAAAGACTTAGGATTGTCTAGGCCAATCGAGATTCGTTTGTATAGACGGAGATTTGTCTAGGAAGGCTCGGAAGCAACTCGTTTCGTTTATGACTACTAAGAGTGCAAGAAAGTAAAATAGAATCGTAAAAACAAGATTATATTGTTAAGGTCTCTTCTCCATTGCTTGATGATGTCTTAAGCTTAGGAGGCACTTCGATATTTATATTCCGCGTCTGAGTGTTCGCGGACTACATCTATCTAACATACAAAATATGTACCTCTTTAATTTTAACTCACAACGTCGAGTTCTCCCTAAAGGTGCGAACACCGGGAGACCCTGAAAACCACTACACCATCTTTCGGTAATTACTATTTCCTACCTGGAAGACGTACTTGTTACCAGTAGCAATTATCCGACCCTGAGAGTCTATAGACCTGTAGCCGAGTTCTCAATTCGAACTATGTTGGCTCCAGTAGTCCTTTCCGTCGCCAAAAGGATCAGTCTTGAGACGAAGTTGCCTGTGCAAGTATGCCTGAGTCGATAACTTCTAGTTATGATAACTTAACAACTAACCGATAGAATTCGTTCTGATAACTCTCCTCTCGTGGAGGACAGGTCATTCTATTGAACACTACCATAATCCTTCGGTCGGCAACTCCTGGTTGTCCTATGTAGAGGGGGTGGACCTTCAAGTTGTGTTGGTCTTAAATCGCGCAACTGCGGTACACCCCATATCATAGGTGCAACACTCCTCGTAGCTCGTTGGCTTCTTTGATAGTGTCTCCAGGAACTTCAGACTCTTTCTATTTGTCGCAGGGTGGATGTGAATGCGTTGGTTCGTTGTCCCGAACCTCCTAACATTCATGTCACGACCTTATGCAAAAATGTCCCGTTACTTACGGCCCGTACCATAGATGTCATATCTTTGAAGCCCAGTAACTCCCTAAGTAGTTGACTGATTGACCTCGTTCCACTTCCCAGGTCTCGCCATTTTTCTTTTTTTTTTTCTTTTTCTTCTTTTTTGTTTTTTTTTTTTTTTATATCATATATTCATTGTTTGATTTAAGGTACAAGAACATGCGTGCAGTGCTAGCTATGGCAGAAACAAAACCCAAAATCAAACAACTAACAAAAAAAACAAACTAAACCAGTTCCTCCTATGGCGTCCAATAACCGACGCAGAGCCTACACAGGACTTATAAAGGAAAACTACTAACTAACTAGTACCATAAAGAAAAATAAAACTAAACCCGCGCGAACAAGTAAAGAAATTCAAACAGGAGACCTTCCACCACTTAGACCACTTGGCGAGCCAGCCAACGACGACCGAGGCGAGGCAGGAAAGGAAGGGGAGGGGGGAACAAAGGGCAGGCGGGGGGTATATTGGGCATACATATTAATGTGGAAACCGGTCTTGGTAGCGGTGAGGTAGCGACTGAGGCCAATGAGCAACGGGATCGAGGTCCACAGAGAAGAGTCAGGTCAGATGTCCGTTATCCCCTGGAGGTGGCGAAGACGGGCGGCGGACTTGACAGTGCCAGTCAGGAGGGCGTGCTCGAACGTCTCATCACCCTCCTCACACCAAGGGCAGAGGGGAGAGGGGTCAGTGTCGTGCCAAGAGGGGTGGGCAGCTAAGTAGCTCTTGCCGGCGCGCATCTGGTGGAGCCGGCCAGAAAGAAAACGTCCCAAGCCCATAAAGGGGTGCGGGCGTAAGGTAGGGCTGAAGAGGTAGTAGGGTGGGGGAGGTGAGAGGAGGCGCCAAGAGGTAAGGAGCTCCTCACGGCATCTGGCCTTGAGTGAAGCGTAGAGGGCTGGGGCACCAAGCGGGGCTATCTGCAGGGGAGGTAGGAGGGTAGGGTTGGCTGGGGGGAGGGGGTCGCTACGGTTGCCAACAATGAAGTAAACGCGGTGGGCGACTGCATCAATAGGGAGGTGGCGCCGGTTGGGCGGGGAGGGAGGTTTGGCGAACCATCTGAGTAGCGTGTAGTTGGGGCCAGCCCAGGGGTGTTGGCCACGGACAGAGCCAGGGAGGCGGAGGGAGTCGGGTACCCGGAATGGGGACGTGGTCGGGACAGAGTGATCAAGGCGAGCGGTTGCTGGGTTGATTTCTGGTGGGAGGCATACAAGGTGGACAGCCGCCAGGAGTTGGAGGTGCTTAATGAGGAGGTCGATAGGAGGAAGGGAGGCTTCGCACGGAAGAATGGCCGTCTTGGTGGTGGAGAAACAGTTCGTGACCCACCGTTGTACCCTGTGCCAGGATGCTCTGATTTTATCGAGCATCTTGGAGTTAGGGGAGAGTAGGTCATAGCCGTAAAGGAGGATGGGTCGGACAAGAGAGGAGGCAAGGAGGTGGCAGAGGTGTGGGGCGAGCCCCGTTCCCGGTCGAGACAGGCGGTCAATTGTAGCGAGAGCAGCTTCAGCCAGGGCGAGCCGTCTGGTGAAATGAGAGGAGGTGGCGCGGTCCAATGCAGGAGTCGCAGGTTCCAGCCAGTAGCCCAACCACCGAAGTACTTGGGATGGCTTGTAGGGGACTGAGTCCACCGAGACGAGGAGGAGGGAGGAGGGCCCTCTCTGTTGGGGCGTCCTCCAGTGCATTAGTTCTGTTTTGGGGAGCGAGAAAGCGACGCCTATGCGCCGTCCCCTGGACGTGAGTGAGGACGCGACAGCCTGTAACCTCTGGACATTACGCCGGTAGGAGGGTGAGGCTACTGTTATGGCGAAGTCATCGACGTAGGAGAGGATTATGCCGTTAGGGACTGGGAAGTAGAGGGAGGAAACGTAGATCAGGAAGAGAAGAGGGGAAATCGGTGATCCCGGGGGGTGCCGACCTGGACCGGCGAGAGGCCTTTAGGAGAACCTTGGTATAGGAGTCGGCATTGTCGGCCATGTAGGAAGGATCGGACCCAAGAAACAAGGTAGGGCTGAACGCCTTTTTCCCGAAGCTTGCCGCATAGGGCAGCCGAGCCAACGTTGTCAAAACCCCCTCTGACATCAAGGAAAAGTGTGGAGGAACAGAGACCCATGCTATGTGAAAGCCGGACCTCGTGGGACAGGGTCGCCAGGGCGTCAAAAGTGCCCATACCGGAAAGTGAACCGCATTGGTTAGGGTGGACGAGACCAAGAGCCCGAGCAACAGCGGCTAGCCTTACAGCTACCACACGCTCCAGGATCTTAGATAAGGTTTGGAGGAGGACAATGATTCGGAAGGAGGCTGGTGTGTCGTAGGAGGCCTTGCCAGGCTTGTCGAGAACGATTCCATTGGCTTGTTTGAGAGATGAAGGGTGAAAGCTGTACAGTAGGAGGGGGCCTAAGAGGGAGGTGAGAATCTTCGGGTTGGTACCGTAGACTCTTTTCCAAATGGAGTATGGGATGTGGTCAAGGCCAGGGGCAGACGAGCTTGAGCTGGAAGCCAGGGCTTTGGAGATCTCTTCTTTAGTGAGGACGTCAAGGTCCTTGAACTGGCGTAGTATGGTAGGAGGGGAGGAGGACTCCCTGGGTGGGAAGAAGTGAGTTAGGAGGGCGGTGTTGACAGCCAGCGGTGTGTCAGCTTCCTGGAAAGTAGGAAATCAGTCCGGGGCGCGTCCCATCGCGAATCTCTTGGCTGTCCATACAGTCTTAGGGGTTGCAGAGGAGAGGAAGGCATCCCAGTAGTCTCGCTTAGCCCGTTTGATGGCTTTAAAATAGGTACTGCGGGACGATCGGGCTTCAGGCTTGGAGTCCGTGTTCGGGGACTTGCGGGCGCGACGTGTAACGGCGTGAAAGGAGATTCTTAGAGAGGAGAGGAGCGGCGACCACCAAGGCTTAGAGTGGGCCGACTTGCGATTGAGAGGTGTGTGTAGAAGGAGAGTTGTGCGGAGGCGGTTGACATTACCGTCGAACCAGTTCGTAGCAGAAGAGAAAGTCGGGAGGACAGGAGGTGGAGAAACAACAAACAGCTTAAGGGCATCGCCCAGGGCAGTGGAATCAGTTTTGGCCCAAGCGGGTGTGGGGGCAGGGGGGCGCAGTAAGGGGGTATAAAGAGAAATACAAACTGGAACGTGATCAGAGCCATTGGAGGGTAGTGGGGTAGCCCATTCGGCAAACAGTTGGGCTGCCGCGGTATTGGCAAAGGAAAGATCAAGGACGGAGGGCCTGCCCACGGAGGCAAAAGGAAAATAAGTAAACACACCGGGGGTGTTAAGGAGAGAAAAGCCATGCAAGGAGGCCAATTGAAAATAAGGGACTAACGTCCTAAGGTGTGCAAACGAGATGACCCGCAATGGGTCGGAAAGAGGGTGGTGGAGGTTAAAGTCTCCCACAACAAAAACGGGAAAGCTCAAATCAGGGAAACATAACTCGGGAGAAACAATACGTGTATGGGTTGAAACGCCTTGGCTGTTGTACACATTGTACACCCTAAGGCGGGTTTGTGAGCAAGAACAAAAACCTGCATCGGAAAACAAGTCGACCGCCATCACGCTGGGAGACTGGTTCACCCACACTGGTAACAGGGAAACTACTTCAAGAAAAGACAAAAAAGCATAGCAAGCCACATGTGGTTTGCCAAACGAGGAAGGTGGGGAAAAACATTTATAACCAGGAAAGGAAGGCAAGCTTGCACGCCATACAGGGGGATCCTATATTGACACAATCGCAGGCAGGGAAGGCAAAGCAGTAAAGCTTTGGAACAAGGAAAGAAAATCATCCCAGCTACCCAAGCTGTTATGTTGGACAAAGGAGAGGTTCAAATAGCCAGGAACCCTGCCGGAGGGCCTTGGAGAAGAAGAGTTGGGAGAAGGCATTTACCCGGACAAGCCGGAGAGGTTTTCTGCGGTACGGGCTGGGTCGTAGTCCTCATGGGTGGGGGGGATGCTGGCTCTGGAAGAGGAACGGGTTACGGTCTGGGGTGTCTCGCGTGGGACACGAGGACGGGGGCGGTGCGGGGTTGCGAAAGGTGCGGCAAGGGTTTGTCTCGGAGTGGAGGGGCCGGCGCCAGAATCGTCCCCAACAGGGCCGACATCCATGCCATCCTCGTCGTCTCGGTCTAACGGTTGTGAGGAGGGGAGGTCTTTGGCGGTTGGGGCGGGCCACTCCGGGCAGTCCCTGTCAGTGGCCGAGTGCGTCCCCTTACAGTTGGGGCAGGAAGCAGTTGAGGAGGGGCAGCAGTTAAGGACCGCTTTAGTGTTACCCGCCTTAGGGCAGGTGGGGTTCTGGCAGTGATGCGCCGAACGTGTGTGCGAGAGGGAGCAGATTGGACATACCGGGTGATCCAGCTTACATCGAGGGGCGTGGTGCCCAAACGTCCAGCAGTTGCGGCACTGTGTGAAGCGGTTCGAGGAGAAGGCCGGTTCCACGCGGCGTCTCCTGTGAAAGAGGTGGATAGATGTTCCCATGGCATTGATGTCCTCGGGAGCGACCGTGACAACGACGGAGGTAGCGGACTTGGACATCCTGGACTCCAAATCGCGGTTGAGGTATCGGGCGGAGAAGATCATAACGCCCTTGGCGTTGTGGATGGACTCCTGGAGGAGGGGGAGGAGGTCGTCCTGGTCTTCTGGGAGGTAGGCGAGGGGGAGGGAGTGGATGGCGAGTTGGGTCTCGTTGGGGGCAGGTCGGAAGGGGAGGTAGGCATTGTCGCCTACTGGGGAGAGCTGATTAAGGCGGTTGGTGAGAGCCTGGTAGTAGGGAGCGTAGGAGGTGGCAGGAGTATAGGGGTCGAGGACGGTGAGGGTGACAGAGCCTCTGTCGTTTACCCGGGCTGAGAGGGAGAGAGGAAGGGGGCAGTTGGCCTCTCGGAGAACTGATGCAGCAATGTCGGGGAGGGTCGCAGTGATTCTTTCGGCTTCTGGGTGGAGGGCAGGAGAGGAGCGAGGGGCAAAGAAACGACGTTGTGCCGCTAGCAGGATAGGAGCCTCTTTAACAGGAGGAGCCAACACACCTGATGCGACTTGCGCGGCAGAAGGTGGTTTCGGTCTAGGACCCTTGGTCTTCTTCCGGCTTCCAGCAGCGGCAGCCAGGGCGAAAGATCGAGGAGAGCGCAGGTAGGTTGGATCCATGTTGCCAGGGGTCCATTCTGAGACGGAGGGGTACTTGCCATCGCGGAAGGTCCGAGCCTCCCACGAGTTGGGGTATTTGACCGCGTAGGCCTCAGGATTGCCGTAGTTTTTGCCAGTGATGGTGTCATAGCGGGCGGTGTCAAGGTCATACCCATCGATGATCGCCCCAACCTGGTATTGGGGTGCACGGGAGGGGGCTTGTTGAGGGTGTGGGACGGCAGGAAGCTGTGCCGTGTTGGACTGGGGGGGTGGCACGGGGGGGGGGACTTCTTTCCCCTTTCGGGTAGGGGGTGGAGCTGGTGGCGCCGGGGTTTGCTGATGTGGGGGCGGTGGTTGGGAAAGTCTTTGTGACAGGTCACGTAGAGCTGACTCAATGGGGGCGAGGGAAGAAAGCGAGGGGGCCTGAAAGGCAGACACACCGTCAGACAGCCCTTGGACTTTGGAGGTGAGGATGTCGATATGTTCGTTGGTGGAGGCGAGGCCGTTGAGGGTAGCGACCAGGAGGGGGATGAGGACTGTCTCGCCATCACTGAGTAGGCGAAGGTCTGACGAGATTAGAGGGGGGATGGAGGAGAAAGCATCTCCTAGGACCGGCTGTAGGGACTGCAGAAGGGATGGTATCGCGAAGACCGCGGAGTGGAGGGGCTGGGTAGAGCTCGCCCTGGAGGGGTTGGCTGAACCAATGTCAGACATTGGAGCGCGAAGCAGAGACCTGAAGCCTAAGCTAGAGGGGGGTAGTCGTGCAAAAGTGAGGGGTCACACCAGACGCGATGGTGTTGAGAATGCGTAAGAAAGTTATGGTCAGGAAAATTGGGGGCGCGGAGCGTGTTCCCAGGTCTCGCCAGAGGTGCCCTCTTATATATCCTGCGAACAGCTTTCGGTCAGACGGACGGCAGCGACGTATACGGTGTTATTCTGACACCTTTAATTCTGTGACCATATAGTCACAGGACGCAACTAAGGTTGATGTGTATGATGACGCGCGGGCCCCGTAAGGGGGCCGGAGGGGGGTGTTGGATACTGAGATTCTCGAACTCGGGTAAAGTTACCCCACCTAGGGTACTCCTAGGCTATGGGAATCGGGTACTCCTAACACCTTGCCCCTTATCTCTGCTACAGACTTGCTTTCTTCCTCATTTGCCCCATCCTCCTCGATGGCTGTGGCCTGCTCTCACCCAATGCCAAGATGCTCGACACGCTCAGGTCTTTCAGGCACACAGTCCAATGGTGGGTCCCCAACTGTGTTTTCTCTACCAACGCCGCTATCCTCCCCTGTGAGGACTCCCTCCCCCCTATTGACCTCCTTATCAAACACCTCGAACACCTTGCAGCCATATGTCTGGTCTACCTCCCTCCAGAAATCAACCCTACGACAGTGCTCCTCAATCCGGCAGTCCCGAACATGTCGCTATTTAGAGCACTGGACTTCCTCCGGCACACTGGCTCCGTTCAATGCCCTCACCCATGAACTGGCCTGAACTACACCCCCCTCCGGTGGTTTACCAAGCCGCCATCACTGCCGAAGCTACCACCTGCCGGTAGAGGCGGTTGCCCACTGCGTCCACTTCCTCATCGGTGACCACCACGATCCCCTTCCTCCTATAAACTCAAGCCTCCTTTCTCCCCTTCAGATGGCCCCGGTCGGGCCCCAGCCCTCTATGTCTCCCTGAAGGCACGATGCCGCGAGTAATAGCTTACCTCTGCGCTCCTTCTGTTACCGGTACTGGTCCTCAGTTAAGGATTTTTTTTATGTTTTGTTTTAAGTATCACTTTGATACTTAGTTTGTTTTATGTTTTGTTTTAAGTATCGATTTGATACTTATGTTGTTTTACCAAAATGTATCGCTTGATATCTTTGTTTAGTTTCGTTCATGGTAGACATTAATAGATCTGTGTATTTAAAGACCGTCCTATCCCACGATGGAAAGGACAGACTTCGATGGACAGTATTTCAATATACTTAGTTTAACGGTTACTCATTAGTTTCTCCTGTACACCTTCAATGCCTCCTTTAGTTCACACGGCTCTCACCTCCTCTCTGGAAGAGCAGGACACCTGTCAACTATCGTACACCTATCGAAACATGATTAGCACCTTGCAAACACGTTACACCTTCTCTTCTCTCCTTCACCCTATCATCTGTTTACCACCACCCTGCCCCCATACCCCTTTATCGGCCTGGGTCATTTCCTCTCCCGTCAGCTCTACCAGATACCTTCTGGCAAAAGCTACCTGGCCGTCCACTCATCCTTGCACGACAACAACTCCTCTCCCCTCTATCCTTGGTGTGAGGAGGGCAACAAAACCTTCGAGTACGTCATCCTCCACTGTTCTACCATGTCTGCTGCCTGCAATCGCTACCTCCATGGGATTGCGGATATAGGACCTAACTCCTCACTCATGACCTCGATGCCGACCCTCATAGGCCTTGGACGTGATCTCACCACTACCTGAACTGGTTTTCCCCCTGACATGTATGCACACTATGCCCTTTACCTGTCCTCTTTATCCCCATCTCTTTCCCTTCCTGCCTCACCTCAGTTGTCATTGGCTGGGTCGCGAAATAGTCGAAGTGGAGGAAGGTCTCCTGTTTGATTTCCTTTACTTCTTTATCCGAGTTTACTTTTATTTCCCCTATGAAGCTAATTAGTTAGTAGTTTTCCTCTATAAGTCCTGTGTAGGATTTGCGTCGGTTATTGGACGCCAAAGCAGGAACTGGTTTTATTTGTTTCTTTTGTTAGTTGTTTGATTTTGGGTTTTGTTTCTGCCATAGCTAGCACTGCATGCATGTTCTTGTACCTTACACAAATAATCAATATAGTATATATAAAAAAAACAAAAAAAACAGCTGAGTAAGATAGTCTCTCCATGCTGTATTCTCGTTAGGAGTACCCGATTCCGATAGCCTAGGAGTACCCTAGGTAGGGTAACTTTACCCGAGTTCGAGAATCTCAGTATCCAACACCCCCCTGCGGCCTCCTTACGGGACCCGCGCGTCATCATACACATCAACCTTAGATGCGTCCTGTGACTATATGGTCAGAGAATTGAAGGTGTCAGAATAACACCGTATACGTCGCTGCCTTCCCTCCGACCGAAGGCCGTTCGCGGGATATATAGGAGGGGACCTCTGGCTAGACCTAGGAAGTGGAGCGAAGTCCATCCGTCAACTACTCAGGGAGTTACTAGGCTTCAGAGATATCACATCTTTCCTACGGGCCGTAAGTAACGGGACGTTTTTGCATAAGGTCGTGACATGCATGTTAGGAGGTTCAGGACAATGAACCAATGCATTCACATCCACCCTCCGACAAATAGAAAGAGTCTAAAGTTCCTGGAGACACTACCAAAGAAGCCAACGAGCTTCGAGGAGTGTTGCAACTATGATATGGGGTGTACCGCAGTTGCGGGATTTAAGACCAACACAACACGAAGGTCCACCCCCTCTACATAGGACAACCAGGAGTTGCCGACAGAAGAATTATGATACTGTTCAATAGAATGACCTCTCCTCTACGAGAGGAGAGTCATCGGAACGAATTCTAACGGTTAGTTGTTAGATTATCACAACTAGAAGTCATCGACTCCGGCATACTCCCATAGGCAAATTCGTCTCAAGAGTGATCTTCTTGGTAACGGAGAAGACTACTGGAGCCAACATAGTTTGACTTGAGAACTCGGCTACAGGTCTATAGACTCTGAAGATCGGATAATTACTACTGGTGACAAGTATGTCTTCTAGGCAGGAAATAGTAATTACCGAAAGATGGTGTGGTGGTTTTCAGGGCCTCCCCCTGTTCGCACCTTTATGGAGAACTCGACGTTGCGTATCAGACTTGAAGAGCTACATATTTTGTATGTTAAATAGATGTAGTTCGCGAACACTCAAACGCGGAAAATAAATATTGAAGTGCCTTCCAAGCTTTAGACATCATCAAGTAACAGGGAAGAGACCTTAACAATATAATATTGTTTTTACGATTCTATTTTACTTTCTTGCACTCTTAGTAGTCATAAACAAAACGAGTTGCTTCCTAGCCTTCCTAGACAAATCTCCGTCTTTACAAACGAATCTCGATTGGCCTAGACAACCGTAAGTCTTTACCGGTTGTCTCCGCCTAACAGTTCTAAGTATTTTCCTTACTTATTACTTTATGAATAAAACATCTTTATTCTCTTTACTACGCTGACGCACCTTGCACATTTCTCATGAGCCTACGTGAGAAAAGATAATCTCAGTTGGATTTAACAGGTATTACCTGAAGAATGGTGGTAACGTAGATTGATGGATATAAGAACTGTTATATCTGATATGATAGGAAGAAAGAAGAGAAGTATCGCGGCCTGTCGCTAATAGCTAATAACAGGCAAGGAACATTACAGTTGGTGTAACACGGTTCCAGGTATCCAGAGTCTCTAGTAAGGAAGGCGACCAGGTCCTGCCACTAGATACTCAAGTAGGAAGAGTGGTTTGGCAGTCTCTAATAATCGAGGTCAGATAATATAAACCTCTATACTTGCTTCATCTTGATACTGGATAGTGGTTGGTAAACTCCGAGCGTCGTCTATGCATTGTTGTCATTGCAAAGATAAGTCGCGATCCCATTACCCTTCATATTGAGTATTGGAAGCTGTGTCCTCCCCTTGTCACCACTAGGGACCCCTACATTCCAAAATGTGTAGTGGATTTTAATATTGATTCAGCGGGGTTGGTAATGTCACTACATGGATCCCGTGAGCTGCGAATTTCTTATGATTCTATCTTCCATGTACCATCTCCAACCGCGCAAACTATTATACTGACCTTTTCTGATCTCTCAAATATTTGCCCAAAGAATATTTCACCTGTTGCAATAACAGGTAATTCCCCTCCACTTCACTTTAAAACCTAGTGGTATGACTAATTATATCGGTAGTTTCATCAGACATCTAATCAATCATTTATTAGTCCTCTATTTCTCGATTTCTGAACTGTACTATACAAACTCTCGTCTTTCTATCAAGTGCCACTCAACAGGCTTAGTATTCAATTTTTGCCTACTCCAGCATTTTTACCACCCTCACACAACCTTTTTCTTTATTCCTGAGTCCAATCATGCATACTATAACAAGAAGACAATATTACTTTCTCTCCTCCCACTTTCTATATATTCTAGGATCATGTGGCTCACGGTGACATACACCCACCTCCTATGGCATTTGTATTCCCTTAACCAATATTTCTTAACCTTGACCATAGTGGCTGACCAGCACATTGTTGCTTAATACATGTTTTGAGTAGGCTTAGAGAACTCTCTGAGGTGTACTGGCTCAATTTGGATATCAGGCTACATGTTAAATATTGCTATTAGATGGCAGCCACCCAGACAACACAAATTGAATGCGGAAAAATATGGGTGAAATTCACCATATACTATTCAGGAGACCAGATGCAGAGGCTAAGGACTGCTTATTAACTGGTGTTCCAAAAAATATGACTGTGTACTATGAGAGATTCATGTAGCCACGGTGTGAGTAACATGGAAACTGGGTGGTATTCTGTCCTTCCTGTTGCCCACCTGGGTGGAAGTAGTACTGGTTCTGGCAGATGTGGGTATGGATTTTTTTTCTTTCATTTCTGGCACTGGTATTTAGGATCTAACCGGTAATGGTACTCGGTTAAGCATTTTGTTTTATGTTTTGTTTCAAGTATCGTTTTAATACTTGGTTTGTTTGAACTATCGTTTTGATAGATAGTTTGTTTTACCTTTTGTTTTAAGTATCGTTTTGATACTTGGTTAGTTTGAAGTATCATTTTGATACTTACTTGTTTTATGTTTTGTTTTAAGTATCAATTTGATACTTATGTTGTTTTACCAAAGTGTATCGCTTGATACCTTGGTCTAGTTTTCGTTCATGCTAGACATGAACAGATTTGTGTATATAAAGACCTTCCTACTCCACGATGGAAAGGACCGAGTTCGACAGACAGTATTTCAATATACTTGGTTGAACATTTACTCTTTAGTTTCTCCAGTACACCTCCAAAGCCTCTTTTAGTTCATACAGCTCTCGCCTCCACACTGTAAGAGCAGGCCACCTGTCAACTATCGTACATCTATCAAAACGTGATTAGCATCTTACGAACACGTTATATCGGATAGTGGGGTTTATGATTTGGGTGTACGATCTGGAGGTTCTTATTTAGTAATAACTTGAAACCAATTCTTAAACACCATACGTGTGGCTAGTTGTGTTGATACATTTGACAGTGCTTTCTAAAAGATAGAATACTGTTCACAAAGGTGAAGGGAAAGCTTTCAAAGTACTAACATTGGTACTATGGTTAATGAAAGTATCACGTAGTTGCGTGGGGTAATTGGTTCTACACAACGAAACCACTGAAAGAATTGATCAAACACCCCTCCGTAAACCTAAATAGGAAGGTGATAAAACTAGTCATTGGTTCGGCACCACATTTGCCATTGAACATCAATCTGCCTCTCCCTACTAACCACAGCTTAAGGGTATTTCGTGGGGTCTGAACTGTGTAAACAAGAACTCCTCTAACCTCTCAAGCTATCATGCTTTACATGGCCCCATGTACCAATTTTGCCTTCCAGAACTGGTCCCACTTCAGCCTACCAAACAAGTCATCCCTATTGGAATTTGTGAACAGTACAATCTTAATAGCAATATTCATTATAGGGCCGTAATATTAAGAGTATATTATGGGCATGTTTCTAGCGAGAAGGTAAGAGGTATGAAGGCAGATTGGTAGAGATTCTTGTCCTTAATTCTCTTATAAACTAAGCAAGCCGTAGCGTCTATTTATACAGGTTTTTGCATCCTCCGCGTAAATCTCGTGTAACAGAAAAAGATAATAGGGAGAAACATAAGTGTGACCGTGTAAAACCGTAATTTAAGTAGGAAAAACACAAGGGTGAACGTATTTGATCCTGAGAATCTGCCAAGATATTCCCGTAAAACATGTGTGAATCCAAGAGGGTGTGAGGGAAATTACAGTAAGTCTGAAGAAATAATCATGGCTGTAAAGTCCGAGAAATTACGTAAAGATGATGAAATATTCCGTAAACTAAAGAAAGTAACACATGCGTAGATCCCCAATCGTTATCGCCAAATATTAATGAAGTAACATAAGAAATCTATCCTAACTGTAGTAATGTATGCACTGTTTAGATATGCCGAAATACTAACTAAGTAAGAGAAAATACATGCTATTATCAAGGAAATATAGCTTATGAAATGAATCAAGAAATTTCAACAATCCCTGGTTCAAGCCCAGGCCAAACCAAGGTTTTTCCCCTCACCTGCCGCTAGTTAAGGCTTTCGCTCAGGTTCTCAATTAGATTTAATTCCTTTTATGGAATATTTCCCACTGCACGTCTTGTTTTGGCTAGTGTAAGATGTTCACTAGGTGCTAATCATGTTTCGAGAAGTGTACGATAGTTGACAGGTAGCTGGCTCTTCCAGAGTAGAGTTGAGAGCTGTAAGAACTAAAGGATGCTTCGGAGGTGTACTGGAGAAACAACAGAGTAACCCTTCAACTAAGTATATTGAAATACTGTCTATCGAAGTCTGTCCTTTCCATTGTAGAATAGGACACTCTTTAGATACACAAATCAGTTCATGTCTAGTATGAACGAAACTAAACAAAGGTATCAAGTGATACACTTTGGTAAAACAACATAAGTATCAAATCAATATTTAAAACCAAAAGCAAAACAAACTAAGTATTAAGCGATACTTAAAACAAAACATAAAACAAACTAAGTCTCAAAGCGATACTTAAAACAAAACATAAAACAAAGGAAGTATTGAAGCGATACTTTCAACAAGTCAAATATCAAAGCTATACTTAAAACAAAATCCTTAACAGATTACCTGTACCGGTTACAAATCAGTGTTCGCAAGCGGTCAGTCCATCCAGACTTGGCTTCAAGGCAGCCAAACAGGACTTTTTACGGGCAGGCCAGGCAGTACTGCAGGCTACAGTCCGGCTTTCGAGGCCTAGCCAGACTGCAGATATCTGCAGGCATTCGAGTGATAAGATGTGATATAGATAAGATAAGCAGATGAAATACCTAGAGTCATGGATTAACAATGGGCAACTAAGGAGACAACTTCCTAGTCGGTCACAATAGCACCCCTTACCACTCTCACCATTAAAAAAAAATAAAAAAGTAAGTAAAAAAAGTAAATACATGGTAGACTACCAAGCAGAAATTAATATTTGATCCAAAGACATTTTTTGGTGTCATGGGAACAGGGCGACGTAGTTTGGAATGTTCTATTGCTGTTGATTATAAAAGAATGGCTAATTTTGTAAGAGTGGAATAACTTGAGTGACCGGAGAATACAAGAACCTAACAGATTACTAGTTATGAAAATTGTATGGCTCAAGCGGTAATAGGTAGTTGATATCTGTGGATATCTTCAGATATCAGCAGGCATCTATGGATATCTGGTGGCATCTTTAGATATCTGTAGGTATCTTCAGATATCCGTAGCCATCTTCGCATATCTGTAGGCATCTTCTGATATCCACTGGTATCTTCAGATATTTGTAGATATAAGCCACCTATTAACAAAATAATGACAAGTTATATGGGAAATACTGAAAGGTTACCAGCACTGGTAGGAACTTGTTAGGTGGAGACAACCGGTATAGACTTAAGGTTGTCTAGGCTAATCGAGATTCTTTCATATAGACGGATATTTGTCTAGGAAGGCTCGGAAGCAACTCGTTTCGTTTACGACTACTAAGAGCGCAAGAAAGTAGGATAGAATCGTAAGAACAATATTATATTGTTAAGGTCTCTTCTCCGTTGCTTAATGATGTCTAAAGCTTGGGAGGCACTTCGATATTTATATTCCGCGTCTCATTATTCGCGGACTACATCCATCTAAAATACAAAATATGTCACTCTTCAAATCCAATATGCAACGTCAAGGTCTCCATGAAGGTGCGAACACCAGGAGACCCTGAAAACCGTCACATCCTTAGGCTCTTCGGTAATTACTATTTTCTGTCTGGAAGACTCACTGGCTACCAGTAGTAATTATCAGATCCTCAGAGTCCTTTGACTTGTAGCTGAGTTCTCAAGTCAAACTCTGTTGGCTCCAATAGTCCTTTCTGTTGTCAAGAGAATCAGTCTTGATACGAAGTTGCCTTTGCATATATGCCGGAGTCGATGATTTCTAGTGGGGAGAACCTAACAACTAACCGATGGAATTCATTCCGATGATTTTTTCTTCGTAGTGAAGCGGTCATTCTATTGAGTAGTCTCACAATTCTTCGGTCGGCAACTCCTGGTTGTTCTATGTAGAGTGGGTGGACCATAGTGTTATATTGGTTGTAAATTCCCAACTACGGTACACCGCATAACATTATTGCAACACTCCTTAAAGCTCGTTGGCTTCTTCGGTAGCGTTTACAGAAGCTTTAGACTCTTTCTGATATTCGATGGGTGGATGTGAATGTGTTGGTTCGTTATCCTGAACCTCCTAATATTCATATCTCCACCTTGTGCGAACACGTCCTGTTACTTACGGCCGTTGCCAAAGACGTCATATCTTTGAAGCCTTGTAACTCCCTGAGTAGTTGACCGATTGACTTCGTTCCACTTTTCTGGTCTTTCCAGAGGTCCCCCCTTATGTATCCTGTGAACAGCGTTCGGTCCACCTAACGGTAGTGACGTATACTGTGTTATTCTAACACCTTCAATTCTGTGACAATATTCTCACAGGACACAACTAAGGTTAATGTGTATGATGATGTGCGGGCTCCGTTAGGGGGCTGGAGGGTGGTATTGGAGACTAAGATTCTCAAACTCGGGTAAGGTTACCCTACCTAGGCTATCTGAATCGGATACTTCTAACAGAACCCATGAAACCGGATAGCTTTCCAAAAGCCTGGCCTACAAAGCCCGGGTCAATCTGCCCTCGCCTGGCCACTTGCGAACACTGCTCTCAATGGATGTGTAATGTTTGAAGGAGGCGAAAGAGAATTGCCAGTGTATTAATGAGGCAAAACTACGAAAGAAGAGGAGACACTAAGCCTTTCAAACTCTCATACGTCAAACATCAAAAGTCTTAAAAAAAAAAATTTGAGAGCACTGGAATAGCCAAGAGCTCGACTCTCAAGGTGTAGTGTGTCACCATGTTTGCAAAGAGAAGATGCAGGAGTATGAAGTACAGATGGTGGGGTTGTAATGCTATTATATACCATCACCTCCACCACCACCACCAACCTGATTCACATTTCCTCTCTAAATTCAGGGCTATTAGCAGCTCTGATATTTTCGTGAGAAGACTCCATTCACACCTCTTTCGCGGTCAGCATTGGATTGTGGATTCAGATCTTACAACCAGCGTGAGAATCATTAGTGCCACTACTATTTCACGTACTTACATATCATTCACTCCTCCTTCGCCTAAAGCTTCGTGTTCTTCTACATATATTCACTTCATTGGCACTCAACCACCCCGCGATGGTGCCGTACTCTGATGACATAATCAATAGAGCACAGGTAGTCCATCTCTCGCGCAGGAAAAACTGGATCGGTGGGTAAGAAAGGATATGTTCGTTGAACGATCGTGATTTTAGAAGGGGAGATCAGAATTCGTCTCAATACAGTACTGGATTGTGGTACCATTTGGGGTACCAACACACATTTTCAGACAAAAATCCCCTCAGGGCGCCAAACACAATCTCCATCCTATCACAATACCCTCCTCAAACATGATACAATGGGATCATCATACTCCATCACATTCAAGTGGAGTTCATTGAATGGCTAAAAGCCGGATCATTGGCACCAATTGAGTGGGGGTTCAAACATTCACATCTCCATACTGACAAGGATTCTGGATCGCGACCAATGCTGCGGGTGAATCGCATTTATCTTTATCCCCCCACCTACCAACTCCGCTGAAATTGTAGTATTCATTCATATCTAGCACCTTACTTACTGATCACACGCCATCCGCATTTCATCTTTTGACCAATCATTCACTCCTCCTTTAGCTGAAATTGAAGGGTTCATCCCTTTCTATTCACTTCCCTAGCACCGATTCACCTTCCCCTCCTCCGAGATGATTTCCTAGGGTTTATTCACTTCATACCGCTGAATTCCCCATCATTACCTTCACCAGCGTTTTGGC
Source organism: Tuber indicum (assembly GCA_006112555.1). Classification (NCBI taxonomy): domain Eukaryota; kingdom Fungi; phylum Ascomycota; class Pezizomycetes; order Pezizales; family Tuberaceae; genus Tuber; species Tuber indicum. The sequence goes on along the minus strand of VBSK01000259.1, from coordinate 671,501 downwards.
CCAATATGGATCATTCACATGTCTTCCCCAGTACGCTACATGATGGCAAGGGGGTTTGAGTGCTTGTTACTAATGAGGGTAATAGCTGTTTAAGGGGACAGGTACCTATGGGCTCCAAGGCTGGATGTGGAAACCCCCAGACTAGAATAATAACACCAGCTAGACTTTCCTCTTATAAAAGTACTCGCTGCCTGCTGTATTCCAGACCTTACAATAAAATTTCTCCCAACATCCTAGCCAAAAGCCCAGACTTGAGTGGTATTATATTACCATGACGGTGCATGGGACAGTAATTGAAACATCCAGCCACCTGTCTGCTCTCCCACATGCAAGTAGTAAAGTAGAACTATTTACTAACATCAGCCTCAATGCTCAACCCAAACCCCTACCAAGACATCTTCTAGTATAACAGGTACAAGTACTCAGTTAAGGATTTTGTTTTATGTTTTGTTTTTAAGTATTGCTTTGATACTTAGCTTGTTTTAAGTATCCCATTGATAATTAGTTGGCTTTATGTTTTGTTTTAAGTATCGCTTTAATACTTAGTTTGTTTTATATTTTGTTTTAAGGATCGCTTTGATACTTAGCTTATTTGAACTATCGCTTTGATACTTAGTTTGTTTTGTGTTTTGTTTTAAGTATCACTTTGATACTTTGTTTGTTTTATGTTTTGCTTTAAGTATCGCTTTGATACTTAGCTTGTTCAAACTATTGCTTTGATACTTAGTTTTTTTTATGTTTTGTTTTAAGTATTGATTTGATACTTATATTATTTTACCAACGTGTATTGTTTAATACCTTTGTTTAGTTTCGTTCAAGCTTGACAGGAACAAAATTGTATATTTAAAGACTATCCTATTCAACGATGGAAAGGAGAGACTTCAACAGGCAGTATTTCAATATACTTGGTTAAATGGTTACTCTTTAGTTTCTCCACTACACCTCTGAAGCCTCCTTTAGTCCATACCACTCTCTCCTCCTCTCTAGAAGAGCAGGCCACTTGTCAACTATTGTACACTTCCTGAAATATGATTAGCATGTAGCAAACATGTTACATTGTTTTAACCTCACTGGCAGCAAGTTGTTAAGAAACTGTCATCAGACTTAGACCTGATCAACTAATCGACATCTATCCTGGAATGCTAGCATAGTGAAGCAGCAGGAACTCAAGAAATTTAGCTTAAGCTTAACCTCAATATAGAGCTAGTGATGACGCAGAGTGGGAAGCAGATACTATAAGAAGATGTTACAAAGAAGAGGCAATTCAACAGTCCCGCAATGGACTTCCAACATGACATAACGGAACACTCACAACGATTCCCGGCTAGTTCCTGCCTACCCTAGTAAAGAAGCCGACATTTGCCCCTCTAGATGACCTCAATTCTAACAGCCAATCTAACATGGCAAGCGCTGGAGGAGGACCTTCTAGGTTACAGCCAAAAGAAACTCAAGAAGAAGACATACCTGATTTACCAAAAATCAAGACCCACGTTCCACCTAAGTTCACCAAAGAAGGAAAAGACCTCAAACCTGAAGCCTTAGACAGATGGGCCACCAAAGTAATGCATTACCTTCTTATAAACAAGGTCGATATGGAGTAGCCTTCAACAAACTTATGGATTGGATCATTCTGTGAAGGAGAGGCTGTCAATACATATCACCAATGCTACAAGGAATATCGAGGAAACCCAAAAGTGAAAGTTTAAACAATCCTCGACTGCCTAAAAGCTCAATTTCAATCCTCTATCATCAATGACCTTTTGTATAAACAGTTCCATAATATCCAGCTAGTCAATGCAATACAGGTCAAGAAGATCACACATATCGCAATGGACCTCCTAGTGCTCAGGAACAGGATGAAGAGAGGAAGTGTCACCAGCTACATCCTAAAGTGACAATTCTATAATGCCATGCACCCTACCCTCCGGCAAGAAGTGGAACTCCTAGAAGAGGAAGCAGATGATATGGTAACAATAATCGTAAGAGCTGAGCGAAAGGACACTATCCTCTATCAAACTTGAATAAAAGTCTACAAGACCCAAGCAATCCCAGGCAGCTCCCGGTAGCCCAGGTGAAGCACCTACAATAAGTAAGAAGAAGAAAATCCTTGAACCTATAAGAAGAAAGGCAAATCCACCAAAGAATCAAGATGACAGATGGTTAAATGCTTTGAGTGTTGCGAAAAAGAATATATGGCAAGAAACTGTCCTACCAAGAAGGACAAGGGAAAGGCCGCCAAAGTCAAGCAAGAAACATCAGGGAACCACATAGAGAGCGATGACGATTATAGGCAAGATGCTAAGTGGTTTTGTGGTACAGTTGGTTTAACACCACGGAAAACCACAAAACAGCCGAAAGATTGGTCAAATTCTCCCTTAAACGAGAATAGGGACGCGCTGAGTCAGCTACCGGTTGAGCACCGTACTGGCAGTTGAAAAACAATCAACTTCACTGCTCCCCTGATCCTACTTAGGGACATTTGGTAGTAGCTGGGCCGCAAACGTGATAGAAAAACCCCCTCTCATTTATCATACTTTGTGCGGCCCTAGGCCCCTAATTTTTTACCTTGCAAAGTTGGAACTGTGCCAGTCTAACACAACAGCTACCCCCGGCTCATGCCTACACGAAATCCTTTTTTCTCTCCCACTTGGGGCTCGTTATCATCTGCTCTCAACTAGATTTAATTTCATTTACTGCAATTTTCTGACCAAGTCCCCTCATTACTAGTATCTACTAGGGTGTAATTGATGACAAGTATAAACCCTTTATGGTCATCTCTCGAGAGGTTCAGGGTGCGAGTGGTATTATATTAAAGGTAGGAAAAACAGAAGGAAATATGAAAGAAAAAGTCGATAGTGCAAAGGATGGGGCGTAGTAAGTACTTATCCTCCAGGAGGTAGATTTGGCAGTGCCAGTAGTAGTAGATATCCAGCACAACTGGAGGAGGATGCGCCCGTAGGCTAAGGTGTTGCATGGGTGATAGGCTGCAAGGATCTATAGGATAAGTGTATAATAATATAAGAGATGTAGGTTGAGTTGATTTGGGTTCTAAGTCGGGTAACATGAGTATACAATGGAGGCTCCTATGATAGGTGATTCTACACGAGTGATAACTCATGACAGCCATACTCATGTGATCACTGTAACCGGTACAGGTTACTCAGCAAAGAGTTGGGGCAGCTTCCAGAATGGGAGATACTACGAGTAATATTCTATGAGAACGGTCTGTGAAAGAGAGAAGTCTGAACATCTGTTAGGAACCATGTTTATATTACTACTGCAGTCTCGAGTGAGACTCTGACTGCTTACGTCACCCTCTTGTTTGCTAGTCTGTTAGGCGGAGACAACCGGTATAGATTTAAAGTTGTCTAGGACAATCGGGATTCTTTTATATAGACGGAGATTTGTCTAGGATGGCTCAGAACTAACTCGTTTCATTTATGACTACTCAGAGTGCAAGAAAGTAGAATAGAATTGTAAGAACAATATTATATTGTTAAGGTCTCTTCTCCGTTGCTTGATGATGTCTAAAGCTTGGAAGGCACTGTGATATTTATATTCCGCATCTGAGTTATCGCGGACTACATCTATTTAATATACAACATATGTACCTCTTTAAATTTAATGCGCAACGTCGAGTTCTCCATGATGGTGTGAACACCGGGAGACCCTGAAAACTACCACATCATCGTCGGTAATTACTACTCTTTGCCCAGAAGACATACTTATTACCAGTAGTAATTTTCCGATTCTCAGAGTCATTAGACCTGTAGCCGAGTTCTCAAGTGGAACTTATGTTGGCTCCAATAGTCCTTTCCGTTGTCAAGAGGATCAGTCTTGATACAGAGTTGCCTTTGCATACATGCCGGAGTCGATGTCTTCAAGTTCTAGTTATGATAACTCCAGAACTAACCGATAGAATTTGTTCCGATAACTCTCTCTTCATAGAGGAGAGGTTATTCTATTGAACAGTGTCATAATTCCTCGGTCGGCAACTGCTGGTTGTTCTATGTAGAGGGGGTGGACCTTTGTGTTGTGTTGGTTATAAATCCCCCAACTGCTGTTCACCCATATCATAGTTTCAACACTCCTTGGAGCTCGTTGGCTTCTTTGGTAGTGTTTTCAAGAGTTCTAGACTCTTTCTAATTATCGGAGGGGGGGTGTGAATGCAATGGTTCATTGTCCTGAACCTCCTAACTTTCATATCTCGACCTTGTACAAAAATATCCCATTACTTACGGCCAATGTCAAAGATGTCATATCTTTGAAGCCTAGTAACTCCTTGGGTAGTTGATGAATTAACTTCGCTCCACTTCTCAGGTCTTGCCAGAGGTCTCCTCTTATACATCCTGCTAACAGCCTTCGGTTGGATGGACAGCAGCGACGTATATGGTGTTATTCTGACACCTTCAATTCTGTGACCATACAGTCAAAGGACGCAACTAAGGTTGATGTGTATGATGACGCGCGAGCACTGTAAGTGGCCCGGAGGGGGGTGTTGGAGACTAAGATTCTCAGACACCTGTAAAGTTACCCTACCTCGGGTACTTCTAGGCTATCGGAATCGGGTACTCCTAATATAGTCTACCGTAAAATTTGGCAATTCCGACCCCCCCCTTCCAGATAGTGCTCCACCAAGACAATAGCCCCCTACCTTCACCCGAGCCCAACTGAAAATAATTAAGTGATGTTCGAGCGTAGTAGTGGTAAATTAAATGTTTTTACAGTACTCAAAAATAAACTCTCTAATCAATCTCATGTCCCACTCTCTGCCAGATATAATCCATGATTATTTATTCTCGCCTCAGAATTTATTTCTCCGATAGGCTGTTGTTGTTGCTCTGGCTCTGGTGTGTCACAAAAATGTGTGTGATCAAGCTTCTGAACCAAAAGAGACCAGGTATCTTCTCCCACTATCCCAGATCCTCTCTTCTGTCCCTTGTCTAAGTTATAATTCAATCCTCCTTTCTTCCATTCTCCAATTTCTTCCGCAATTGCATCCAAGTCCACAATCTTGATCTCGTGATCTTGTGACCCATCTGGAGTGAGTGCTATGCCCATATACTTAAACGAATGGATAATAAGCTGACTCTTGTCAGCACGAAATTTCTCACTAGCCTAAAGTTAAAACATAAGGTTAGCAGATTCAAGTATAGTACTTTAGTACCAGTGATAATACCTTTGCTACACTGTGAGTTAGTAATATTCTCCTCTTACATGTAATAGTTCCTTTCTTAAACTCTGCTGTATTATACCAATAGTCCCAATCTCTCTGTAACTTTATGTCAATTATGGTACAGAGGTCGTTTTTGAGGAATGCATTGATTGCAACATCCAAAGGATGTATTAGGCTCGTACAAACTTCCAGAATAATGGCAACGACAGAGTTCAGTGAACTCGGGGCTCACATAACTTCTAAATTATATTGGCCTTTAAATGTATCTAATGTAACAAGTCAGGAATAATGATCAGGGGCAGGAATAGCAAATTTAAAAGCAATTTCAATCTATTTTAACATTATATTAGTCTTAGCGCATGCTGTCTGATTCCACATAACCATAAAACGTGGGTGGTACTTTTTTGCTTCTACTTTCATAAGCTTTGACTGACCATTCCCTATAAAAATGATTAATGGAAGAGAGTAGATATTTCCATTAGCGGAAATACAAAGCATTAGAGTAGCGTGCCGTGTATTTCAGCCTTTCCATACTGTCCTGATCCGAACGGAATGGGAGTTCTGTGATGCACAGGCCCGGGTATGATTCCAATGAACGTCAAAAGCTAAGAGCATTTGATCAATATTGAAAATACGACTTTTGTGATATCTACCAATCTCCTGATTGTGCTCATGCTTTCATGGTACCAGAATAAGACATATAAACATGAGAAAGATGAGGATTTCCTGTCAATGATTTTTTGGCATTTTCTGAGCTATACTTGTATTTGCTCTTCAAGAGATACCGTATCTCTTTTTAAATCCATAAAACCAACTAATTGAAAACGTAGATAGTTGTTAATAAAATATAGTTTTACTAATACCAGATTGCTATACTTACTCAAATTGGCATTGTCTGACATGAGCCTCATCAATCTTGACTAGTGCTGGATATTCCTCTTCAAAGATAGAGTGGACATGTCACTCAAACCATTGCCCGTCCACCTCTAAACTGTGGCTTCTCCTTTTTAAAAACAAGCCGGACAATATTTCTTCCATTACTGGATAGTAGGGATATCCTCCAGGACCATTGTGATGTTGGACTTTTCTAGAATTCAAAATCTTTTTCTCCTCTGTACTCCATTCTTGAACTCTTTTTCTATCAATCTTAAACCGTTTTGCTGCCTGATGTAAGGACAATGGTACTAACTCCTCACTTCTATTTTCTCTCCTTTCCTGAATTCCACTCTTAACTGCAGAGATGACTTGTAACTTGAACTCCTGTGTATAGGATCGTTTACGCTTATTCTGGGTAGATTGTACTAGGGTTTCACTTTCTGAAAGAGCATTTCCGAGTTCCTTAAAATCTGTGTTTTGTTAGGCGGCAAGTACCTAATTGAAGTTTTGTTAATGTTATTTTCAGAAGAGAATTTACTATTGTATACCAACCTGCTGCCGTTTCCATTCCATATATTTTTCTGCTTCACTAATATCTACTAGTAAAACATAACTTCCTCCCTCCAGGTTTCTCATACTATCCGACTCGGAGTCACATCCATCTAGTATTATACTATTAGTACTATCTTCAACTTCTCTATTGCCTTTACCTTTACCTTGACCATTCCCCTTCTCAGTTACTCTCCCTACCTCCTCAGGCTGGATTGGCAAACTATCTCGTTTTCTGTGTCTGACAGGTACTGCAATCTTTCGGATAGTACTGGTTTGTGACCGAGGCTGCTCTTGAACTGTGACAGGTTTTCGTCCTGGGCGAATAAGAGATGACATTGCTGTAAACAAATATATTCTTGGATAGATTAAGCAGATGGTATGGAAATAGTACACCACAGATCTCAAGTTTTACATGGTTCCTTGTATATATTGTCAAAACATCAACTGACATCAGGTATTGCATATTTGCCACCCTATCCTACCAGCAACGCCTCCCCACTCCTACCCAAGTGTTGCACTCCTGGGTGTGATTGCCAGATTGTACGGTACTTCTATGTGTCACTCCCTCTTTCCCCTTCTTTCTCTCTGATCTTTTTCTTTCTCTCTAAGCATCCTTCCATCTTCTACTAGTAACAATAAGAACAATCTCATCTCCGTTCATCTGTTCTAACATCAAAATTTAGTTACTTCTTCCGCATCAAGGACAGCTCCTAGGCCCCTTTCCGAGCATACCGGTATTACATACCAGTTAAGCCGTAATGTTCTGGTGTCATGTGTTCCAGCCACACTCAAATTATTCCGTTAAGCGGCTCCCTTTTACGTCTATGCCTTATTAAACTTTGGCATCTTTATTGATTGCAGTCTCTAACTCAGCCTTCTCATCGCTCTCGCCTCCAACCGACCCCAAAGCTTCCTCCAACCTCTCCATCCACCCTAGCTCCTTCGCCAGCTTTCTCGCTCCCTTATAACACCCACCCAGCAAAAGCAAATCTTCCGCCCGCCCACTCGTTCAAGGTTTATTCCGTCACTACCGTGGCCGCAAGGCTGATAGGAGAAGCTTAATATACTCGTAATCCTCAACCACGTCAGGAGCAAGGAATGGTCCTTAGGTAGCGCGGAGGTTACATGTCTCCCATTCTTATTTTTGTGGTTCAATGCATAGTTTTTCATGGTTTATGCGAGAGGATTTTGCCGACTCCATTTCGGCGATCATATAGGGGAGTGCACGAGAAAGCTGAGCATGAAAAGGGTGAGCCTCAGAATCAGAAAACTCAACACGATTTCGCCAGCTGGAAGAGAGGACCCGAAACCCGGACCGATGACGATGGGGGAAACTTGCCTGACAAAGGGGATCTTGCGGGTAGGGATAGTAGGAGGGTGAGACAGGCCATAGGACAGAAGTCCTACCAGACTCTGGATTCCACCTATCTGGGTACTCACCTTGGAAGAAGAGATGCCCACAGATAAAGAGTGGATCAGCAATGACGGATATTATCAGGGTATAATGATCGATCAAGTTGGGAGTCTATTATCGAGTGATTGAGCTGTGATTTAGCCTAATCACCTGATTGAGTGGTCAACTATTCTCAGCTGTCGTCCGTTGTCAAGCAAATTAGTCCAAATGTATATAGCTAACTAAAGGATTACCACTGCCCAGTTTATGGACCCCACAGCATTACATCCAAGTGGTAAACAAACACCGCCCATCTGTCCACCCCGTGGTACATTAGGAAAGTACAACCCGTGCACCCTGTAGCGAAGACCAAAGTGTCAGCCGAATGACAACAATCACAACTAAATTAAAACAACCCATCGCCAGCGCCATCGGGCCACAAACACAAACCCAACAATAGAAATTCTCCACTCACATCTAATAATGTGTGATTCGCCACTTAAGATCCTCCCTACACTTGGTGTCCTCATCTTGGGCGTCCTCACCAGGATTTGACCACATCCACCCTCTTAGCCGGAGTGGCAGGCAATTGAGCGGCCACAGCATGACCCTCGTTAGTGCACTAAAAATGCCTTCGAATTCCGTCAGAGGAAGCTGTAAAATACCATGATAGATTCCCCGGGCGTGAACCTCTCCTTCTATAACTAGCTCTATCGCCAAATACCGAAACTGGGAAAGAAGCTTGGGGACCTTGGATGGCTCATTGTGGAGAGCATATTCATCTGTAACGGGTGGCAGTTGGGATGAAAATCACAGACAAAGGTTGGTTTCAATGATAAGGATTAGTGGTTAGGATAAGTAGGGGCTGCTCAAGTGATCCAGCACAGTGAGGATGGAGAGACCATGCAGAATATGAGGTAGGACCCCGGTGGTGGTTCCTGGTACACCGTACATGGTGAAGATCACTCGGCAAGGAGAGATTGATTGGTCTCAATGGCGATTCTTTATAATCAATAATCGGTACAGCTGACTCAAAATTAAATTGGGAGGAGTGAAAACTTGGGATAAGGTAGACAGTGGGATAAGGTGGAAGTGGTGATGGGAGGAACCGGGGAGGCTCCGCTGGGGGCTCGCGATTGAGATGAATGAGGTTGCCCTGAAACTTATTGCCATTCTGTAAGAAAGGAGCTAAGGTGTAAGTAAAAAAGGCAATATCGGAGAAAACAAGAGGGAGAAAAATTTGGAATGGGTAGGAGGGAATTTTAGAGGTACCGAATACTCGCATTTTTCCCAATACTGTTTCCAGTGTCCCAGAATATCAAGTGAGTTAAGGATACAGGAACTTGTATGAAAGAGGTTTCATTTTTTAGCAACCTGGGAGTGGTTTTCCTGGTAATTTCTTTAAGTCTCTAGTATGTACAATGCAAATCAAATGCCCGGACACCAAAGGACAATGCAGCCAATAACCACAAATGAAGCCTGCCAACTCTCAAAAAGTCTTTTGTATTCAAAAAACCAGTCTCTGAGTAATAATACAAGCACCGGTCAAGCAGAAACCTCCTTCCGGGAACCACCAGTACTAAACAATCCGGCAAGGATCTGTCAATTGACGCTCTCACTCACGCCAGCCTAAGATTCAGCGTTGGTGGCGGGGAGCTTTCTTGGTGAGGCATATAAAGATGTGTTTATGGTAGGTACTACCAGTAGAATCCAGTGCTCCCAGCCGTCCCGTCTGACTGCCTTTGACGGCCGTCGGACGATGACTAGACAGGACGACGAGGACGAGGACGAGGACGAGTGCCGTCCGACGGCCGTCGACGACAGTCGGCTCAAATTGGTCAATGCACCCAATGCTGCCTAGTGAGACACACACTAGTGCTAAAATAAGTTAAAATAAAAATAAGGTAAAACAAATAAATTTTTTAATGGGGTGATATTGTATCCATAAAGGGAAACCCAGGACTAGTGCCGTCCGACTGCGGTCGCCCCGTCCAGTCCGTCCGAAGACAAGACATTGTCATCTTCCGTCGTCCTGAACCCGTCCAGGATGGACTGGACGACGACTGGAAGCGCTGGTAGAACCTGCGTTGAATATTGCGAAGTCATTGGAAGTTGCCTTTTTGGTCCAGAGTATCAGCTCCTTAAATTTGTCCCGCAAATCCTCTTCTGCACCTCCGTTTGCGATTCGAATTGCCCGACAATTCATAGCTTTCACCATGTGCAGAAAGACTATCAGCATCTTCTATTAGCAGTTGCACTAGCTTAGGCCCTGTTTGGTTGCCCTGGTCATATTCCGTTGGACAACTATTTCTGCTTTGAAAATAGCCTTCTCTCCATTTTGAAACAGTCATTTGTATGGACAAAGGAATGGGACCAACGAAAGCGAAGAGGATTTTAGGAAGACGTAGGGAAATTAATTAACATACGAAGAAGACTATCTGCCTCCTCCCAGTGTAGAACATACAACCTGCGAAATGTATTAGGGTAGCTAATTATTCCGTTCCGAAGGAGGCAAATCTCAGTGACGACATCACCCTCGTGCGCAATCTTATTTCCTTCTGAAATAGTGGACAGATTCCCTATATTGGAGGAAGCCTTGCTCTCCAAAAACTTTGTGAAAAATCTATCTTGAATGCCAATTGCTGAAGCTTTTAGGAGACAGAGAAAAATAAGTTCTTGCTCTTGGTCAGTGGACCTTTGCTTGAGGGCTTTGGACATTTGCTCGAGGGCTTCCATCCTTGCTATTAGCTTTTCCATATCCTTTTCCATTTTGCTGACAGATGTCAAAAATAAGCCACTGTCTGGGTTTGCGTATACCATCTGAGGGTGACTCCATGGACCAATCTGAATGAGTGCTATCAACCGTGACGTAATTGGTTGTATCGAATTTTCTTTCGCCATGGCAAACTGGTTCCTTGAATCGCCACATCCATTGAATTCAATGTAAACTAATCCCACTACCATCTAAAGATTTTGACATGGTAAGGAAAAATAAGTTTCAGAAGGGGCAGCAGGAGGGGTAATCACTTAATGTGTATCATGTTCACCGTCGTAGCCAGGAAGAAAAAGCAAACGATACTTGGATAACAATGAATACTGTGAACAAGCTGGGGATTGTGATTGAAAAATACGTGGGGTATGATAAAAAGCAATTTAAAGCAATTTCACATGTTATTCATAGAGGGGGATAGAGGTTTTATAGGAGAGGATAGAGGTTCGGTGGGGGAGGAAGGGATGGGAGAGAAGGGTGTCAGGTGTTATTTGATTCTTGCAGCAAAGGGGAAGCTCACTAAGCGATGTTGCTGGGGGAACTCTACTAGTAAGGGCCTGTTCGGCAAGGACTGCTCCGTTCCTTTCTCCCATACAAATAACCCGTGTATGAAAACTTTATCTCTGGCACTTGTATGGGATTGGGTGGCAATCATGAGAAATATTATTACCCTTTCAAGAAATTTCTCTTTCAGCCGCGCTTTCATACTCGTGCTGGAAGGCGACAAGGCTCCTGGTATTCTCAACTTGTTACTCCAATCCACCTCTTCTAAACTCCACTCTTCATCTCAACTCAACCCCCTCGTCAACTCAACATCACGTCTCAGCTAGTGATAACCATCAAAATACCAAATGGCTTTTCCTTGTTCCGCCCTGCGCAATACTCATTTTTATGAGGCCACCGATCCCGAGGTGGTTTTGGGGGGCGTTTTGTCAAAACGGTTCTATAACAGAAGCAAACTTTCTTTCTTTCCTCGACATCCTGCTTGTAACCCAGGGGTGTCAGGCTCTGGTCAGTATCAACCAGGATTTGAGGCTTGAAAATCCCTTGCAATATAGGCCTGCTGTGGATCGCACAATTTTGTCACTCCACAAGGCCACATATCTAGTGGGGCTTAAACAGCAGCGTGACCATATTATTGAGCTCCTGAATGCTGATTTCCAAAGATCTGGTTTTGTCGAAATTCTATCAGGGACACCATGGATCGCGAAAGCATGATCTATGCCAAGGTCTTCTGTCGCGTAGCTGGGCTCATGTGCGTTGGGCTAACTTACCTCTCGAATAGCTTCCGTGTAGTTCCTGGCGTAGAGCCTTCAAAGATGCGTGATCTGGTTGAAACCAAAGTCCAAATTATTGCTGTTCCCAGACAGACCTCTGGGAAGATGGTGGAGGTCTGCAGAGCTATCATGAGAGATGGGTGGCCAACTCCAAGGCACCAGCATCCAGTAGCCTTCAACTTCGACAATGCTTTTTCTCTTAACGCGAAAACTGAAGGTCTCATCAAAGCCCTGGCAAGCAACGGAATATATGCCTGTGTACCAGGCAACAACAATCCAATTCACATCAGTGTTCGCAAGCGGCCAGGTCGGCCTGCAGATAGCCGGCAGGATTTCAGTCCGGCCAGGTGTTAGGCGGAAGCCGACTCTAAATACTTTGTCGAGAAGACTTAGGCCTGAATCTTTCGTAATAGATGGAGATTTGTCTAGGAAGGCTCGGTGTCGTTCTTTTCGTTTGTAACTACTAAGAACTCGCTTATTCGGTAGAGGAAATATTTTTATAAAGATTCGTAGGTAAAACAATGTTATATTGTTAAGGTCTCTTCTCCGTTGCTTGATTATGTCTAAAAGCTTGGGAGGCACTTCGATAATTATATCCCGCGTCTGAGTGTTCGCGGACTACTTCTAATTCCCACCTAACTAAGTACCTTTCCCAAGATCGGACGCTAACGTCTCATAGTCTCAACAAGTGCAAACACCGTTTGACCCTGAATTCTTTCACACCACCTTCGCCCTCATAAATCCTTTACCGTCTTATCGTAAGATGCACTATTATCCTCGAACGACCGTTCTTCGATTTATAGAGTCGAATAGACTTCTCTCTGAAACTGCAGTTGTTTTGACTATCGTTCCAGTAGTCTCTTCCGATTTCACATAGTGGCCAGCGTATGTGTCGGGCACCTATGCACAATGCAGGCTTCGTAGACAGTGCGCCAGCACTCTTATGTCTACCGCCTATTAGGTCTTCTGAGTCTGAGCAGCTTCCCCTCGGTCCGCCTTGCCTCAAAGAGAATCACCTCTTGAGGGATCCTGTTTCCAGGAGCAACCAACGTACAGCGGCCTTTAGATAGGTATTAGTGTCATATCTATCCCATATGGCCTTTGGGGCACTGTAGGAGTAGTTGCGGATTTTCGAACCGAAAATGTCCCATTACTTTCGGCCCGTAGTCATGATGCCTAACTTTGAAGCCTAATAACTCAATACGCCTTCGACGGACTTCCTCCGTTCAACTTCTCCGAGGTACCCATTTTTTTTTTTTTTTTTTTTTTTTTGTTTTTTTTTTATATCATATATTCATTGTTTTGGTAAGGTACAAGAACTCGCATACAGCGCTAGCTATGGCGGAAACAAAACTCAAACACGCGCGTCCCTCCTCCGTCTGAGGCAAAAACCAAGAACCCCAAGCCCCTCTGGCATGGAGCCAACCGCACATCTCGCCCCGAATCAAGCCCCCCCTACAACCCGGACGAACCAAGCCCTAAGTGAAACCCAAAACAGGAAAAGCAGGAAGCCCAAGGAAAAATCCCCCCGGAAATCTCACCACAAAGAAAACCAAACTCATACCCACCAAACCATGCCCATAGCACGGCCGGCCGCTTAAAAACTAACCCTCGATCGGGCCAAAGAGGACCAGGTGCACCGATATAAGGCGCGTCCCCCACCAAGGGGGAAAGCTTGACGAGGAGAGATTCCGACCGACCGGAGACAGGGCAATACCAATCGGAGGGAGAGGAGCCAGGGCTGGGGCCCCCCAGAGAGAGATGGCAGTAAGGTGGGAGCTGGGGGAGCAGTAGGGTGCTAGCCGGGGGGCAGTAAGGTCCCAGCTGAGGGAGCAGTAGGGTGCTAGCAGAAGGGGTGGTAGTAGGATACCAGCCGAACGAGCCGAGGGAGGAAGAGGGAGGGGGAGACCCTGAAGCCGAAACAACTATTGGAAACGTGTTCGTGTCTTAACTAGGCGGTCTCCATTAATCCCCGGTGCTCACAGTAGACAAAACCACCGTAAAGGACAGAGAGGAGGAGAGAGGCGAAATCGACCGTAGCCTGTTGAGAAAACCAGCCACCAACCCCCGACCGTGGGACTAACCCGTACCCACGAGCGGGACAAGACCCGGACCGAGTAGAGGGACTGACCCGAACCGATCAGAAGAAAGAAGAAGGAATCCGTTGTAATCGCGTACCGCAAACCGTATTCCCAGCCGTCTGTTGCAGGGAAAAAGGAGAAACCCGACCGTGCTGATGCTAAGCGAGGCTAGAGCAAAAGCGGGGAAGGAGAGGAATCCAGCGACGAGATCGCCAGAAAGGAGTAAGGAGGGGTCTCATGAGGGTAGACCTCAAGAGAGAAGGCAGGAGAGAAGTTTTGCTGATGCAAAAAGATAAAAGATAATGGCCTAGTCCCCCCCGTAGGGGGAGGACCAGACGCGAAAAGTGGTGATAATTCCTTGGTGTTGAGATTTCAATCACCGGAGGTGTAGCGGAGATGGTCGTTGTTCTCCGAGGTACCCAGAGGTGCCCTCTTATATATCCTGCGAACAGCTTCCGGTCTGACGGACGGCAGTGACGTATATGGTGTTATGAAGCAGGCTTCATTGAGATGACATTATAGTCATAGGACGCAACTCTTCGAAATCTCGCTAAGGACGTGCAGGCCCCAGAGCGGGGCCGGAGGGCGGTGTTAGGCTCTCGATAAATGAGGGTCTGTGCGCAGTTACCCTACTGAGAGGTCTGTGCATTTTCTTTATGCCTAACATGAGCTTCCTCCTACAAGGTCTCGCTTCGAGCACCTTTCTTAGTTATATTTATTTTACAATTTTGCTTTTAAGACCCGATGTGACCAGGGTAAAAAACCTTCCGGCGTTTGCTTGTCCACCGTAGGAAAACCTTTTCCTCATCGTCTTACTTCTACCTGCCCTGGCATCTCCGGGTTGTCTCGGTGAAACTCTTCGACTACTTCTTCAGCATTTTCCATGCCCGTAGCAGGTTCCTAAGTATTTTCATCTTCCGCACAACCCTGCCACTTCACGAAATAACACAGCCCTCGTACCTGTCGGTAACGGTTGCTGACCCTTCGTCTATAGGTCCATATCTCGCTACGGACGATTTTCTCTATTTCCCATTGCAAGTCTCCTTTGACATCCTCTGGTTCTCTTGGAGGTTGTCTGCGGTCTTGATGAACAGACTCTCGATAAGGTTCGAGCAAGGATACATGAAAGACAGGGTGGATGTTCCACCGGTCGGATATGTTTAGCTTAAACGCACGATTCCCCCTTTTTTCCAATATCTGGAAAGGCCCATATAGTTTGGATGCTATCTTTTTTGACTTTCGTCGGGTGCGTATATTTTTTGCGTTTAGCATAACTTTATCGCCAACCTTGAACTCCGGCTGTCTTTTGGCTTTCCGATCGTAATATTTAGCCATTCCTTCTCTTGTCCTTTCTAACGAGCTTTTTGCTTGTTCGTGTATTGTCTTAATCTAGTTCGCGTATAGGGTTGCACCAGGGTTTTGAGCTTCTCGTTCTTTCCTCCACTCTGTCTGGGGGTGGAAACCATAGTTTGCATAGAAAGGCGACATCCCATGGGCGTTGGTCGCAGAATTGTTGTACGCGTGTTCTGCTAGAGGTAGTAACTGATACCAGTCGTCCTGGTCGTAGTTGACAAACTTCGAAGATATCCTTCCAGCACTTGGTTGGTTCTTTCGGTCTGTCCATCTGTTTGTGGATGATACGCCGTCGACATTCGTCGCTTTATTTCCAATGCCTTACACAGGGACTCCCAAAATTCCTCTGCAAACTTAGAGTCCATGTCCGAAATGATTTCCGTCGGTAAGCCATGTAGCTTCCAGCCTTCCCTTAAGAACACATTAGCAACATCCTTTGCCGTGGCCGTAGTCTGTAATCCAAGAAAGTGTGCCATTTTCGTGAACCGATCCACAACTACCATGATTTGTGTACAACCTTGTGATTCTGGTGATTGGATTATGAAGTCAACTGATATTGACAACCATGCTGTGAACGGGGTCTGTAGTGGTTGCAACAGTCCGTATTTCGCATGTCGTGGTGACTTGTTGTGTTGACATTCATCACAAGACCGTACGTAGTCGTTGATCCATTCGGCTAATCACTTCCAGTAGAAATCTCGCATAATGATTTCAGGGGTTTTTTCTTGTCCGAAGTGTCCGGCTGTCTTTGCATCATGGCATCCTTCAGCTATCTTGGTATACAAGGCCTGGTTGTCCGGGACGAATAGACAATTCTTATAATATAGAAGGTCGTCAACTAGTGTCCAGTTCTTAGGAAACTCCTTCTCATCATTTCGGAGTTTCGACAAGTCTTCTCGTCGTCTTAGCCAGTCTCTGTCTGACCGTGTGGCCTCAAGAAGCTGTTCGAGGAATTCAGGGTTAAACTTTTTCATAGTGTTCTGTCTTAGCATGGCCGTCGATATTAATCTTTTCTCTGGTATTTCCTCGATGTCGTACCAGGATGAATTCTCGGCCGCCTTTGCTTCTAATTGACATATGATGGGTTCTTGTTCCTTTACTGTCAAACTTCTTGTAGCGATGTCTGTACTTCCGAAACCTTGGGTTCCTCTTTCTGTCTCGTCTAGCTCATCGACCTCCATTAAATCGGATGTGTCGATTTTTTCCACGATAAGTTGTGCCATTCTATCCCCTTCTCGGACTTGGCAATCAACATCTTTGTGGTTGTAAAGCAAGACTTTGAGCTTCCCCGTATAGTCGGCGTCTATTATCCCAGCGCCAACCGAGATTCCGGAATATACAGCGAGGCCGCTACGAGCTGCTACTCCTCCGTATGTCCCTATTGGTAGACCTATCGCTAGCCCAGTATCGAGCAGTGCTTGTCCTCGCTTGGGGATGACGACGTCGCTTATGGCGTAGAGGTCATGTCCGGCTGCCATTCTTGACCCTTTGGTAGGCAGTCTTGCCTTGTGGTTCACTCGTCTTATTCGGATATGTCTATCTGAATAATTTGCATTTGGCCTTAACGCCAGATCTTCCCCTCTTTCCAACCTAAATCTTCCTTTCCTAACCCATCTTCTTTTTCTTCCTGTAGCGCTAGCAGCATTACCTGGAAGTGTTCCGGCTTTATATCGGTTTGTTCGCGATGCGTAGCTCCCTCCTCAGGACGGTACACCGGCCGTCTACTCAGGGCATCTGGCTTTCCGCCCTTAGTCCCTGGTCGGTAAACGATTTTGAAGTTATATTCTGCCACTTTCTGCGCCCAACGGATTTGGCGTCTGCTCCAAACCTTAGAAGTGAGGAAGTATTGTAGGTTTTGGTGATCGGTGTAAACCGTCACAGGCCTTTCCGTTCCCACTAAGTATTGCCTCCACTCTTTGAACACTTCCAAGATCGCAAGTAGTTTCTTGTCATGAATCTCGTAGTTTCGTTCTGCCGAGTTCAATTTCCATGAGTGGAAAGCGACCGGATGCAATCTTTTGTCCACAAACTGTGACAAGACGCAGCCCAAGGCGAAGTCGCTTGCATCCGTTTCTACCACCGTCTCATGGTCTGGGTAGAAGTGTTGTAATATGGGCGTAGTCGTGAAGCGATGTTTCAGTTCTTTAAACGCTGCTTCCTGTTCTGCGCCCCAATGGAAGTCCTTTGGATTTCCTTTTAGAATTTCCGTTATAGGCTTGCAAACTCCAGAAAACCCTTGTATGAACCTTCGGTAGAAGTTGGCGAATCCAATAAAGATTTGAACTTCCTTAACTGACGCCGGTGACTTCCAACCCAGCACGGAGTCGACATTCCTCGTGCTCATTGCTACCCCTTCGACAGATACCATATATCCCAAGATTTCTACTTCTTGTACATGAAAGACTGATTTCTTTAGGGATACAGCCAGTTGGTAGTCTGCAAGCCTTTGCAAGACCTGATTGCCCAACTCAACGTGGCTTTTTTCATCCTTTGAATATATTAGAATATCGTCTACATAGCAGACCACTCCGTAATCAAGGAACTCATGTAGGACCTGGTTCATCATATCTTAGAAGGTTGCGGGAGCGTTAACGAGCCCGAAAGGCATTACCTTGTATTTGTAGTGGCCGTATCGAGTTCGGAAAGCTGTCTTCCATTCATCGCCCTCTTTGATCCCTATCGGGTGATAGCCGTCCTTCAAATCAAGCTTTGTGAATATTTTAGCCACAGCCACCCGATCTCTTAATTCGGACATTAACGGTAGCGGGTGTTTGTTCAAAACCGTGATACGATTGATGTTTCGGTAGTCTACTACTAACCGAAGCTTTCCGTCTGGCTTTGGTACGAATAACACCGGTGCTCCGGCTAGGGACTTGCTTCTTGTGATCTTCCCTTGATCCATCATCATCTTGAGGTAATCTCGTAGGGCGGCAAGTTGTTTTTCTGATAAGGGATATATTGGACCCCACGGCACTTTTGCGTCGTCTTTTAGTTCGATTTCATGTTCCAACGTCCTTCGTGGCGCCAATTCTTCCGCTGTCTGAGGCAAGAATAGGTCCTTGTATTGCCAATATTCTTGAGGTAGTGATCCCAAGACTATATCGTCGGGACCTTCGCTTGTGCCAATTCTTCCAATGTAGGCAGCATTTTCGTCAAAGACTACCGTCTCATCGTATTCGAATATGTCAGCTATTCCCTCGTCTTCCTCCACACATTTCTCGCAACATTTTGTGTCGAACGACCATCTTTTTGGGTCTTCAATGTGGGATATGGGATGTTCCTCATGCTACCACCCCAATGGTATGATCATCCCATACGATCCAAGCTCTGCTATTTCGCAGGTTATCTCAGACAGATGTTTGTTTCTTCCAATTTCTAACCATAAGGGATAGGTGTAAAACTTCCCTCCTGAGCTTGCTGCGGTTCCGTCAAATCCATAAACCTTGACCGCGTCCGGTCGTTGCGTGAAAGGCAACCGGTGTTCTTGTACCAATCTTTGATTGATGACGAACACATTGGAGCCTGAGTCCAATAGGACTTTAATTTTTTGTCGCCTATAATTTAAAAAGAGGTAGGCGTCTCCCTCCGGACAGGAATATCGTTTAGGTAAAGACGCGTAAAGCTTGCGTCGTCGCGGTTGACCGCAATCATCTTCAGGTTTTCGTTTAGACATTGTGTAACTCGTGTTTGTTACCATGCCCGCACGGTTTCGACCACTCAGGTCTCCTCAGACAAACTGAAATTTTCTTAGTATATCGGGCAGCCCACTACTAGCGGTCTTTACCTCCTGCCGAGGAGTTCCCATACCTTCCACTTTTTCTACCTGTGGAACCAACCTTGGGGGTCTCTGCCATCGTCCAGATATCATGGGGACAAGAGCCGGGTGCGTAGGGCTGGTCGGCTGTCCCTTTGATAACCTTCCCGGGCTTATTATCCACTCTCGCTTAACCATAGACAGTGTCCTCATTTTATCGGGTGCCCGGCCGGTACCGTCGCGGCACCTAAGAATTAATTGATAGAGGTGAGGTCTAGAGCTCTTGTACCTTTTGGTCGAAGATATGCCTCGCTTGTCCTTCTATTTCTTTCATCTTAACCCTACTGTCGCTCCCGTCGGTACCCTTGGTGCTGTCTAGGTTTTGGTACTTATCGGAGACCTTTCTGATTCCAGGTCACGTGCCTGACTACCCTGACAAACATGTGTCCGGATCATTGGGGCTAAACATACGACTACCTTGGGAAGCATAGAGGCGCCACCAATGTAACCATTGTTCTTTGTTAATCCTCCTGTCTCAGCAGGAGGGACACGTGTACTCCCACTCAGGTCGTTCCGTATAGTTGCTATCCTCGCTTCGATCCTCTTGTGCAGTTGTTGATTTCGACTCCTAGAGACTATGTGTCTACTACACTACCGGAACACCGTCGTTGTCGGTACCTTTATGAAGACTTATGTGATTTCTTCGTCTTCACCTAACTACCACAGTCGGCTGGTGGTTCTGACCTGTCCAGCCTGTGCGGGTCTTCGAGGAAGTCTAGGTGGCTTGATAGACCTTGCTCGGTTTGGTCCCATTCGTAGTGGCCTTTGGCTAATTGTGGCCACTGATACTTGAAGCTTCCCGTAGCACGTCTTATATGTGTGGTTCTTTTTTCCACATCTCGTGCAGTTGTTGTCCCTTTTTCTCGCATCAATGACGCTTCGTGAGATTCCTTGGTGTGCTTCAGACTAATTTGAATGGGTGACTTTAGCGTCTCCTCCTAATTTTTTGGCCGGCCATTCCGACGTGTGGTCCTCTCGTTTTCTTTTCCGTGAGAGTCCTCCTCCTCCCTTTATATAAGCCTTATCCCTTCGTGGCTTATCAGACTTATCTTCCTTTGAAGATGTGTCCTTTGTTTCCTTAGAGGAGGTGTGTCGGGCATTACCTTCTTTCAGTAACCTTTTTCGGTACTGATGCTCTTCTACTGCCCGGCCGGCTTCTATAACAACATGTTCCCATTCCTCGTCAGTGTCGAATTTTTGGAAGGATATGCGGGTGAGGATTTCTTCGGGCAAATTTCTTTCGACTGTCTCTCTCCATGATTCACCTGTCATATTGGCTTTGTTGTTCAGGTTGTGCATGATTGGGAGGTAGGCTTGAATTTTGCCTTTATATTTTACTTCCTTCATATACCGCAAGGCTTGTCGGCCCTCTTGAAGGGGGACGAAAGCCTTACCAATTTCGTTTGAGAAACGGGTCCAACTTCGAAAATTCCGGTTTTGGATTTCGCCTTTTAGTTCAATCCATTTTTCTGCGATACCATATCGTATAAGGGGTTACCATTTTTCCCTTGATACGGTTCAGGGCGTATATGACCCTTTCTTGGTCATCTCTCCAGATATGGGGGTTGTGATCGAAGAAGTCGATGCATTGTTGTAGCCAAATGTGCACCTCTTGGTGCTTTTCTCCCTCGAAGTGTGGCGGTTCCTCTGCGTGTCGCTTCGTGTTTACCGCAAAAGCTTCGGCTAGGACATTTGCCAGGTCTCAATGTTTGGGAGTTAAGCCCCTGTGGCGTCTATCCGGTCCGCCGCCTTTCCTTCCCTTCCTTCAGCGTTGTAATCGCTGCCATCGTCGTCGTCATCACTAGGATATCCTCCCCCTTGTCCAGGTGGTGGAGTTGCGTCTGAGGTTCCTTCGCGACTAGACTGAGGTTTCTCGATCTGCTTTCCCTTTTCCTGTCTAGTCGGTTTGGAATAATATTCCTCATCGTCTTCCACAGACACCATTCTTACACGCTTACTAGCCTCCGGTTTTTCTTTCGGAGCTTCCTTTTTTCTGCAGGAGAGGAGCAGTTCTTGGACTGCTTCACCGATCTTTTTCAGTTCACTCTGTTGCGCAGCGAGCGATTACCGGGTGGTCTTGGCTTCCTTTTGGAAAAGGACGTCCCTTTCCTTGAAGGCACTGTTTACCTTCCGGTCTCGATCCTTTATCTCCTTCCTAATTTCATCTACTGCTTGTTGTAGCAGAAGATCTTGTTCTAGCGTGGACTGATGTAACTGTGAGGTGACTCCTTGGTGATGTTCTTGTCTGGCAGCTTGTTGCGCCAGATTTTCCGCTATTTCCATTACTATCCTTTCTTGTAGGGATTTTACCTCGGTCTCTACTTCCTGACACTGCATTAACAGGACTCCTATGTCTTGGTTATGGAGGTCCTTTCCTTCGGCAATTTGTTGTTGAATGTCAAACAGCCGGAGTGCGTTTTCCTATTGGGCTCCTGTGAGCTGGGCAAACACTATCTTTGCAGAGTCGATTGAGGAGGTAATGTCCCTTCAGACGTCTCGCAGCACTACTCCCAATCTTGCAGCTAATCTAGCCAAGTCGGCCGCTTGATCCCGCGGTCTCGGAGTAGACGAGCGGGATGAGCTAGGGACGCTAGATGCCCGTGATCCATCTCTTGGTGGATGCCTTAGTCCTGGGGGTAATGACGAGGGCTGGCTTGGTGCATTTTCTCCTTCGCTTCCGGTATCCATTGCATCTTTATCCATGATACTCTTGGGAGGTTCTCCCCATGGTACCGGAGTCCCCGGACCTCCAGGTATCCATGGCGTCGATAGTTCGGTCATCTTTTCAGCTTATGGGCGCTGAAATAGTCTCCTATAATAGGGTTCTGTCTTAGTGAGAGTTCGGGTGATTTCCGAGTCTCCACGCTAAGGGTATAGTAGGTGTGAAGCTACTATCAAGGGATCCCTCTTCACTGGTGTCCCAGCCGAGTAAGGGTTTCCAAATGAATTCTGTTCCGTACCAGGTTTCGTAAAGCTTTTGAAATTGTTCCTTCGTAGGAACTAGGTTTGGGTCGGTATACCACGATGGAGCTTCTTGTTCCAGGAATGGTATTTCAGGAAGCTCCTGCGGACTAGATAACACTAAACTTATAGTAGGGTAGTTTATCTTGGTCGGTGGTTCGAATATTGAATTGGTTCGGGAGAGTTCCCTAAGGGTATCTAGACCGACCGTATTTTCAATGGTTTCGTCGTAGGCATGCCTTGAACCCATGTGCTTACTTAGTACAGAGTGGTGACCGACTTATTTGGTGAGCCTTGGTAACAAGGAGAACTAACAATATAGTGTTAGGCGGAAGCCGACTCGAAATACTTTGTAGAGAAGACTTAGGCCTGAATCTTTCGTAATAGACGGAGATTTGTCTAGGAAGGCACGGTGTCGTTCTTTTCCTTTATAACTACTAAGAACTCGCTTATTCGGTAGAGGAAATATTTTTATAAAGATTCGTAGGTAAAACAATGTTATATTGTTAAGGTCTCTTCTCCATTGCTTGATTAGGTCTAAAAGCTTGGGAGGCACTTCGATATTTATATCCCGCGTCTGAGTGTTCGAGGACTACTTCTAATTCCCACCTAACTAAGTACCTTTCCCAAGATGGTACGCTAACGTCTCATAGTCTCAACAAGTGCGAACACCGTTTGACCCTGAATTCTTTCACACCACCTTCGCCCTCATCAATCCTTTACTGTCTTATCGTAAGATGCGCTATTATCCTTGAACGACCGGTCTTTGATTTATAGAGTCGAATAGACTTCTGTCCGAAACTGCAGTTGTTTTGACTATCGTTCCAGTAGTCTCTTCCGATTTCACGTAGTGGCCAGCGTATGTGTCGGGCACCTATGCACAATGCAGGCTTCGTAGACGGTGCGCCAACACTCTTATGTCTACCGCCTATTAGGTCTTCTGAGTCTGAGAAGCTTCCCCTCGGTCCGCCTCGCCTCAAAGAGAATCACCTCTGGAGGTATCCTGTTTCCAGGACCAACCAACATACAGTGGCCTTCAGATAGGTATTGGTGTCATGTCTATCCCCTATGGCCTCTGGGGCACTGTAGGAGTAGTTGCGGATTTTCGAACCGAAAACGTCCCGTTACTTTCGGCTCTAGGTCAGGATACCTAACTTTGAAGCCTAATAACTCAATGCGCCTTCGACTGACTTCCTCCACTCCACTTCTCAGAGGTACCCTTTTTTTTTCTTTTTTTTTTTTTTTTTTTATATCATATATTCATTGTTTGGTTAAGGTACAAGAACATGCGTGCAGCGCTAGCTATGGCAGAAACAAAACCCAAAATCAAACAACTAACAAAAGAAACAAACTAAACCGGTTCCTCCAATGGCGTCCAATAACCGACGCAGAGCCTACACAGGACTTATAAAGAAAAACTACTAACTAACTAGTATCATAAAGAAAGTAAAACTAAACCTGCGCGAACAAGTAAAGAACTTCAAACAGGAGACCTTCCACCACTTAGACCACTTGGCGACCCAGCCAACGACGACCGAGGCGAGGCAGGAAAGGAAGGGGAGGGGGGAACAAAGGGCAGGAGGGGGGCACATTGGGCATACATATTAGAGGGGAGACGGGTCTTGGTAGCGGTGAGGTAGCGACCGAGGCCGATGAGCATCGGGATCGAGGTCCACAGAGAAGAGTCAGGTCAGATGTCCGTTATCCCCTGGAGGTGGCGAAGACGGGCGGCGGACTTGACAGAACAAGTCAGGAGGGCATGCTCGAACGACTCGTCCCCCTCCTCACACCAAGGGCAGAGGGGAGAGGGGTCAGTGTCGTGCCAAGAGGGGTGGGCAGCTAAGTAGCTCTTGCCGGCGCGCATCTGGTGGAGCCGGCCAGAAAGGAAACGTCCCAAGCCCATAAAGGGGTGCGGGCGTAAGGTAGGGCTAAAGAGGTAGTAGGGCGGTGGAGGTGAGAGGAGGCGCCAGGAGGTAAGGAGCTCCTCACGGCATCTGGCCTTGAGTGAAGCGTAGAGGGCAGGGGCCCCAAGCGGGGCTATCTGTAGAGGAGGAAGGAGGGTAGGGTTCGCTGGGGGGAGGGGGTCGCTACGGTTGCCGACAATGAAGTGAACGCGGTGGGCGACTGCATCAATAGGGAGGTGGCGCCGGTTGGGCGGGGAGGGAGGTTTGGTGAACCATCTGAGTGGGGTGTAGTTGGGGCCGGCCCAGGGGTGTCGGCCACGGACAGAGCCAGGGAGACGGAGGGAGTCGGGTGCCCGGAACGGGGACGTGGTCGGGACAGAGTGATCAAGGCGAGCAGTTGCTGGGTTGATTTCTGGTGGGAGGCATACGAGGCGGACAGCCGCCAGGCGTTGGAGGTGCTTAATGAGGAGGTCGATAGGAGGGAGGGAGGCTTCGCAAGGAAGAATGGCCGTGTTGGTGGAGGAGAAACAGTTCGTGACCCACCATTGTACCCTGTGCCAGAATGCTCTGATTTTATTGAGCATCTTGGAGTTAGGGGAGAGTAGGTCACAGCCGTAAAGGAGGATGGGTCGGACAAGAGAGGGGGCAAGGTGGTAGCAGAGGTGTGGGGCGAGCCCATTGCCCGGTCGAGACAGGCGATCAATAGTAGTGAGAGCAGCTTCAGCCAGGGCGAGCCGTCGGGTGAAATCAGAGGAGGTGGCGCGGTCCAATGCAGGAGTCGCAGGTTCCAGCCAGTAGCCCAACCACCGAAGCACTTGGGCTGGCTTGTAGGGGACTGAGTCCACCGAGACGGGGAGGAGGGAGGGGGGCCCTCTCTGTTGGAGCGTGTTCCAATGCATTAGTTCTGTTTTGGGGAGCGAGAAAGCGACACCTATGCGCCGTCCCCTGGACGTGAGTGAGGACGCGACAGCCTGTAGCTTCTAGATATTACGCCGGTAGGAGGGTAAGGCTACTGTTATGGCGAAGTCGTCGACGTAGGAGAGGATTATGCCGTTAGGGACCGGGAAGTGGAGGGAGGAAACGTAGATCAGGAAAAGAAGAGGGGAAACATGTGATCCCTGGGGGGTGCCGACCTGGACCGGCGAGAGGATATTAGGAGAACCTTGGTATAGGAGTCGGCATTGTCGGCCATATAGGAAGGATCGGACCCAAGAAACAAGGTAGGGCTGAACGCCTTTTTCCCAAAGCTTGCCGCATAGGGCAGCCGAGCCAACGTTGTCAAAACCCCCTTTGACATCAAGGAAAAGTGTGGAGGAACAGAGACCCATGTTATGTGAAAGCCGGACCTCGTGGGACAGGGTCACCAGGGCGTTAAAAGTGCCCATACCGGAAAGTGAACCGCATTGGTTAGGGTGGACGAGACCAAGAGCCCGAGCAACTGCGGCTAGCCTTACAGCTACCACACGCTCCAGGATCTTATATAAGGGCTGGAGGAGGACAATGATACGGAACGAGGCTGGTGTATCATAGGAGGCCTTGCCAGGCTTGTCGAGTACGATTCCATTGGCTTGTTTGAGAGATGAAGGGTGAAAACCATATAGTAGGAGGGGACCTAAGAGGGAGGTAAGAATCTTCTGGTTGGTACCGTGGACTCTTTTCCAAAGGGAGTATGGGATGTGGTCAGGGCCAGGGGCAGACGAGCTTGAGCTGGAAGCCAGGGCCTTAGAGATCTCTTCTTTAGTGAGGACGTCAAGGTCCTTGAACTGGCGTAGTATGGTAGGAGGGGAGGAGGACTCCCTAGGTGGGAAGAAGTGAGTTAGGAGGACAATGTTGACAGCCAGTGGTGTGTCAGCTTCCGGGAAAGTCGGAAATCGGTCCGGGGCGTGTCCCATCGCGAATCTCTTGGCTGTCCATACAGTCTTAGGGGTTGCAGAGGAGAGGAAGGCATCCCAGTAGTCTCGCTTAGCCCGTTTGATGGCTTTAAAATAGGTACTGCGGGACGATCGGGCTTCAGGCTTGGAGTCCGTGTTCGGGGACTTGCGGGCGCGACATGTAGCGGCGTGAAAGGAGATTCTTAGAGAGGAGAGGAGCGGCGACCACCAAGGTTTAGAGTGGGCCGACTTGCGATTGAGAGGTGTGTGTAGAAGGAGAGTTGTGCGGAGGCGGTTGACATTACCGTCGAACCAGTTCGTCGCAGAAGACAAAGTCGGGAGGACAGGAGGTGGAGAAACAACAAACAACTTAAGGGCATCGCCAAGGGCAGTCCAATCGGTTTTGGCCCAAGCGGGTGTGGGGGCAGGGGGGCGCAGTAAGGGGGCAGAAAGTGAAATACAAACTGGAACGTGATCAGAGCCAGTGGAGGGTAGTGGGGTAGCCCATTCTGCAAACAGTTGGGCTGCCGCGGTATTGGCAAAGGAAAGATCAAGGACGGACGGCCTGCCCACAGAGGCAAAAGGAAAATAAGTAAACACACCGAGGGTGTTAAGAAGAGAAAAGCCATGCAAGGAGGCCAATTGAAAATAAGGGACTGACGTCCTAAGATGTGCAGACGAGATGACCCGCAATGGGTCGGAAAGAGGGTGGTGGAGGTTAAAGTCTCCCACAACAAAAACGGGAAAACTCAAATCAGGAAAACATAACTTGGGATAAACAATACGTGTATGGGTTGAAACGCCTTGGGTGTTGTACACATTGTACACCCTAAGGCGGGTTTGTGAGGAAGAACAAAAATCTGCATCGGAAAACAAGTCGACCGCCATCACGCTCGCAGACTGGTTCACCCACACTGGTAACAGGGAAACTACTTCAAGAAAAGACAAAAGAGCATAGCAAGCCACAAGTGGTTTGCCAAACGAGGAAGGTGGGGAAAAGATTTATAACCAGGAAAGGAAGGCAAGCGCGCACGCCATACAGGGGGATCCTGTATTGCCACAATCGCAGGCAGGAAAGGCAAAGCAGTAAAGCTTTGGAACAAGGAAAGAAAAACATCCCAGCTACCCAAGCTGTTATGTTGGACAAAGGAGAGGTTCAAATGGCCAGGAACCCTGCCAGAGGGCCTGGGAGAAGGGTTGGGAGAAGGCATTTACCCGGACAAGCCGGAGGGGTTTTCTGCGGTACGAGCTGGGTCGTAATCCCCATGGGTGGGGGGGATGCTGGCCCTGGAGGAGCAACGGGTTGCGGTCTGGGGTGTCTCGGGCGGGACGCGAGGACGGGGGCGGCGAGGGGTCGCGAAAGGTGGGGCAAGGGTTTGTCTCGGTGTGGAGGGGCCGGCGCCAGAATCGTCCCCATCAGGGCGGACATCCATGCCATCCTCGTCATCCCGGTCTAATGGTTGTAAGGAGGTGGGGTCTTTTGGGGTTGGGGCGGGTCGCTCCGGGCAGTCCCTGTCAGTAGCCGAGTGCGGCTCCTTACAGTTAGGGCAGGAAGCAGTTGAGGAGGGGCAGCAGTTAAGGACCGCTTTGGTGTTACCCGCCTTAGGACAGCTGGGGTTCTGACAGCGATGCGCCGAACGTGTGTGCGAGAGGGAGCAGATTGGACATACCGGGTGATCCAACTTACATCTAGGGGCCTGATGGCCGTACTTCCAGCAGTTCCGGCACTGGGTGAAGCGGTTGGAGGAGAAGGCTCGTTCGACTCGGCGCCTTCGGGAGAAGAGGTGGATAGCGGTTCCCATGGCATTGAGGTCCTCGGGAGCGACCGTGACAACGACGGAGGTAGCGGACTTGGACATCCTGGACTCCAGGTCGCGGTTGAGGTAACGGGCGGAGAAGATCGTAACGCCCTTGGCGTTGTGGATGGACTCCTGGAGGAGGGGGAGGAGGTCGGCCTGGTCTTCTGGGAGGTAGGCGAGGGGGAGGGAGTGGATGGCGAGTTGGGTCTCGTTGGGGGCAGGTCGGAAGGGGAGGTAGGCATTGTCGCCTACTGGGGAGAGCTGATTAAGGCGGTTGGTGAGAGCCTGGTAGTAGGGGGCGTAGGAAGTAGCAGGAGTGGAGGGGTTGAGGGCGGTGAGGGTGACCGAGCCTCTGTCGTTTACCCGGGCTGAGAGGGAGAGAGGAAGGGGGCAGTTGGCCTCTCGGAGAACTGATGCAGCAATGTCGGGGAGGGTCGCAGTGATTCTTTTGGCTTCGGGGTGGAGGGCAGGAGAGGAGCGAGGGGCAAAGAAACGACGTTGTGCCGCTGGCAGGATAGGAGCCTCTTTAACAGGAGGAGCCAACATGCCTGATGCGACTTGTGCGGCAGAAGGTGGTTTCGGTTTAGGCCACTTGGTCTTCTTCCGGCTTCCAGCAGCAGCGGCTAGGGCGAAAGATCGAGGAGGGCGCAGGTAGGTTGGATCCATGTTGCCAGGGGTCCATTCTGAGAGGGGGGGGTACTTGCCATGGTGGAAGGTCCGAGCCTCCCACGTGTTGGAGTATTTGACCGCGTAGGCCTCAGGATTGCCGTAGTTTTTGCCAGTGACGGTGTCATAGCGGGGGGTGTCAAGATCATACCTATCCACGATCGCCCCAACCTGGTATAGGTGTGCACGGGGGGGGGCTTGTTGAGGGTGTGGGATGCCAGGAAGTTGTACCGTGTTGGACTGGGGTGGTGGTACGGGGGGGGGGACTTCTTTCCCCTTTCGGGTAGGGGGCGGAGCTGGTGGCGCCGGAGCTTGCTGACGTGGGGGTGGTGGTTGGGAAAGTCTTTGTGACAGGTCATGTAGAGCTGACTCAATGGGGGCGTGGGAAGAAAGTGAGGGGGCCTGAACGGCGGATACACCGTCAGACAGCCCTCGGACTTTGGAGGTGAGGATGTCGATACGTTCGTTGGTGGAGGCGAGGCCGTTGAGGGTAGGGACCAGAAGTGGGATGAGGACTGTCTCGCCATCACTGAGTAGGCGAAGGTCTGACGAGATTAGAGGGGGGACGGAGGAGAAAGCATCTCCTAGGACCGGCTGTACGGACTGCAGAAGGGATGGTATCGCGAAGACCGCGGGGTGGAGGGGCTGGGTAGAGCTCGCCCTGGAGGGGTGGGTTGAACCAATGTCAGACATTGGAGCGCGAAGCAGAGACCTGAAGCCTAAGCTAGAGGGAGGTAGTCGTGCAAAAGTGAGGGGTCACACCAGACGCGATGGTGTTGAGAATGCGTAAGAAAGTTGTGGTCAGGAAAATAGGGGGCGCGGAGCGTGTTCTCAGAGGTACCCATTTTTTCTTTTTTTTTTTTTTTTTATATCATATATTCATTGTTTAAGGTACAAGAACGTGCATGCAGCGCTAGCTATGGCAAAAACAAAACCTGTAAACACGCGCATCCCTCCTCCGTCTGAGGCAAAAACCAAGAACCCCAAGCCCCTCTGGTATGGAGCCAACCGCACATCTCGCCCCGTAACAAGCCCCCCCTACGACCCGGACGAACCAAGCCCCAAGAGAAACCCGAAACAGGAAAAGCAGGAAGCCCAAGGAAAAATCCCCCCGGCAATCTCACCACAAAGAAAACCAAACTCATACCCACCAAACGATGCCCATAGCACGGTCAGCCG
This sequence comes from Tuber indicum, assembly GCA_006112555.1. Classification (NCBI taxonomy): domain Eukaryota; kingdom Fungi; phylum Ascomycota; class Pezizomycetes; order Pezizales; family Tuberaceae; genus Tuber; species Tuber indicum. Next base: position 641,829 of record VBSK01000259.1, on the reverse strand, counting down.
CTTAAAAAGCTAACCCACAATCGGGCCCAAGAGGACGAGGTGCGCCGATATATGGCGCGACCCCCACCAAGGGGGAAAGCTTGACGAGGAAAGATCCCGACCGACCGGAGACAGTGCAATACCAATCGGAGGGAGAGGAGCCAGGGCTGGGGCCCTCCAGAGAGAGGTGGCGGTAAGGTGCCAGCTGGGGGAGCAGTAGGGTGCTAGCCGGGGGGCAGTAAGGTGCCAGCTGAGGGAGCAGTAGGGTGCTAGCCGAAGGGGTGGTAGTAGGATACCAGCCGAACGAGCCGAGGGAGGAAGAGGGAGGGGTAGACCCTGATGCCGAAACAACTATCGGAAACGTGTTCGTGTTTAAACTAGGCGGTCTCCATTAATCCCCGGTGCCCACAGTAGATAAAACCACCGTAAAGGACAGAGAGGAGGAGAGAGGCGAAATCGACGGTAGCCTGTTGAGAAAACCAACCACCAACCCCTGACCGTGGGACTAACCCGTACCCACCAGCGGGACAAGACCCGGACCCAGCAGAGGGACTGACCCGAACCGATCAGAAGAAAGAGGAAGGAATCCGTCGTAATCACGTACCGCAAACCGTATTCCCAGCCGTCTGTTGTAGGGAAAAAGGAGGAACCCGACCGTGCTGATGCTAAGCGAGGCTAGAGCAAAAGCGGGGAAGGAGAGGAATCCAGCGATGAGATCGCCAGAAAGGAGTAAGGAGGGGTCTCATGAGGGTAGACCTCAAGAGAGAAAGCAGGAGAGAAGTTTTGCCGATGTAAAAAGATAAAAGATGATGGCCTAGTCCCCCCCATAGGGGGAGGACCAGACGCGAAAAAGTGGTGATGATTCCTTGGTGTTGAGATTTCAATCACCGGAGGTGTAGCAGAGACGGTCGTTGTTCTCAGAGGTACCCAGAGGTGCCCTCTTATATATCCTGCGAGCAGCTTCCGGTCGGACGGAGGGCAGTGACATATAAGGTGTTATGAAGCAGACTTCATTGAGATGACATTATAGTCATGGGATGCAACTCTTCGAAATCTCGCTAAGGACGTGCGGGCCCCAGTGCGGGGCCGGAGGGGGGTGTTAGGCTCTCGATAAATGAGGGTCTGTGCGCAGTTACCCTACTGAGAGGTTTGTGCATTTTCTTTATGCCTAACACCAGGCTAGGCCGGACTGAGACTGAACTGGGCTTTGTGGGCCAGGCTTTGGGAAAGCCCGCCGCCTTCATGGGTGCCTGGCGGCGCCGGTAGGCTTCCTGTATTTCCCATATGACTGGTGATTATTTTGTTAATGGGTGGCCCACGTCCAGAGATATCCGAAGATACCGGCGGATATCCGAAGATGCCTACCGATATCCGAAGATGCCTACAGATATCCGATGATGCCTACAGATATCCGAAGATGCCTACAGGTATCCGAAGATGCCTACAGATATCCGAAGATGCCTACAGATATCCGAAGATGCCTACAGATATCCGAAGATGCCTACAGATATCCGAAGATGCCTACAGGTATCCGAAGATGCCTACAGTTATCCGAAGATGCCTACAGATATCCGAAGATGCCTACAGGTATCCGAAGATGCCTACAGATATCCGAAGATGCCTACAGATATCCGAAGATGCCTACAGATATCCGAAGATGCCTACAGATATCCGAAGATGCCTACAGATATCCGAAGATGTCTACAGATATCCGAAGATGCCTGGAGATATCTGAAGATGTCTTCAGAAATCTGAAGATGTCTACAGATATCTGAAGATGACTGCAGATATCAACTACCTATTACCGCTGGAGCCACACAATCCCCATAACCTGTAATCGGTTAGGTCCCCGTTTTCTCCGGTCACTCCATATATTTCTCTTATAAAATTAGCCATGCACCTACGATCAACGGCAATAGAACCATCCAAACCACCTAGCCCTATTCCCATGACACCAAGAAATAGCTTTAGATCGAATATTAATTTCTGCTTGGTGTTCTACCATGTGTTTACTTTTTTTATTTACTTTTTTGGTTTTTATAATAGTGAGGGTGGTGGGGGGGTGCTATTGTGGCAGAAGTTTTCTACTTGGTTGCCCATTGGTGATCCATAACTCTAGGCGTTTCATCTGCTTATCTTATCTTTATCACATCTTAGAACTCGAAAGCCTGCAGATATCTGCAGTCCGGCCCGGCCCGGCCAGATAGGCCTTGAAAGCCGGACTGTAGCCCGCAGTCCGGCCCGGCCTGCCACATAAAAAGCCCAGGTCGGCCGCCCCAGAGCCAAGCCTGGCCGGACTGACCGCTTGCGAACACTGATTCACGTTTTGCAGACCTTCTCTAGCTATACTAACCTTGCCGAAATTATCACTCATAGAAGGATCTCATCAGTGGCAGTGATATCTCTTTTTGAAAAACTTGGACTGTGGAAAACCTTTGCCGGGTTGAGTATTTTTCATGTAACTTTGTCCGTATGGTACTAACATACTAAATGACCATATTGAGATTAAGCTGCATCATGCCGGTATGGTCATCGCTGAAAATGTTATCAAAGTTTTGGCCACTAACAAGGAAACCCTAGTGAAGGTATTTGTGGCAGAGGCAGAGGTCGAGCAATTAGTATCTGCCCCTATATTTACCAGCCAAGGAAGTCAGGTGCTAGGTATGGATGGGTCGGTACGACTCTGCGCCTGTCGGGAGGGAGATTTGCAGAACGGCTGATCGACATTTTATGGACATTTATGGTAAGTCATTCCCTTGTTATTCTCCTTTATCATACACACTGTATTACCCGTTTCGTGATTACGAACGTTGTGAAAAATGACCCCAAAGAATTGCCTTCATTTTGGCGAACCGTATGGAAAGGCTATTAAACAGAACTATATGTCAATAACCTATGGGAGCATCAGCTCCCACGGGTCAACAAAATCAGAGAAGATCATCAAAGATGTTACAGAGGCAACTACCTCATACACCTACTACCTCCCAACGGGTCTTTTTTCTGCGGCCAAGCTCACAGAGCCAGCACTCACTCTTATGGAGAAGGCTTCCTGGTCGATGACATAAGATCTCGTGGCTTAATCCTTGGCGATTCTGTTTTCACTGGACATCCTCTGGGCGAAAACCTTGCACTTGCTGGTTTTGCTGAGGTCATGCCAATTGAGTTTTTGGTCTCTGTCATCTTCTACCGTGGTTTCGCTATGCAAGCTACCGCCGAGCGCCATACCGAGGAAAGAATAAATCACCCTATGATCGCTGTCACTCCTAGTCGTATTCCTAAACCACCAATGAGCAAGCTCTTTAGTAGGTTGTTCACAACATCGCGGAAGAAACCATGTGGTTTCTGGAGAGAGTTTCGGTTATAACATTATTAACTAGATATATGTGTACACCGGTGTTAGGCCGAGACAACCGGTACAGACTTACGGTTGTCTAGGCTAATCGGGATTCTTGCGTATAGACGGGGAGTTGTCTAGGAAAGCTCGGATGAAACTCGTTTCGTTTATGACTACTAAGAGTGAAAGAAAGTAGGATAGAATCGTAAGAACAATATTATATTGTTAAGGTCTCATCTCCGTTGCTTGATGACGTCTAAAGATTGGGACGCACTTCGATATTTATATTCCGCGTCTGAGTGTTCGCGGACCACATCTATTTAACATACAAAATATGTACCTCTTCAAATCCAATACGCAACGTCGAGTTCTCCATAAAAGTGCGAACACCGGGAGGCCCTGAAAACCATTACACCATCTTTCGGTAATCACTATTTCCTGCCTGGAAGACGTACTTGTTACCAGTAGTAATTATCCGATCTTCAGAGTCTATAGACCTGTAGCCGAGTTCTCAAGTCAAACTATGTTGGCTCCAGTAGTCCTTTCCGTCACTAAGAGGATCAGTCTTGAGACGAAGTTGCCTATGCGAGTATGCCAGAGTCAATGACTTCTAGTTGTGATGACTCAACAACTAACCAATAGGATTTGTTCCAATGACTCTGCTCTCGTAGGGGAGAGGACATTCTATTGAACAGTACCATAATCCTTCGGTCGGCAACTCCTGGTTGTCCTATGTAGAGGGGGTGGACCTTCGTGTTGTATTGGTCTTAAATCGCGCAACTGCGGTACACCCCATATCTGTTAGGCATAAAGAAAATGCACAGACCTCGCGGTAGGGTAACTGCGCACAAACCCTCATTTTTCGAGAGCCTAACACCCCCCTCCGGCCCGGTTATGGGGCCCGCACGTCCTTAGCGAGATTTCGAAGAGTTGCGTCCCATGACTATAATGTCATCTCAATAAAGCCCACTTCATAACAACATATACGTCACTGCCGTCCGCCTAACCGGAGGCTGTTCGCAGGATATATAAGAGGGCACCTCTGAGTACCTCTGGGAAGTGGAACGGAAGAAATCCGTCGCAGGCGCATGGAGTTATTATGCTTCAAATTTAGGCATCCTGACCCCAGGCCGAAAGTAACGGGACGTTTTCGGTTCGAAAATCCGCAACTACTCCTACAGTGCCCCGGAGGCCATAGGGGATAGATATGACACCAATACCTATCTAAAGGCCGCTGTATGTTGGTTGGTACTGGAGACAGGTTCCCTCGAGAGATAATTCTCTTTGAGGCGAGGCGGACCGAGGGGAAGCTGCTCAGACTCAGAAGACCTAATAGGCGTTAGACATTCGCGTGTTGGCGCACCGTCTATGAAGGCTGCATCTTGCATAGGTGCCCGACACATACGCTGGCCACTATGTGAAATCGGAAGAGACTACTGGAATGATAGTCAAGACGACTGCAGTTTCAGACAGAAGTCTATTCGACTCTATCAATCGAAGACCGGTCGTTCGAGGATAATAACGCATCCTACGATAAGACGGAAAAGAATTTAATGAGGACGAAGATGGTGTGAAAGAATCCAGGGTCAAACAGTGTTCGCACTTGTTGAGACTATGAGACGTTAGCGTACAATCTTAGGGAAGGTATTTAGTTATGTGGGGATTTAAAGTAGTCCGCGAACACTCAGACGCGGGATATAAATATCGAAGTGCCTCCCAAGCTTTTAGACATCATCAAGCGACGGAGAAGTGACCTTAACAATATAACATTGTTTTACCTACGAATCTTTATAAAAATATTTCCTCCTTTGAATTAGCGAGTTCTCAGTAGTCATAAACGAAAAGAACCACACCGAGCCTTCCTAGACAAATCTCCCTCTATTACGAAAGATTCAGGCCTAAGTCTTCTTGACAAGTATTTAGAGTTAGCTTCCGCCTAACAATATCATAGTTGCAACACTCCGCGAAGCTCGTTGGCTTCTTTGGTAGTGTCTCCAGGAACTTTAGACTCTTTCTATTTGTCGGAGGGTGGATGTGAATGCGTTGGTTCGTTGCCCGAACCTCCTAACATTCATGTCACGACCTTATGCGCAAATGTCCCGTTACTTACGGCCCATACCAGACATGTCATATCTTTGTAGCCTAGTAACTCCCCGAGTAGTTGACGGATTGACTTCACTCCACTTCCCAGGTCTAGCCAAATTTTTTTTTTTTTTTTTTTTTTTTATATCATATATTCGTTGTTTGGTTAAGGTACAAGAACGTGCATGCAGTGCTAGCTATGGCAGAAACAAAACCCAAAAGCAACCAACAAACAAACGAAAAACCAAAACCAGGTCCTCCTATGGCGTCCAATAACCGACGCATTGCCTACACAGGAACTTATAAAGGAAAACTACTAACTAACTAGTATCATAACGGAAACAAATCAAAAACTCGCAACAACAAGTAATGAAATCAAACAGGAGACCTTCCACCACTTAGACCACCTGGCGGCCCAGCCAACGACAACCGAGGCGAGGCAGGAAGGGAAGGGGAGGGGGAGAGAGGGGGCTGGTGGGGGGCATAGTGCGCGTACATATCGGGGCGGAAACCAGTCTTGGTAGCGGTGAGATAGCGACTGAGGCCCAAAAGCATCGGAATCGAGGTCCACAGAGAAGAGTCAGGTCCAATATCCGTGATCCCCTGGAGGTGGCGACCACGGGCTGTAGACTTGGCGGGACAGAAAAGAAGGGCATGTTCGAACGTCTCGTCCCCCTCCTCGCACCAGGGGCAGAGGGGAGAGGGGTCAGTGTCGTGCTATGAGGGATGGGCGGCTAGGTAGCTCTTGCCGGCGCGCATCTGATGGAGCCGGCCTGCGAGGAAACGCCCCAGGCCCATGAAGGGGTGCGGGCGCAGAGTGGGGCCGAAGAGGTAGTATGGCGGGGGAGGCGAGAGGAGGCGCCACGAGGTGAGGAGTTCTTCACGGCAACGGGCCTTGAGCGAGGTGTAGAGGGTGGGAGCCCCCAGCGGGGCTACCTGCAGTGGAGGCAAGAGGAGGGGGTTCGCTGGAGGGAGGGGGTCAGTGCGGCCGCCGATGATGAAGTGAATGTGGTGAGCGACCGCGTCGACTGGAAGGTGACGCCGATTGGGTGGGGAGGGTGGTTTGGTGAACCATCTGAGGGGGCGGTAGTTGGGGCCAGCCCATGGGTGTCGGCCTCCGACAGAACCAGGGAGGTGGAGGGAGTCGGGAGCCCTGAAGGGGGAGGTGGTTGGAACCGTGTGGTCTAAGCGGTCAGTCGCCGGGTTGATTTCGGGCGGCAGGCAGACCAAGCGGACCGCCGCCAGTCGTTGAAGGTGTTTGAACAGTAGGTCAATGGGTGGGAGTGATGCTTCACAGGTAAGAATGGCCGTGTTGGTAGAGGCGAAGCAGTTCGTAACCCACCTCTGTACGCGGTGCCAGAACGCCCTCATCTTGTCGAGCATCCTGGAGTTGGGAGAGAGAAGGTCGCTGCCGTAGAGAAGGATGGGGCGGACCAAGGAGGAGGCGGGACGATGACATAGGTGTGGCGCGAGACCCTTGCCTGGCCTGGACAGCCGGTCTATTGTAGCGAGGGCAGCCCCAGCTAGGGCGAGGCGCCTGGTGAAGTGAGGGGTGGTGGCTCGGTCCAACGAAGGGGTTGCGGGTTCCAGCCAGTAGCCCAACTACCGAAGTACATGGGCCGGTTTGTAGGGGACGGAGTCCACTGAGACGGGGAGGAGGCTTGGGGGCCCTCTCTGTTGGGGTGTCCTCCAGTGCATCAGTTCAGTTTTGGAAAGGGAGAAAGCAACGCCTATGCGCCTTCCTTTCGATGTGAGTGAGGAAGCGACCGCCTGCAGCTTCTGGACATTGCGCTTATAGGAGGGCGAGGAGACAGTAATAGCGAAGTCGTCAACATAGGAGAGGATTATGCCGTTAGGGACTGGAAAGTGGAGGGAGGAAACGTAGATCAGGAAAAGAAGGGGGGAGACAGGTGAACCTTGGGGGGTGCCTACTTGGACCGGCGAAAGGATCTTAGGAGAACCCTGGTATAGGAGGCGGCATTGTGGGCCATGTAGGAAGGATAGGACCCACGAAACAAGGTAGGGTTGAACGCCCCGTTCTCGAAGTTTGCCGCACATGGCAGCGGAGTCGACATTGTCAAAACCTCCTTTGATGTCAAGGAAGAGTGTGGAGGAACAGAGGCCCATGCAGTATGAAAGACGGACCTCGTGTGAGAGGGTAGCAAGGGCGTCAAAAGCACCCATGCCCGATAGTGAGCCACATTGGTTGGGGTGGACTAGGCCAAGGGCCCGAGCAACTGCGGCTAGCCTTACAGCTACCACACGCTCCAGGATCTTGGATAGGGTTTGGAGGAGGACGATGATGCGGAATGAGGCCGGGTTGTCGTAGGAGGCCTTACCAGGCTTATCGAGGACAATGCCATTGGCCTGTTTAAGGGAGGAGGGGTGAAAACCATAAAGCAGGAGGGGGCCCAGGAGGCACGTGAGAACTTTTGGGTTGGTGCCGCGGACTCTCTTCCAGACAGAGTACGGGATATGGTCGGGGCCGGGGGCGGACCAGCTCAAGCTGGATGCCAGGGCCTTAGAGATCTCCTCTTTTGTGAGGACGTCGAGGTCCCGGAACGGGCGTAAGATAGTAGGAGGGGAGGAGGACTCCCTAGGGGGAAAAAAGTGGGCCAGGAGGGCCGAGTTGACGGCAAGCGTGGTGTCAGCCTCGGGGAATGACGGGAACCGGTCTGGGGGGTGACCTATCGCGAAGCGTTTGGCTTTCCATACAGTCTTAGGGGTTGCAGAGGAGAGGAACTCGTCCCAGTGCCTTCGCTTGGCCTGTTTGATGGCCCTGAAGTAGGCGTTGTGGGACCTCCGGGCCTCAGACAGGGAGTCCACACAAGGGGCCCTGCGGGCACGACGAGTAGCGGCGTGAAATGAGATTCTGAGGGAGGAGAGGAGGGGCGACCACCAAGGTTTGGAACGGGTTGACATACGGTTGAGGGGGGTGTGCAGGAGGAGGGTAGCGCGGAGGCGGTTGACATTGCAGTCGAACCAGGCCGTGGCAGAGGACAAGGTTGGGAGGGCGGGAGGTGGAGAAACAACAAACAATTTGAGGGCGTCGCCAAGGGCAGACCAGTCTGTCTTGGCCCAGGCTGGTGTGGGGGCAGGGGGGCGCAACAAAGGTGTAGAAAGCAAAATACAAATTGGGATGTGGTCAGAGCCAGTGGACGGGAGCGGGGTGGCCCACTCAGCAAAGAGCTGGGCCGCCTCGCTATTGGCAAAGGAGAGATCAAGGACAGAGGGCCTGTCCTGGAGGGTAAAGGAAAAATAAGTAAACACACCAGGGGTGTTAAGAAGGGAAAAACCATGTAAGGAAGCCACTTGAAAATAAGGAACTAACGTCCTAAGCTCAGTGGATGAAATGACCCTCATTGGGTCGGAAAGAGGGTGGTGAAGGTTAAAGTCCCCCAAAACAAAAACAGGAAAACTTAGGTCAGGAAAGCACAACTCGGGAGAAACGATGCGCGTGTGGGATGAGGTGCCCTTGGTGTTGTACACATTGTACACCCTAAGGCGAGTCTGCGCGGAGGAGCAAAAGCCCACATCGGAGAACAAGTCAACCGCCATCACGTTGGCAGACTGGTCTACCCATACGGGCAAGAGAGAAACAACTTCAAGAAAAGACAAAAGAGCGTAGCAATCCACGCGGGGCTTGCCAAAAGTGGAGGGTGGGGAAAAACATTTATAGCCAGGAAAGGAAGGTAAGCGTGCCCTCCATACAGGGGGATCCTGTATGGCCACAATCGCCGGTAAGGAAGACAAAGCAGAAAAACTCTGAAATAAAGAAAGAAAAACATCCCAGCTACCCAAGCTGTTATGTTGAACGAAGGAAAGGTTCGAAATGCCAGGATCCCTACTTCCCAGGTCTAGCCACTTTTTTTTTTTTTTTTTTTTTTTTATGTCATATATTCATTGTTTTGGTAAGGTACAAGAACTCGCATGCAGCGCTAGCTATGGCGGAAACAAAACCCAAAATGCACGCATCCCTCCTCCGTCTGAGGCAAAAACCGAGAACCCCAAGCCCCTCTGGTATGGAGCCAACCGCACGATCTCGCCCCGAGTCAAGCCCCTCCTACAACTAAAACGAACTTAGTCCTAAAAGAAACCAAAAACAGGACAAGCAGGAAGCCCAAGGAAAAATCCCCCCGGAAATCTCAGCCCGAAGGCACAAAAGAAAGTCCACATCCAACCCACCAGGCAGACCCAAAGCAAACCTGGCCGCCCAAAGGCTAACCCTAATCGGCCCCGTAAACAAGGCAGTGGCACCGATTAGTGGCGCGACCCCAGTCCATTGGGGAAAGGTTCGTAGGAGGAGAGATCCGACCGGCCCGAGGCAGTGTAATACTGACCGGAGGAAGGGGCCAGGACTAGGGCCCCCAGAGAGATGGCCGGGACGAAGAGTTCCCAGGTCTAGCCAGATGTACCCTCTTATATATCCTGCGAACAGCTTCCGGTCGGACGGACGGCAGCGACGTATACGGTGTTATTCTGACACCCTTAATTCTGTGACCATATAGTCACAGGACGCAACAAAGGTTGATGTGTGTGATGACGTGCGGGCCCCGTAAGGGGGCCGGAGGGGGGTGTTGGAGACTAAGATTCTCGAACTCGGGTAAGGTTACCCTACCTAAGGTACTCCTAGGCTATCGGAATCAGGTACTCCTAACATGAGCTCCCTCCTCTAGGGCTTTGCCTCGAACGCCCCTTTGGTACAAAAAAAAAAATTAAACATTAAATTTTAAATATTAAATAATAAACCTTAAACATTAATCATTTAAGGACCCGATGAAAGCAGGGTAAAAAACCTTCCGCGTTTGCTTGTCCACGGCAGGAAAACCTTATCTTCATCGTCCTTCCTCTGCCCGCCGTGGCATTTCCGGATTATCGCGATGAAAATCTTCCACCAATTCCCTCGCATTATCCATTCCCGTCGCCGGTTCCCATGTGTTCTCATCTTCGGAACAGCCCTGCCATTTAACGAAGTACAATAGCTCGCATATCGGTTGATAGCGGCCACGCACTCTTTTCCTGTAAGAGCGTATCTCGCTTCTTAAAATCTTCTCTATCTCCCATTGTAGGTTGCCTTCAATATCTTCGGGTTCCCTCGGAGGTTGTTGTCGGTCTGCTCGTACCGATTCTCTGTAGGGCTCCAACAGAGAAACATGGAATACTGGGTGTATATTCCAACGATCCGATATGTTGAGTTTGAAAGCACGGCTTCCTCGTTTCTCCAGAGTCACGAAGGGCCTATAAAGTATTGGGCTTAATTTCTTGGACTTCCGGCGGATACGAATATTCTTTACATTTAACATTACTTTATCACTGGGTTTGAAGTCTGGTTGTTGCTTGGCCTTTCTATCATAATATTTGGCCATAGCATTTCGTGTCTGTTCGAGTGATTGCCGTGCTTGCTCATGAATCGTTTTTCTCCAGTTTGCATGCAGGGTTGCTCCTGGATTATACGCCCCGTGCTCTTTCATCCATTCCATTTGGGGATGAAACCCATAGTTTGAGTAGAATGGGGTCATTCCATGTGCGTTGGTAGCCGAGTTGTATTAGGCATGTTCGGATAAGGGTAGGAGCTGATACCAATCATCCTAGTCGTAATTGACAAAACTTCGTAAGTAACCTTCCAGCACTTGGTTGGTTCGTTCAGTTTGTCCGTCAGTCTGTGGATGGTATGCCGTTGACATCCTCCTCTTTATATCCAACGCTTTACACAATGATTCCCAAAATTCTCCTGCGAACTTCGAGTCCATATCTGAGACAATCTCTGATCGTAAGCCATGTAACTTCCATTTTTCCTTTGTAAAGGCAGTAGCAATATCTTTCACAGTCGCCATTCCCTCTAATCCGATGAAATGGGCCATTTTGGTGAACTGATCAACCACTACCATTATTTGGGTACATCGTTGACTTTGCGGTAACTGTGTTATATAGTCCACGGATATTGATGCCCAAGCTGCATATGGTAACGATAGTGGTTGAAGTAGACCGTACTTCGCGTGGCGTGGTGACTTTTTGTGTGGACAATCGTCACATGACCGTACCTAATCGTTTACCCAATTTGCCAGACCTTTCTAATAAAAATCTCACATGATGATTTCGAGAGTTTTTTCTTGTCCAAAGTGTCCCGCAATCTTCGCATCGTGACACCCTTCGGCTATTTTGGTATAAAGTCTTTGGTTGTTTGGTACCAATAGTCTTTGCTTATAGTAAAGCAACTCATCGGTTAGGGTCCAATCCTTTGGGAAAGGTTTGTTGTTGTCTTGGTGTCTCTCCAACTCTTTTCTTCGCTTCAGTCATTCCTTATCACCTGGAATGGCCCTCTGAATCTGCTCCAGGAAGTCGGGATTGAATTTCTTCAATTCATTGCTGGCTAGTATAGTACTAGTCATGAGGGTTCGTTCGGGTATTTCGGATACGTCATACCAGTGTTTATTCTGATCCTTTGACGTATAAAGCTGACTGACTACTGGTTCGATCTCTTGGATAGTCATAGCTCTTATAGCAATATCTGTGCTACAGAACCCCGCCGTTCCTCGTTCTGTTTCGTCCAGGTTATCTATTTCCATCATATCAGCGGTACTAATCTTTTCTATCACTAGTTGGGCGATACGATCCCCTTCTTTGATGTGACAGTCCGCATCTCGGTGGTTGAATAGTAGAACTTTGAGTTCTCCGGTGTAATCCGCGTCAATCACTCCGGCACCTGTTGAAATCCCGCTTTTAACGGCTAACCCGCTTCTGGGAGCAATTCTTCCATATGTTCCAACCGGTAATCCTACTGCGATACCGGTTCCAACTATTAACTGTCCCCTTGCCGGGACTATGTCTTCTTGCAGAGCGTAGAGATCATGGCCCGCTGCCATTCTTGAGCCTTTGGTTGGTAGCCTTCCTCTTGTATCTAACCTTTTGCCCCGAATAACGGAATTGGGATCATTCCATTTGGGCTCCTCTTAGATGTCTTCGGCACATATATCGCCTTCAGGGTTTCCTGCAACTAAGCAGATTCGAATTTCCCCCATCTTAGTTCTGGTAACTGAACTAATTTGGAAATGTTCGGGATTCAAAATCGCTTGTTCGCGATGTGCTGCTCCCTCCTCAGGACGGTACTCCGGCCGTCGACTGAGTGCATCCGGTTTTCCACCTCTGGTGCCCGGGCGGTAGACAATTTTGAAATTGTAATCCGCGAGCTTTTGCGCCCATGCGGATTTGGCGACCGCTCCAGACCCTTGAGGGAAGGAAATATTGGAGGTTTTGGTGATCGGTATAGACAGTAACCGGTTTTTCGGTTCCAACTAAGTATTGGCGCCATTCTTTGAATGCTTCTAGGATCGCCAATAGTTCTTTATCGTGGATCTCGTAATTTCGCTCCGCTGAGTTCAGTTTGCGGGAATGAAACGCCACTGGATGTAGTCGTTTCTCCACGAACTGCGATAAGACGCATCCTAAAGCGAAGTTGCTAGCGTCTGTTTCCACAACAGTTTCTCTTTCGGGGAAGAAATGGTGTAGAATAGGGGCAGAAGTAAATCTTCTCTTAAGTTCTTGAAAAGCTGCCTCTTGTTCCGGGCCCCATCGGAACTTTTTTGGATCGTCCTTCAATGTTTCCGTGATTGGAGCACAGATTTTAGAGAAGTTTTCTATAAAGCGTCGGTAGAAGTTCGCAAATCCTTGAAATATTTGAACTTCTTTGACAGATTTAGGTGCCTTCCAATCTAGGACGGAGTCCTCCTTTCGGGTGCTCATAGACACCCCGTCGACGGCTACTATATAGCCTAAAAATTCAACTTCTTTTACGTGGAAGAAAGATTTCTTTATTGAAATTGCGAGTTGGAAATCTGCTAGTTTTCGCAGAACCTTTTTTACCAACTCGATATGTTTATTCTCAGTTTCGGAGTAGATGAGAATATCGTCAAGGTAGCAGACAACTCCTTGGTCAAGATGCTCTCCGAGAACTTCGTTCATCATGTCTTGGAATATTGCCGGAACGTTTGCTAGTCCGAAAGGCATTACGTTATATTCGTAGTGCCCGTATCTTGTTCCGAAAGCTGTCTTCCATTCATCTCCCTCCTTTATCCGAATTAAGTTATAACCATCTTTTAAATCGATTTTTGAAAAGATGGTTGCGCCTGCCACTCAATCGCGTAGTTCCGACATTAGTGGTAGTGGATACTTGATTAAGATGGCAATCTTGTTTAAGTTTCGGTAATCTACTACTAAACGTAGGCGGCCATCAGCCTTCGGTGTGAAGGGGATTGGTGCACCGAATGGCGACTGACTTCGTTTGATCTTTCCTTGTCGGATCATATCCTTAAGATCTTCGCGTAAGAGTTTTAGTTGTTTCTTGGATAGAGGGTAGATAGGTCCCCAAGATGGTTTTACTTCGTCAACTAACTTGATTTCACGATCGAATGTTCTCCTTGGTGATAACCTTGCCGAAGTTTGCAGTAGGAAAAGCTTCTTGAAACCCCAGTAGTGTTTAGGGAGCGAGTCGAAGTTGACTTCGTTTGGGTCTTCGACCATTCCGATTCTTCCAATTTGAATTGCGTTCTCGTCCTAAGCTACCGATTCGTCGTATTCGAACATATCAGCAATTCCTTCATCTTCTTCTTCCACACATGTAGTTTCACACTTAGGATCTTTAAATTCCCAGTTATCAGGGTCCCCAATGTTCGATAGGGGGTGTTCTGAATGCCGCCACCCAAACGGGATAATCATCCCATAGTCTCCAGCTGCTGCGATTTCGCACGTAACTTTGGACAAGTGTTTATTGCGTCCGATCTCAAGCCATAATGGGCGCGTATAAAATGTTCCTCCGGATGGAGATGGTACTCCATTAAAGCCTTGAATTGTGACCGGATTCGGTCTCTCTGTGAATGGAATTTTAAATTCCTTAATGAGGTCTTTGTTGATTAGGAACACGTTGGATCCTGAATCTAACAAAACACGGACTTTTATCCTTTGTCTGTTCGGGTTCATGACATGGATATGAGCATATCCCTCGGGACAGTCATATCGTGTAGGTTTTGGCGCGCCAAACGCGCGTCTCTTTGGATGAGGGGTCGAATCGTCGTTTCTTCATTTCGACATGTCTGAGGTTTGATAACAACTAGGATGTTTGTTACCGCCCCCGCGCAGTTTCGACCATTCAGGTCTCCTCAGACAAACAGGTTTCCAATTAATGAGGAAAATCCTAAATTCCTACTTGGCGTTTCACCGATACACTTAATAGTGCACGACCAGTTCTCAGGCTGGATGCCTCTCCTTTCTCTCATGCTTAGGGCCTTGGTGGTAACGAGGTCAAATCTCGCACAACCTATTGTTGCTCTCCAATTCCTTTTCCCTTAAGGACTGGTTTGATCTTCCAACCAGAAACAGCTGTGTGTACAACATAGAACATAGATGTATCCCCGGCGTTGTCCAGCTGGTACAACCTCCCGGATACGTGTCCTACAACTCCACTTATGCTTTCTGAGGTTATGATCTCGACACGTGATATGGTCGCCCATATCATCCTTCACCAACCCTAGTAGCTAACTGGGAGTGGAAAACGCTTGTGGGTAAGGTCTGCGCAATAACTAGCGTACTGGAGAGACCAACTAGCTTATTCAGTGCTCTTGTCAGGGCGCTTGAACCATCCCCTCTTTCCGACATAGCTCAGCTTCAGGACTGATAGGTTCGAGAATGTGGGCCTGCGCAATCTTTCAGGCCGATTTGATCGTCATAAATTCGGCAACCCTTCTGACTGGAGGTCTCTTCCCCACAAGCCTCCTTAATATGCCTGCCTGCTGGTATGGATGGGATGCCTGGTCAAGGTAGTATTTTTGATTCCCGCTGACCCGGGCGGACTACCCAGACGATAATACCGCAGGTGCTTGGTTCCATTTCCTAACTTCTCACCAGCCCCGGGGGGTTCCCACTTTCGATTCCGGTCTCGTTTCCTAACGAACTCCGACTACCTAAACGCCGTCGCCGTTGGTGCCACATGAGGTGACCTATGTCATTTCCTCATCTTCGCCTAGTTCCCAAAGTTTGTTTCCTCTACGAGTTTGGGCGGGGGAAATGTTGCAAGGACGGTGTACCGTAGCTACCATCCTAGGCCTGTGTCTAATAGGGAGAGCAAGTCGCTCTGCCCTTGTAGTAGACACCTAAATTTGTCCCCAGCATGTTTTGTAGTCGAGGTTTTTCTTTCCACAACGAGTGCATATGCCGTCTTTGTTTCGTTCGTCGATAACCGACTGAGGAATTCCTTCCTGGGCTTTTTTGAAGTTGGTGTGCGTTTGTTTATTGACTCCGCCGGGTCGTTTTGCCGCTTTATCGGGCTCCGGTTCCCGTCTTCGCTTCTTGGAGGGACCACCGCCTTTGATTCGATGCTTCTCCTTCTTAAACCTGGGTTTGTCAGGTTTTCTATCATCGGAAGAAGTTTTTTCGGGTTTTGGTCTATCCCGTAATAGGTTGTCCCGTTCCTTCAATTCCTCCTCTTCTCGGCCTGCATTCCGAAGTGCCGCTTCCCATTCTGCATCGGTGTTGAAGGTTTTGAGAGATAGGCGTAAGCGTATACTGGCTGGTAATCTTTTTTCCATTGCTAAACGCCATGCGGGGCCAGTTATTTTGGCCTTGGTATTAAGGTTTGTCATGATTTGGACGTAGTTCTGAATATTATTTTTATATTCGACTTTCTCCATATCACGGACGGTGTTTCTTCGGTCATCGATTGATGTGAATCGTTCTGTGAACTCGTGATCGAAGCGTGTCCAGGTTGCCAGGCCGGCATCTTGCTCCACACCATGGAGTCTATCCATTGCCCTGCGGAACCACATTGCTACCGGGTTGACTAACTCCCCTTTGGTTCTTCCCAGAGCAAAGATGACCCTTTCTCAGTCACTTTCCCAAGTTCTAGGATTCCTTTCGAAGTAGTCCGCACATTGTAATAACCAATAGCGGACATATTGTGAAGTTTTTACTTCGAAAAACGGGGGTGCATCAGCCAGTCGTTTGGTGGTTAATGCAAAGGCTTCTGCCAATACATCGGCTGCTCCACGTTGTTCGGGTGTCAATCCGCGGCTAAATCTAGATGGGCCTCCGCCGCCTCTTCCTCCGCTTCCTCCATCATCATCACCCCCATCATCATCTATGTCACCTCCTGGTGCCTCAGAGATGGGAGGTTCTCCCTCTCTTTGTTTTCTCTTATCTCAGGGAAGTCCCTCTGGAGGTTGAGTTTCCTCTCTTGCTTCTGCCAAACTTTCAGGGACCGATTCCAATGCTACTTGTCGACCAGTTGGTCGATTTTGTGAGATTTCAGTTATCCGCTCTATCATAATCCAAGAGTATCCAAGATACGAGCTTGATCGTTCTGAACGGTTCGTGTGAAGTCTCTGTAGCTATTAGCCTCACGTTCTTGTCTTTCTGCGATATTGGATATCAGGGCTCGAATGGGCTGATTTTGTTGAAATTGGTTGTCTTTAAAAGCTTGGAAATCTCGTTCCAAGGTGAGATCTCTTTCTAGTGCCTCTCGTTGCAGTTGAGTGGTTACTCCCTCATGGTCCTCATGTCGAGCATCTTGCTACGCTAACTTAGCAGCAATCTCCCTTGCCAACTGGGTCTGGATATCCCGAATGTTGGCTTCCACCAAGACATACTGCTGCAATACGAGTGGCATCTTGCTGTCATGCAGATCTTGTCCATCTAATAGTTGCTTTTGGACTTTCATTAACCATCTTGCATTTTCCTGAGAATCTGCAGAGAGGGTTTGAAAGGCAATATTGGAGGTATCAATACTGGTGGTAATGTTTTGACGAATCTGTCCAATAACCACCCCTAACCTTGCTGCGAGTCTTGTGAGGTCGACCGCGTGGGTGTTTGGTCGGGGTGTAGTGGATCTGGAATGAGGAGATGTTGCCCTTGATGTTGGCGCAATGCTAGGGGTTCTTCCACCTCTTCTTGGATTTCGAAGAGCTGGATCAAGAGAGGTAGGATTACTGAAGGCACTGGGACTATTATCCCCTGAAGTATCCATCGGTTCCCCTGGACCGATCTGTTTTGGAGGCTGCGTCATTTCTTTTTCTCTTTGTGCTCGTACTCGAGCAAACCAAGCCGGAGTGTTGGAGGCAATAGTTTTATAGAAGGACGGCTAGACACTTGGTGTCTTGCCGTAGCGTGTAGCGAGGAGGTAATGTGAACTGAGGTTCACTCGTATTTAGAGAGCCTTGGTAACAAGGAGATCTAACAATATACTGTTAGGCGGAGACAACCGGTAAAGACTTACGGTTGTCTAGGCCAATCAAGATTCGTTTGTATAGACGGAGATTTGTCTATGAAGGCTCGGAAGCAACTCGTTTCGTTTATGACTACTAAGAGTGCAAGAAAGATAGAATCGTAAAAACAATATTATATTGTTAAGGTCTCTTCTCCGTTGCTTGATGATGTCTTAAGCTTGGGAGGCACTTCGATATTTATATTCCGCGTCTGAGTTTTCGCGGACTAAATCTATTTACCATACAAAATATATACCTCTTCAAATCCAATACGCAACGTCGAGTTCTCTATAAAAGTGCGAACACCGTGAGATCCTGAAAACCACCCCACCATCTTTCGGTAATTACTATTTCCTGCCTGGAAGAGGTGCTTGTTACCAGTAGTAATTATCCGATCTTCAGAGTCTATAGACCTGTAGCCGAGTTCTCAAGTCGAACTATGTTGGCTCCAGTAGTCCTTTCCATCACCAAGAGGATCAGTCTTGAGAAGAAGTTGCCTATGCGAGTATGCCGGAGTCGATGAATTCTAGTTGTGATAACTCAACAACTAACCGATAGGATTCGTTCTGATGACTCTCCTCTCGTAGGGGAGAGGTCATTCTGTTGAACAGTACCATAATCCTTCGGTCTGCAATTCCTGGTTGTCCTATGTAGAGGGGATAGACCTTCATGTTGTATTGGTCTTAAATCCCGCAACTGCGGTACACCCCATATCATAGTTGCAACACTCCTGGAAGCTCGTTGGCTTCTTTGGTAGTGACGCCAGAAACTTTAGACTCTTGCTATTTGTCGGAGGGTGGATGTGAATGGGTTGGTTCGTTGTCCAGAACCTCCTAACATTCATGGCACGACCTTATGCGAAAACGTCCCACTACTTACGGCCCGTACCAAAGATGTCATATGTTTGAAGCCTAGTAACTCCCTGAGTAGTTGACGGATTGACTTCGTTCTACTCTCCAGGTCTAGCCAGAGGCCCCTCCTGTATATCCTGCGAACAGCCTTCGGTCGGACGGACGGCAGTGACGTATAGGGTGTTAATCTGACAGCTTTAATTCTGTGACCATATAGTCACAGGACGCAACTGAGGTTAATGTGTGTGATGACGCGCGGGCCCCGCAAGGGGCCCGGAGGGGGGTGTTGGATACTGAGATTCTCGAACTCGGGTAATGTTACCCTACCTAGGGTACTCTTGGGCTACGGGAATCGGGTACTCCTAACACCACCCACCGAAGAGGACTCCTCCACCACGGCACACGACGAATCAGGTGGGGGCCCATCCACACCACCCTCCGTGGAGGGTGGTGGTGGGATAGACCCCGGCTTAACAACTCCCTGAGGGAGCTCCTCTACCAGACCCCGAGAAATCTCAGGGTCCAGCCCATCCCCTACTGTAACAACTGTAGCAACCGAAGCGACCAAGGGAGTAGGCCACGAAGGAATAACCGTAGGAGCCTCGGCACCAGCCATCGTAGAAACCAAGCCCCTAGTGAAAGTGACCTGAGACTCGAGGGCGACCGGTAAGGCCGCGTTCTCCTTCTCAGCCCGATGAAGACGCCGAGAAAGGACTGAGATGTGATGCCGAAGGCGAGAGACGTCGGCCTCTAGGGCGAAGTTCGTCTCGACGGCCCGAGACAGAACCACCGACGAGCGCAGGGTGGACGTGGCAGAGGGGGGGGAGGCTCGCTTAGCCATAGCTACCGCGAGGAGGCGAGGCGAGTAGTGTGGAAAGTGTAGATAGGCGAGATGTAGAACCTTGGTTCTTCAAACGATCGTAGGAATAGGACTAGCAACTATCGTGATAGAAGGTAAAGACTTGAAGCCTATCGTGAGATAGAAATCAAGAGCAGCGATTGGCGAAACACTGTAAGTTCGCTACCGTAACGGAGCGAAGACAAGTAAGAGGAAAGACTTAAGTGGATCAATCTAATTTTATTTATACACGTACCGCCGACTGCGGCATACCACGTGTTGGGGCGCAGAGGGCCACCCGGTTAATGCACGCCCAGTTACTACCACTAACTACGCACAATCTAAATCTCAGGTCCCAACCATCAAGACGCCCGGGCCATGCCTACAACCCAAACACTAGAAATAAAACCATCAACAGTAAAGAAAGTCCTCCCCGAAGCGACATCGTAGACCCTCTGGTAAGGGCCCAACCAAGCCAGGCAGCCGAGGCCACAAGACCTCCGCGCATAGCCGAAGCCGAGCAAGGTACCAGACCCCCAGGTTCCCCGTACAAAATCATAAACTCCACTACTGTCATCTGAATATGACCCCGTAACCCATCCTCCACAGCAGAAACCCACCCGAGTGCCCCCACTCAATGATCTCGGGACACCCCCAGCCAACCGCCGAGGCCAAACACCCCCCCAAAATCCCAGAAACAAAAAGAAACACCCAAAAACCCGAGCCCGTAGACCCAAAGGAAAGCCAACTTACGGGGCAAGGGCTTCCTATGTTAGGGGGAGACAACCGGTATAGACTTACAGTTGTCTAGGCCAATCGGGATTCTTTGGTATAGACGGAGATTTGTCTAGGACGGCTCGAAAGCAACTCGTTTCGTTTATGACTACTAAGAGTGGAAGAAAGTGGCATAGAATCGTAAGAACAATATTATATTGTTAAGGTCTCTTCTCCGTTGCTTGATGATGTCTAAAGCTTGGTAGGTACTTCGATATTTATATTCCGCGTCTGAGTGTTCGCGGACTACATCTATTTAACATACAAAATATGTACCACTTCAAATCTAATACGCAACGTCGAGTTCTCCATAAAAGTGCGAACACCGGGAGACCCTGAAAATTACCACACTATCTTTCGGTAATTACTATTTCCTGCCTGGAAGACATACTTGTTACCAGTAGTAATTATCCGATCTTCAAAGTCTATAGACCTGTAGCCGAGTTCTCAAGTCGAACTATCTTGGCTCCGGTAGTCCTTTCCGTCACCAAGATGATCAGTCTTGAGACGGAGTAGCCTATGCGAGTATGCCGGAGTCGATGACTTCTAGTTGTGATAACTCAACAACTAACCGATAGAATTCGTTCCGATGACTCTGTTCTTGTAGAGGAGAGGTCATTCTATTGAACAGTATCCTAATTCCTCGGTCGGCAACCCCTGGTTATTCTATGTAGAGGGGGTGGACCTTGGTAATGTGTTGGTTATAAATCCCACAACAGCGGTATACCCCTTATCATAGTTGCAACACTTCTTAGAGCTCGTTGGCTTCATTGGTAGTGTTCTGAGGAGCTCTATACTCTTTGTAATCATCGGAAGGTGTGTGTGAATGTGATGGTTCGTTGTTCCGAAACTCCTAACATTCATATCACGACCTGGTGCGAAAACCTCCCGTTACTTACGGCGCATGTCAAATATGTCATGTTTTTGAAGCCAAGTAACTTCCTGCGTAGTTGACCGATTGGCTTCGTTCCACTTCTCAGGTCTTGCGAGAGGTCCCCTCTTATATATCCTGCGAACAGCCTCCGGTCGGACGGACGGCAGCGACGTATACGGTGTTATTCTGACACCTTCAATTCTGTGACCAAATAATCACAGGACGTAACTAAGGGTGTTGTGTATGATGACGCGCCGGACCCGTAAGGGGGCCGGAGGGGGGTGTTGGAGACCAAGATTCTCAAACTCGGGTAAGGTTACCCTACCTAGGGTAGTCCTAGGTTATCGTGATCCGGTACTCCTAACACCCTAGTCGAGGAGGTACGAACCGTCGTAGACTATCTGGGGGGAACCACAAGGGCGACGCGACGCGAATACCTCGACGGAAGGCGTCAGGAACACCGGATCCCCTAGCCGTCGACACTTAGCCGAACTGACCCTGACATTATCCTCCATATACTCCTCAACTCCCTCCAATGGCGACGTGTCCGCTGTGGACTCCATAGCAGCCGGGCGCCACCGTGTGCCCACCGGCGAAGGCGATGACGTATCCGAACCAGGGACAAGTGGCACAGGTGAGGTCTGGTCGTGTTTGACCCGGCGCTTCTTGTTTCTCCTCCTCTTCCCCTTCCCAGGCACAGGTCTACGGTCGGGGGTGGACGGGCCACCCCCAAGACCACCCACCACCACAGGGGGGAGGCCACTATAGGCGCTTCCCTGACCAGCGAAGGGCTCAGCCACACAGGACTCAGGCACCTGGTCCACCGAAAGAGGCAATGGCACCGCAGCCGGTGCCACCACAGGGGCAACCACCCCACCCACCGAAGAGAACGCCTCTACGACCACAACCGACGAATCAGATGGCGGCCCACCCACACCACCCTCCGTGGAGAGTGGTGGTGGGATAACCGCTAGCGTAACAACTCCGCGAGGGAGCTCCTCTGCCGGACCCTGAGAATTCTCAGGGTCTAGCCCATCCCCCACCGTAACAACCGTAGTAACGGAAGTGACCGAGAGAGTTGGCGACGAAGGAATAAACGTAGGAACCTTACGTTCACGTAGCGAACCAGAAAGAACAGCGTTCTCCTTCTCAGCGCGATGAAGTCGCCGAGAGAGGACAGAGATGTGATGCCGAAGGCGAGAGACTTCAGCCTCTAGGGTGAAGTTCTTCTCGACAGCATGAGACAGAACCACCGACGAGCGCTGGGCGGACGTGGCAGAGCGGGGGGAGGCTCGCTTAGCCATAGCGACCGTGAGGGGGCGAGGCCAGAAGTGCGAAAACCGTAGATAGGCGAGATGAAGAACCTGGGTTCTTCAAACGATCGTAGGAACAGGAATAGCAACTATCGTGATAGAAGCGAAAGACTTGAAGCCTATCGTGAGATAGAAATCAAGTGCAACGACTGGCGAAACACTGTAAATTCGCTACCGTAACGGAGCGAAGACAAGTAAGAGGAACGACTTAAGTGGTTGCGTGAGGAATCTGTCCCGAAGGTCTTTTTTTTTTTTTTTTCTTTTTTTTTTATTATTGTCATTTAATTCGTTGTTTAAGGTACCAGAATAATCGCATGCAGCTCTAGCTATGGCGTAAACAAAACCCCTTTGTATCCTCCCCTGACCAAGAGAGATCCCGTGCTCCTAAGACCCTCTGGTGTGGGCCCAACCGCACGCACTCTCCGAGGACAATCAACTCAGTTGCCCAGTCCGCTGACTCCGCGACTTGAACGCGAAAGGGGTCTTGGCTAGAAGCCAACCAAAAGCCCAAGAAGATTCCTCGCCCGAGCAGCCCTCCTCCCACTAACTACACGTAGCCAACAGAAAGAAAACCAAACAAGCTAGGCAGGAAAGCATAAGGAAAAACTCTCCACGTAAACAACAAAACAACAAAGGAAAGTATCGCCTACCTACCGAAGCGCCAAAGTGCCGATATTAAATAACCCCCCAAGTCAAACGAAGTGGGAGGCCGGCTAAGAGCCCGAAGGCTGATGCCTCCAGCCAGCTGAGCCACGGAGGTAGTGCAATACCATGACACGCCAACCAGGAATCGAGGCCTCGGTACGGGGCCCAAAGAGTGGATGTGTGGCAGAGGGGATGCCGCCCAGCACTAGGATGCCAGCCAAAGAAAGACCGTAGGAAAGCAGCAGGCCGAAACCCATCAACACCACACGGCGAGGGGAGGTATTAGGGTACCAGCCGTAGGAGGGAAGGCGGTAGGATGCGAGCCGACGCAATTGAAGTGGAAGGAGGAGGTAGAGCCAGAGGCTCCAGAAAACCCGACCGTGAAAACCGAAGTGTTGCCGTTTTACCGCGTCTCTTGTGTAGTCCCTTGTTCTCTGAGAGATAGCGTGACTTAGTGGAGGGGACACCACCGGCGGTCGTAGGGAGGCAGAAGGGCGGAGGGGGAGAAGGCGACCCCATACTCGAACTGAGCGACTAGGAGGATATGGCCATGTCTCATAGGAAGACAGGCTCCGAAGTTACTAGCCAAGGCGTTCCCCCATGGGGATCGTGCAAGCGGGGAGACAGGCGTCCACCACTGCCAATGCCGACCGGAAATGAAGAGGAGAAGCCGGCCGAGCCATAGTTAAGGAAGCCCCTATTAGCAAGGCAGGACTACTCGGCGAGCCCAGATAACTCCCCCACCAGGCAGACAAGAGGCAGGCGAAGCAGAGGCGGGAGAGGATGGTAGAGTTAACCGTGCCCCTAGGCAGGAATCATCGAGGGGGCAGAGGGGAGGAGTGGGGGCCCACGATAGCCGACCGTGGTGTTGTCAAACTATGTGGGAGAAAAATAGGAGCGATGAAGCGTGCCATCCCGAAGGCCTTTTTTTTTTTTTTATTTATTTTCCTTTAATTCATTGTTTAAGGTACAAGAATAATCGCATGCAGCGCTAGCTATGGCGTAAACAAAACCCCATTGTATCTTCCCCGGACCAAGAGAAAACCCGTACTCCCAAGACCCTCTGGTATGGGCCCAACCGCACACACTCCAAGGACGATCAACTCAGGTGCCCAGTCCGCAGACTCCGCGAGTTGAACGCAACAGGGGTCTCTCCTACTCGTGCCACGGTTGTGGCTGGTCGCCACAACCCCTGGCTGCTCGATCTCTCGCAACCTGGGCCACTCTTCCAGAGTGCCTGACAGCTCAACGTAACTTTACGGCTCAACGTAACTTTGTGGCTTAACACAACTTTGTGGCTCAATAGAGCATTGAGCCACAACATTCGAGTCACTTTGTGGCTGTATTGTATATTGAGATTTAGTATAACCTTACAGCATAATAAATGCTATATTTTATTTTCTAATATACAGTGATTTTACCACACTTTATTTGCTTCTTAATAGAAATTACTATTCGCTTACGCATTTTGTTTTTATAGGTTTCTCTGACCTGTCTTGCCTTTGCACTATCTTTTATTTCATCTAGGAAAGGCTTTCTGGCAGCTTGATCTGCCTTTTTCTTTGCATTTTGTGCTCTCAGTAATTGTTTCTCTGCTTTCTCCACGTCTGCATCCTCTCTTCGTTTGACCATTTGCCTGGCATCTCCAACATACATCACTCCCCCTCTCTGTACTTGCCTTCTACTCTGTGCTCTACGTCTAGCACTTCTTGCTTGTTCCGCTGCATTTGTATTTTCCATATGCTCTATAGCTAAAGCACCTGATTGTGCTTGCACTAATCCTCCTTGTATGACACATCGGAGCTTATTCTGAAAGGTGTGTGATAGATTTCCAGCATCTTTGAGTAATTCCTCACCCTGTCTTTTGAGACTAGGAATGGTAAGTGGAATGTGAGGAGCTGGTGTGGATGGAGGTGTTGTAGGTTGAAGGGATGGAATAACTGACTCGCGTAATTTAGAAATTACTACATCAGGATTGTATGGAATGAGGCCAGTTGCACGAAATGCGGAGTGAATATTGGACTTTTTGAAGGTTTGCTGACGTATTGAATCAATCATGTCGAGAAATTCAATCTTGTCGAAATCACCACATCCAGTCCGGGTTGCTGCCTCAACAGCTTCAGCATGATAATGCTTGTAGGGTTGAAAAATAACCACATCAAGTGGTTGGAGGAGATGGCTGGTATGGGAAGGAAGACAGAAAACAATAATCTTATGTCTATCGCAGTAGTCAATGAACTGCTTGGTACAGTGCGAGCCAAAGCCATCAAGTAGTAGTAAACGATATAATCCAATCTGCCGTGCTGCAGAGTATTGATTAAAGTGAACAATCCACTTCATGCATAGTTCATCATTACTATAGCCAGTCTCAGATGTACCAATAAGATAATCGTCGGGGATTGAGGTAAGAGTATACCAAGGCTCTTGGTGGATTACACCAGGAATTATAACCATGGGAGGAAGGACAGCTCCATCACCACTTATTGTTTCACATACCGAAACAAGTTCGCGATTTGTTGAACTACCCAAATAGGATTGACGGTTAGGGTCTCTGGTAATTATCCACTGGTCTCGTCCAACACCGATGCGGAAACCAGTTTCGTCAAAGTTGTATACATCGCCATCCTGAATCTGGTACTCCTCACAGACAGATTGATATTTCTCAAACCAGGTTCGAATATCATCTGGTTGGTGTGCGTTCTTACGGTCAGCATCGATGGTGCGCTGCTTGCAAATATAATACTGTGGATGTCGACTAAGGAATCTCTGAGCCCATTGTTCACTAACGACAGGAGCTGGTAGAGGCCCATTATGAGCATTTTGCAGAATTGCATTAGCGCAACCAGAAACCATTCGAATTCTGGCACTTGTACCAATTGCATCTAAGCGGTCCAGATACTGACAAACAGCTAGCTCCTGATCTTCTGAAAGCTTCCTGTTGGTGGCTTGTCGATCTTGTCTTGAGTGTAGTCCTTGCCAACGCCGACGGAGTCGAGATACTGGTACTTCATACTTTCGTGCAATTGCAGCAAGATTTGGAGAATCATCACCCGCTTCATGAATGGAAGCAATTGCGGCCTTAATGCGTACTTCAATATCGGCATATGGCTCTACCCGCTGACTAGGAAGGATGAAGGATGGACCTGGTGGCATAATTGCAAATGATTGTTGTAATAATTGATCGAAGTATGATTGTTCTATATTCAACCACTCTATTATCTAAATAAATACAAGTTTATTTTACTTCAATTCTGGGAAAAACACAATGCTGTAAAATAATATTGAGTCATAAAGAGAGCCACCACATTGTATGAAACTACCATAATATTATTACCTTGAGCCACTAAATGACGTTGAGCCACAAAGTTGTGTTAAGCCACAAAGTTACGTTGAGCCGTAAAGTTACGTTGAGCTGTCAGGCACTCTGGAAGAGTGGCCCAGGTTGCGAGAGATCGAGCAGCCAGGGGTTGTGGCGACCAGCCACAACCGTGGCACGAGTAGAAGCCAACCAAAAAGTCCGAGAAGATTCCTCGCCCGAGCAGCCCCCCTCCCACCAACCACACGTAGCCGACAGAAAGGAAACCAAACAAGCTAGGCAGGAAAGCATAAGGAAAAACTCTCCCCGTAAACAACGAAACCACAAAAGAAAGTATCACCTGCCCACCGAACCGCCAAAGTGCCGATAGTAAAAACCCCGCAAACCAAACGGAGGGGGAGGCCGGCAAGAAGCCCGAAGGCTGATGCCCACAGCCAGCTGAGCCACGGAGGCAGTGCAATACCATGACCCGCCAACCAGGAATCGGGGCCTCAGTGCGGGGCCGAAGGAGTGGATGTCTGGCAGAGGGGATGCCGACCGGCAGTAGGGTGCCAGCCAAGGAGAGACCGCGCGCAGGCAGCAGGCCGGAGCCCCGGAACAGCACGCGGCGAAAGGAGGTAGTAGGGTACCAGCCGAAGGAGGGAAGGCAGTAGGGTGCGAGCCGACGCAAACGAAGTGGAGAGTGGAGGTAGAGCCGAAGGTCCCAGAAACACCCGACCGTGAAAACCGAACAGCAACCGTCTTACCGCGTCTCTCATGTAGTCCCTTGTTCTCCGAGAGATAGCGTCACTTAGTGGAAGGGATCCCACCGGCGGTAAGGAAGCGGAAGGGCGAGGGGAGGAAGGCGACCGTGTCTCGAACCGAGCGACTAGGAGGGTATGGCCGAATCTCACCAGGAGACAGACCCCGAAGTTACTAGCCGAGGCGTTCCCCCTCGGGGATCGTGCAAGTGGGGAGAAAGACGTCCACCACTGCCAACGCCGACCGGAAACGAAGAGAGGAAGCCGACCGTGCCAAAACCAAGCGAATCCCTAAGCGAGACAGGACTACTGGGCGAGCCCAGATAACTCCCCCATCAAGCGAACAGGAGACAAGCGAAGTAAAGGCGGGAGAGGCTGGAGGAGTTAACCGTACCCCTAGGCAGGAACCATCGAGGGGGCAGAGGGGAGAGTGGGTGAGCCACGATAGTTGACCGTGGTGTTGTCAAACTATGTGGCAGGAAAATAGGAGCGACGAAGCGTGTCTGTCCCGAAGGTCCTTTTTTTTTTTTTTTTTTTTTTTTTTTTTTTTTTTTTATCGTCATTTAATTCGTTGTTTAAGGTACAAGAATAATCGCATGCAGCGCTAGCTATGGCGTAAACAAAACCCCTTTGTATCCACCCCGGACCAGGAGAAAACCCGTACCCCCAGGACCCTCTGGTATGGGCCTAACCGCACACACTCCAAGGACGACCAACTCAGGTGCCCGGCCCGCAGGCCACACGACTTGAACGCGAAAGGGGTCTCGCCTAGAAGCCAGCCAAATGCCCAAGAAGATTCCTCCCCCGAAAGATACCCCTCCCACTAACTACACGTAGCCAACAGAAAGGAAACCAAACAAGCTAGGCAGGAAAGCATAGGGAAAAACTCCACCCGTAAACTGCAGCGACCACAAAAGAAAATAAACTCCCGCCCACCGAACCGCCAAAGTGCCGAATATAAAACCGCCCCCAAAGTGAGCGGCCGGCAAAAAGCCCGAAGGCTGATGCCCCCAACCAGCTGAGCCACGGATGTAGTGCAATACCATGACCCGCCAGCCGAAAACGGAGGGTCTCGGTGCTGGACCCAAGGAGTGGATGTTTGGCAGAGGGGATGCCGCCCAGCAGTGAGGTGCCAGCTAACGAAGGGGGGTAGTAGGGTACCAGCCAGGGAGGGGAGGCAGTAGGGTGCGAGCCGACGCAATCGAAGTGGAAAGTGGAGGGAGGGCCCAAGGCCCCAGAAGAAAACCCGACCGTGAAAACCAAACCGTTGCCGTTTTACCGCGTCTCTCATGTAGTCCCTTGTTCTCCGAGAGATAGCGTCACTTAGTGGAAGGGATCCCACCGGCGGTAAGGAGGCGGAAGGGCGAGGGGAGGAAGGCGACCGTGTCTCGAACCGAGCGACTAGGAGGGTATGGCCAAATCTCACCAGGAGACAGACCCCGAAGTTACTAGCCGAGGCGTTCCCCCTCGGGGATCGTGCAAGTGGGGAGAAAGACGTCCACCACTGCCAACGCCGACCGGAAACGAAGAGAGGAAGCCGACCGTGCCAAAACCAAGCGAACCCCTAAGCGAGACAGGACTACTGGGCGTGCCCAGATAACTCCCCCATCAAGCGAACAGGAGACAAGCAAGGTAAAGGCGGGAGAGGATGGAGAAGTTAACCGTACCCCTAGGCAGGAACCATCGAGGGGGCAGAGGGGAGAGGGGGTGGGCCACGATAGCTGACCGTGGTGTTGTCAAACTATGTGGCAGGAAAATAGGAGCGACGAAGCGTGTCTGTCCCGAAGGTCCCTGGACCCTCTATTTATACAGACTCCTCACCCAACCCTAACCCTGTGTGACTCATACTTTCGCGTCACCATATTCTATGACTCATAATTGTGAGTCATGTGAAATCCTTAGTTGACTCGTATGAGTCAACTGCGCAACATGCCTAAACCAATCATAAACCTTAAACCCAATCATGTGAGCGAAGTGCGTCACATGTGTGAAACTCGTGACTCATAAGTATGAGTCACGCGCGAAAATCATAACATCGTATGACTCACAACTGTGAGTCATGACATACCAAATAACATTTATGACTCACAACTGCGAGTCATGTGAAATCCTTATCCTGTCTTATCAATCTGCCTTGTCACAATCCGGTTTGTGACAAGTTCTATCTAAAATTAAGGTCAACAGTTATATTTTAGCAAGGTATAGAGAAACTAAATTATATGCAAGAGATAAGCTTTGAGTAATATGATGAATGAAGTATTAATACAATTCAGAAGTTGAAATAAGGGGAATTATATAAGTTTCTAGGGCCTTCAATTAAGTTAAAAGAAGTAATTTAAAGTAGCAATTAAATTGAGATATATATGACAAGATTAGTGATCAGAAAGTTAGCTTAAGCATGTATTAAGTAAATATGTATTACCTAACTACTTAGTGATAATGAATTATAAATTTATAATAGTTTTCGAATATTTGATCCATTACAAAGTCTTTTTTTTAACTATCTTAACATCAAGGGAATAAAATACTCAAATATTCCTTATAACCTATTTCAATTACTGTAATTTAATCCTCCAGCCTGTATTAGCCTTGTATCATTGAGTGTAATACTCTTCTAGTATATAACTATTTTATTTTTCCTTAAATAGCCAATCTATCAGTTATGATACTTATTGTACTAATTTTCTATAAACTGTACCTCCTTCACAACTCTTTATCTTCAACCACCACTTTCTATTATCCCCCAAACTATTCTATAGACCCTATAGCTACTTCTAACTCCTTTTAGTATCATCACCTATGATCCTAATCTTTCGTATTTTCTCTTCTTGTCTCTCTTAATTTTCAGTACTAATTTCCACTTTGTTTCTTGTAACTTCCAATATTTTTCTTAATTATTTCTTTCTCTTACACCTGGGCTGGTTCTCCTACTCTTTCTCAATCTCTTACATTTTATTTGATTCATTTTGGGTGGGAATTGACTGACTTGTTTCATTTTTTTACTACTCGGTTGCAGTGTCCTGCTTCTACCTAATGTCTTACTTCTACCTTGGGTACGTTACCACAAAAGTGGTCCCCGGTTCAAGCCCGGGCGAAACCAATTATTTTTTCCCCCTCTTGGAGCTACTAATTGGGCATCATGGGAGATTCCTACAGGTATACAAAGCCCTCCTTTCTCTCCTCTGATTCACGGACTAACGTCCTCCACGTCATAGCGAGCATCCGGCATAGCGAGCCACCCACCTTAATTGGGTAAAGCCATATGCCAGTGCAGAATTAGACTCTTCAGTTAAAGTAACAGCACTCACGGTATTGAGAGTGATTGATCTCATTTATATTAACATAAATTTCAATAAATAAAGAGTCCATCATCATTATTGTCAATATCAGAATTACCGGAAAGTATTTCCTTATCACTCCCAGGCCCTACCAGACCAGAATCGTGATTTTGCCCATTACCCAATTCTGTATCCTGTATTTCCTCCTCATATACTTTATCAATCTGCTCTAGCTGAACTTCAGTAGCATTAAGCCTTGAGCATATAGATTCATATTTCTTTTCTAAATCTTGAATCTTACTCTCCTAACTCTCTATACTTTTCTTAATATGAGAGTTGGAATATTATGCTTGCTTTCTATCTTTTACTTTGCTTCTGTAACCCGGTCCTGTAGTGATTTTTTTTTTTTTTTCCTAACTCTTCTACCAATTTCCTTACTTGCTTCCGTTACCCTATCAGTAGCTGTTGTCGTTGGACTTGTAAATTAGCCATAGTAGCAAATACCTAGCCGTAATCTGGGATTTGCTTTCTTCCTATGGTGCCATCCTCTTGTCTTTTCCTCTTTCTTCCTTCCTCCTCTTGCTGCTGCTCTTGCATCGTAGTAAGAAGAGCATTCCGAGTAAGCAAGAATTAAGCAGCATGTAAAAGCTTTGTAATCCGGTACTTTTGCAAGCAGCTAGAGGGGGACGAGGAAGTTATTGATGCTAACGCTTCCTCTCCTACGATTTGGAGAGATTTATGAGTAGTTGGAGTCATGGGAGGTGACTGAAAAAGGATCCAGTCTAGGGTGTCCAGCCAGGATAAAGGTTGGCTTAGTGGTTGGCATGGTGGAGTAAAGGTCATGGATTGAGTAAGGAGAAAGGTCTGGTGAAGACAAGAGGCAGTAGGAGAAGTAGAAGTAGCCATAGACGGAAGTAGAGGACTCGGAGAGAGGGTATCTGGAGTAGGATGTGAGACAACTGTGGTATGTGAAGTAGAGGATGAGGATGAGGAGGAGAAGGAAGCGGATGAAGAAGAGGGGTTTTCGCCTGGCTCAGGGTAGTGGGCTGGATTGTATGTAGGTATTTCTTTCAAAACCTTTGCAGGGTTGAGAGGCCAAATACCAGTACATGCAAAAGCTGATTTAATGGTAGATTCAGTGAATGCTTTTGCTCGTGCTTCTGCGGGAAAGGGCCAAAAGGTTTCCTTTGTAACCCCAAAGCGACCATATCGAAACTTACGTTCTAAGATCTGGGAGTAGTAGTTTTTATATGGACTAAAAACAGCTACGTCCAATGGCTGTAAAATATTGGTTGAATGAGAAGGAAGGCAAAAGGCGATTATCTTTTGCTGAATGCAATATTGTAAAAAATCCCAAGAAACATGAGATTCATGTCTATCAAATATGATCATCTTCCATTTCCCTTCAGCCTTTGCAGCCGATATGCTATTTGGTCCAAAATGTGTTTTTAAATAGCCCAATCCTTTGCTATTATCTGTCCACCAACCCAGAGAGTGCCCAATTATAACATCTGGAGGTGCATTGTTGTCAATCCAAGTAACCTTGGTAGAATATGCTTTATAGATTGCATATCTACAAACTTAAGTCAGATTAACATTTGACTTAAGTTTGTCCTATCCGCACAAATCCCCTCTAACACAGTTACCATTTCCCATGTTCCATCTAGTGATACTTCTCATTAGTTTTATTCACTATTATTATTTCCATTTTTGCTAACCCGTTAATTTCATTGGATTATGATAAAAATAAAGAAGGTGACTTACCAAATGACCGGAGGACACCGATTTCACAGAAAAGCCTCATATCAACAATCACTTTCTTGGAACGTGAGCAGCCTAATATGAAGCCAATCTCATCAAAATTATAGATGTTCTTGGCCTCAATTGCATACTCTTGTATAAGACCAGTTAACTAATTAGTACATATGATTAGCGTAAAATACACAGTTAAGTATAAACTCTATCTTTGATAATACTTACTGTATCAAAGTACATCATTAACATATGAGGATTGCAGAGTTTGAGTGGACAGCAGTGTTTGATTTGTTTGCTGTACTTTGAGCTAAACTCTGGATGGTGTTGTAGAAACTCATATACCCAGTTCTCCTCTAAATGTGATGTACCATTTTCGGTTGGTGATTCACACTTTTGCAATAAGCAGAGAGCCATTTCTGCAACTTGAACCAAGGACATGCACGGTGGCTGCAACTAGGAGCTTAAAATGCGACAGTTTGCAACAATAGCTGCTTCCTCACCAATAGTAAGCTTTAGGTGTGATTCCGCAACCTCCTTTACTGTTTTTTGACCATTGATCCGGTGCTTTAAAGTTGAGTAGGGTACCTCACGTGAGCGGGCAATGTGACTAATACTTGGTGGAGTACTGGTATTTCGCTCATGGTAGTACCTATCTACTACATATAGTATTCACGATCTTGGAGAAAGATCTTTTGCAGACATTTTGTGTTGTCGGATTTATCGAAAGCGTGTAGGACTGGTATGAAATTATCAGGAATGGTTGCTTACTCACGATTGATCAGCATTACGTTATTCACTCTTCGCTACGGTTTAATTCTTGAAACAGGGAACTGCCAAGATTGACGTTGCTGTTTCTTGATTTCCACAGCCAATCATCATTTAGTCCACCTGCAGGCCAAGTCTCATGGCTCGCTATGCCGTGCGCTCGCTATGGCGTGGACGACGTTAATGATGCTACCAAGGTACCTCACTCCATTGTCCCCTACGCAAACATATTCCTTCATTGCCGGGGCGTTCCAGAGCACGCAGCAATTATGGATGCCATCGTTCTTCAAACGAAGCTGTAGGAGGTGCGACCGAGATCGCTGCCGTTGTCCAATCGCCTCGGGGCACTGGCGGCGTCGGAGGAGGAGAAGGGATTTTTCCCCTTTCGCAACGAGTTTAGATCCGAGAATTAAATTATATATTATGCGACACATTTTTGTGACACACCAGAGCTAGAGCAACAACAACAACAGCTTACCGCAGAAATAAATTCTGAGGCGAGAATAAATGATCATGGATCATATCTGGCAGAGGGTGGGATTTGAGATTGATTAGAGAGTTTATTTTTGAGTACCGTACGAGTACTCGTACTTGTAAAGACATTCAATTTACCGCTACTAGGCTTGGACATCACCTAACTATTTTCGGCTAGGCTTGGATAAAGGTGGGGGGCTATTGTCTTGGGGGGGCGCTATCCGAGGGGGGGGGCGGAATTGCCAAATTGTACGAGTACAGTAACCTTAGACATCCCCTATCGATATTTTTCCTAACAAACCGACATGTCAACCGATCCCAATTGAGCTTTGAAAAAATATACTCGAGTATAATCTTCTCGATTCAGTAGCAAGCGAAGAGAATGTCAACCCATGACTGGCGTACTCGGACAAACTCTGTGCTTATTAAGATTTCCTCGAACCAAGTTCGCTTGTTGTCCGTTATGGTCGCGGGATGTAGCTTAGTAGCTGACCACGCGTTGACCTCAACCCATATCCCAGTACGAGTACCGGTACTCCAGAATTCCATAGGAATACCACAAGTGCAAAGTCTTGTGATGAACCCATGCAGCCCCAGCAAACTCTAGAGACCATACTACAGCAGCGTTAAAAATAGGGTCCAACCCAACCCGGAGAATAATTGGTTTTTTCTTTGCATACAAATTGACTTATTTCAATTGGGATGGACAAGCTCATTTATTGTTTTCCCGCCCGCAAAATTAGAGTGTTTGCCTATTCACCGTGGGAGAGTTCCTGTGGGTTTCAAGCCTTTAACTAGTAGGCGAAGTAACACAGAACTAACTCAGGGATATCGCATTCTTTGAACATCACGAGTCGTTCGACCGGGTGAATTGAACAACGCATCTTGTCAAACCCGACTCGGGGTAAGAGGTTTCGAAGCCTTCAGGGACTAGAACAGGATTCAGTGTCGTCTATAATAGTATCCTTTGTTGTTATTATTATTATTATTTTGATTAGAGATGCATTTTGAGAATAGGGTATGGGAAGCCTTTCTACCGGGTTGGTCCGAAAAAATCACAAAACCGGCTAATATATCCGCCAAGCCTTTACGAAGCAGCCTGGATCCCGCTCTCTCTGTTGCGCATTTGGCCTGGCATGTAAAGTACTGTGGATCCTCCTCGGTTGAAGAGGATGGCTGGCAATGGCAAACAGGTAAACGATGACCCACAATAGAGGATGGACCCGTTCTCCGATAGCCTTGAAGTGGTCTCTGTTAGCCTCACCGGGAAGTTATTTGTTCTCACCTCTTCCTCTTCAGGTTTGATCACAACAATCGGCAGTAGGTCTCTGAGAAGTTTGTACTATGGTCAATGATCGGGAGCAGATGAAAGTCAATGATGCTGGTGAGATGGAGATGATGGAAGTTCACTGGTCAATGATCCCTCGATCCAAGAACTGAAAGCCTCTCATAAACCCAGAGTCTTTCCACTGCTGCTCGGAGGTGTTCTTGTCTTCGTTCCCTCTCTCTCGGTAATCCCATAGTCTCTCTGAGTGCTGACGACGATATCTCCCAGCCATATGCTGACAACACGTAACCACCACTCTCTGCCCATTCTCACACCTAACGGTACCGTAGACATTCGGTGTGTCATAATACGTATTGTTGTAAGGCTCTCCTACCCCAAGATATCTTATTGGGTAAGAAGGACCATTTTTCTGGGCTCCGGTCAGGCCAATGATGGATTCGGAGCGATTGAATGATAGAAACAAGCTCCAAATTCGACCAACAGTCTACTATAATACAAACCAAACGGTAGGGGTATTTTAAATTACTAGCCATAAATTTACATCAAAAACAACGTTAAAGGTTGGAACACTCTGGCGGGGGGTGACCAGCCAAAAATAGCTAGACCACATTCATAGGCGAAGTTGGAGGTTCATGTTTTGAA
Organism: Tuber indicum; assembly: GCA_006112555.1. Taxonomy (NCBI): domain Eukaryota; kingdom Fungi; phylum Ascomycota; class Pezizomycetes; order Pezizales; family Tuberaceae; genus Tuber; species Tuber indicum. The sequence goes on along the minus strand of VBSK01000259.1, from coordinate 606,633 downwards.
CGGACGGCCAGAGGTCCGTTTCGACCTTCGCTTGATGGTTTTCATGCTCTTCTTCACAATCACGCACCACCTCTAGGCCACGCCGTTAAGCCCCCCCCCGAGTGGAGGTCCAGGGTCAGTGAAACTCCTAATATTCTGTGAAATCTGTGGTTGCAAGTTGCTTAAGGCAGGTTGAGGCATCGGGTATGATCCTTCGTAAGTGGTCTCGCAGGCGAAAGTATCCGAATATTGTATATAATATATTCCTCAAATGGGAAACGGACCTTGGGTTGAATATCAAAAAAAGCAAGAAAGAAAAAACTACCAGGAAGGAAGGACAGATCCGAACCGTTGTCATTATCGGCTCCGTATATGGTTTCCTCAGAGTTACGGGTATTTCTACTGTCAGTTTCCATTGATTAGTGCTATTGGTCAATTTATTCTTAGCGCCCCACGACGTAAGGTGGCGGCCGGTAACTTTGTTTGAACTTCAGTGTAAGCACGAGGTGCCCCCCCACCCTTTAGAGGGGCAAAACAACGGAGGAAAACAACTTTGTTAAAATGCATGTGGATAGCAGCTGTGTTCCGGTGACTATATTTCACTACAAGTACCGGTACAATATGCAAGAGATATCGTACGGTACCAGTACCGTACTATAACACACGAGAACTGTGGAGTGTGAGTTCTGGGCGCAATGTAGGTAAGCGGTATTTTTCAGTGAAGGGTCTGAGGCTAGTCAGCTTTTTTTTTTTTGCTCGGAGATTCAAAGCGATCTGGAAGCAAGGATTGTTGGTGAACTGCCATCTATCGGGTGCTTCCCTGGCAATATTAAAATTTAAATTTAAATTTAATTAATAATAATTGGACCAGAGCATACTCGTGCAACACTACTCGTAGAGCCTTGTGGGTTATGACACCGCCCATTTCTTCAGGTCCTCGTGATTTCCATCGCGCACGATCGCTCTCCACCTCTCTCGGGAGCAGAAATTCAGATAACAGACTATAACAGAGATGCCTTTGGGGCACCAGCAGATCACCGGTAATATCAACTCGTTCAACGTGTCGACAAGCTACAACGACAGCCGTATTGTCAACTTTGTTACAGAAACAGACGCCGAGAGATATCAGATTCTGCAGTGGTTGTCACCACTTGAGCCACAGCAACGGCACCAAGATGTGCGAGCAGAGCGAGTTAAGGGTGTAGGGAACTGGGTACTAGAGATCGAAGGGTTCAGAAAATGGAGGGATGCAGAAGACGATTGTGTTGAGCCGGTGTTGTTGTTCTGCTCCGGGAATCCGGGGGTGGGGAAAACATATCTTAGGTAGGAAGCTCGCTTATCCTGAGAAAGGCAGTGCAGATTTTATTTACCGCTAGCAAATAGCTCCCTTGTGATTGACAGCCTGTGCGATCAGGCCGGGGGCGAGGACATTGCCGTTGTAGGACTCTATTGCGATTTCCTTACCCAGCAGGAACAATCTACCGCAAGTATGTTGGGTGCCATCCTCAAGCAACTTGTTACCAGAGGGGAAATCCCGGGGAATATACGGGCGGCGTTTCAGAAGGCCAAAAAAGAGTTTGGTGGTCGAAGTCTTCTACCTCCCGATCAGGTGGAAATTCTCAAGAAGGCTCTTACATCGCTACCACGGGTATTTATTTGCATAGATGCTTTAGACGAATCCACTCCGAAACATCGACGGGAGTTCCTTCGTGTTGGATTATTGGTCCCCGTCACCTGAGTTTTCTTTCAAACACTTGATAGTCTCCTTGCTTGTTTCATTATTGCGAAGTCAGGAGATCGGGATATCTCCACGCTATTTGTTTCATTTGTTTCTTTGAAACTCTTCACTCCTTACTGGTGAAAACTCTTTTCTTTAGCGGGAGAAAATATTTCTCTCCCTTACTTGGAGATGAAAATTTTCACCCACACGGATTTGATATTGGAGGGAAACAGATCCTATTAAGAAGGACCTGATCATGTAGTTAGAAAGTTATGCGAACCGGACAATCTGCGAATATCCTAAGAATTTGAATCTCACTCTATCTATCTCTTTACACAATTCCTCCGCACTTATCAGTCTGTTTATTTCACACTTCGGTCACTCCGAGAAATTGTTCGGGTGTCACCAAACACACGAATATTTCTTACTGGGAGGTCCCATATTGACGATGAAATTTCGGAGTGTTTTAGCAAGACAGTTAGGATACCTATTAGTCCTACCCAGGGCGATATTAAGAGCTACCTAGAGATGAGACTGGATGGCGACACTGACTCTAATGCAATGAACGACGAATTGCGAGCGGATATTATGAGAGTCATCCCGGAGAAGATCTCAGAAGTGTAAGAAATATAATGTCCATTCTCAATAGAGGTTTGTCTTATTATTCACTAACAGTGACCCCTAGATTCCTTCTCGCCTCTCTAAACATTGATGCAATCTTGGGCGAGATTACTCTCCACCAGAGAAGGAGAAAGCTGGAGAAAGTGAGCAAAGGCGAGGGTTTGGGTGATGCATACGCGGGAACCTTATCACGAGTGAAGGCACAGCAAAGAAGTAGATCAAAGCTTGGCATGAAGGTTCTAATGTGGGTGTCACATTCCGAACGGCCATTACATGTTGATGAGTTGTGCCACGCCCTGGGCGTAGAAGAAGGATCTACCGATCTGAACACCTGGAATGCTCCTGCGATAGAAACACTGCTAGCATGTTGTATGGGGCTTGTCACGGTCGACAAGTCCTCGTCTACTGTCCGCCTTATTCACTACACTCTTCAAGAGTACCTCTCCCATAATTCCAATTTGTTTCTTAAGCCGCACTCCATGATTGCCGAGGCCTGTTTGACATACCTCAATTTTCGCCAAGTCAGGGGCTTTCCGCCTTCTCTTCGTTCGGTCCCACCAACTATCCCTTTTGCCAGTTATGCATCTTGTCACTGGGGTACACATGCTACACGGGGAATGACTGACAGTGTGAAAACCCATGCATTGAAACTGCTCGATGGATATGATAAGCATATATCTTCCAAGATGTTGATATTACACGGGCTGGACTCCCCTGACCAGCCTCTTGATCGTGAAGATACCCCTAGAGGATTTACGGGTCTTCAATGTGCTGCATTCCTTGGGTGTGCGGAAATAACAGCTGCTTTATTGGAGATGCATAAATGGGACATGCAGGCAACTGATTTCCATGGTAACACAGCAATCGCCTGGGCTGCTAGAAGGGGACATGAGGCAGTTGTGAAGATATTGCTGGACCGGAAGGACGTCGACCCCAACATAGCTGACACCCAGCATGACCGAACACCGCTCTCGTGGGCTGCTGTGAATGGGCATGAGGGAGTCGTGAGGATACTTCTTGGACGGAACGACGTCAATCCTAATATAGCTGACACCCGGTATGGTCAAACGCCGCTCTCATTGGCTGCCGAATATGAGCATGAGGGAGTTCTGAGGATACTGCTGGAACGGAATGACGTCGATCCCAATATAGTTGACCCCCACTTTGGCCGAACAGCGCTCTCGTGGGCTGCTGAGTATGGGCGTGAGGGAGTCGTGAGGATACTACTGGGACGGGATGACGTCGATCCCAATACAGTTGACACTCACCTTGGCCGAACACCGCTCTTGTGGGCTGCCGGGAATGGGCATGAGGCGGTCGTGGGGACATTGCTGGAGCGGGACGACGTCAATCCAAATGCAGTCGACACCCACTCTGGTCGAACGCCGCTCTCGCGCGCTGCTGTGAATGGGCATGAGGGGGTTGTGAGAATACTGCTGGAACGGAACGGCGTCAATCCCGATGCGGTTGACGCCCAGCATGGCCGAACACCGCTCTCGTGGGCTGCTGAGTATGGGCGTGAGGGAGTCGTGAGGATACTACTGGAACAGAACGATGTCAATCCCAGCGCAGTTGACCCCGAGTATGGCCGGACACCGCTCTCGTGGGCTGCTGGCGGTGGGCATGAGCGAGTCGTGAGAATACTGATGGGAGGGAACGATGTCAATCCCAGCGCAATTGACACCCAGCATGGCCGAACACCACTCTCGTGGGCAGCTGGGATGGGGCAAGAGGGAGTCGTGAGGCTGCTGCTTGAATCGTACGACGTCAGGGCTGACACAGCTGACAAGGAATATGGCGGAACACCACTCTCGTGGGCTGCTGAGTATGGGCATAAGGAGGTCGTCAAGATACTACTGGGGCGGAATGACGTCAATCCCAATAGAGCTGACACCCACTCTGGCCGAACACCGCTCTCGTGTGCTGCCGGGAATGGGCATGAGGATGTTGTGAGGATACTGCTGGAACGAACCGACGTCAATCCCAGCCTAATTGACACCCTGTATGGCCGAACACCGCTCTCGTGGGCTTCCGGGAAGGGGCATGAGGGAGTCGTGAGGATGCTTCTGGAACGGAACGACGTCAATCCCAGTACAGTTGACACCCATTCTGGCCGAACGCCCCTCTCGTGGGCTGCCGAGAATGGGCATGAGGGAGTCGTGAGGATTTTTCTGGAACGGAACGACGTCAATCCCAACACAGTTGACACCCACTATGGCCGAACGCCGCACCAGTGGGCTCTCGGTAATGGATACGCGAGAATTGCAAAGTTGCTGCAGGAACATATGGTTTGGATTCCTAGATACATAGAACTCCTACCACAAACCGAGCTCCTCCCCAAACCGCCCATTCCGTCTGAACCCCCTTCGAAACGGCGGCGCATAGGTTCTGATGTACAATGGCAAGCCCGACAATTCTCCCCCCAAATAATTGTACCCCCCCAACAAGGGAACAAAATTGGCGGACCAAAATCCTAAGCCCACCACACATAATTCTTCATATGCTTATTGACAGGTTATCACAGACATCAAACTACCAGATTGGCTTTTTGGAATGCCTCACTATCCCTTAGCTCGCTCAAGTTGCTAGATCCCCTTTGTATTTCTGGTATCGTGTGGGCTTTGTTTGCCTAATTTAGTATCCGTGGTCCATTGACTATTTTCTATACTCCCTTCTCTCTCTCTATACATCGTTTCCATCTTCATTTTCTTTGTTCTGCCCATTGGGTTGAGATATTCTATGTTCGTCAATGATAGGTCTCGTGGTTACTTGTATTATTCCATAAAAATCTTGTTGTATTTGATATAGGAGGGGCAAACGAAAACTCCATCAATATGGACATGAATTAGATATAGACACACACACTACACACAAGAGCTGCCGCGCCGTCGGCTTTACCGGAGAAGGGTTCACGGTGCGTGGTTCCCAGAGACTGGCACATCTTTTCTCTCTGCTCTCCTTTTTCCCCCTGTTCCGCCACACATACTTCCTCACCACTCCCTATTTTCCTATTACAAGATAGACCATTCCCCTTATTAATACCAAAAGACATCATACCTTTTTGCTCCCACCATCCTACTTTGGTCGTCACAATTAACACATCGTGCCCCCGCTCCTAACTTTAACCCCCGCCCACCCTTCCCTGTGGATTTTGTAAGTCGCTACTACACTCGGGAGGCTCTGCAGGAGTTTTTCCAAGTATCGTGTTCTAAAAAAAAAAGGGTATCTTGATGGTGGGAGAACGGATCAAGAACTCGTTCTAAAAGCTAACTCGCCCTCACGCCCACTGTGCCGCAGGAGCCGTAGAGCACTGTGTGCATGAACATCAATCAAAGCCTAAAACTGAAAGCTGCCATTCCAATACTAGATCTAACCGTGCCACTAACCACATCACATTATTCATAATAATAATATTATTATTATGATACTCGAGTACTTATGCAATTACTGCTCAAACCCTAACTCCTAGCAATATCTAGATAGGTCACCCCCGTTTCTCTCTTCCCCGGAGACATCTTCTATTTATCATGCCACGCCACCTGCAGCTCTCCGCCTCCCAGGCCTATTGGGGAAAAGACGGCTAATCCTCAACGCGGAAATTGGAACTATAGAAGGGTTTTTGAAGTTCGTGAAATCGGCAAAAGAGAGGTGTAAAGGAGGGCCACTCCTTGTGCTGCGATTAAAAGTCCGTTACTATGCTCGCTAGTCTTCCTTCACTCATCTCTTCTCTCTCCTCCACCCTCGGCTCTTGCTTTCTCCTCCACGTCTCCCGCTCCGCCTCTTGTTTTCTCCGTTTACACCCCCCAGAAACCCATGATTTGTGGAGCTCTCTCCGTGCCACAATTATCCACTAAATAGGCTACTATTACATTCTTACCGGCACGTTACTTATCGTATACTACTGATGACGTAGCTTAAATCAGAGCTGTAAGGTACAATACCGGAAGGCAGTAACATCCCCTCGCAGTATAATATTTGTTACCGAACAATGGTTTTATTTTCCCATGGAACCTTGTGTAGCAGGAAGTGGTGATTAATTAAGAATCCTTATAACAATTGGATCTCAGATAGCCGACCTGTGGCGGCTGGTACATAGTTTGGCGGAGGGCCTAAGGTGAGGCTTTGATAATACTTGAGGGGGGGTTGCGTGTAGGAGGATGCCACCCGGTGGGGGCTATGTCCACGACATTCGGACCCCCAATGACAGGAGCAAATTCTCTATTCAAAATTCCAAGTTGGGTTGCCCCTCACATCATGCGTAAATACTCCTCTCTCCACAGATCTCCACCGAGATCTGAGTGTTTTTTAATATCATACTGCCCATGTTAAGGGCGTCGTGTAAGTTTATGGCAAGGCACCAGACGACACCGCGTCACACCGCATCGAAAGCACACATGTCGCCCTGACTTCGCTTTCGCTGTCATCGGAGTAGCCGGTATGTCTACCAGCATCGCTGTTGCATCAATCTTTCCGCGGGAGTATGGGAACGGGTACCTGTATGTGAAACTTCCGGTATTAGCGCAAGTTATTGAAACCGGTATGAAATATTGGAATCGCGGGATTTAGGAGGCTGCACTGGACTCGGAAAACTTGCATGTATTGGCTGTTTTTGTTCTATTAAGATAGCAGTATGAGGTGCCCTAAGGATTGACTTCAGATTTCAATGTTGTTCCAACTTGAGTCGAGTGATGGGTTCTGATGGGTGTCCTCGGCCACGTGCGTAGCAGGCAATTGGGGGTTTCAATATTAAATTTTATAAGTTCGGAGCGTATGAATATGGAGTTGTGCCAGCGGACTAGAATTCATGTCCTTTTGACCGCTAATCCATGGCGGCGGTTAACGTGGCAGCCGACCACAAGTCATTACGAGCATCCATATTGAGTATGTCATAGCACGAGTGTAAAGTTATGTGGTGAATCCATGCATCTTGGGAAGGCTCTAGATACCGTACCACAATAGTTTTAAGTTTTCTTATGATACAATAAAAGATATCTTGGCACCCGAATACGGTATGGTGTGATCCAGAATATCAATTTTTATTTCTCTTATGATATGTACTTGTACTAGTACAGTACGGTAGAGAGGCGTGCGGAAGAGGCAATCTTCCATACAAGCACCCGTGGCTTCGGCAAGGTCCTTGTCGGGACACTCGCCAAGGCTAGTAATTTACCGGCACCAGTATGTGGAGTGATGGGATGTACCGGTACTAGTACTTGTACTACATAGTACCTGTGCAACACCAAAACCTTGGAAGTACTGTAACCGCCCCTATTTTTCTTCAGTTCCCAGAGATCCCCTTAAACTTCGGGAAAATCCAGTCTCTCATCGCACACAATCCCTGCCTATCTCTCACAAAAACAAGAAATTCAGATAAAAGATTTCAGCAGAGATGTCATCAGGCCAGCAGATCACCGGTAATATCAACTCGTTCAACGTGTTAACAAACCACCACCACGGCAATGTTGTCAACTTCATCACAGAAGCAGGCGCTGAAAGACAGCAAATCTTGCAGTGGCTATCGCCACTTGAACCACAACAACGGCACCAAGGCGTGCGAGCCGAGCGACTCAAGGGAGTAGGGAACTGGGTACTCGAAACCAACGAGTTCAGAAAATGGAGGGATGCGGAGGATGGCTGTGTTGAGCCAGTATTGTTCTGTTCCGGAAATCCGGGGGTGGGGAAAACATTTCTTAGGTAGGAGGCCCCTCTATCCCGAGCGAGGTAAGTGCAGATCGCACTGACCATCAGCGAATAATAGCTCTCTCGTGATTGACAGCCTGTGCGATCAGGTTGGGGGAGAAGACATCGCCGTTGTGGGACTCTACTGCGATTTCCTCGCCCAGCAGAAGCAATCCACGGCGAGTATGTTGGGCGCCATCCTCAAGCAACTTGTCACTAGAGGGGAGATCCCGGAGCATATACGGGAAGCGTTTCAGAAGGCCAAAAAGGAGTTTGGTGGCCGAAGTCTTCTACCTCCCGATCAGGTAGAGATTCTGGAGAAGGCTATTACATCACTACCACGGGTATATATATGCATCGATGCTTTAGACGAATCCACTCCAAAGCACCGACGGGAGCTCCTTGAGTCACTACAAGAAATTGTTCGGGTGTCACCAAACACACGAATATTTCTCACCGGGAGGCCCCATATCGACGATGAAATCGTGAAATGTTTTACCAGGGCAATTAGAATACCTATTAGTCCTACCCGGGATGATGTTAAGAGTTATCTGGAGATGAGGCTGAGTGATGACACTGATCCCAATGCAATGGACGACGAATTGCGAGCGGATATTATGAGAGTCATCCCGGAGAAGATCTCAGAAATGTAAGCAATATCAAGTCCATTCCCAATGCGGCTCCGCCTTGTTATTTGCTAATAACGACGTCCAGCTTCCTTCTCGTTTCTCTAAATATTGATGCAATCTTGGGCGAGATTACTCTCCATCAGAGAAGGAGAAAGCTGGACGAGATGACTAAAGGCGAAGGTCTGAGCGATGCCTACGCAGCAACCTTGTCACGAGTGAAGACACAGCAAAGAAGTAGATCAATACTCGGCATGAATGTTCTAATGTGGGTGTCACATTCGGAACGGCCATTACATGTCGACGAGTTGTGCCACGCGCTGGGGGTAGAGGAAGGATCTATCGACTTGAACATTCGGAATATTCCTGCGATAGAAACGCTACTAGCATGTTCTATGGGGCTTGTCACAGTTGAGAAGTCCTCGTCTACCGTCCGCCCCATTCACTACACTCTGCAGGAGTACCTTTCCAATAACTCCAACTTGTTCCTTAAACCACACTCAACGATTGCACAGGCCTGCTTGACCTACCTCAATTTCAAGCAGGTCAGGGGCATTTCGCCTACTCTTCGTTCGGTCCCACCAACCATCCCTTTTGCCAATTATGCTTCCTGTCACTGGGGTACACATGCTAGACAGGAAATGACTGAAAGTGTGAAAATTCTTGCATTAAAACTACTCGATAAATATGATCAGCATATATCTTCGAAGATGCTGATATGGCGTTGGGTGGACCTTTGGGACCGTCCTCTGGATCATGATGACATCGCTAGAGGATTTACCGGGCTTCACGGCGCAGCATTCCTCGGGTGCGTGGAGATAACAGTCGCTTTATTGGATATGCATAAGTGGGATGTACAGGCAGTTGATTTCCATGGTAACACAGCAATCGCCTGGGCTGCTAGGAGAGGTCATGAGGGGGTTGTGAGGACATTGCTGGACCAGAAGGACATCAATCCTAACATAGCTGACACCCAGTACGGCCGAACACCGCTCTCGTGGGCTGCCGGCAATGGGCATGAGGGAGTCGTGAGGACACTCCTGGAAAGGAGTGACATCAATCCCAACGATGTAGATAACTGGAGCCGGACACCGCTATCGTGGGCTGCCTGGAGTGGGCATGAGACGGTTGTGAGAATACTGCTGGAACGGAAAGATGTCAGCCCTGACACAGCTGACACCCGGTTTGGCCAAACACCACTTTCGTGGGCTGCCGGGAATGGCCAAGAGGGGGTCGTGAGGATACTCTTGGAAAGAAGCGACATCAACCCCGACAAAGGAGATAACAGGAGCCGGACGCCGCTCTCCTGGGCTGCCAAGAATGGGCATGAGGAGGTGGTGAGAATACTGTTGGAACAGAACGACGTCAATCCCAGCACAGTCGACGCCCTATGTGGCCGAACATCGCTATCGTGGGCTGCCGAGAACGGACATGAAGGGGTCGTGAGGACACTCCTTGAAAGAAACGACATCAACCCCGACAAAGCAGATCACAGCAGCCGAACGCCGCTATTGTGGGCTGCCAAGAATGGACATGAGGGGGTAGTGGGGATATTGTTGGAACGCAAGGACGTCAGCCCCAACACACCTGACACTCTGTCCGGCCAAACGCCGCTCTTATACGCTGCCGGGAATGGGCATGAGGGGGTCGTGAAGATGCTCTTGGAAAGAAGCGACATCAACCCCGACAAAGCAGATAAAAGGAGCCGAACACCGCTATCGTGGGCTGCCAAGAATGGGCATGAGAGGGTGGTAAGAATACTCTTGGAACAGAAAGACGTCGATCCCAACGCAGCGGAGATCCACTCTTGCCGAACGCCGCTCTCGTGGGCTGCAGAGAATGGGCATGAAGGGGTGGTGAGGATATTGCTGGAACAAAACAACGTCGATCCTAACACAGCTGACACCCGCTCTGGCCGAACTCCGCTCTCGTGGGCCGCCAAGAATGGGCGCGAGGGGGTCGTGAGAATACTGTTGGAACGGAACGACGTCAATTGCAACACGGCCGACACCCTATATGGAGAAACACCGCTCTCGTGGGCTGCTGAGAACGGGCATAAGGAGGTTGTGAGGATGCTGCTGGAACGGAACGACGTCAACCCCAACACAGCTAACACCCGGTCTGGCCGAACACCCCTCTTGTGCGCTGCTCGGAATGGGCATGAGGGAGTTGTGAGGATACTGCTAGACCAAAACGACGTTAATCCCAACGCAGTTGACCCCTACTACGGCCGAACTCCGTTCTCGTGGGCTGCCGGGAACGGGCATGAGGGGGTGATGAGAATACTGCTGGAGCGGAAAGATGTGAGCCCCGACTCACCCGACACCCGATTTGGCCAAACGCCGCTCTCGTGGGCCGCTGGGAATGGCCAAGAGGGGGCCGTGACGATTCTCTTGAAAAGAAGCGACATCAACCCCGACAGAGGAGATAACAAGAGCCGAACGCCACTTTCGTGGGCTGCCGGGAATGGCCACGAGGGGGTGGTGAGAATCCTACTGGAACAAAACGACGTCAATCCCAACACCGCTGATACACAATCTGGCGGAACGCCGCTCTCATGGGCCGCCGAGAATGGGCATAAAGGAGTCGTGAAGATACTGCTGGACAGGAACGACGTTAATCCCAACACAGTTGACACCCTGTGTGGCCGATCGCCGCTCTCGTGGGCTGCCGGCAATGGGCATGAGGAGGTCGTGAGGATACTACTGGAACGGAACGACGACATAGTTGACACCTACCATGGCCGAACGCCGCTCCAGTGGGCTGTCGCGAATGGATATGCAAGGATTGCGAAGTTATTACCGGAACAGACGGATTCAATTACAGATATGCAGAAAACCTGTAATTGACCTAACTCTTCTCCCACCAACCGTCCGAGCCATCTGAACCCCCTCCAAAACCACCTGTTGGTTTTTCATCCAACATCAAACCTGTCACTTCCTCCTTTTAATACCAGTCGTACCCTCCCCGCACGTGAACAAGGTTGGCGGAACGAAATCCTAAGCCCGCCACACATAGCTCTTTAAGTGTTGATTGCCTACCCACCATAGACGTCAAACCCCCGGATCGTTTTCTTGGAGTGTTTCGCTATCGCTCACTTTCCCTGACTTTCCCCAAATTACTCGGTCCTCTTTCGTATTTCTTGCTATCTTGTTGGCATTTCGCCTAACCAATTTCTATATATTTGTGGTTCATTGCTGATTGGCTACACTCCCTTCTCCCAATACATCCTTTTGCTCTTCCTCTTCCTTCCTATACCTATTGGGTTAAGTTATTCTATGTCCGTCAATGATTGACTCGGTATTTACTTATATTATTATATAATAATCGTGTTGTATTGTAACAGGGGCGAATGGAAGCTCATAGATATGGACGCAAATTGGACATAGACACTCACACACTGCACATGAGAGCATTTGTAACACAGGAATTAATGAAGAAGAGTTTATGGCGCATGGTTCAGCAAGTTTGGGATCTCTTTTCTCTTTTCTCTCCCCTTTCCCCCTCTTCTACCACCTATACCTCGCCGCCTCCTGCTCTCCCTCTTGCGAGATAAACCTTTCCCCTTATTAACACCAAAGACATCATAGCCTTTTGTCTCGCTCTATCTCTCTCCGATCATCGTAATTGACACACCGTACCCTCACCCGTAACTCTGCCCCCCGTCTAGCCTTCCTCGGAGGGGTTGTAGGTCTCTGTTAATAAGCGGAACGCTCCGCAGGAGTGTTTCCATGCATCGGGCGCTCAACAAAAATGGCGCCTTAACAGTGGGAAACTCGTTCCAAAGGTTAGCTATCACAACGACGATACCCACAGCAACGATATAGTCTACCATAGTACAGTACAGTTTACAAGAACACCAGCCAAGTCCCGAAACCGAAAGGCTAGGGACCAATGCGATGTCATGAGGTACATTCCATCACACCATATATAGTTACAGCTAAAATCCTAACTCCTAGTAATATCTGAATAATACGGTATCACGCCGTGGTCACCCCCCTCTTCCCTGAGTGGTCTAGGTCTCTCACAGGCGTTCTGGTTGGACAGTTTCATATTCACCACGCCTTTCGCGACTCTCAGCCGTCCCGGGCATTTGGGAAAAACCTCTTCAAATCCCGTAAACGCGATGAAAGGGAGGATAGAAGTGTCCCTAATGCCCGTAAAATAAAGTTAGGCAAAAAAGAAGCGTGAGGGAGAACCACTCCCAATGCTGCGAATAACAACCTGCTATGGCTCGCTGGCCTTTGCTCGTTCTCGTCCTCCCTCTACTCCACCTTCGTTTCTCGTTTTCTCTACTTGACTCGCTTCAGTTCCTCCCTTCTTCCTCTCTTCTAGATCTTGGCAATTTGTGGAACCCTCCCAGCGCCGGGATTGCCCACAGAATAGACCGTGATTACGTCACTAACAGTGCGTTACTTACACAATACTACTAATTCCCTACCGTGGGTTAAGGCTGTAAGGGGTAACCCAGAAGACGGTAGCATTAGACCGCCCCATCTCTACAAAATCTGTTGCCGAGCAACGGTGTCTTCCTACAGCAGCCTATGTAGCGGAAAGCGGTGGTTAATAACTAAGGCTTCCTTATAACAAGTGGACCACGTGCACGAGGATGCTACTTGGGAGGAGCTGGATGTAATACATTCTCACCCGCAATTCGCGGCACCCAATTATCATACCTATTTCTAAAACCTAAATTGGGTTTTCTTTTCCCCCGCGCCAGGTCATTGGCAAACCTTCCTCTCCTCCTTCATCTCCATTGAGATTTAAGCGTTTCCCTATATGATACTACCTAGGCTAGCGGCGTCTGGTGAGTCTACGGTATAGTGTAGCATCGCATCGCATCGTACGCTACGTAAACAAACCATTAGAACAGAAGTCGAGTGATGGGCTGTGATGGCAGGACCTCGCGGTCCCCTGGAGATCGGACACTCCCCCCAATCACTTATATAAGGTCCGGCCGTCACCTGCAGCCACCTGTCGGAATACGGCACATTTCACGTCCCAAGACGCCTTTAGGGCGTGCCCACCCATCGCGGGCATTCCCCCATGCACTCCCGTCCATCCCGTCAGCACCTGAATAGCGGGCAGGACGGGAGTGCATAATATAAATTAGAATTAACTTTACCGTTTTAGGTCTCCGGGAATTGCCTCCTCTTTGCATAAGTACATATTATCTCAATTTGGGATAGACCAGCGGATTTTCTGTTTCCCGCCAGGTTGGAGTTCTTGTGAAGGAGTATATCAGTCAATGACTGAATTGCGCAGCGATAGAGAGAAAATAAAGGGCTACCGTATGTGGGGGCTGTGGTAGGATGTGCACAAAATCGTAAGGTATCATAAGGAAAAAACAACTTTGCTCGTTCTTCTCTAACTAACAGTAAAAACAAATGTATGAGTAAAACGTAAACAATGTATCCTCATCATTCCATGAATTACCACACCTATCCATATCTCCCCAAGCATGCTACCCTTTCCTCCATACATTGCCGTGACAACAAAGGAAAGACATGTCCAGAGGATCTCCTGTCAATCTCTCAACCTCCACACTAATCCATTGAACTTCTGAACTCTCCGTCAGACTCCCGAAACCTCCACAATCCGTCTCAACCGACTAACATCGATCTAGAAGATTCAATAAGAATATTCGTCTATATATATTCCACCGACAAAGTAGCGGGGTCTAAATTGGCCCCACAGTATTTCTGGTGGCCGAAAATACCGGGGAACTATCGTACGCACACCCGTACAGGGACAGCACCCACGGAAACCGGTCTATTCCAGGCGATAGGCGATGGTATATAGTTCGGATGACAAAAATTTCTTCCTTTTTGCGATCTACCATGGGGATCAAACACCGGTAGTCTTATTGGGAGGTAGGGTTTGTCGAGCCTTGGTGTACAAATTGAACACTGCACGATGATTCGGGGGTATCTACGACCGCGTAATCCCCATATCTCCTGTTTCCAGAAAGCCCACCCCCCGCTACTACAGCACTCCTCTTTCCCACCCAATCAGCCCATCACCCGAAATAAAACACACAGAGAGGCCCCGGATCAACCCACCTTAGTTCGATTCTCCAATGAATGCGGTCCTACTCAACAGTGCAATAATCATGCGTCCACCCTCTGCCGCACCTGCCATCATCGGACCCAATGGTATCATCGATCTATCGCCGGCCGACCAACTCATGGCTACAAGGAGTCAAAATACCAACTTTCGCGCGGAGGTAACAGAAGCTGGTGCGGTTGCCAGGAGTCTTGACTATCGTACCGTCCTGTCGTATCCGGGGAAGTGGGGCTGCGGGTCGAGTCATAGCCCAAAATAGGGCAGGGATCATGTACTATATTACCGTACAACACCAACCTTTGGCCAAAAAAAAGCAGAAATATTCACCTTCCTAACACCTACCAGGCACTCACTTACAGTACTCGTACCAATGCCGCGGGTCTCACATCTATTTCTTTCTTTCTTTTTGTTTGTAAATGGAAACGGAGGGAAAACTCGGGAGCTAGTAGTGGCGGAGCGGGCTCCACAGTCGCGGTTGAAATGTCATCAATGTGGGCTAAGCCTTTGTTTGACAGAAGGGCGGAATTCCTCTCATGGTTTCCATCATGTGTGAGACTCCCTTTGCGCTCTCTTTGCCTTCCTATCTATTCTATTTTTTTAATCCAGATTGCTATTTGTATTGGAAACTCATGTTGCGGGATCGTTGCCACGGTCGCTTAGGATCCCGGCGGAGATTTCCAATTATTAAACTAATAGTTCTTTAGCGGAGGCGCGAAATATATAAGGTCGCTAACAATGCGCTCCATGACACCACGAGCCCCGAGAAGCGACGAACTGAACAGCAAATTCTGCCAAACGGCAGGTGCCGGACAAGAGGACCGAAGCCACCTGGAACTACGATAGAAGGAAATTTAAGAGGTGAAATAAAAGCTACTCTATTCCGCTAGGTTATGTATCATAACGAGGAAAAGGTTGGTATATAGCGAATCGAGCAAGGTTTATTTTAAGAATCACGAGCCGAAACTGCGATGTTGAACCCGGGAGGTCCGAGTAAGTCGGGAGCAAAGACTCTTAACCGGGCTATGGGACCGAAGCGGCAACGGGAAAGTTTTTCTACTACGATATACCAGAGGGGCGGCTCCCGGCTGAGCTGTTATATGAATAGGAGCCACACGGCCTGGAAACAAACCTTTGCTAAGCTTCCCTAACCCATCCCTTGTTCAAGAAGATTTCTGTCCCTTACAACAAATATCTTAATAACATTATGCCCACGCGTCGTTGCCAAGAATACCCCTGCAAACCGAACATTGGTGTGGAGTCGAGAAAAATATTGGCTGGATGGGGATTCTTGGCGGGGCGGTTGAGTAGTTTAGCCCAGAATATCATAGTAATACTACTTTTCAAGCATTTGGAGGGGGCGAACCTCGTCTATTCTCCCGGTCAAGCAAATGATCGACCGGACTGATGAGATGACAAATACATGTTCTGATTTTGAATGCTAGAAGTGTATTACTGTACAAGGCAAGGCACAGATAAGCTTAAGTTTGCCAGGCTAGGCTACAGTGCGAGTACCGGTACTGTAGATCGCGAGTGCGGGCGTACGAGTAGAGTGCCGGTACGTAGACAGCATTTGTCCTCGCTTCACATTTCACGCTCGCCACCGGGGTCAAGTTAGGCAGATGCTGGTGTGGTAGGTGCATCAGTTAATTTCGCTAACAACCTTATTAGTGCCGGGCGCTTGAAATCAACCAAAAACTACTTGTAACAAGGATAATTTTTATTAAAATTTTCACAAATTGAGGAGGATATGGCTTCATAGAAGTGCTCAGAAGGGACTCCTCCATAATCTTATGTTTTCCGATTCTCGATAGGGGAAATATTAGTGGAGATCATAGAACTTCGAATTACCTTCCCATGTATTATCGTTCTAGAAGTTAACTTTGCCAGCCTCGCTACTATGCGCTAATTATGTAAGAAAAATAAATTACCCATGTGGTTACAACTGCCTAGCACCATACACGACAAATATGGCCCTAAGTGTAAGTTATCTCTGCTTCCTCTTGTTTTAGTCAACCTTGAACAAAAATAAGTGATTGATGAGAAAGTGCCTGGCCTCTAATACGAGATTCCGGTATCTATGAAAGTGTGACTCTACGCTCCTGTTGAGCAATGGAAGGCTTGAGTTTGCAGACGAGCCGCTCGCGGCATAACAGTAATTCAGAATAAAACCAACATCAACGACCTGCTCCGCCCTCGAGTACCCGTGTGGTGCCACTTTTTTATGCTTGACTCATATCTCTTTCGCACTGAGATCCAGGGCTGTTCCGTCGGGAAGATCCGTTGGAGCTGGGGTCGGCCGAGAGCCCCGTTGGCACCACCGAAGATGATCGGACCAATGCCTATGTGCGTACCGTGTGGTAAGCCGTGGTGGGCTCGGAAGAGTAGGATAACAAGATATCGAATACCGGTACTAGTTAATGAGAACTAGCGATCTCAGCCCCCCAGGCTACACCCTGCCTAGAAAACACTACCGGTATCTAGTGTTGAGTCACGATCCCCGATAGCTAGTTTAACGAGTTTTCAGCGACCCAGTTGAGATCCTGGTATCATACTTATGCAGCACTAAAAACTTATAAGTTACCAATCCCACCTTCTTGAGACCCTTGCGATTCAGCTACGAGAGAAGTCAGATTCCCGATTCATTCGATCCCTCTCTACATCGCAAAAAGAGAAATTCAGATAATAGGCTATCTCAGATGCCGTCAGGTCACCAGCAAGTCACCGGTAATATCAACTCGTTCAACGTGTTGAACCACAATTGCAACAATATTGTCAACTTGGTTACAGAAACTGACGCCAAGAGACATCAAATACTTCAATGGTTATCGCCACTCGAGCCACAGCAACGGCACCAAGGTGTGCGAACCGAGCGGCTCAAGGGCGTAGGAAATTGGGTAATAGAAACCAACGAGTTCAGAAAATGGAGTGATGCAGAAGATGGTTGTGTTGAACCAGCACTGTTCTGTTACGGGAACCCAGGGGTGGGGAAAACATATCTGAGGTGAGAACACCTCTTATTCGGAGAAAGATGACGCAGATTTCACTGACTGTCCGTAAATGATAGCTCTCTTGTGATTGACAGCCTGTGCGATCGGAATGGGGGAGAAGACACTGCCGTTGTGGGACTCTACTGCGATTTCCTCGCCCAACAGGAACAATCCGCCTCAAGCATGTTGGGCGCCATCCTCAAGCAGCTTGTCAGTAGAGGAGGAATCCCGGAGCATATACGGGAGGCTTTTGAGAAGGCCAAAAAAGAGTTCGGCGGCCGAAGCCTACTATGTCCAGATCAGGTAGAAATTCTGAAGAAGACTATTGCATCGCTTCCACGGGTGTTTATATGCATCGATGCTTTAGACGAATCCACTCCGAAGCACCGACGAGAGCTCCTTGAGTCACTCCGAGAAATTGTTCGGGCGTCACCAAACACGCGAATATTCCTCACCGGGAGGTCCCATATCAATGACGAAATCGTAAAATATTTTAGCAATGCGGTTAGGATCCATGTTAGGCCTACGCAGGGTGATATCAAGAGTTATTTAGAGATGAGGCTGAGCCGCGACACTGATACCAATGCAATGGACGAAGAACTGCGAATGGAAATTATGAGAGTCATTCCGGAGAAGATCTCGGAAATGTATGCAAGAATATCAAGTACATTCCCAATACAAGTCAGAGCTATTGTTCACTAACAATGATGTCTAGTTTCCTCCTCGTTTCTCTAAACATTGACGCAATATTGGGCGAGGTTACTCTCCATCAGAGAAGGAAAAAGCTGGACGAGATGACTAAAGGCGAAGGTCTGTGCGATGCCTACGCGGCAACCTTATCACGGGTGAAGGCACAGCAAAGAAGTAGATCAAAGCTCGGCATGGAGGTTCTAATGTGGGTGTCACATGCGGAGCGGCCATTACATGTCGACGAGTTATGCCACGCACTGGGGGTAGAGAAGGGATCTATCGACTTGAATATTCGGAATATTCCCGCGATAGAAACACTACTAGCATGTTCTCAAGGGCTTGTCACGGTAGATAAGTCCTCGTCTACGCTCCGCCTTATTCACTACACCCTGCAGGAGTACCTCTCCCATAATCCCAACCTATTCCTTAAGCCCCACTCCATGATTGCGGAGGTCTGTTTAACCTACCTTAATTTCCAGAAGGTCAGGGACATTTCGCCTACTCTCCGTTCGGTCCCACCAACAACCCCTTTTGTCGAATATGCCTCTCGTTACTGGGGTGTACATGCGAGACGGGAAACCACAGAAAATGTGAAAACACTGGCACTAAAATTACTCGATGGATACGATAAGCATATATCTTCAAAGATACTACTATTGCATGGGGTGTGCTTTTGGGAACGGCCTTTTGATCGTGAAGACACCCCTAGTGGATTTACAGGGCTCCACGGTGCCGCATTCCTCGGATGCGAAGAAATAACAGTTGCTATGTTGGGGATGAATAAATGGGATGTGCAGGCAACTGATTTCCATGGTAACACAGCAATCGCCTGGGCTGCTAGAAGAGGGCGTGAAGGTGTTGTGAGGATACTGCTGGAACGAAGCGATGTTAATCCCAATATGGCTGATACCGAATTTGGTCAAACACCGCTTTCCTGGGCTGCCGAGAAGGGACATGAGGGAGTCGTGAGGATACTACTGCAACGGGATGGCATCAACCCCAACACAGCCGATACCGAATATAGCCAAACGCCGCTGTCACTGGCTGCCGAGAAGGGGCATGTGGAGGTTGTGAGGGTACTGCTAGAACGGAACGACGTTAATCCTAATATAGCCGACACCCAACATGGCCGAACACCGCTCTTGTCGGCTGCCAGGAATGGGCATGAGGGAGTAGTGAAGATTCTTCTCGAACGGAACGACGTCAATCCCAACAAAGCTGACACTATATCTGGCCAAACGCCGCTCTCACTGGCTGCCGAGAAGGGGCATGAAGGGGTTGTGAGGGTACTCCTTGAACGGAACGACGTCAATCCCAACAAAGTTGACACCGTATATGGCCAAACGCCGCTCTTGTGGGCTGCCAAGAATGGGCGGGAGGGGATAGTCAGGATACTGCTTGAACGGAACGACATCAATCCCAACATAGTTGACACTATGCATGGCCGAACACCGCTCCAGTGGGCTGCCAGGAATAAGTATTCAAAAACTGCAGATTTGCTGCGGAAACGTACAGATTCGATACCCGGATATGTAGCCGGCCTGCGATTCACAGAACTCTCCTCCTCCGAACAATCCGTGTTATCTAGTCCCCCTTCCAAAAAGCCCCGCAGGTTTTGATATCCAACGGCAGACCCGGCACTTCTCCCTCCAGATGTCGAACCTCAGGATCTTTCGCTTGGAATGCTTCGCTATCTCCTTGGTTCTCTCAAATCACCCGATTCCCTTTTGTATTGGTTGCTATCGTATATATTGGGTTTCGTTTAACCAATTTCTGTCTGTCTTTATACAACTTTTTCATCTTCGATTTCTTCCCATTCCGATAGAGTCCAGTTATTCCATGTTTGTCAATAATCTCACTCGTATTTACTTCTATTATTGCATAACAACCCTGCTGTATTATTATAGGCGCAGATAGAAGCTTCATAGATATAGACATAAGTCAGATACAGACACACATACTCCGCACATGAGAGCAACCGCACCGCAGGAATTAGTTTCCGGCGCGCGGTTCACAGAGTTTGGTATATTTTTTCTCTCCCTTTCCCCCCCTCGGCCATCCCCCTATTTCCATATTGTGAGATTTACCTTTCCCCTTATTAATGCCAAAGACACCAGAGCTTTTTGCTCCTACTATATCTCTTTAATAATCACGACTTACAAATTGTGCCCTCGCCCCTAGCTCTATCACCCCGTTCACCCTCCCTTGCGGGTTTTGCAAGTCCCCGCTACTCTCGGAAAGGTTTTCCCATGTGCCAGGTGCTCAACAGTGAGGGCACCTCTGAGCGGGAAAACTAGATTAAGTACTAAGCACTCGGTCTAAAAGTCGGCTTATTGCCCGACCCATGATACCTACAGTAGCACTAGAACGCCGTGTACAGTACAGGAAAACTAGCTAAGTCCTAAAAATGAAAGCCGATATGCCAATACTTTACCTTACCGTCCCGTCAATCACACCATATGCAATTACGACTGGGGCCTCGGCTCCTAGAATATCTGGGTAATATAGTACCGTGGCCACCCCCCGCTCCCCCCTTTCCCCGGAATCCGCACCTATTCGCCAACCCCTTTCGCGAGCTAATCCCAATGCTATGGGTAGGGATCTGCTATGGCTCCCTGACCTTTTCTCACTCTTCTTTTCCCTCTACTCCACCGCACAGCGTTATGGAACTAGCCAATCACACCGCTCAAAAGAGGGATTATGTAAGCCTCTTTTGTGCGTGCTAAACGCATTTTGAAATATCTGCTCAATCAACCGTATGCCAAACTGGCCCTTGGCTTCTCGCCTTCTTCCTCTATACCCCCTGGATCTTAACGATTCGTAAAACCATCATAGCGCCGCGATTATCCACAAAATACTACACGATTAAGTTACGACGTCCTTAGCAGTGTGTTGTTTACAGTATACCACTGACACCAACCATGGGTTAAGGCGGTAATGCGCAATACCGGAATACGATAGCAGTATCCCACACTTTATAATATGCTGCCGAATAACGGTGTTACTTTCCTATAGGAACTTGTGAAACCGGAACCGGAGATTAATTGAAACTCTCTATAACAAGTAGGTTTTGGACAGTCGGGCAGCACAGATTGGGCGATAGTTGGACGGAGCGCTTATACCCGAGGTTTTGGCAGAGTATGAGGAGGAGTATGATACGCTACTTGGGAGGAGGAGCTGGTTCCGTGATATTCTCACTTCTTGCCCCTAATGGCGGGAGTTAATTCTCTATTCAAAAACCTGAACCGGGCTTTCTTTTCCTCCTCAATGTGTGATGTGTAAATCATCCTCACTTCTTTGGTCTCCAGTGACATCTGGGTGTTTTCTTGTATTATACTACCTGTGTAACGGCAGGTTTATGGTAAGGCATCGTACCACACTGTTCCAGGTCACATTGCAGCGTACGCTCCGTAAAAAAAGCATTGTTTTCGGAAGAGAGCCGAGTGATATACTGTGATGGCTCTCCGGACTCCCAGGTTTGTCACGGAAGATTGGACATCGGGATATATGTATGTTCCAGGCGCACGAAAGGAAACCCGAGTTCGTGTTCATCTGTTCGGCGGAGCATCACGAAAGCATCGAGTCTCGTCTGGCAATGTCCTCTACTCAATTGCCGTGCATAACTTATGGTATGATAGCTGACCACATTTTAATCTCAACATCCAGGTTCGAGTATGTCATATAATAGCACAAGTTCAAAGATACCTACTACAATCCCTTCATTTATTCCCGAATTTCAAAGATTTTTAGTGTGCGCACGGCGTTGTGATCGGCAAAGGCCATCCCAGATATAGCTAAGATATGATACCAGGACTAATGAACAACAGGTCACTGCTGGTCACAATTTGACAACACCATTTATTGTCGTCATGACACTCGGCCAGGCCAATGATTGATTCCGACAGATGGGATAATAAAGACGAGTTCTGATTCCGACTAGTATACTACAAGACAAATCATATAAGCTAAAGTTGGCCCTGATTTAGGAAAGCGAAAAGAGGGAGAACGCCAAAATCATTAATTAGCTCATACATGCACGCTGGCGCTCTAATAATACGGTATGTCTGTATGCAGTGCAGATAAACAGTATTTTTCACTCGCCAGTTATCTTTTTATTTTCTTCTTCATTCTCTCACGGAGATCCAGAGCTGACTGCGGGCGAAATCCGTTAGCGAACTTGAATCGTCGAGGGTTTTCTTGGCACTACCAATAATGTTGGACCAGCGCTTAATTTACTTGTGCAACTCCAGAACCTCGTAAGTTATCATAGCTCCCCCTCTTTCTTCACTCACCAGAGATTCTCTCAAACATCGAAAGAAGTCCGACTCCCGCCACACGCGATCCCTGTCTATCTCTCACAAAAGGAATTCAGATAATACCAGTAGACTATAGCGCAGATGTCGTCGGGGAACCAGCAAGTCACCGGTAACGTCAACTCGTTCAACGTGTTGACGAACAGCGTTGTCAACTTTATCGCAGAAGCAGGCGCCGAGAGACATCAAATTCTGCAGTGGCTATCCCCACTTGAACCACAGCAACGGCACCAAGGTGTGCGAACCGGGCGGCTCAAGGGCGTGGGAAACTGGGTACTAGAAACAAGCGAGTTCAGAAAATGGAGTGATACAGAAAATTATTGCGCAGAGCAGGTGTTGTTCTGTTCCGGGAATCCGGGGGTGGGGAAAACTTATATTAGGTATGAAGACTCCTTGTCAGGAGAAAGCCGTCGCAGATTTCACTAATAATTAGCAAATAATAGCTCTCTAGTGATTGACAGCCTGTGCGATCAGGCTGGGGGAAAAGGCATTGCCGTCGTGGGACTCTACTGCGACTTCCTCGCCCGACAGGAGCAATCCTCGGCAAGTATGTTGGGCGCCATCCTCAAGCAACTTTCCAGTAGAGGGGAAATACCGGAGCACATACGGGAGGCTTTTGAGAAGGCCAAAAAGGAGTTTGGTTGCAGGAATCTTCTACCTCCCGATCAGGTAGAAATCCTGAGGAAGACTATCACATCATTACCCCCAGTATTTATATGCATCGACGCTTTAGACGAATCTACTCCGAAGCACCGACGGGAGCTCCTTGAGTCACTCCGAGAAATTGTTCGGGCGTCACCAAACACGCGAATATTCCTTACTGGAAGACCCCATATCGACGGCGAAATTGTGAGATGTTTTAACAATGCGGTTAAGATACCCGTTAGTCCTACGCAGGATGATATCAAAAGTTATCTAGAGATGAGGCTGGACGGTGACACTGACCCCGATGCAATGGACGACGAATTGCGCGGTGACATCATGAGAATCATTCCAAAGGAGATCTCAGAAATGTAAGCAAAATTACCAAGTACACTCACATACAAGTCTCCGGTATTATTCATTAACAATGATGCCTAGTTTCCTCCTCGTTTCTCTAAATATTGATGCAATCTTGGGCGAGATTACTCTCCACCAGAGAAGGAAAAAGCTGGACGAGATGACTAAAGGAGAAGGGTTGGGCGATGTCTACGCGGCAACCTTATCACGAGTGAAGGCACAACAAAGAAGTAGATCAAAGCTCGGCATGGAGATTCTAATGTGGCTGTCACATGCGGAGCGCCCATTACATATCGACGAATTATGCCACGCGCTGGGGGTAGAAGAAGGATCTATCGAGTTGAACATTCGGAATATTCCTACGATAGAGACAGTGATAGCATGTTCTATGGGGCTTGTCACGGTCGACAAGTCCTCGTCTACCGTCCGCCTTATTCACTACACTCTGCAGGAGTACCTCTCCCATAATCCCAACTTGTTCCTTAAGCCACAATCCATGATTGCGGAGGTCTGTTTAACCTACCTCAATTTCCAGCAGGTCAGGGGCATTTCGCCTACTCTTCGTTCAGTCCCGCCAACAGCCCCTTTTGTCGAATATGCCTCTTATTACTGGGGTACACATGCTAGACGGGAAACGACCGAAAGTGTGAAAATTCTTGCGTTAAAATTACTCGATGGATACGATACGCACATATCTTCGAAGATGGTGATATTGCACGAGTTGAACTCTTGGAACCGTCCATTGGATCATGATGACACCCCCAGAGGATTTACAGGGCTTCACGGCGCCGCATTCCTCGGGTGCGTAGAGGTAACATTTGCTTTATTGGAGACGCACAAATGGGACTTACAAGCAGTCGATTTTCATGGTAACACAGCAATAGCTTGGGCTGCTAGAAGGGGGCATGAGGGGGTCGTGAGGACACTGCTGGAACGGAACGACGTCGATCCCAACACAGCTAACAAATTTGGCCAAACACCGCTCTCGTGGGCTGCTATGAATGGGCACGAGGGGGTCGTGAGGGCACTGCTGGAACGGAACGACGTCAATCCCAACACAGCTAATACCCAAGATGGCCAAACACCGCTCTTGTGGGCTGCCAGGAATGGGAATGAGGGGGTCGTGAGGACACTACTAGAACGGGATGACATCAATCCTAACACAGCTGAAACCCTGATGGGCCAAACACCGCTCTTGTGGGCTGCCAGGAATGGGCATGAGGGGATCGTGAGGACACTGCTAGAACGGAGCGATGTCAATCCCAACACAGCTGACACCTGGTCTAGCGAAACACCGCTCTCGTGGGCTGCCGAGTATGGGTATGAGGAGGTCGTGAGGATACTACTGGGACGGAACGATGTCAATCCCAACACAGCTGACACCCGAACTGGCCGAACGCCGCTCTCGTGTGCTGCCAGGAATGGGCATGAGGGGGTCGTGAGGACACTGCTGGAACGGAAAGACGTCAATCCCAACATAGCTAGCAAATCTGGCCGAACACCGCTCTTGTGGGCTGCCGAGAATAGGCATGAGGGGGTCGTGAGGACACTACTGGAACGGAACGACGTCAATCCAAACACACCTGACACCTGGTCTGGCCAAACACCGCTCTCGTGGGCTGCAGAGAATGGGCGTGAGGGCGTCGTGAGGACACTACTGGAACGGAACGACGTCAATCCCAACATAGCTGACACCCAGACTGGCCGAACACCGCTCTCGTGGGCTGCCGAGAATGGGCACGAGGGGGTCGTGAGGACACTGCTGGAACGAAATGACGTTAATCTCAATATAGCTGACGCCTGGCCTGGCCAAACACCGCTCTTGTGGGCTGCCAAGAATGGGCATGAGGGGGTCGTGAGGATACTACTGGGACGGAACGACGTCAATCCCAATACAGCTGACACCTGGCCTGGCCAAGCACCGCTCTCGTGGGCTGCAGAGAATGGGCATGAGGGGGTCGTGAGGACACTGCTGGAACGGAACGACGTCAATCCCAACATAGCTGACACCCAGACTGGCCGAACGCCGCTCTCGCGGGCTGCCGAGAACGGGCATGAGGAGGTCGTGAGGATACTACTGGGACGGAACGATGTCAACCCCCAACACTATTGATAACCTATAACTTATGGCCGAACGCCGCTCCAATGGGCTGACACGAATCGGTATGCGGGAGTTGCAAAGTTGATACAGGAACGGATGGCTTTGATCCCAGATATTCAAAAAGCTTGAGATTATCACAGCATTCCCCCCTCGAGCCGCCCGAGCCATCTGAATCCCCCTCCAAAAGGACCCGCAGGTTTCGATATCCAAGGATCTGACCCTACCCTTCTCCCTCTCTCCACTACACTCGCCCTCTCAGCAGGGATCAAAACCTGACGAAACTAAACCCTCAGCCCGCTATCCACAGTTCTCCATGTGGACCGACAAGTTACTGTATACGCCAAACCTCTGGATTATTCACTTCCCAGCTAGCGCTCTGGGTGGCACTTCGCTACGCTACGGGATTCGAAGGCAAACTTTCTGCGATGCAATAAAGCCAGAAGTTTTACCCTTCACCCTTTTAAGGACGGTCAACACATAAAATTTTTGATCATGTGACCTTAGCGGAATTATGTATATATCGTAGATCATGTCTTGTTTATCATACCTCAATGGTTCCCCCGAATTATCCCACCCCCTTTTCCTCTTTCCTGTTGTGGTACCGTTTAGGCTTTGCTGAAACAATTTTGTATATATCCACGGCCCATTGGTACTCCCTATACTCCCTTCACTCTTTATACACCCTTTTAATTTATCTCTGTTTTTGTCTCCATTGAGCTAGGTTCTCCTACTGTGACGCCTATCAATTACCCACTTTATCTCCACCCGCATTATTACATAACTATTGGAATTTGTGAATGGTATGATCTTAATAGCAATATAGATTATACAGATGTAACATTAAGAATATATTACATGCACGTTTCTAGCAAAGAGGTAAGAGGTATGAAGGCAGATTGGTAGAGATTCTTGTCCTTAATTCTCTTATAAACGAAGCGAGTGGTAGCATCTATTTATACAGGTTTGCATCCTCCGCGTAAACCCCACGTAATAAAGAAATATAATAGGGAGAAACATAAGTGTGACCGTGTAAAACAGTAACATAAGTAGGAAAAACATAAGGGCGAACATGTTTGACCCTGAGAATCTGCCAAGATATTCCCGTAAAACATGCGTGAATCTGAGAGGATGTGAGGGAAATTACAGTAAGTCTGAAGAAATAATCACAGCTGTAAAGTCCAAGAAAATACGTAAAGATGATGAAATATCCTGTAAACTAAAGAAAGTAACACATGTGTAGATTCTTAATCGTTATCACCAAATATTAATAAAATAATGTAAAAAACATATCCTAACTGTAGTAATGTATGCGGTGTTTAGGTATGCCGAAACACTAACCAAGTTTGAGAGAATATACGCTATTATCAAGGAAATATAGCTTATGAAACAAATCAAGAAATTTCAACAATAACTCTAACACCCATCTTGTCCTGTTTATGATAAGAGAAGTTTGTGCATCCCCACGGATGTAGATATAAATTAAATATCAGTATAGACCTTGTCCATATGAGAGTCTACAACAGGAACCAATGGAGGAGTGAGGTGTACGATGAGTAATTCACAGAGTTTCGTCTACCTTTTCTATTTCCCCTCACTCCATTATTTCTTTCTATCTGCCACCCATATTTCACTTCTCACACATGTCCCGCCTTGTGATATGAGCCTTTCCCCCTTAGTACCGAAGAGATCATGCCTCCTGCTCCTGCTATCTCTCTTTGACCACAAATAACATATACCACCCACGTTGCTAAACCCGCCCACGCCCTGCCACCCTCCCTCGTGGATCCTGTGACTCTCCCCTTCTCAGTAATCACTCCAGGAGCTTTTCTATAGATACTGTTGGGGGAAATTTTCAATTTCATGTCTTTTCCGATTTGGATAACTTTTGTTGTATCAAGGTGGAGGTTTCTAGGATTTTGTTACGATGGATGGGGTGTTTGGGAGTTGAGAGAGGGAAAATTTCCTTGTTGTACTTAGGGGATTTCTCCCACCTTTCTTTTCCATAGAGTTTCAACCACATACGAACCACGTGCAAATCCACGAGACTACGAACGAGTGCGAACTTCGAAATACAAACGTTACCGAAACGAATACGCGAGTGAAATTGGAGTGAATCGAAACTACTCTACGATTGTGGATGAGGGAATAAGCCGAAGGACTGTGCTGTTCCAACCTGTCGTGGATGCTTACTCGATTTTACGCCTTTCTGTTTTTATCTGTCTTGTGCTACGATCAAATCCTTTCCAATTCTCTACGATTACCCTTTTTCGATCCGACCGAATACCGTTTTTTCAGTACCCGAAGCTCAACAGAAGGGGCACCCCAAGAGTGGGAAACTAGGTCGTGAAGAACTCTCTCTAAAAGCTATATTACCATCACGCCCACGATACTCACCTCTGGAACTTGTTGGGGGTTCTGGATGGGCGTTGGATGCTCAGACCAGATTATGGAAGTTTCGGGGGTCTGACGGATGGTCCAGGAGTATGGTAGATCAGTATGGAGTTCAGAGATTTACCGAGGAGATTCCCTAGGAGATTCTCCAGACACGTCTTCCCTCTTGTATCACCGGATGGAATTGAGGAATGGGGGCATACGTGGATGCATGGAAATAGGTGTAGTGATCTATGGGAGGATCGGGATGCATTGTTTACGTTTTATTTATATGCCCGTCTTTACCGTTCGTTCAGAGAGAGAAAGGCCAAGTGTGAATGAGCGAAGAGAACAAAGTTGCTTACCATATCTCCCATATCTTTCTACATTCAAGTTCCAAACAAAACCTGTTATATACCGTCTACCGCTAGGCGATTTTCCACCTTGATCCACCGTTAAGAGGATTGATATATTCTGCACAAGAACATCAACCATCTCAAAAACTAAAAGTCGACAGACCACTATTTTATAGTAAGGTGTCATTAATCACACTGTAGTATTATCATACATATTTACAGCATAAACCCGAACTTCTAGAGATTCCAATATCTGTATGTTTCGGTGCATGTGGAAATGGAGTTGTGCTAGCGGACCAGAACGGATCTCCATCTATTCGCCCGAGCATCCCTGTGCCATTCGATCTCGTCGGGCAATGTCTGTTGGTTCATGCGGTGATTGACATAATTATAGTAGCTAACCGGGTGTTAACCCCAACACCAATAATCATTCGAGAATGTCATGGCACAAGCGCAATGTTGCGAATCCTCGAAAACTCCAGATACTGCACTGCGACAGTGGCAAAAATTTGGTCATATGGATCCATACTCCAGTGATTCGCCCCTCTTTGCATACATATTATCTCAATTTCGGATAGACCAGCGCAGTTCTCATTTCTCGCTAGCTTCGAGAATTGAGTATTTTCCCATCCATTCTTAGTGTTTTTATCGCACTCAGAGGGGCAAAGTATCATAGACTTCGAAACAAAAAACGATCTTAGGAAAATGAAACCTCTCTCATTCCTTTTCAAAATATATGCGAAAAGGACCGATCTATGCTAAATAAGAAATACAAAACCAAGAGAAATTTCCTATCTGTTTAGTTCGTAAATGGAAGCGAGAAATATAAACTTTAAGGCGCTGATATCTCAGCCTTCCAACATCGTGACTCTTTTGACGTGGCGAATTATAAAGGCAACATCTTTGCCAAAGAGAATTCAGGGTAGGGGGGGTCAAAGCCGTCAGGGACCAGAACAAGATCTGGGAAATAGGATAAAATCTACTCTTGGGCACAGAAGGACAATGTCGTCTATACTTTGTAGCTCTCTACTTATTTTACAAAGATGCACTTTGAGAATAGGATAGGCTGGAGGGAAACCTTTCAACTAGGTTGGTCCGCGGTTGAGTTGCGACCCGGACGAAAGCCACAAAAGCCTGCCGGTAAACCCGTCAAGCCCCTACAAAGCGCCCCGATCCCCTCCCTCGCCTCCGGATTTGGCCTCACATATAAAGTAGACTTTAGGCGTATCATAAGACATTTATGGAAGATCTCGTGCTACGAAAGATCTCACGTGGAGTAAGAACGAACATTGTCTGGGTTCCGGTCAGTCCTGATGGGTTGGGACTGATCGGATGATAAAACAAGCTCTGATTTCGACTGGTGGTCTTCCACGAGACAAGCCGAATACGGTATCACTATACAGTACAGGCCCACACCGCCCATCTAGAGAAAGGCAAAACCAGTCAGGATGCCAACTTTATTATCGTATCCCGGTTGTGTTCCAAGACTGTAATACTTAAGTACGTTACAATACAAGTACAGCAAGTAACAGGGACCATCTACAGTACTGTGGAGTATGAGTGGCAGGCCCAATTCGGGAAGCAGCTTTTTCAGCTAAACGTCTAAGGCAATTTAGGGAAGTCAACTATTTTTCTCTAGGAGAATAACTTATAAGTGCGATCTGTAGGCAAAGTTTGTTGGTGGACCGTCAGCTTCGGTCGGCTTCCTTGGCACTGCGAATTGTGGCTATGCCAGCGCATACTTGTACTGTACTGTACTGTACTGTACTTGTGCAACACCAGAGCCTAATAAGTTATCATACCGCCCCCGCTTTTCAGGACCTTGAGATTCGCTCTAGCTTCATGAGAAACCAGATTATCATTGCACACGATCCCCTTTTTACCTCTCAACAACAGGAATCCGGATAACAGACTACAGTCTACAGCAAAGATGTCATCGGGACACCAACAGGTCACCAGTAATATCAACTCGTTCAACGTGTTGACAAACTACAACCATAACAATACAGTCAGCTTCAATACAGAGGCAGGGGCCGAGAGACATCAGATTCTACAGTGGCTATCGCCACTCGAACCACAGCAAAGGCATCAAGGTGTGCGAGCTGAGCGATTTAAGGGCGTGGGAAGCTGGGTGCTAGAAACGAACGAGTTCAGAAAATGGAGTGATACGGAAGATGGTTGTGTTGAGCAAGTGTTGATCTGTTCCGGGAATCCAGGGGTGGGGAAAACATACCTCAGGTAAAAAGCCCGCTTGTCGTGAGAAAGCCAATGCAGTTTTTACTAACCATTAGCAAATAATAGCTCTCTGGTGATTGATAGCCTGTGCGATCAGGCTGGCGGAGAAGAGTTTGCCGTTGTAGGACTCTACTGCGATTTCCTTGCCCAACAGGAACAATCCATCACAAGTATGTTGGGCGCCATCCTCAAGCAACTTGTCACCAGAGAAATCCCGGAGGATATACGGGAGGCTTTTGAGAAGGCCAAAAGAGAGTTTGGTGGCCGAAGCCTCCTACCCCCCGATCTAGTGGAAATTCTGAAAAAGACTATTGCATCGCTACCGCGGGTATTTATATGCATCGATGCGTTAGACGAATCTACTCCGAAGCATCGACGGGAGCTTCTTGAGTCACTCCGAGAAATTGTTCGGGTGTCACCAAACACACGAATATTTCTTACCGGGAGGCCCCACATCGACGGTGAAATTGTGAAATGTTTTAGTAATGCGGTTAAGATACCTATTAGTCCTACGCAGGATGATATCAAAAGTTATCTAGAGATGAGGCTGGACGGTGACACTGATCCCAATACGATGGACTACAAATTGCGCGCCGATATTATGAGAATCATTCCGGAGAAGATCTCGGAAATGTAAGCATTACCAAGCCCATCCCTAATAAAAATCTGTCTTATCACATTAACAATGATGGCTAGTTTCCTTCTCGTTTTCCTAAACATTGATGCAATCCTAGGCGAGATCACCCTCCATCAGAGAAGGAAAAAGCTGGATGAGATGACAAATGGGGAGGGTCTGGGAGGTGCATACGCGGCAACCTTATCACGGGTGAAGGCACAGCGAGGAAGTAGATCAAAGCTTGGCATGGATGTTCTAATGTGGGTGTCGCATGCGGAGCGGCCATTACACGCTGAAGAGTTGTGCCACGCACTGGGGGTAGAGGAAGGATCTGTCGACTTGAATATTCGGAATATTCCTGCGATAGAAACAATACTAGCATGTTCTATGGGGCTTGTCACGGTCGAGAAGTCCTCCTCTACCGTCCGCCTTATTCACTACACTCTACAGGAGTACCTCTCCCATAATCCCAACTTGTTCCTTAAGCCACAATCCATGATCGCGGAGGTCTGTTTAACCTACCTCAATTTCCAGCAGGTCAGGAGCATTTCGCCCACTCTTCGTTCGGTCCCACCAACAGTACCTTTTGTCAAATATGCCTCTTGTTCCTGGGGCGCACATGCCAGACGGGAAACCACTGAAAATGTAAAAGCACTTGCATTGAAACTACTCGATGGATATGATAAGCACATATCTTCGAAGTTGCTGTTATTGCACGGGGTGGACTTTTGGGACCGGCCCTTTGATCATTATGACACCCCCAGAGGATTTACAGGGCTTCACGGCGCCGCATTCCTCGGGTACGTGGAGGTAACAGTTGCTTTATTGGAGATGCACAAATGGGACGTACAAGCAGTCGATTTTCATGGTAACACGGCAATCTCTTGGGCCGCTAGAAGGGGGCATGAGGGGGTTGTGAGGACATTGCTGGAACGGAACGACGTCAATCCCAACATTGCTGACACAGGGTATGGCCAAACACCGCTCTTGTGGGCTTCCAGGAATGGGCATGAGGGGGTCGTGAGAACATTGCTGGAACGGAACGACGTCAATCCCAACACCCCTGACACCTCGTCTGGCCAAACACCGCTCTTGTGTGCTGCCAGGAATGGGCATGAGGGGGTCGTTAGAACATTGCTGGAACGGAACGACGTCAATCCCAACACACCTGACACCTGGTCTGGCCAAACACCGCTCTTGTCGGCTGCTAGGAATGGGCACGCGGGGGTCGCAATGACACTTCTAGAATATAACAACGTCAATCCCAACATTGCTGACACAGGGTATGGCCAAACACCGCTCTTGTGGGCTGCCAGGAATGGACATGAGGAGATTGTGAGGACACTGCTGGAACGGAACGATGTCAATCCCAACACACCTGACACCTGGTCTGGCCAAACACCGCTCTCGTGGGCTGCGGAGAGTGGTCACGAGGGGGTCGTGAGGACACTGCTGGAACGGAACAACGTCAATCCCAACGCAGCTGACACCTGGTCTGGCCGAACACCGCTCTCGTGGGCTGCCAAGAATGGGCATGAGGGGGTCGTAAGGACACTGCTCGAACAGAACGACGCCAATCCTAACATAGCTAGCAAATCCGGCCGAACACCACTCTTGTGGGCTGCCAAGAATGGGCATGAGGGGGTCGTGAGGACACTGCTAGAACGGAACGATGTCAATCCCAACACACCTGACACCTGGTCTGGCCAAACACCGCTCTTGTGGGCTGCCAAGAACGGGCACGAGGAGGTCGTGAGGATACTACTGGGGCGGAGCGATGTCAACCCCAACACTATTGACAACTCCTATGGCCGAACGCCGCTCCAATGGGCTGTCACGAACTGGCATGCGGGAGTTGCAAAGTTGATACAGGAACGAATGGCTTTGATTCCCAGATATTCAATAAGGTTGCGATTATCTCAGCACTCCTCCCCCGAGCCGTCCGATCCATCTGAGTCCCCCTCCAAAAGGGCCTGTAGGTTTTGATATCCAAGGATATGACCCTACCCTTCTCCCTCTCTCCGCTAGACTCACCCTCTCAGCGGGGAACAAAACCTGACGAAACTAAACCCTCAGCCCGCTATCCACGGTTCTCCATGTGGACCGACAAGTTACTGTATACGCCAAACCTCTGGATTATTCACTTCCCAGCTAGCGCTCTGGATGGCACTTCGCTACGCTACGGGATTCGAAGGCAAACTTTCTGCGATGCAATAAAGCCAGAAGTTTTACCCTTCACCCTTTTAAGGACGGTCAACACATAAAATTTTTGATCATGTGACCTTAGCGGAATTATGTATATACATGTCTCGTTACCTCAATGGTTCCCCAGAATTATCCCACCCCCTTTTCCTCTTTCCTGTTGCGGTACTGTTTAGGTTTTGCTTAACCGATTTTGTATATTATATCCACGGCCCATTAGTACTACCTATACCCCCTTCACTCTACATTGAGCTAGGCTCTTCTACGCCTGTCAATTACTCAATTTGTCTCCACCCGCATTATTACATAACTCTAACACCCATCTTGTCGTATTATAAGAGAGATTGGTGGGTTCCCACGGATGTAGATACAAACTAAATATCAGTACAGACCCTGTCCATATGTGAGTCCACTACAGGAACCAACGGAGGAGTGGAGTGTGCGATGAGTAATTCAAAGAGTTTGGTCTATCTTTTCTATTTCTTCTCACTCCTTTCTTTTTTCTATCTGCCACCCATCTTTCACTTCTCACCCATGTCCCGCCTTGTGACATGAGCCTTTCCCTCCCTTAATACCGAAAAGATCATGCCTCCTGCTCCTGCTATCTCTCTTTGACCACAAATAACATATACCACCCACGCTGCTAAATCTACCCATGCCCTGCCACCCTCACTCGTGGATCCTGTGAGTCTCCGCTTCTCGGTAAGCACTCCAGGAGCTTTTCTATAGGTATTCAAAGCTCAACAGAAGGGGCATCCCAAGAGTGGGAAACCAGGTTGTGAAGAACTCATTCTAAAAGTTATATTACCATCACACCCACGACACTCACTTCTGGGACTTGTTGGTGGTTCCGGATAGGGTTGTTGGATGGTCCGAGTATATTGTGGAAGCTTCGGGAGTCTGATGATGACGGATTTTTCAGGAGTATGGTAGATCATTACCGAGGTTCAGAGATCCACGGAGGAGATTCACCAGACATGTCTTTTCTTTGTTATCACCGGAGTGTATTGAGGAATGGGGGCATGCGTGGATACATAGAGATAGGTGTGGTGATCTATGAAAGGATCAGGATGGATTGTTTATGTTTTATTTATATGCCCGTCTTCAAAGAGAGAGACCAAGTGTGGACGAGCGAAGAGAAGGAAGTTGTTTACCATACCCCCCACATCTCCCCATATTCAATTTCCAAACAAAACCTGTTACACGCCGTCTACCGCTTGGCGATTTGCCACCTTGATCCACCGTTAAGAGGATTGAGTATTCTGCACAAGAACATCAACTATCTCAAAAACTAAGTCAACAGACCACTATTAAATTTTTATAGCAAGGTGTCATTAATCACACGATAGTATTATCATACATATTTACGGCACAAACCCTAATCCCTAGCATACTCATGATACTAGTATTCGGATAACGCTGCACTGCCGATAGGAGTCCGTCCGCCGGACAGTCTTTGTGCGCTACCGGGGATGGGAGACTGGTATGTTAGTCTCACAGAATTGTACCGGCAACTAACCAACAACAAATGTCCGCTCTGATGAAGGCTTTCTCGACTCGGTGGCCATCTGTAATCCGATCACAAGGGTCTCAAAGTAGGAGGACAAAACACAGGTGATGATTTAATCTATCCGGAGCAGGCCCGGGCGCTAGGAACAATGGAGGAATGGAAAATCGAAACAAATACTATCTCCAAGAAATGACCCAATCTCTGTCTTCACTCCCCGGCCACCCTCTCCCCTCGGTTCCTAACCGGCTCTCCGCTCTTCATCTCTGCTAGCCTCTTGCTCCCCCTTAGAGAGCCTTTAATCCCGTATAAATACCACAACTTAGCTAGCAAAACGTCGACGAGTCTCCAACGGACAAACTGCGGAAGATTAAGAATGCCGACGTAAGTCAAGACTGGCCCATCCACGTTTCCCCTCTGAAAGGTACAACACAGGAAAAAAGTATATTGCACTACAAAGTCTGATGCTGAGCAATGATGCATTTCGCCAAGAGAACCCACACCGCAGAAAGCACCCATTAATTAAGCTTCCTTATAGCACGCGCATCCCCGATAGCCATCCACCAATGACCGGGGGATGGTCAGACAAAGTACCAAACGATGCGGCCCCGGTAGCATATGAGAATAATCGAAGAGCGAATTCGGACCCACAATGTTCTTATCCGTAATTCCGAATGTTGGCTGTGTAGGTAAAAACATAAACTGTTTTTCCCTCTTCTACATGGGCCTACGCGAACCCTTCCCCCTCTTACATCTCCATTGGGGTCTGTAGTGTTTCCTTTCATAACACCACAGTATTATCATCATACTGGCTCACCTGACCGTGTCTGGCTAGTTTATGGTAAGTCATCGTACTTCATCGCACGTTATGTAGGGTCGGCGTTAGAACCTGTGTGGAGCCGAGTGATATCCTGTGATACTCTTAGCTCTCAAGTTTATGGGGAGAATAAGAAACTGATACCTGTGTGTTTCTAGGCTTATAAAAGTGGAGGCTTGTCAGAGGGCCAAAGTTTCTGTTTATCTGATGGGTCGAGTATCCCTAGGGCATTAAGCTCCATCGGACAATGTCCGCTAATTCATGCAGATGCTCAACCCACAGTAGCCAGTCACGCGGTACTCTCAACATCCATATTCAAGCGCATCACAGAACAAGTACAAAGCTATGTGGCGAAGTCATGCGGCCCTACAGCGCTCCCGAGATAGTACCACAATAAAGTCAAAACACGGCCTCACTTCAATAGTTGATTTTCTTCGCATATAGTGTATCTCAATTAGGATAGAGTGGTGTATTTCCTATTTTACACGAGAGCAGAGTATTCGCCTGTATGCACCATAGGAGGTTTCCTGCGGTTTTAGTCCTTATAAATTTAAGTCACTAATTTTTCACCCCCGGATACGGAGTGGCTTGCGTATAAACTTGAATCCATAGCAGTTCTAGCCTTCAAAATAGCCTAGTCGACTACCTTCTACCAATGAAAACAACGAGAGAGGCTACACAGTTCCTCTCCATGGCTCCCAGCACCAGACGCAAACTTACGAGTACTCCTCCAGCCATTGCCCCTCCGAGTGAGCAATCGTGACCCATCTTAAAAAAAAAACTCCTGGCTGACTCATCCCCCACCCCTCACCAACGTCATCACCCCACCACCAATTCATCCAATCTCCTCATCCAAACACCCCACCACCAACCGACAAAACCAGCCAAAAAATGCCCTGGTTCCAAAAAACCCTCACGCTCCCCCCATCCTCGCGTGGCAGCTACCTGATCACCGACACGATAACCTCCTCGCTGCCCGAACTCGCCAACTACCGCGTCGGCCTGCTCACCCTCTTCATCCAGCACACCTCCTGCGCGCTGTCGCTAAACGAGAACTGGGACAGCGACGTGCGCGCCGACATGAGCGACGCGCTGGACCGCATCGTGCCCGAGGACCGAAAGCGCGAGGGGATCTACAGGCACGATGCGGAGGGGACCGACGACATGCCGGCTCATGTTAAGAGCTCGCTTGTGGGCGTTACGGTCACGGTACCGGTTGTGGAGGGGAGGTTGGGGTTGGGAACTTGGCAGGGTGGGTTTCTTTCTTTCTTTCTTTCTTCCCTCTCGGTTTTTTTTTTCTTTTTTTGCACACGTACTGCTTGAT
Organism: Tuber indicum; assembly: GCA_006112555.1. Classification (NCBI taxonomy): domain Eukaryota; kingdom Fungi; phylum Ascomycota; class Pezizomycetes; order Pezizales; family Tuberaceae; genus Tuber; species Tuber indicum. The sequence goes on along the minus strand of VBSK01000259.1, from coordinate 569,425 downwards.
TGTGGATGGAGGGCTGACCCGCGGGGGGTTTTTTTTTTTAGGGATCTGGTACTTGGAGTTCCGGAGAGCGCGGCATACGAGGAAGGTTATTGCTACTATCCAGGGGGAGTTGAAGGCGTAAAGTTTTTTTTGCGTTGCTGGGGAGGATATAATCGGGTTTTAAATGCTGCGATTGGGGGTTCGGGTGGGGTGAGTGAGTTTGTGGTGTGGTTTTTCATATGTGTAGAACCAAGTTTCAACCTTCTAGATGTGTGCTTCTCCCAGAATTGATACCCGGGTATTACCAGGAGACTTTTGGTAGAAAGTACTTTCTGGTTCAAAGCATGAAAAAATAAAACCCCAATTGACCCTGCGCCACTCGTATAGGCTGTGGATATAGGCGAGTAGTTAAATTGGACAACATAATAATAGAGAGGTAACCCAGTTTCAGCTACTATTCAGTCCTACAGGCTACAGATGATAAGTGGGTCGAAGTCATGTAGCAGCGGGAGGTCATTAATTATCACTCGACCGATTCCAGGGAAACAGTACCCCAATCGTTAAACGCCTACAAACTCCTCTCCCCAGCTATACATTAGGGGCGTCCATTCCGCCACATCCCCCAGAAATCCATCTCGAATTAATAACTAAACCAGACACCGGTAAATGCTATTGCCGGCGCATCTGCTCAATGAAAGTCCAGGCCGCTTCCTAACTCCAAGCGGGGCAAGTTGCTCAGAGTTAAACCTCACCACACCCCCTCGCACATCCACATTCACATTCACCGCAAGCACAGCACACCGCGAAAAAAAAACCCACAATAACAAATTTCTCATTCTCTCAATTCAGCCGAGCCACATACCACCACTACTAATCATTCCAATGTACAATCCCCTTCAACCACCCATGACCTCTGCCATCATAAAAATACTGACCACCAGCCTGATTGTTCCACCTACAATGGGTGGCAATCAGGCTCCCCACCCAGGCCAACTCATGGCACCTGACCGCAACCAGCCACGACCCGCAAACGCTCAACGCCGCCGTCCCGCGGCGGGTATACGTTGTACACCTGGAGCCTCCCGGGTTCGACTGATGGCACCAGTCGTCGGTTTGAAGCGATTCTACGGCCCGCTCAATGTCCCAGACGTACGGGCTCCCGCTGGTAGTCTCGCAGACCATTCTCCCGGCGGAGGTGGTTTCATTGAGGAGTTCTGCCGTGAGGCCGTCTTCGGAGAGTTTGTAGACAGGGATGGTGACCTCGAGGGATTTCTGGTTGATGAGGGCGAGCTCCGCGAGGTCGGTGGGGGAGAGTTCGGGGGTGGGGGAGGAGTCGGGAACCGGCGTGCCGGAGGTTAGGAGGGGAGATGTCATAATGAGGAGGAGGATGAAGGCGAGGTTTTTGGTGAACGTCATGGTCAATCTTTAGTTGGTTGAAGTGGTTGAAGTATGTCTATGTGTTAGTAGGCGCGGATGTTTCTTTGTTGTGGTGAGAAGGAGAAAGAATGGCATTGTCTGGCCCGGAGCCACATATTTATACACCTTTTCTAAAATGCCAAGCATCGTGAAAATACTATTTGGCATGGCAAACAGGGCTTGAATTCACATTGGATTACCCATTTAACCTATCATAATATTATGATATCATATGATACCCAGTTTTTACAGGAGACATAGGGCTTCCCTGTTGTCCCAATTGAGCAATGCGGCACTGCATAGTAGCCCTCACAAACTTTCAAACCCCACAACACGCATCAAGCCACCACAAGGAGCTTCTCAAGTGGCGGCCAGGATCTAAATACAGTCCTCTAAACTAGCTCACTCGCCAGAACGGGAGTGTGGAAGGGCAGACAGTCGGATAAGCGCACGAAAAAGGCGGACTCTGGACCAGTAACCACCCCATACCCTTAGAGCCAGAATCCCTCCAATCATGCAGAAACCTTGAACCAAATAAATTCTACTTTTCATTTCAATTCCTGTGTGAGGGTATAGAAAGGGACCAGACGACATAAATTCCAAAGCTGCCGCTAAAACACAGTATAGTAGCCTCAATCTTATGGCGCTTTGCCTACCAACGCACCCACAGCACATCCCAGGCATGACAAAGCTGCGAGTGACTACACATGAACCAACCCAATACTCCACATCGTCCCCGCCACCAAACCCACTCCTCTCTAGGAAATAAACCAAGAGAGCACTAACGCACAGTGCTTGCGGAGCACCAAGACTTGTGCCACAGGAGCAGCTCTAGGGAAAAAACCACCAATCTATAATACTATCTGCCGTTGATAATAAAAAGTGACAAACTTCCCTTCAGCCGCGCCCCCGAATCTAGTAATATAGTAATCGTGATCTGCCTATCCCGGACCATCGGTCCCCGACATCTCAACCTCTCCAACGCCCAGGGACTCCCAGCGAACTGCGAGGATATTGCCACGGGGAGGAAAACCTATATCCCACCGGCACATTTCAGGAATCGAAAGGAAAAAATCGTTTCTCTATCGTACCTGGGGCAAGTGTGAGGAGGTGGGCAGGGAATGGAGCCTTATGGAGGGGTATCTTCAGCGCGATAGGTGAAGTCGAGGGTAACGCCGGTATCGGAGAATAGATACCTGTATCGGTCTTATTTGTGAATTAAGGTTCACTTGTCGCGCTTAACGCGTCTAGGCTAGGTTGCGGCTGTTGGCTAGTGAGGGGTTTCTGGTTGTATCATAATATTGTCAATGTGGTGTAGCTCCGCAAGCCTAGATTTGACTAAATTTTTCAGGAAAATCGGGATAATTTTTAATGTAGCGAGGACAGTAATGCAAGTGAGCAGGCCTAGCTTCACTGGCTTGAAGGGTAAATTGTTATCAACATGGTAAAAAACATAATTTTGAGAATAAAGGCCCTCATTACATCCAAAATTATTACAATTTTCGTGAGAAATTTGACCTCAAATCTAGGCTCTAGAGTCACACCATTATTTACAGCCCAGCCACAACTTAGCGTCGGAAAGGCTAGAAAAAGGGTGGGATTCCGGGCTCGAGAGTTGGCTAAATAACGGCCCACTTTTCCTAAATCAAACGAAACAAAGACCTCAGTAGGATCACACACACACACCCCAGCCTAAACCTCTAGCCTCCGCTTCTTACTCCCACCCCCTTCCTTATCAGTCCTCGGCCTCCTCCTGCGAACCTTCACAAGCACATCAGTAAAATCCCCCTCCTCTCCGTCCCCCTCACTACTCCCCCCGCCCACCTCGTCCATCTCCCCCCAAACCTCCTCCTCCTCTTCTTCCTTCCGTGACTTCTCCACTTCAACCGCCTCATCTCCCCCATCCAACACCACCACCGCAGTACCTTTGCTCCTGACATAAGCCTTAACAACAACCTCTCTCCCAGAACCCTCATAAACACGAAGATACCGATCAAAGCCTACTCCCGTAACAATATCTTTGGAAAACGTAGCGGTAGCATTGACGGCGCCGGTGGAGCCCTGGTAGATTCCTGCTTCGCGGCGGGTGGTAGAGTTATAGAGCGCAAAGTGGCCGTTCGAGTCTGTGTAGATCCAGTTGTGGGGGGACGAGGTTGTCGACGATTCGGGAGGGGTGTTCGGCGTGGTTAGGGACGTGGTGGGAGATTTGGTGGAGGGGTGGAGGTGGAGAGATAATATGGGGGATTTGGTAAGAGTTGTGGTGAAGATTGGGCGGCGGGAGACAGCGGCGTCGTATATCCGTAGGTGCGAGTGTTGGGTTCCAGTTGCTAGTCTGTACTTCCTACCGCATGTCTGCATGATCGTGGTCCTTCTCCTTCCGGGATGGGCGGCTGCTGTATCCCCCTCTGCTTCTCCTCCTCCAATGCCCAAAAATAAAATCCTACGAATATAAACCGGAACTTCTAAGCCCAGTTTATCTTGCTTCACATTTTTAGCTTTCCAAACACTCTTCCAGTCTCCTTCTGTCGTAGGCTCGAAAACTTCCAAGTCCCGCTTCTCGCCGCCGATCGCGATAGCACTCGGCCAGCCGTTCACGAGCTCTTCTGTGAATATCGCGCCAGCGGCTATATTCCCAGCGAGGGGCACAGTCTTAACAGACGGTGGTTCCCCATCGAAACGGTAGAATACAACTTCGCCGTTTGCACGGAAGAGGTAGAGGATCCCGTGCTGCACACCGGCGGATACCACCGGACTCGCTGTAGCAGTGGTAGAAAGGATTGTTGAAGAGGTATGGGTATAGAGAAGATACTTCTCCTCGCCGTTAACTGGAGAGACACTCGTATCGACAAGTTTGACTTTTCCACAGGTAAAGACCACCGCTACCTACTCGCAATTAACCACCTTTCGTTCAATTCGACTCGTGCGCAGTGAGAGAATACCAGTCCAGCTCGCTCCTCACCCTGGTATTTGTCAATCTTACAAACGGCATATACTGGGCCCTTCCTGTCCGGGGTGAAGTACGTAGAAATGCGTGGGCGGGCGGAGGCCTTGAGGGAAGTATCGGTGCCGCGGGGGGCGGTTATTACTACGAATTATTAGCGGGGGGGATCGTATCGGATTAGGGGTCTTTTATGAGGGGAACCTTTTAGCTGACCGACGTCGTCGCCAATTGCAAACTTCATTCTACATACGGGTGGCGGTTGTGATGGAGGCTCCGTGGTCTGTAATTTTATCTCCGAAAAATATGATACAAGGATATGAAACAAGAGATTAGATTAGATTAGATTAGATTAGATTCATGAACAGCCTAGTCGAAGAACAAGTGACATTTTATGATCCCCCCCCGCATTGACACCTAGGGAAATACCGAGCCCATCAAAAACCACGAATCCACAATGTATGATACTGCGGTTACTGTGTGCCTATACCCGCAATATGCCCAAACCACCGCACAATTATGTTACTAAACCGGTTTCCCCTCCCCGTCCTCTATAATTTACTAGGATGATACCCCCCGACACACTCTGGTTTCTCTAAGGTTATGTGTAGGATACAAGCACGGGCTCCGTATGCCCCCCATTATAGAGTCTGGAACCGGTGTAGAGTGAAGTTGGTGGACCATCCTTGGAGTTATGTATTCTTGGGGCCATCGCGTTACTAGTGGTTGATAAAATATACGATACTATAAGAGAAAAAAGCGCAAGCCAAGAATACCGTATAAGTTTTAAGTCTTCACTACTTCGTATACAGTATCCGTCCATCCTACTACCAGCTCTCTCACAAAGAGCAAGTGTCAGAACGCAAATACTCTAAGAGGTTCTGTCTGGGCTTGGGAGTCAAGGGGGAGGGTTCTTCTCCTAATCAGTGATTGCCTAGTGATGGTAGAGTTTGGGGGCTCTGGATGGATCGGAGGTTGAGCCCATCATGGATGCGATCCTTCTAACTACGGGTCTTGAAGGGTTGTTAATATTGGCTGGGTTTGGCTATAGCAAGAGCCACCCCGGGCAACATTGCAATTTACAGTGCAGAATCGATGGCACTGCAGGAAGCATGCTCAAATAATTGAGACATTCCTGCGAGCATGCTGGTAAATTTATGTGTACGGGTGCACCCGATTGGCCGTTCCAGTAAATACCCGGGACCCAGTAGCGCAGAGCATCACTCTGAGGAGGCTCAAAAGTTAGGTACCAATAGTCTACTACCGGTTTTCAAAAGTATCCGGACGCCTTGGCACTTATACCGCCTGTCTTGGCGCCAAGGTGTCCGGATACTTTTGAAAACCGGTAGTCTACCAGCGCTTTAGGAGAATGAGCCCTGACTTCTTGGCAGCCTTCCTCGTCTCTTTCCCCAGCGACAATAAGGAGAAAAGGCCACATCCACCGCGTCAACCACAACCACCAACACAACCCCTTTTCACTCTCTCACTGACCCATCGAAAGGCAAAATGACTGAAGAATTGGTCGACCATGAAGCGATCCAGCAACACATAGGTGATCTGGCCACTCTCGAGAAGGAATTCGACGCGCTGGAAGTGCAAATTCGTAATCCCCTCCTCCTTTTCTTCCCTCTCCTCATTTCTAGCAACTTCTGGAGAGAAAACACTTGACCAACCACTTGCTAAAAATGCGAGAATAACAGTCCGCGACACATACAATCGCCATTTACCCCTCTTCCGAAAACGCGATGCCATAACCTCTCAGATTGATGGCTTCTGGCCATTAGTCCTCGAGCAGACCTCTTCAATGCTCAACTTTGACGAGTATATTACGCCCGAGGATGGCCATCTCTTTCGCTCCCTGCGCTCCATGACCCTTTCCCGCCCAGATGTCGACAACGAGCCGCGTACTATCCGCCTTGACTTCACTTTTGAAGAGAATGACTTTTTCGAAGACACTGTTCTGGCAAAGACTTTTGTTTTCGGAAAGAGCGGGGAGATGAGCAGTGTCCCTGTCGGCATCAAGTGGAAGGATGGGAAAGATTTGACCGAGGGGGTTAGCGCTGCCGCCGTCCAAGCCTGGGATGAGCGCAAGAGTGGGAAGAGGGATGGTGAAGGTATGAAGAAACTTGGGGAGTTGATGAAGAAGGGGCCATCTAGCTTCTTCAATTGGTTTGAATGGACCGGGAAGCATGACAGTCTTGGGGAAGTCAAGGATGAGGAGAGTGATGAAGACGAAGAGGAAGACGATAGAATTGTAGAAGTCTACCCGAATGGCGATGAATTGGCTATTCAGTTCGGCGAGGACATTTACCCTAATGCTCCCAAGTATTTCAGTACGTCATTCCCATCCCTCTAGAAAACTCAATTGGCTAACATACAAACAGGCCAGACATTCGAAGAGGCAGACGTCGACGATGAGGACGAGGTAGACATCGAATCCGATTCTGACATTGAAAACGGCGCAATACTAGATGTCGATGTCGACCACAAGAAGCAGAAGCGTAACGGCGTTGAGGATGACGGCCCTTCCAGGAAGAAGGCGAAAAAATAAGGCTTGCCCCCATAGTATAAGGTATAATCTGTGGGTTCCGATATGTTATGATAGGGTGAAAAGTTTTTCATATTTTTTTCTTTACGGAAATGTTTACCTGGTATTTGTATGATATAACCAACTCGGATTGGATCAGCCGGCCGCCGTGCTGGGGAACTGTGATACGGCTGAGCACGAAATTCGTTGGGGGAGGGGGGGCAATATGGGGGAATAGTACCCCGATTGGGCGAATCTGGAGTGAAGTGATGGGCTTTTTTCTGATGTGTAAAAAGGCCAGACTTCAACACCTCTTTAATGTGAAGGCTGAGCAACCCGAAGCATTCCGATCAACCAAGTGAACAATTGTGGCCTGACAGGTATACTTGGCAGTGCGGTAGTCTACTTGTAGAGTACTCGGTGGTACAAGTACTGTACTATATTATATGGGTGAAAAATGTAATTGGCTTCCCTATCAAAAAAGGGAAATAAAGCCCTTGACGGCGATCAAATGGGTGACAGGTGACTACGGTAAATTATAATATGATAGCAGGGTGGATGGATGGGACAAGCGCAACAGCCTCCAACTAAGGAAAAAACTCAACCTCGGCCCTACCCTTATCACGTCATCCAACAGTTTAAATCTTCACCCATTCCTCACCATCTCGACAAAAGCGCTTAAAACGGAACAAAACAAAACAAAGTCGAGATTCGTTCACCATCCGGATCAAGCATCGCCTTTTCTACCGCCAACAAACAAACCAAAATGCTTCTAATAGGTTTAACCGGCTCCATCTCGACCGGGAAATCCACCGTATCAAAGATCCTCTCCAAGGACCACGCACTCCCAATAATCGACGCAGATCAGCTCGCACGGGAGGTGGTGGAAGTGGGTACGCCGGGGCACACTTCCATAGTAAGGTACTTTTCCGAGAGCACACCGGGCCTGCTGAACGAGGACGGGACGCTAAACCGCGCGGTCCTAGGCCGGCGCGTTTTCGGCGACGATCCGGAGAGGAGGAAGGATCGGGGGGTATTGAATGGGATTGTGCACCCGCTTGTTAGGAAGGAGATGTTAGTTTCCTCCTCACCCCCCCCCCCGCCCGCGTGGGCTTTTGTTGACATAGGGGGAATGCCATAGGTATAAAGCAATAGCGTACCATTACCTCTCCGGCGCCTGGGCCGTCGTCCTGGACATCCCTCTACTCTTCGAGTCCTCCTTTGACCTAATCTGCGGTGCGGTCCTCGTCGTCTCCGTTTCCTCCCCGGAAGTGCAGCTCGGGCGATTACTCGCCCGCGACGCCCATCTCACGCGCGAGGACGCGGAAAAGCGCGTGGCATCGCAGATGAGCATTCAGGAGAAGGTCGAACGGTGCGATAGAGTTTTCGGCGGTGCGCGAGGCAGGGGAGCGGCCATATCGAATGATGGGAGTGTCGAGGAGTTGCGAAAGGAGGTTACGAGTGCTGTGGAGGGGTTGAAGGCGGGTAGGGATGGGTGGTGGAAGTGGATGCTTTGGGGGTTGCCGCCGGTGGCTGGGGTCGTTGGGGCGAGGGTTCTCGCGGAGAATTGGTGGCGGAGGGAGTGTTGGCTTAAGGAAAGGGAGAGGGTTGAGGCGAAGTTGTAGCAGGGATCAGCTGGGGAGGGGAGTTCTCTTTTTTTTGTCAGGAGTTTGGAAAACTTGCTTTTAGATTTGTCATACTATTTTTATCATAATTAGAATATCTATTTCTTTCCCCTCAAAGTCGAGAACAACAATCCATGCGTGGAATTTCAACCCGCTAAAATCCATTTCCCATCCAAACCCCCACTCTCCGCGCAAAACCTCAGCCTTCGAACCCAACCCAACGAAACCAAACTCAATCCCCCACAAGCATACCCAACCCGAGTGACCCCCCATGAACCCTCCCACTAAATTATCATACCGAAATTAAAAGCAAAACGCCACACGAGAAGATGCTTACCAGTATTCCCGCACACATCATAACTCGAGCACACCACACAAACCTCCCACAGTGTTACCCTCAGGTCTTTCCAAGTCTACATATAGAGAATTACCGATGGCGGGGGCTTCCCGGGGATCTCGAAGAATAGGCTTTTTGCACCGGTCAGCCCGCGTCGCTATTCTCTATGTAATTTGAAGTACGATAATAGTAATACTCTTCACGAGCGATCAGTGGCAGGCGTGCACGTCTGCTCTTCAATGAGTGGCGGATCCCAAGGGAAACCTATATATGGTCCCCTCTGGCGAGGAAAAGTATAAATCGGAAGATGGTGAGGGAGGCGATCCACAAAAAATGGACGGAGCAAAACTATCCGGCCTATTACCCATACATACAGGCCACCCTTTTAGATAGATCTTGCTGGACGGTCACGACATTGCGCAAGTTTACAGCAACACGATTCCACAAGATGAGGATGACGAGGAGCTATCATATCTCAAGGCCCAGAGGGGGGGTGGAGGGATACCATGCGCAAGGTGCGGGGTTTGGGAAGCAAGTTTCGCACGCGTGATTGCTGAGTGCGGCTTGCTCTGACATCGGACCAACTTCTGAGATTCGGAAGGATGGCGATAGAGGATGGATGGAAACTGGTGTCGTTGAATTGTATTGAGGGCGTCACGAATTGGTGAGATCTTTTCCGCACAGCAGCTGTACAAGTACTATCCACTACACCCCGCACAGCATAAGATTCCATCTACCAATATTACAAACTCCCACCACGATACCTTCGCCATACAGTACGGTCTCCAAAGGGGCGGAGGCCTGCCACGATGCACTGTTATCCGCCCTCCGACTTCCATAGCTACGGATGAATACAGTAGCGGGACATGTGAGTATACTATATATTATTACCCAGTAGGAACCAACCATGGATCAACACAATTACGATACACTTCTCCAATTTCCCAGCTACGATATGATAACTTCGATCACCAGAATTGCAAAGTCCAAGTTGACTTTTCCCCTTTCCTTCATCTCCGGTTCTCATTCTCTAATTGTAGTCATGCCCACGGAATATATTATCACCCCGCCATCATGTAGAACCGCCACTTCCTCCGTTCTCAGTGCATAGGTCGCTCCACCGGCTGTCAAATGCGCACCAGTACTGCGACCTATCACACGAGTATCATACCGTACCGCGGAACACCACGGGCGAGTGAGAATGAGATAATGAAAGAATAGTACGTCAGCAGCCTACAACCAACACCGCCACTCCCCCCCCCCCCCGAAAAAGAAAACCAAAGTATACGAGTGACGCCCAACAAGCTTTTACACTCCAATTAGTCAGGATATATTTCCCTCAGCTCACGGTTTGTCTCCGCCGCACCAATCCAACACTAGTGATGTTGGGGTGGGGAATGGGGGCGGATGGTAAAGCGTGATGGGGCGAATGGAGGTGCTAGCTGCTTGTTGGGGATGACGTCGAGTTGAGGGCTAGAGGAGGCCATCACTCCTCTCTCTCACCCTTCCGGTTGGTACAGTATCGTGTGGTTTTTGATCGGTGTAGCTAGTGCCTGTAATATCATAGCACCATCGCCAGCTCCTGCGCTGTTCTAGGATTAACAGTCCAACATGTTGCTATTATAGAATTCCGCCTTCTTGTTTTATGGTGCGGGAAAGGGTTGGAGACAAGCTTCGGATAGGAGAACTACCGATTCCAAAACTCTTATAGATTCAAGAAGTGAAGGAAGGCGGTTTGGCTGAAAGGACCGTGGAAATATGCGTTATAGCCATTTTGCTAGATGCATAAATGAATTTACCCAACCACAAAAGCTCGAGTGATACTCCATGTCCCCGGAGCAAAAAGTGCAATTACTCGTATGATAGCAAGCCAGTACCCCATAAAACAGGGGTGGCGAGTTTGTATGGGCGCTCAGATACGCACGCATTCTCCGACGTACCGCTATTCTCGCAAATCCAGTACTCCTTGTCCACTACAAGTATCGTATCAAAACAAAGATTGTTTTGGAGCCAAATGTTTTTTAAAAAATTTCCAAAGGCACTGTATATAATTAGTTATATTACAAACCCCGAAACGCACAACTAAAATGTCGTTCGACGACCTTTTTTATATTTTTTCCACTCCTTCCCGTGTTTGTAATTTTGCTCGACACCTGCCCCCCACCCTACACCAATCAAAAAATAACAAAAAATCACCAAACAAGAAATGAGAAAGTAATAATACAAAAACACGAATAAATGAGAAAAGATACTGTGAAGATTCGTGTACCCCCGCTTCCCGGTCTATGAAATTCAAACCGCCAACTCCAATTTGTTCTACTGCGAGACCTCGGCGCCAGCGTGACGACGACGCATATGATCGTGCGAGAAGCGGATGGATCGCTTCTGGCGCGCGAAAGCTCCATTCTTGCAGGTCATGCCGGGGGCGATCGGGCCCATGTTCTGAAGGCGGCCGGACCCGCACTGAGACCAGGTTCCGTCCGCATTGCAAACGATAGCGCCCTCAACGCAAGCACCACCAGCCTCGGGCTGAGCAGGCGGGGAAGGAGCGGGGGTCTGGGTGGTAACGGCCGGCTGGGTGCCACTGGGCTGCTTGGGCTGCGTTGGGGGAGCGGAGGTGTAAGTAGGGGTGAAGGAAGGAGCAGAGCCAGTACCGGTACCAGTTGGCTTGGCGACAACGGTGCTGTTCGGGGGTTTGGCGACACTGCTGCTGCTGCTGCTCGGAGGACTGGCGACACTGCTGCTGCTGTTCGGGGGGCTGGCGACACTGCTGCTGCTCGGGGGTTTGGCGACAACGCTGCTGCTCGAGGGGTTACCGGGGGTTGTTGGTGTTCCGGTGCCGGGCTTCGTATTGTCGCAGGCGACGGGGGTGACCCCCTTTCCGACAACCTCAGGCCCTGGGTTCTTGAATGCGATGGATTCGACGCCCTCCGGGACTGTGCAGCCGTTGCCGGAGTTTGCGCGGAACATTTCCGGGAGGGCTTCGAAGCCCGCGGTGGAAGTCTCCTGGCCAGCGATCTCGACGGTGGCGCACTTCATGTACATTTCCCGGTTGCCGAGCCTGTTGAACCAAGTCCTGTTTTCATTATTAGTCGTCTCCTCCACTTGAGTGATAGTGTGAATAGACTCACCAGGCTACTACAGCCTTGCCCTTAGGAAGGTTAGACGGGACCTTGAAGGTGAGGGGATTGACAGAATCCAAGGGAAACGCCGCTCCAAGATTTTGTGGATCTCTGTCCTGAGGCCCCAAGTTACCAACTGCCTTGATAGGATGATCTCCCTCCCACGACTGCATGACACGGAACTTGGAATCCTTCGTGGGTTTGAGATCGTAGGTGATGGACATCTGACCGGATCCACCACCGTGCACTGCAGTACCCTGGAGCTTGAGCTTCTGTGTACTCCCAGGCTCATATGTTGCCACAACGCCCTCTGGAGCAACGCCATGGCAAGGGAAGTTAGATCCATCGCCTTGTAGAGGATGTTGCTGACTATCACTGGTCTCGACGCTACCACGGATGACTTCAGGAACGAACCACTGCTTTGGCTCGAGCATGACCAAGTGCGCCGAGACAATCTGAGGGAGGAAAGCCGACAAGGCGGCGACGGTTGCTGTTGAGAACTTCATTGATAAACGACTTTTGGTTCCTTTGGTTAAAGAAAAAAGAAGAGAAAAAAAAGACTAGCTTCTTTTTGTCGACGACTTTGTTGGAAAGAGAATGTGATTTGTCCTGGACTTGCAGGTCTGCTATCGCTTCGAGTGATATGGAGATAGTTCGTTAAAAGAATGAGTGGATCGATTGCAGTCCGACAAACTTTTGTGAATTATCTAAATTCTGGAAACCCAGAGGCGGGTTGAGGGTTAACAACATGTAAAACAAAAGTGAAAGAACAAAAAGGCTTGCTATCCGGGCATCGAGATGAGTGGGGAGGACGGGGTGAAAAGGGCAGGAGGGGTGAGGCAGCAATCTTGGTTTTTCTTAGGTTTGTCGGTGGAAAAGGCCTCGGTGATCCACTGTAGAACAAGGGCTCATGATTCACAGACAAAATGGAAAGCAAATAGGGGTGGAGGGGGGGGAGTGGCTGGAAAGCAGACAGTAGGGTGAATATGGGCCACCGAGGGAGGGCTCACCTTAAGTTAAGATATACACCGTAGTAGCCTGGAAGTCCGGTAAGGAATGGAATATGGAATTTATTCACGGAATAGATTCCAAAGAGGGTTGCCGCTGGCGTGTGTGAAAGGTCAAACCTATCGAAGGTAACAAAGAAGTCGTCAAGGGAACGAAGTGCGTTGGTGAAGGGTGAAGGAGAGGAAGAAAAGATACGATGGCGGGGCGGTCCGGGACATCTTATACACCTCCAGGAGAAAGGAGAGGGAGAGGAGGACAACCCATATCAAGCGGGGTCACAAAATGGCCAGGGGGGACGAGTACTCGAGTACTGTACGAGTACCTTGGGAATTTTCCTTTCTTTTCCTTTCTTTGCTTTTTCCCTCCCTATCCTCTTTTTTTTTCTTTTTTCCTAGTATTCGAGTACAGTACGAGTACTCGTACAGGCTTCATCGAATTGGCGGCAAGGTTACCGGTGATTGGTGGTGAACAGCAATTTGTGTCTGGTCTCACTGCAAGGTACTCGTGTGGTCGAGCAGAGGTAGCGGGGGGTTCAGTCATGGAATGATTGTGTGGTGCCTGCAACTCGGGACCCTGTGTGTGCTTGCTGTGATGGCTCAAGCAAACGTACCTGCATCCCGGCATTTGGGTCAGGTCCAGCGGTGGATCTGCTCATCCTTGCCCATCCAGTAGTTTTTGTGTGACCCAGCCCACAATCAGAGCAATCATCCCTTCCTTTGACGTCTGATAGGCGGTGCCATCCCGCAATTTGCCGGCGCGAGATCTTCCATCCTCACACGCTCAAGTGCTGGTAAGAGTACCGGTACTGTAATCGTACTTGAGTATCATACCTCGGCCCTGGACAGAGAGAGTGCGAATTCCAGAGCTCGACTAAGCTTCAAGAGGATAAATCCTCACTTGGTCATCCATCCCATCGCTCGCTCACCCTTGACAGCTTCCTCCCCCCTGAGTAACACTCCCACCTTCCAATCGCCGTACTCGAAACAGGGGAATTTACCCATTTGGGACTGTGGCTGTGGGTATGAAGGGTGGCAATGGACTCGACAAAAATGCCTCTCAGCCCTGATCACTTCAGCTCAATACGGTAGCGGTGCTGCTTGTCCAAGAACTCGAGTATTCCCTTGTACTCGTACACGAGCCACGCTTTCAGCTTTATTTTTTCCGGGGTTGGGTCTATTTAGGGGGTAGCGTTTCAAAAAGACTTTCCCCGCTGGGGCCCTTGCCCTTTTAGGCAAACTTACATTTCTATCCCACTACTTTACAGGTCACAATTCTGGCCACTCGGGCTCGAGCACGGTACTCGTACAGTACTCGTGCAGCTGCTGCTACTGTACCGTGGATTCTAGCGAGGAGGATGTCCAGGGCACAGTGGCTGCTGTAGCTCTGCGCTTGGCAGGCGAATAGATTGCTCGGTCTGACAATCTTCGGGGAGACACTGAGACGGAAGTTCACCCCCTTGACAACGACAACCTTACAATACGGTACAAGGACGAGTACTTGTTGTGCGCATCCCTGATTGCCGCCGTGGTGCGGTCTGGCATTACCAACTCCCAGGTAAGAAGCGCCATCCGATTGGTGGGCGGGGGCGGTGGTTCAACCAAGCTTTCTTGAATGCCACTTCGGTTCAATACCGCTACCGTATCATGACTGGTTTGGGAGACGGACAAGAAGTCCAAATTTACATCTACAACATCCGCATGACCTTCTGGGAAGGGAAACAGCCAACATTGGACAGGCCATCCACTCGACGGTACGGTGCCGTAACGTAGCGGGAATGGATTAGTTAGCGAGGGTGGAAACATGGACGGCGCTGTACAGTATGATTGAAGCGTCTACGGCCCAACCGATGGACCGTCCCAACGAGGGATCAACGAACGAACCCTTTTAGCAGCAGCGGTATTCAAAACCCGCTCGTCCACAGGAGCCGCTGTCTGCACCCCCCGCGAAAGCGATGGTCTTTGGTGACAAAGGCCAGGGATGGGACAAAACAGATATACGGTAACTCGGCACCGCTGTAATCGATACGATAGTACCATATCCAGACATCTACCGGTAGGCCGTGATATCGCAGCCCAAGCACAGTCCAAGTATAGCATACGTATCATACGGTGCTCGCCTCGCACAACGAGCGGCTTCCATGGTACATTACAAGTATCGCACGAGTCGGGTCGGCGCTAGTGCGGGCTTACACACTTCTGCCAAATGAATTTCCCTTGTTTCTTCCGAGTGCGGCAAGTTCATCATAAGATGGCAGTCTCCTCCATGCCTACGGTAGGCTGGCACTCCCTCTGCTTGAGTAACCTCAGCCCCAATCCGACACACGAGAACTCACGCTACGTGTGACCAGGCGCTTACGGAGTACCGGCATTGAACGTAGGCACACAGCGTCCACAAATAGCCACAGCCCAGCTTACCGGTACTGTACCTGCCATGGCTACAACACCATCATCGTAACCGTCATCATTATCATATCGTAATACGGTACGGTACTCGAGTTGTTAGCACTCGAGTAATGATAATATTTTACCGCACGCATAATGCAAGAACTCGACCGACCACTAGGGCAGAGTAAATAATCTCCCAGGCCAAAAAGTGTATCATAGGATATTGCGGCGCGGTGGGATAAGCCGGGGCAGGAAATCATCTCGACAATGCCCTAGTTATTCGAGTATCCAGCTTAATCTTGGCAAAGTCCTCCACCCACAGTAACTGTTTCACGAGCGGAGGCACCCAATATTTCAGTACTATTGTAGGAGTTGTCCGTCTTATCGATAAGTAATGCAAATTTTGGCCCCAAATTCTGTCGGCGATGTTCCCTGCCGTGATTGCAGGGCTGCGGAATCGGGGGCCCTCAAAGGGCAAATCAAGTCCGAGCAACGACCCTCCCTTGGAGGCTTGTTCAATCGTTGATTTGTTCACTCATTCATCCACTCCTCTGGGTCACTACTCCCTGGCGCAGCTAAATTTAATAAGATTTAATGCGACATGTGTAATCCCTGGTCAAGCAATATTGCCTTCCACCCTTTCCTCCCCTCGGGCTCATCAAAAATCTTAATCCTACGGCGCTACAGTTCTTCTATAGACCCGTCGCCGTATCACATAAAATTACCGGCACATCATCACCAACCAGAGAGACCGGAGCGATCGTTGTCCTAACTAACCTTTGCCGAACGGGTTGCCTTTCCCTTGGAGCACCCGCCCGACAATCCACTCCCTTCGCCGCCGTTCCGTATGATGCGTGCGCGTTAGCCACCGCTCGAGGAGGGCATGACACAACCTGGCAGGAATGTAAAGTGTAATGGAAGAATGCATTAACGTGCAATGTATAATGATGGTCCTATTTTCTCGTTCACGAAATGAATGCACTTTGGTCCGAGGGGTTGTCCGGGGGATGCATACGGTAGTGCCTCTTTTGCGCGGTGGTTGGCTTCTCGCTCCCTCCAGGGGTTTGTATGGTGGGTGGCATTGCACGATGGGTATGATACGTCGACTTACGTTTGCCCTGTCGCTGCTGTTGGGGAAGGGATGGAACGGATGATGCGGTGAATACTTGTACTTTGGCATGCCGCGATAGATGGGTGTTGCCGATCTGTTCGGTTACTGCTTGGGGGATTGAATCTGTTATTGTACTGTACATATGACAAGGTGTGATGGTGCGCCCGCCCTGTCGTGGAGAGGGCGAGTATATCTCTGATCGGCACCGCACAGTCACAAGCACAGTCACAAGCGCGGTCACAAGCATCCGCCGAATACCGCGACGGACGATCTGAGAAGCGATGGATGGAGGATACCGGTATTTGTTCACCCGTGAGAGGTTTATTCCGTTTGGCAATGGCGAGCGCTAGGTTGGGCCTTGGGCAGCGTATTCCTTAGGAGTGGGTGGCTGGTGGTGGTGATGCGATGGAAGCGCACGGCATGGGTGAATAAACGGGTAAACGAGAAAGGATCTTCTGCGGTGCGGTAAGAGCAACACGGGGAATAGCCCCAATGTAACTCGCTGCACACTATCATACAGCGCAATACAGTATCATACTGTACTAGTACCACAGTTCTCCGCTCCTTCCCGGAAGAGCCGCGAAAAACCAAAATCACGAACGAGTATTCACACCCCATCCCCCTCCTGCCATCGCACCGGAAACTATGCACTGGTAGGGGTAAACTTTTACGGTAATGATCCCACAACTGGGGACAAAGCAGCTGAGAAAGTATGATCCCATCATGTGATGCATTGTTCTCCTATTGAGAACAGAGCATTCTGTGCATGCGTATGGATGGGTATCGCATTCGAGTGATATTCCAAGATGGGGGATGGGAAAGTGGTGCCTTGGGGACGCTCTACCGTATCTCCTACCCCTAGAGTGCACCCTGCAAGGATCCGAGGCGCAGGTTACCAATCAAAACCCGTCAATGACCACAAATTCGCAGAAGCGCAAAACTCAGACCACATCTAATATTAGCCATGTGGCCCCACCACTGTGGAATGCTCAGGCGGCGCCTTAGTCATCACTGCCTGAGACCCCTCAAGGGGTGTGCTATCATACTCTCACGAGGGGCCTGTCTTTACAAAAGGTATGATTATAATATTATGCAATGTTTATTTAATTGAGAGGGTTCATGAAATGCAGGTACGGTACGGCATGAGCATCATACCGACATGGAGGCTTACTTTAGATAAGGTTTGGCAGTCCTTGAGCCATCACATCATACGGTACCCGAGTATTAAGTTATGATACTATACCCGGGCGAGGCTTATGCTGCACAGCTTACTGTACGAGTACAGTTCGAGCAAAGTATAATATCGTACCCAACGACGATCCATGGTAGGGATAAATTTGAAATCATGCACAGCAGCATATTGTATTATACTCGTACAAGCACTCGTACAAGTAGAAGTAGAAATCGGTGCGGTACGGTAGTAATCCACCATTCTGGAAAGAGAGAAAATTGTTCATGCATTTTCACTTTTTTATTATTATGAATATTATAAACTTTAATTACACCTCGCGTTTCATTCTTTCTTTGCCTTGGTCATTTCCTTCCTTCCTTCCTTCCTTCCTGCACTCTGCGAGGTGACCCGCGAAGCAAGGCAAAACGAGTCGACCTAACTTAATCTTTGAACAGGCCTTAGCGCGGTGTGATGCGATTTTGAAAATATTATTGCAAACTCAATCAGCGAGTAAGGCATTTTGGCGCTGGCGGTTGTTTTTCTTCTTCTATATTCGTCTTACGGTACGGTATTCGAGGCCGCGCGGTGATATCCGGTGGAGGGAGAGGGTGCGGAGGAGGTAGGTAGGTACGAGTAGTACGAGTCCTGGGCGTGACTTCCTAGTCGAGGTGGATTGTGTGTTCGGTCGGGATGTGCTTGTGCTCGAGAGACTTATTAGGTGAAGGACTTTTTTTCTTTGGGTGTTTGTGACCGAATAATGTCCTGGGAAAGTAAATTTTTTTAGTTTTTTAATTTTTTAATTTTTAATTTTTTTTTCAGGCGAAGAAATTGGTTGGGCTCTTTTTTGTCTGGAGGGATGGTGGCGGAATTTGACTGTGAATGGAAAGGGAGGTAAAAATAAAAGAGATAAGAGAATGGGGAGTCGTGGAATCATCTTGGGCTTAACAAAAGATACTATTTAATTTGCATTGCCCTTCAGAAGTGTGTCGTTCCGCGATAACCTCTTAAGCAGAAAAGGAAATGGATATGAAAAAGTTTTTCACGGACAAAGTTCTCTTCTCCTCTACAGTTTGCTGTACGGCGGGGTATGATACCATATACCGACGATACCGTCGGACTCAAGTATGAATGGCCAGTTACCGATCACGGCCACGAGGCCTTGCTCTTGATATTCGAGCTGTGGAGTGGTAAGTCTTCATCATGTACCATACTGTGTATATATAAGCCTCCCCCCATTCCTGGTTTTCCTCTTGTATCGTATCCTATAAGGAACAATATGCACAGTGTTCTCTGAACAATACAAAGTCGAGAGTTACCATAGCTCATACATGCGGTGTGGCCGGACTGAGAATTGCAGTGATATTTTCAGATGGGGTAGAGCACCGTACCGTACTGTACACGGTATCGTATCCTCGCTCTCACGCTGAGTGGTAAAGCATTATATGTATCGCGATGTGATGATGGGTACAGTAGCTTGCCTGTCACTGCATACCGGTGCTGTACTGTGCAGTGCTGTACCTGCATCAAGTGAAGTCCCAGCCGCTGGTGCAGAAACTAGACTAGTTACCCAAGAATTGGAGAGTCGATGCAGCAAGGACCAACTGCCGATGCGCACCTCGATCAATACAATAATCCCAGCTGCTTGCTTGTCCTTCCCACCGACCATTCGATGAATTCACGGCAAGTTGTGCCTTTACAGTACTTCCCAACCAAATACTCGCCTACCTAGGAGGTACGAGTACAGTACAAGTACAGTAGACGTGATACTAGACACTCCCCCTGCCTGCCTATCTGCCTAACTATATAATTGTCTACCGGTAGCGGTTTTGGATCCCCAGTGGCTGACCCATTCCCCACGACCCCATTGGTCGGAGGCTGCTCTGCCGTATTTCCGTGTTACTCGAGTACATGGCACATGGTGGTAACCATCGACCCGTGCGGTAGACGCTCCCACACGTGTTTGCAAAGAGCTTGATTCGTGGAGGCGGTTTTATTAGATATGTTTGTGGGGTCGGAGTTGTACGAGTATCTACGATACGCGTGACCAACGGATATTCGTGCCGAGTTTGTTGAATTGGGACTTTTTTTGAAAGGGGTACAGTACTGTACGAGTACTTGTACCGTAGGCTACTCCTCCCGCGATGATGGCAAATCACCCAACAGGACCTTCCTCAACCATTGGAAGACGTCGTGCGCCGCCTTACTATTCGCATAATGCTACAAGCCTCAAATCTTGCGCCTTGGCCAATGGTTCTACAGTACGAGTACAGTACAGTGTGGATCAGGCACTCGGCCCGCTATATGGCTACCACACATCTCCACAAATTCCGTCAGTCAGTCAATCAATCAATCGACCGCGCGGGTTACTCACCCTCCAAGATGCCCCCGGTGGGTAGTTGTACAAGCATCACGGCAGTGACCGAGAAGTCGCCTGAGGGCGAATGGGATGGTATGTACAAGTATCCTCTACGATACCAGGCTTAAGGGGGTACAAGTAGGGTTCAAGTTTGTCATCTCCCGGGGTAGCATACCCAGTACCGTATGCACCGGGGGAGTGAGCACAGTACAAGCAAAGTACGGTAGCTTATCCCGACCACCGGCGCGGGTAAGATGAAAAGGGAAAGAGCGGGCAATGGTGTTTGTATCATACGGAGTACTAACTGTCGAAAGTTCTGTGCTGGTTCTGGATAATCTTGTCTCCTTCTCTAAAGGTTTATAGTTTGTGGATGGGAATGTTTAGTCTATTTTGTAATCACCCCAAGTAAGCGGATTGACAACATTCCTTTGCCCCTTCATCTTCATGAAAAAGCGTACGGTTGTTCCTTCGCTGTCGGGAGGTTGAACCGGAAGTGTTTGTCGCGTGGCCTTATAGGAGTATAATGTTCATCCCGCTGCAACTTTTGGGGCTTGCCTTAATGCCCGCGGTGGGTATTCATATCATAAAGCTTGAACGCGCCCCTTCGAAAGGGGGATTACATAATATCTTATGAGATCAGTGGAAGAACCATTAAATTTTCTATCATATTCATTTTATTTTAGGCCCATGTTTGGCGCGTACGATTAACTGTTTTTTTTTTTTTTTTTTTTTTTTTTTTTTTTTTAAAAAAAGGGGGGAATCGACGAGAATGCCATTCAGAATCTGAAGTAAAATGGCACGGTATTTCTGGGAGTGAATGTGTTTTAACAGGGTATCCAACCGTATTTTCTAACGAGAACCAATCTCATCATTCTGATCATCGCATTGTGAATCCCATTGCCATCAAAGAGCGATCTATCGGGTTGGGGCAATAACAAGGTATCGACGAGGAGGACAGTATACCCAAGCACGATAAAAAGCGATCGAGAAGGAATTGCGTAATCAAATCAACAACCTGCGCATCACTATCATCAATCCATATCGACAATAAATTAACTTAGATTATATAATATATTTTTACCGGAAATACGACCAGGCAAACATGGCTGTAATATATATATATATATTATTTTACCGAGGCACAAGGGTACAAGTGCTCGTACAAGTATCCTCATGCCTCCATGGACCTCCCGGCAAGCTTACCAATTTACGAGTAATATATAATGCTGTAGCATGTTCCTGTCCACCGGGCTGATCCATCTTGTGGGGAAAGTCATTTTCTTTCTTTCTCCCAGGGCCGTGGCTTGACGTGCGGCACAGTTGCTTTCGTAATAGCATTGATACGTACCTTATTCAGCCACCGGGATTATATCCGCATCATTTTACCACCGGGGCTGGAAAAGAACTTGGGAGTACTGTAGAGTGGAATTGTGGCACCGTGACACGGGCGCTTAATACTCGAGTAGAGTACAAGTATGATAAGTTATTTGTACTCGCGCATGGCCATAAATGGCGGAGAAAACTTTGATCGATGTGGAAGGCAAGAAACGTGGCTTCGCAAAAGTCGGGAAAATCAAGACGGGTCGCATTGCTGCTTACCATACTCTTCCTCCGGGGACGGGAAATTGGAGATTCTGAAGGGATACTATACTATACTCGGAGTCTCGAGAAATCCCTATGGGACTGTACAGTACTGAACACAATTTCGTGATGCCTAGCACTGCCCCGGCGTCCTCCTCCATTTTGCAATGTAATGTAATCTGAGTTACCTGGTATCCACTCCGGGTCACCATATCTACCAGTCCTTGAGTCCTCCACTAATACCGACCGACCGCTAACTATGGTACAGCATAGGATCTTGCTGGTCTGTTTTTCTGCCCTTATGTCAATGCGCGAGTACTGTACGGTAGTGCGCATATCTGATCTGATCTGATCTGATCTGGCCGACCTCCGCGCACCCGGCACTAGCACTATATAGCACTGGCAGACTACTCGTACAGCACCGTATTCTCCTTACTTCAATTTTCTTTCCCAAAGCGGGGAACGAGAACAAGGCAATCGATCAGGCACCGTGGTTTGTGAAACGGTCGAATAAAAGCTTGGTGAGCCTTTTTTTCTTTCTTTCTTTTTTTTTTTTCCGGTATGATATATAATTACTCGAGCGCTGCAAGGATTTCTATGCAACTTCTGGGTGTGTGTGGGCAGGCGTTTATCTTTTTTGTCATTAATTCGTTCACGACCGGGGATTAGTGTGTTGGGGTCTATCTGTATGAAACGGGGTTGGTGAGCGGATGCGGACTGGGGGTACGAGTACGAGTGAGTACAGTAGGTTTGCTTGCTTGCGTGCGTGTGGGGGGGGGGGGGGGGGTGGTTTTCTCAACTCTTGAAGAGGTTTGTCAATGTTTGTGAACTTTCGCTTTTGCGGCGGTATAGTACAGTACTCTAACTCTTCAGCGGTGGCATCACGGGCTGGCACTCGAGGGGGTTTTGTCATAGCATGCGGTATCAAAGTTGAATGGGCTGCAAAGTTATTTTTTACTCTTTGAGTTTTATTACACCGTTTCAGGCAAACTTGGCACGCTGCGTGGGAACGGGTAGACTTACCGTCGCTTTTGCCTTGCTAGCTTTTCGCATGAGTTAAGCGCGGTGGTCGAGAGGTTCCCAGGTCGTACGCCCCCCGTCCCGAAACACAAGTGTTCATTCACCATATATGACTTGGCACCTGAGATGCATCACACCCCATCACTCGCTCACGATGGAATTCGCGCCGTGGGTTTTTATCATATCGTACATATCGGGCGGCGGGATATGGTACGATGACTTAGTGCGAACTTGTCTGGAGTCGGGTTGGTACGAAAAACGCTTTAGAGCTCAACGCAGGGGAAAACCCTGTTTGGGGATTTTGGCTGAGCGGTTGAGCAGCGCCTTGCGGATTAGCGTATTGTGAGTCTTGCTCTTGCGAATACTCCTACACCGCAGCACTCTCGTGCTGCGTATCATACCAAATCCTCGTATCTACAAGTTGGGCATTCGAAATACATTTGTTGTGTTGGGGTTGATTAACCAGCGCTTTCCAATGCACAGCACGTGTCCCCAACCGCGGACTACTGGTATCATACACTATTACTCAGCCCCGGGACGCAGTGGAAGATATCGGCGTCCGGTATTGTGGTCTACCTTGCAGCAGCGGCATTTTACGATACTGCACGGGTGGTGTTCGGATACTACTGCGGTTTGGAGTCCCCACTGTAAACGCATATCTTGTGATTGGTGGCGTATCAGATAGTAACTATGTTGACTTTCTTCTGTCTTGAAGCTTCACGTACCTGTGCATAGCACTTTACCGGTGTAGAGCTTGTACATTCGGAATGATGGGATAGGATCATAAGTTAACTTTTGGAGCAAGTCATTGTCATGATTTCCTACTCTGGGGTACCACTTTTGAGCATCCGGTGCGAGTAGGAAGTTCAGTGCTCTCCAAGTAGCGGAGGTTGACAAAACCTGCCGGGGAGGGGTAGCATGTGTTAGCTGTGATGATCAAGGAAAGATAGAAAGAGCTAAGAGCTATGATGTGCTTGGTCTTGATGGTGGGAGAATTTTATCTTACGATGGGGTGGGTGGGTGGGTGGAGGTGGACGTGAGAGAGAAGAATGGGGGAAAATTGTAGGAATGGACAAAACTGTGGGAATCAAGCAGCATGAGCTCTCCTCCGTTGATTCCTGCGGTGCACTAGCTCTCATGGGTATAGTATGTATGTCTATTTCTAATTTATTCTAATATATATGGGGCTACAATCCGCCCCTCTTATGATACAGCATGGTTGTTATAGTGTCAAAGTAGTATGATAATGTAGGTGTCAATCATTGATAGGCTGGAAATAACTTTGACCAGAGCACATGAGAAGAAAAAGGTAAAGGGTGCATATATGAGGAGAAGGGAGTGTAGGGAAGCACAGGTGGACGACAGGTGGACACAGAATTAAAGAAGAAAAAAAAACCGGACTGGATGACAACAAGGAAGGTGAAGAGGGACAAAGCAATTTAGAAGCACCAACGAGACACACTCTGAGGGCACCAGACGGAGGGGTAGCACCTGCGACCGCTCACAGAACCACATACGGAGGATTCTCTGTAGCATCCTGTGGTTTTGTCTTGTCACCTATGATCCTATGGTGGAATGGCGCGTCAAGTAGAGGAAGGGAAGAAGTATCGGGGTTTATTCTTAGATATAAAAGCATTCGGGTCCCATTGGATGGGGGTTCGGATAGTGCACGGGGTTTAGGGGGATTGTTGTGTATCGGTAGATCAAGTCAGTCCGTCTCCGAAGCAGTCTTGCGATTCCCATATTCCCATTCCTGACAGCCCACAAGAGCGGTGTTCGGCCATCTAGGGTATTAGCTATGTTTGGATTGGCGTCGTCACGTTCTAGCAGCAGCCTCACGACTCCCTCGTGCCCATTCTCGACAGCTGACAAGAGCGGTGTTCGGCCATCTAGGGTATTAGCTGTGTTTGGGTTGACGTCGTCACGTTCCAGCAGTATCCTCACCACTCCCTCATGCCCATTCCCGGCAGCCCACGAGAGCGGCGTTTGGCCATCTAGGGTATTAGCTGCGTTTAGATTGACGTCGTTACGCCCCAGCAGTATCCTCATGAACCCCTCGTGCCCATTCCTGGCAGCCCACAAGAGCGGTGTTCCGCCATTTGGGGTACTGGCTGTGTTTGGATTAATGTCGTTCCGTTCCAACAGTATCTTCACGATCCCCTCGTGCCCTTCTCTGGCAGCCCACGAGAGCGGTGTTAGACCATATAGGGTGTTAGCTGTGTTGGGATTAACGTCGTTCCGTTCCAACAGTATCTTCACGATCCCCTCGTGCCCTTCTCTAGCAGCCCGGGCGAGTGCTGTATAGCCATGAGAATCGGTTGCTTGTACATCCCATTTGTTCGTTTCCAATAAAGCAGCTGTTATTTCCTCGCACCCAAGGAATGCGCCACAGTGAAGCCCTGTAAACCCTCTGGGGGTGTCTTCGCGGTCAAATGGCAACTCCCAGAAGTTCATCCGATCCAATAACAGCATCTTCGAAGATATGTGCTTATCATATCCATCAAGTAGCTTCAATGCGAGATTTTTCACACTTTCAGTCGTTTCCCGTCTCGCATGTTCACCCCAGTAACAAGAAGCATAGTGTACAAAAGGGATGGTTGGTGGAGCCCAACGAAGAGTAGGCGAAATGTCCCTGACTTGGCGAAAGTTGAGGTAGGTTAAGCAGACCTCCGCAATCATCGAGTGGGCCTGAGGGAACAAGTTAGGATTGTGGGAGAGGTACTCTTGAAGAGTGTAGTGAACAAGGCGGATGGTGCATGAGGACTTCTTGTTGGAATATTGTCCCTGAGCTATCGTTTTCACACCTACATTGGTTTCATCTAAGATCTTCATGAACTTTCGTTATACCTTACTTGATGGCTGAAACTATGTTCACCCTGTTGTTTCTGTACTGTTTTCTCTCTCTCCTTGCAGTGAAAATTTCTCTCTTGTTTCTTTCATGTTTCTTACTTGTTTCGGTGGGACAAGACTTTTGTCCCCTTACCGGAGATGAAAATTTTCATCCACACAGGCACCGAATTGGATGTGGATCATCTAGTGTTAAAAGGGCCTTATTATCTTCTTAGAAATATATGCGAATTCTGACCTTTCAATCGTGCGTGCCCGAGATCATTACTACCACCGGATTCTATCTATCTCTCTTACCCATATTTTCCCTCTATTCAGACTACCGAAAGCTTTGAATTTACTACAGGTTATGAGCCCGGATTGACGCTGCAAAGCCGAAATCCTAGCCCACTATCCCTGAGTAGAGAAAAGAAAAATTCCAATGATGTCCGAAGACTCCAGTAACAATGCATACACCGATAAACGATTCCGCTGCCCTCTTCTGACGGAAAAGAATTACCCAACCTAGGAGAGAAGTATCAAAATGCGCCTCATTGCTAAAAACTGTTGGGAGATTGTTCTTGGTGATGAAGAAGCCCCCAATTCCCCTGTTCTTGCTGACGGTCCCTCACGTGCTGCTGAAACTGCATATACCCTTGCGTTAAAAGAGTATAAGACTGAATTGGTAGACTTTAGAAAAAGAGAAGGAAAGGCCGCCTCTATCATTAACTCTACCCTCTCCTCTGGCGTTGAGTTTTATGTTAAGGACACAATTAATCCTAGAGAAATGTGGAACGTTCTTCAGAACAAGCTTACATTAGTAGACAACTGGGGCCTCCAACGTACACTCAAGCGGGACTTCTACAAGATGAGCTACGACGGTAAGGAGACGATCACAACATATATAAACCGTCTTCGGGTATTTCAGCAACAGCTCCAAGGAACAAACAACGAGATCTCGAACAACGAACTTGTGAACCGAATAATGACCTCGCTTCCCAAAAGCTGGGAGCATCGAATCATCACCCTAGATGATAGACGAGATCTTACGCTTGACGACTTGGAGCGTGCCCTCCGGAGTCACCAAGCAAAGATCGCCGATATACCGACGCAAGCTACGAAGGCCTTCACGGTTACTAGGCAGGCTAGCTACCAACGAGGCAGAGGAAGAAGCTACCGTGGCCGCGGTAGAAGCTTTCGACCTATGGACCGTGGAGGTTTCGAACGCCGTATCGGGTCTTGTTGGTACTGTCTCAGGCCAGGACACTCACAGAATAACTGTGATATTAGAAAAAAGGCAGACGACGCAAAGAGAGATCGGATACGACGTCAGACAGGCAAAGAATCAGAGTCTGGCAGGACAAGTGCTAGTATATCGCTTGCCGATACCCATGCCTTGATGTTGAAACGAGAGTCAGAGAAGTATGCTCCTGGTGATTGGTTCATCGATTCTGGTGCTACCGACCATATGTGCAATGAACATAGTAACTTCTTCTCGCTGAAAAGATTGTCTTCATTGATCCGCGTTGTGTTGGGTGATGGGACAATAGTCTACGCATATGGGGTGGGATCGATTCATCTAAGTCCCCAAATTCTTCTAAATCAAGTACTCTACGTTCCTTCTTTAGGAATGAAGCTACTCTCCGTTAGTGTGATCACACGACTTGGATATCAGGTTATCTTCAACAACTTAGGTTGTCAAGTCTGGAAGGAAGAAAACGAAATCCTCTCAGCCGCACTAGAGGGTAACCTGTTTAAGGTTAACCAAATACGTCTAAACTTGTGTAGGATAGCAAATGTCAAAACGAATAACGTCATACCGGTTGCATTAACGTCACCTGCAAGAGGAATCGACTTGCAACTTTGGCATCAACGATTAGGGCACCTGAATACCGCTGACGTACGACGTTTGGAGAACCTTTCTACAGGACTTCGAATCAACAAATCCGAACGAGCATCTTCCTTGTGCGGTCCTTGCCTTGATGGCAAACAGCAACGGTCATTTAACCGGAAGAACGTTTCTTCACGGGTATTGGAGAAATTGGCCTTGGTCCATTCTGACTCCTGCGGACCTTTCCCTACGCCTTCCATTGCGGGAGCAAAGTATTTTATTATTTATGTTGATGATTATACCCGTATGGTATGGTGTTACTTCTTAAAGCAGAAGGCTGCTTCAGAAGTATTGGATATATTTAAAACGTTTAAGGTGCTGGTTGAGAAGCACTCCGGGAAGTCAATCCTCCGTTTTCGCTGTGATAATGGCCGTGGTGAATATGATAATTTGCTGTTTCAGAACTTTCTCGCCTCTGAAGGAATATCCTACGAACCATCGGCTCCATACACACAGCATCAGAATGGAATCAGCGAGCGAACTATTCGAACCGTTATGGAACGAGCACGGACTATGCTTCTTGAGTCACAACTCGAAGATCGTTTCTGGGCTGAGGCAGTTAACACCTCAGTCTATCTCCATAATCGTTGTCCTACGCGAGCCCTTAATGGAGGCACCCCGTACGAGGCCTGGCATGGAATGAAACCCGCCTTGCAACATTTACGACCTTTTGGTTGTAATGCTTACGTCCATGTTCCAGTACAGCGTCGCAAGAAGCTCGATGCAAAGTCGCGACTTTGTACTCACCTTGGATATGTCCATAACACGACGAAACTGTGGCGGGTATGGGACAATGCCAGCAGCCGAATTGTTCAGGTTGCCAATGTGGTATTTGACGAGAATAGATTTAGTGGTCGTAACCATACACATTCTCTGCCCCCTTTGAGTACACTGTTGGTTGATGAAATTGACTATACTACTGTCAATGATGTGTTCACAGAAGACGGTAGTCTACTGAGTGAACCGACCAGTGGCAATACAACTTCACAGTTGTGCCACGATGGTCTTCCTGAAGTTGATGATACTTCAGGTGGAATGTGCACCAATGCATTCAAGGATAGGGTCGGTGCGTCCGATGTGCCGAATCCTGGTACTCTTACCCACGCTTCACCTATGCCTACAGGAAGCAGTGAGGTAGTAATGCCCATGACTTTGAACAGCATGGCACCTGAGGAAGGCGAGTCCACTACTTCTCACAGAGTGGCTCACGATAGGCATCAATTACCAGCTCCACGAAAGTCCACGCGAGCTCGGAAGCCTTCCTTTTGGTTACGGGATAGTGTCACTTTTGCCGCGTGGTCAACTGTGCGCGAGGACCCCATGTCGTATCGCGATGCCCTTGATGGCCCAAATCGCAAGCAGTGGCAAATGGCAATTAGAGAAGAGTTTAAGTCTCATATTCAGAACGGTACATGGGAGCTTGCAGAGCTCCCACCAGGAAAGAATGAAATCTCTTGCAAGTGGATTTTTAAGCTAAAGACAAACGCAGATGATTCTACGAGATTTAAAGCTCGGCTTGTAATCCGCGGATTCGAGCAAGTACCTGGTATTGATTTCCACGAGACCTTTGCCCCGGTGGCCAAGTTCGTCACCGTTCGTGTTCTGCTTGCACTTGCCACCCACTACGATTGGGAAATCGAGCAGATGGATGTTAAAACGGCATTCCTGCATCCGAAATTGCAAGAAGAGGTCTTCATGGCAATTCCGGAGGGATATGCAGAGTATTCGGATATGCCACATGCTGCGGGAGAATATCCGGTTGTGCGTTTGTTGAAAGCACTCTATGGTTTGAAGCAAGCACCACGAGCTTGGTATGAAGATATAAATAAGTTCTTCACAGAAGCAGGCCTGTCAAGGTCAAGTGAAGATCATAGTTTATACTTCTCCGCTGATATGATAATTATTCTTTATGTCGATGACCTACTTCTATTTGCTAAAGATATGCAATCTATAGGACGCATGAAAGCGAAGCTTGCTACAGCTTACCATATGACCGACCTTGGACCAATTCGACAGTTTCTTGGTCTACAGATCAACCGAAATCGCAAAGCTCATTCCCTTGAACTCTGCCAGTCATTGTATACACAAACTGTTCTTACCCGCTTCCAGATGTCCGATTGCAAGGAAATATCGACCCCGATGGAATGCAATCTTCAATTCCCTCGATGCCTCGATGACACTGAAATCCATGATAGGCCAGCCTATCAATCTAAGATTGGAAGCATTATGTACATGATGCTTGGAACCAGGCCGGATCTTGCATTTACGATATCAGCCTTAAGCAAACATAATGACCGACCCTCGCGCTCTCATCATATCGCACTCCAGCGAGTCTTCCGCTACATTCAACATACCCGGAATACTGGACTACGATATCAAAGTTCAAATGCAGAACTTGGAACTTTTCCGAAATCGATCTGCTATACGGATTCAGACTGGGCAGGTGATACCAGTAATCGGAAGTCCACTGGTGGATATGTGTTTCTCCTCTGTGGTGGGGCGATATCATGGAAAACGAGAAAACAAGATGTTGTTGCGACGTCAAGCACGGAAGCAGAATATGTTGCATTAACAGAAGCTACTAAGGAAGCTATCTGGTTAAGGCGATTGCTAATAGAATTAGAATCTCGAGTTGCGACTGGCTCTACGCTCAATATAAAAGGCAATCACTTCCACGGTATTGACGAACAGTGGGAGTTACTGAATAGTAACAACATCACTGAACCAAGTATTTCCCAATCCCCATGGTCTTCCTCACAACCTCAGATGATCTATGCCGATAATCAGGGAGCTATTAAGCTCTCTGATAATCCTCAGTTCCATGCACGTACGAAGCATATCGACATACGGCATCACTTTGTTCGATCAGCACGAGACCGGAAGGAGGTAACTGTAACCTACATTCCAACGGCCGACATGACTGCCGACATTCTCACCAAAGCTCTTACGAAGGAGAAGCACTTGCTACATATGAAGGGAATGGGAATGGTAGACCTCTTGTAGGAAGGAGTACATGTTTTTGTTCTTATGTTTATTCCTTTCCTTTTTATACCCGACACTCTTTTTCCCAGCAAGAACTTTTTTCCCAATGGGTTTTGCCTTGCCTGGTTTTTAATGAGGTCGTGGTAATTTCGTTTATCGTTTTTCTTGGTTGACTGAATTTTTCAATCGATACTACAGGGAAGTGGGAGTGTTGGAATATTGTCCCTGAGCTATCGTTTTCACACCTACATTGGTTTCATCTAAGATCTTCATGAACTTTCGTTATACCTTACTTGATGGCTGAAACTATGATCACCCTGTTGTTTCCGTACTGTTTCCTCTCTCTCCTTGCAGTGAAAATTTCTCTCTTGTTTCTTTCATGTTTCTTACTTGTTTCGGTGGGACAAGACTTTTGTCCCCTTACCGGAGATGAAAATTTTCATCCACACAGGCACCGAATTGGATGTGGATCATCTAGTGTTAAAAGGGCCTTATTATCTTCTTAGAAATATATGCGAATTCTGACCTTTCAATCGTGCGTGCCCGAGATCATTACTACCACCGGATTCTATCTATCTCTCTTACCCATATTTTCCCTCTATTCAGACTACCGAAAGCTTTGAATTTACTACACTTCTCGACAGTGACGAGCCCTAGAGAGCATGCTAGAAGCGTTTCTATTGCAGGAATATTCCGAATATTCAAGTCGATAGATCCTTCTTCCACTCCCAGGGCGTGGCACAACTCTTCGACATGTAATGGCCGCTCCGCATGCGACACCCACATTAGAACATCCATCCCGAGTTTCGATCTACTTCTTTGCTGCGCCTTCACTCGTGATAGGGTTGCGGTGTAAGCGTCACCCAGACCCTCCCCTTTTGTCATCTCGTCCAGCCTTTTCCTTCTTTGATGGAGGGTAATCTCTCCCAGGATTGCATCAATGTTTAGAGAAACGAGAAGGAAACTAGGCACCATCGTTAGTGAACAATAGCTCTCACTTATATTGGGAATGTACTTGATATTCTTGCTTACATTTCCGAGATCTTCTCTGGAATGATTCTCATAATATCGGCGCGCAATTCGTTGTCCATTGCATTGGGGTCAGTGTCACGGTCTAGCCTCATCTCCAGATAACTCTTAATATCATTTTGGGTAGGGCGAATAGGTATTCTGATCGCCTTGCTAAAATATTTCATGATTTCGTTATCGATATGGGACCTCCCCGTGAGGAATATTCGTGTATTTGGTGACACCCGGACGATTTCTTGCAGTGACTCCAGGAGCTCCCGTCGGTTCTTGGGGGTGGATTCGTCTAATGCGTCGATGCATATAAATACCCGATGTAATGGTCTAATGATCTTCTTAAGAATTTCTATTAGATCAGGAAGCAGGAGGCATCGACCACCGAACTCTTTTTTGGCACTTAGAAACGCCTCGCGTATATTTTCCGGGACTTCCCCTCTGGTGATAAGTTGCTTGAGGATGGCGCCCAACATATTTGCACCGGACTGTTCCTGTTGGGCGAGGAAATCGCAGTATAATCCCACGACCGCAATGTCTTTTCCCCTAGCCTCATCACAGAGGCTATCAATCACAAGGGAGCTATATTTGCCGGTGGTCAGCGATGTCTGCATTATCTTTTTCTAGACAAGAGGCCTTCCTACCTAAGATAAGTTTTCCCCACTCCTGGATTCCCGTAGCAGAACAACACTTGTTCAACACAACCATTTTCCATATCGCTCCATTTTTTGAACTCGTTGGTTTCTAGTACCCAGTTCCCAACGCCCTTGAGTCGCTCAGTTCGCACACCTTGGTGCCGTTGCAGTGGTTCGAGTGGTGATAACCACTGCAAAATTTGTTGTCTCTCGGCGCCTATTTCTGTGTTGAAGTTGACAGTGTTGAACGAGTTGATGTTACCGGTGACCAGTTGGTGTCCTGACGACATCTGCGCTATAGTCTATTTTCTGAGTTCCGTTTTTTGTGAGAGAAAGAGTGAGTTTGTGCGCAATAAGAAGTGTCTGTCAGAGTTCGAAGGAATGCTGAAGACCTGATGAGGGGCGCGGGTAATTTGCCAGGCTCTCGGGTCACACAAGTACGATATCCGTTGGTCCAATCATTAGCCTTAATTGCTGTTGCTCCAAAGTACGGTACAGGTAGACTGAACCTTGCTGGCCTGCTGAACGGATTTGGCTTGAGTAAAAACTGGCATCAAAATCTTCAGCTAAAAATGCAGCTTATCCGCCTTGTGCCCGTCATTTGTGGTTTCTGGTCATGTGGAGCACGGTGCCCGAGCATCTTGCCCACGATACTGCGCCTCAGGTGGAGGTGGGTGCTGCACCACCCCACCAGTTAAGAGGTATTTATTTATCAGCTGCAGTGATTTAATTAACTTCTCCATGCCACAAACGCTTGGAGAACCTGGTGGTTAGGAAGACGAGTCTTTACCACGCCTTGCTCTAAGGGCTTAACACTTCACCGAACTTAAAATACGCAGTGTTCTCGAATTTACTGGCTATTTTGTTTGCTTGCACTGAACCCACCGTCAGGAGGATTCAGAATTCACTCTCGTGACTGTTCGAATTGGCGTGAAAGGTTATCCGACACCATTCCACCATAGCTCTCTTTAATCCGATTGATGGCGGTTCTTATTTTGCCCTTTTTCGTTTATTAGCTCACATTTTCCTACTCGGAGACCATACCCGAATTGGCACCTCGAGCCCTTGGGAACTGGAGTTTTTGGGCTCACCATTCCATAATAAATACAAAAATTTACCTGAAAGATTTCGATTACTCTATTCCCGATCTGTCTTTTGTTCTATTATGATCGTACCACCATCGAGGGGTTTGTCAGGGACTCAGGGACGGGGGAGGAGGTGGTTTTCCTTCTTGGGAAATTTATTAATGCTAGCTCGTTGTGTTCAGCTGCAACACTTCTATCCCCCATCTGTAGAGTATTATACGGCGCAGTATACTAGGGAGTGGGATGTAGTGCACCACTGAAATGGATTTTTTTTTTTAGTCGTGATACATAACTTATGATAAGAGGAAAGCGTCGATCCCATTTTTATCTCTTGAATTATGTTCTAGCCCGTGTTGACGTTAACCCTCTTACCACCCGTGTCTTTTTTACCAAGATCCACCTTTTTATTCTTCATTGGGAAATCCAATTGTGAGATTGAGGGGCACTGTGCAATACAGTGACTTAGGTTTTGTATTTGGAAGGCTTCCGTTAAAGATCCAAAAACGATAAGGGATTTTTGGTTCATATAGACAATGAGTCTAACCTCGTCCGAGGTGCCGAATACACCGCTCTCCCGAATTGAAATATTACATATGCAAAGAAAACCATTATTGGAATATGACCACTTTTTAGGGCTGTTGTAGTAGGGGATTTGGAGTTTTGTGAAGTCGCATGGATCCACAGCATGACTTTATACTTGGGATACTGGAATATGGAGGTCCATATCCATGTGTGACCATCTACTGTTGGTTAAGCACTGGCATAAATTAGCAGACACTTCTCGGCGTGACTTAGCGCCTTCGGGATAATTGGCTCCACGAATAAATAGGAACTTCGGTTCTCTATCACAACCCCACCCCCCCCCCCGTACCCCTCATAACATACAAATATCAAAACTTATCCCCCCTCATATAACTTGACGCCCAAGATACATCATCCCCTGCCACTCGCTCGTAGAAGGGCTGGAATGGTAAGTTTACAACGGGGGAATTACTGTAAACTTGTCTGAAACCGGTTGGTCAGGTCGGTACGTGAAAAGCACTTTAGCTTGAATTGGGGATGTGAGAGGGGGAAGGGAAAGCCCAGTTTGTGTTTCTAGCTGAGCAATTGACCTACGCTATTGCGGGAGAGTGCATCGTATTGTGGATCCACCTTGATCTTGCTTTGAACATCCTCTTGCGCACCCTCCTTATGCTTCCGAAGCCTCGCTTTCAGGTCTCTTGTATAGCTATTCTCCATTTTCTGCTGGTTGGGTGTCCAAAGTCCGTTTTTTGTAAGGAAAGTTGTTCGGCCGGCGCTTTCCATGATATGTGCTATAATGGCAAAATGCTGGTGCAATATTGTTCTGTCCTAAATTATATATTGGGAGGTACAGTTGTGCCTTGCAGCTGTTGAAAATCACGAAGCTTCCACTGTTTGGAGGATGAGGCGAAGGTTGTTTGAGCGGTTAGTGCAAGGAGAAGTGTTTGGAAGGTTTTAGCAATTAGCACTAGGGATACCGGAAGTAACAGGTTATGCTTTGGAGGTCTAAAAGGCAATAAGGTGTTGCACTATGGAGACTTCGGAAACCGGAGAAGGAGCACGACGGTATCAGGACTGTCTGGAACAGCTATAGTTTAGGGGAAACGTTTTGGGAGATGTTTGAATGAGTCGAGCGATAGGAATGGTGTGGCATCATGATGAAAATGCGGTATGGAATTCTGCGAGGTGGATGGACAAGGAAGATGTTTGCAAAGGAACAGTTTATGTTAGAAATGAGCGAAGTGCAGATTGGTCTTGATGAATTCAATCAGGTTTGAATTGAGTCTAATTGTTGAGTAACAAGATAAAGAGATTGAGCAATAAGTTGAGAAGAGAAAGTAGTTTACAGGAGCCATAGACTAAATAGGGGCAGTGTTTGTTCTGTTCTCCAGCATGTGTAGGTTGGGTGTTTAGGTGTGTACGTAATTCACAGTATTGATATTCCATCTACCTCTTACCGATGGTGTATCCCGTCTGTGTAGTGAACCCTTGATTCTGCTTCTTCTGTACCCCCTTGAACCCATAGCTTTTTGTTGGTATTTCTAACATTTTATGTATATATAGGACACCTCCGGCAGCATAGAAAGAACAGGGATCGCAGATACTCTCTACCTATCATAGCCTTATTATTTGAGCAGCCGCATTTTACGCTACGGTATGAGTGGCGTAATACTGTATGATAACTTACCGTCTTATGCGAATACTACTGGGAGTTAGGGTCCGGAGTGTAAATGTATGTGGTGTGATTGATGGCGCTGTAACATATAATAGCTTTAGGTTGATTTTTTGTTTTAGGACTAAGCTGACGTTCGTGCTTAAAAACTTTTTTTACAAGCTCAGACGGCGCATTGGTTATGATGGGGTTATAAGCTAACTTTTAGAGCAAGTTATTGTCCTGGTTTCCTACTATTAAAGTACCGCTTTTTAACATCTGATACATATAGAAAATGGAGTGACCTCAGATAGTGAAGGTTCACAAGACCTGCAAGGAAGGGTGAACGGGAGGGGGAGATTTAGAGGCAAGGGCAGCAAGTGTTAACTGTGATTATAATGGAAGGATGGTGGGACCTAAGAACTATGGTGTGTTTGGTCTTGATGGTGGGAGAATTCTGTTCTTCGACAAGCTAAGTACAATCACTAGACAAAATTCTTGGTGATGGCACCATCTGATACGCTGTCCGTGCTCTACTCTAAGTTACAAGGAGATCCTATACTTTCTTCGCAAAGCAAATGAGTGTGGGCATTGGATGAAAAAAACTATATACTGTAGACTAGAAATTAAGCTAGAACAGTACACCAACCCTCCTTCTAATATTCGGTATACTAGCCTTGCGCGTTGACCAGGGCAGCAACCTTAGGGCATTAAGAAACAAAGTTTCTGCAAGTAGGTATCAGGTGTCTAAGATGGTCACCAAAGGTTAGCTGGTTAGCTAGTAGGAGGGGCATCTTCGGGGCCACCTCTATCACCTCATCCAGGAGGGAAGTCGTGAACAATCAACAATCCCACAAGGCCAGCAGCAATAGATATCTTTTGGGTGTAGTGATTCCAGGTGGCTAGTCCGGACCGGGGTCCGGATGATGGGTCGGTAGTCCGGCCAGTCCTGGCATAGTTTCAAGCAACCTGAATCAGTCTGGTTGAAGTTACCCATGGCTGCCAAAGTCCAGCGGTGCCCCCCCAAAAAAACCGTATAGTTAAATCTTGCAGCAGGCCCAGCCGACACCCGAAGATGTCCAGCCAACAGCCGAAGATGCCCATGCAAAACCAACGGATGTCCACGTATAGCCATCAGATGCCCAGGCTAAGCCCGGCTTCTGTTTTCAAAGTTGCTTTCCTGCAGTCTAGCTAGGCCATCTATGGAAAAGCCTGGGTCAAACCGGCCATACCCAAAGCTGGGGGAACTTGTTGCTTAATTTAGTGTTCGGGGGGTGAAAAAAACCATCCTCCGCAATCTGTCATCTACCATTTTTACTTCTGATATGAAGTGGAATTCTTAATGACCAAACTTGGATGGCGTAATGGTACTGTTAATATAACTTTTGAGTGGTGATTCTTTGGTGGGTGACACTATCCTCTCATTACAACCTTTCTAGCATAAATCACGGATGACTCAGCATCACCAAGATTTTTGTCTAGTGACTGTAAGTGAGTGGAGGTGGAGGAGAGGGAGAAGAGGGGGAAGAGTGGGGGAAAGTGGAGATGTGGACAAAACTCTGGGAATCAAGCAGCATGAGCTCCCCTTTTTGGATTCCTGCGGTGCACTAGCTCTCATGGGTATAGTATGTATGTCTATTTCTAATTTATTCTAATATATATGGGGCTACGATCCACCCCTCTTATAATACAACATGGTTGTTACAGTATCTGAGTAATGTGATAATGAAGGTATATGTAAGGTCAATCATTGATAAGCTGGAAATAACTTAGCCTAGAACGCATGAGAGGAAAAAAGATAAATAAAAGCGTGCATGAATAGAGGGGAGGGGGTGTGGGGGAGCACTGGTGGACGATGAATGGACACAGAATTGAAGAAAAGGCCGGACGGGATGACAACAAGGAAGGTGAAGAGGGACAAAGCAATTTAGAAGCACCAACGAGACACACTCTGAGGGCACCAGACGGAGGGGTAGCACCTGCGACCGCTCACAGAACCACATACGGAGAATTCTCTGTGGCATCCTGTGGTTTTTCTTTTGTCATGTATGTTCCTCTGGTGAAAGGGCGCGTCAAGTAGAGGAAGGGAAGAAGTATCGGGGTTTATCCTTAGATATTAAAGCATGCGGGTCCTATTGATGGGGAGTTCGGGTAGTGCACGGAGTTTAGGGGAGGATTGCTGCGTATCGGTGGATCAAGTCCATCCGTCTCCGAAGCAGTCTTGCGATTCCCCTATTCCCATTCCTGACAGCCCACAAGAGTGGTGTTCGGCCATCTAAGGTATTAACTGTGTTTGGATTGACGTCGTCACGTTCCAGCAGTAGCCTCACGACTCCCTCATGCCCATTCTCGACAGCCCACAAGATTGGTGTTAGGCCATCTAGGGTATTAGCAGTGTTTGGATTGACGTCGTCACGTTCCAGCAGTAGCCTCACGACTCCCTCATGCCCATTCCTGGCAGCCCACAGGAGCGGTGTTTGGCCATCTATGGTATTAGCTATGTTTGGATTGACGTCGTCACGTTCCAGCAGTATCCTCACGACTCCCTCATGCCCATTTAAAGCAGCATACAAGAGCGGTGTTCGGCCATGTAGGGTCTCGGGTGTGTTGGGATTGACGTCGTCACGTTCCAGCAGTATCCTCGCGACTCCCTCGTGCCCATTCTCGGTAGCCCACGAGAGCGGTGTTCGGCCATCTAGGGTGTTAGTTGTGTTGGGATTGACGTCGTAACGTTCTAGCAGTAGCCTCACGACTCTCTCGTGCCCATTCCCGGCAGCCCACAAGAGCGGCGTTCGGCCATATTTGGTGTCAGCTGTGTTGGGATTGACGTCGTCACGTTCCAGCAGTAGCCTCACGACTCCCTCGTGCCCATTCCCGGCAGCCCACAAGAGCGGTGTTCGGCCATATTTGGTGTCAGTTGTGTTGGGATTGACATCGTCACGTTCCAGCAGTAGCCTCAGGACTCCCTCGTGCCCATTCCCGGCAGCCCACGAGAGCGGTGTTATGCCATATTGGGTGTTAGCTGTATTAGGATCGACATCGCTCCGTTCCAGCAGTATCTTAACGATCCCCTCGTGTCCTCCTCTGGCAGCCCAGGAGATTGCTGTATTGCCATCAAAATCAGTTGCTTGAACGTCCCATTTATTCGTCTCCAATAAAGCAACTGTTATTTTCTCGCATCCAAGGAATGCTGCACCATGAAGCCCTGTAAATCCTCTGAGGGTGTCCTCCGAATCAAATGGCAACTCCCAGGAGTTCATCCGATCCAATAACAGCATCTTCGAAGAAATGTGCTTATCATATCCATCGAGTAGCTTCAATGCAAGATTTTTCACACTTTCGGTCGTTTCCCGTCTCGCATGTTCACCCCAGTAACAAGAAGCATAGTGTACAAAAGGGATGGTTGGTGGAGCCCAACGAAGAGTAGGCGAAATGTCCCTGACTTGTCGAAAGTTGAGGTAGGTTAAGCAGACCTCCGCAATCATCGAGTGGGCCTGAGGGAACAAGTTAGGATTGTGGGAGAGGTACTCTTGAAGAGTGTAGTGAACAAGGCGGATGGTGCATGAGGACTTCTCGACAGTGATGAGCCCTAGAGAGCATGCTAGAAGCGTTTCTATGGCAGGAATA
Organism: Tuber indicum; assembly: GCA_006112555.1. Taxonomy (NCBI): domain Eukaryota; kingdom Fungi; phylum Ascomycota; class Pezizomycetes; order Pezizales; family Tuberaceae; genus Tuber; species Tuber indicum. Next base: position 530,611 of record VBSK01000259.1, on the reverse strand, counting down.
TTCCGAATATTCAAGTCGATAGATCCTTCTTCCACTCCCAGGGCGTGGCACAACTCTTCGACATGTAATGGCCGCTCCGCATGCGAAACCCACATTAGAACATCCATCCCGAGTTTCGATCTACTTCTTTGCTGCGCCTTCACTCGTGATAGGGTTGCGGTGTACGCATCACCCAGACCCTCCCCTTTTGTCATCTCGTCCAACTTTTTCCTTCTTTGATGGAGGGTAATCTCTCCCAGGATTGCATCAATGTTTAGAGAAACGAGAAGGAAACTAGGCACCATCGTTAGTGAACAATAGCTCTCACTTATATTGGGAATGTACTTGATATTCTTGCTTACATTTCCGAGATCTTCTCTGGAATGATTCTCATAATATCGGCGCGCAATTCGTTGTCCATTGCATTGGGGTCAGTGTCACGGTCTAGCCTCATCTCCAGATAACTCTTAATATCATTTTGGGTAGGGCGAATAGGTATTCTAACTGCCCTGCTAAAATATTTCATGATTTCGTTATCGATATGGGACCTCCCGGTGAGGAATATTCGCGTGTTTGGTGACACTTGGACGATTTCTTGCAGTGACTCCAGGAGCTCCCGTCTGTTCTTGGGGGTGGATTCGTCTAATGCGTCGATGCATATAAATACGCGGTGTAATGGTCTGATGGTCTTCTTGAGAATTTCTATAAGATCGGGAAGTAGGAGGCCACCGAACTCTTTTTTGGCACTTAGAAACGCCTCGCGTATATTTTCCGGGACTTCCCCTCTGGCGATAAGTTGCTTGAGGATGGCGCCCAGCATATTTGCGCTGGACTGTTCCTGTTGGGCGAGGAAATCGCGGTATAATCCCACGACCGCAATGTCTTTTCCCCTAGCCTCATCACACAGGCTATCAACCACAAGGGAACTATCATGTACCGGTGGTCAGCGATGTCTGCATTATCTTTTTCTAGACAAGAGGCCTTCCTACCTAAGATAAGTTTTCCCCACTCCTGGATTCCCGTAGCAGAACAACACTTGTTCAACACAACCATTTTCCATATCGCTCCATTTTTTGAACTCGTTGGTTTCTAGTACCCAGTTCCCAACGCCCTTGAGTCGCTCAGTTCGCACACCTTGGTGCCGTTGCAGTGGTTCGAGTGGTGATAACCACTGCAAAATTTGTTGTCTCTCGGCGCCTATATCTGTGCTGAAGTTGACAATGTTGAATGAGTTGATGTTACCGGTGACCAGCTGGTGTCCTGACGACATCTGCGCTATAGTCTATTTTCTGAATTCGGTTTTTTTTTGAGAGAAAGGGTGCGCTTGTGTGCAATAAGAAGCTTCCGTCAGAGTTCGAAGGAATGCTGAAGACTCAAAGAGAGGGGTGGGTAATTTGTCAGGCTCTCGGGTCACACAAGTACGATATGCGTTGGTCCAATCATTATCCTCGTTTGCTGTTGCTCCAGAGGACTCTACTTTTACAAGTAAATCTTGCAGGCCTGCTCAATGGATTTGGCTTGAGATCAACCTTGAGTCTCTGCGCGAAAAAAATGGTAATTGGCATCAAAATCTTTAGCTGGAAATGCTGCTTATCCGCCTTGTGCCAGTAATTTGCGGTTTCTGGTCCTGTGGAGCACGGCACAGTATGATACTCGAGTATCTATTGCCCGCGATACTGCGCCTCAGGTGGAATAGGTGCTGCGCTACCTCACCTGTTAAGAGGTATTTGTTTATCATCCCCCAATTAACTTTTCCATGCCACAAAAACACTTGAGGAACCTGGTATCAGGAACACTCTTTACAACGTCTTTCTCTAAAGGCTTAACACTTCACCAAACTTAAAGTAAGCAGTGTTCTTGAGTTCACCGGTTATTTTGTTTGCTTGCTCTGAATCCACCATGAGGGGGATTCAATGTGAATATTTACTCTCACAACTCGGATAGGATTGGGGCAAAAGATTATCCGATCCTACTTATGGCTGCTCTTTTTTTCACTCTTTTCCGTTTAGTTTATGATGATAGCTGACATTTTCCTACTCCATACCCTATCGGAATCGCGATTTCACAAGGAATGTAGAATCTTACCTGAAATGTTTACACAATTGTATTCTCTGGTCTCTCTTTTATCCTCATACAAATTTTGATTATTATTTAGGTATTATTAAGAGGTTTGTCAAGAGTAGGGGTGGTGGTGGTTTTCCTTGGGTAATTGATCTAAGCGGGTGTTCTATCCTGTTGCAGTATTTCTTTCCACCCTCTGCATAGTGCATAACGCTTGAGAGGCGAATGGAGTGCGCTGCTGGTGCGGGGTTTTTTTTTTCGTGGTACATAACTCATGACACCAGGAGAGCGTGTAAGTTTTTTCACTTCAATCCCCTGAATTATGTTCTAGCTCCTGTTGGCTTAACCATCCTATTCTGCATCTTGTTCGACAATATATGCATTGTCAATTCTACTAGGCGGTAGCATTGCGATATTGAGAGAACACAATGTTGAGACCGGGTCCGCGATACAAGGTTAAATAAATTTATTGAATACAATATCCGTCAGTGACTTAAGTAAAGTTTTAATTTTAAGGCCTCCGCTAAAAATCTACAAAGATAAGGAGTCTCTGGTACTGTACTGTACTGTAGTACTCGTACATATAGACAAATAGTCGAATCTCCTCCGATGTAGGGAATGTACGAGCACTACTCTATCCCAAATTGAAACAACAAATTACATATCCAGGGAGAGGGGATTATGAGGTACAGTGTTATACTGTAGGCTAAGCATCGGGAGAACTAGCGGACATATCCCGGTGAAACTTGATGCCTCAGAGATGCTCCACCAAACAGATAAACAGGAACTTCGGTTCACTATCAACACCCGATTTCGATACGCTCGGAGACATACAAATCAAACCCCAGCTCCCCAAATCACTCGACGCCCAAGACACACTAGGGTCCGTCATTCTTCTATGATAGGGTTCGAAAGGTAAATTCCTATAGCATATGGTAAAGTACACTACGTTAACTTACCGTAATCATACCAAACGCCATCAGCGAGGCAACTGCAATAGACACCTTGGATCTCAATGGAGGTGTAAGAGAGGGGAGAGTTTACACCTGGTGTGCGGAGGAGGGAATGAAAACTCAATTCGGGTTTTTGAATACACGACTAGCCTGGTACTAAGGATAAGGGGATTTCGGGCCCAACCTGGCTCTTCCCCGGCAGAACCTGCTAGCTCACGATCTTTATATAAGTTACTGCTAAACTCCCATTTTCAGGTCCTTTGTCGATTTATCCCCCGATATCTGCGGGTCGGTTATCTAAAATCCACTTGCTATAAGGAAACTTGATAAATTTTAGTTGTAGGGCTTTGCGGAGGACTTTGCAGGTGTCGGTACAGTTGATATATTAGTGCCATAAACCGACTTTTGTTGCGAGTTATTAAGCTAGAGTCCCACTCTTGAGATGTCCCTTCCTTAAAGATTTCCGATACATATAGGAGCTATCCTATAGTTTTTCTGAGTAGCGGAGATTCACAAAACCCCCGAGGAAATGTGAGCTGGGGAGTGCAGAGTTCAGGGCGAGTGCGCTGTGTGCTAACAGCGATGCCCAAAGAAAGGCGGTGGGAGAAAAAGATTATGGTGCGCTGGGTGTTGACAGGTTTATCTTAAAGTGCGGAAATGAGCGAGTGGCGAAGAATAGGTGGAAGGGAAGGAGTGAGAGAAGAGTAGGCCGGGCAATGAATCGAGGACGATAAATGAATCTCAGTAATCTCAGGTGGTTCCTGTGGCGGGCTCACCCACAGGTCCACGGTAAATGCTCCTATATCTAATTTATTCCTATATTCTGTGGAGCTTCCATCCACCCCTCCTGTTGAGATAGGCGTCGCAGGAGCCAGATTTCGATAAGGTGATGATTGATTGTTAAGAATTTGCAAAGGTACAGTACAGTCGGGAAAGGAGAAAAACGCGGCTATAGAAATTGGGTAGAGATAGTGATGATGAATCCTCATACCCAATGTACTTCTAAGTCCGCACACTTCGGATCCAACGTTTTCTAACACTTCTAACACAGATAATACCAATACAACACGGTTATTGCTAAACTTGTGCAATAATACAAATATACACAAAGTAAACGATAAATAGAGATGGAATAACTTAACCGAGTAGGCATAGGACACAGAAGGAATATCAAAGGGTGTATATATGGAGAGAAGGGAGTAAACAGAAGCATCAATGAATCGTGGATATATACAAAATCGGTGAAAGAAAGCCTAAACAATATAGCGAGAGGGGATATAAAAGCGGATAGGGAACTAACGGGATAACGGGATATTCCTAGTGAATGATCCGAGGGTTTGGCATGGTGGTAACATGTCAAGCCGCATATAAAGTATTGTCTGTGGCGGCTGTAGGATTTCGTTTGGTCAAGTTGCTGCCATGCGAGGACGGCAAATATAGTAAATGGAGGTAGATGTGCTGAGTGTTATCCCTGGATATTAAGACCAACGGGTCCTTTTCGAAGGGGGTTCAGATGGCGGGGCCGGCTCGTCGGAGGAGGGCCCAGTTATTTGAACACCAGGAACATATTTGGGAATCAAATCCGTTCGTTTATGCAGTAGTTTGGCGATTCTCTCATACCCATTCCCCGTGGCCCATGGGAGCAATGTTAGGCTACATCGCATATCAGGTGTATTGGGACTGACGTCGTTCCGCTCGAGCAGTATCCTTACGATACCATCATGCCCACTTCTGACAGCCCACGAGAGCGGTGTTCGGCCAAATTGGGTATCGCCAATGTTAGGATTGACGTCGTTCCGTTCCAGCAGTATCCTCACGATTCCCTCGTGCCCATTCCTGGCAGCCCAGGAGATTGCTGTATGACCCTCGAAGTCAGTTGCTTGCACATCCCATTTATTCATCTCCAATAAAGCAATTGCTATTTCCTCGCATCCAAGGAATGCTGCACCGTGAAGCCCTGTAAATCCTCTAGGGGTGTCTTCCCAGTCGAATGGCAGCTCCCAGAAGTTCACCCGATCCAATAACAGCAGCTTCGAAGATATGTGCTTATCATATCCATCGAGTAGTTTCAGGGCAAGATTCTTCACACTTTCGGTCGTTTCCCTTCTCGCATGTTCACCCCAGTGACATGAAGCATAGTCGGCAAAAGAGATGGTTGGTGGAGCCGAACGAAGGGTAGGAGAAATGCCCCTGACTTGCCGAAAGTTGAGATAGGTCAAGCAGACCTCCGCAATGCTCGAGTGTGGCTTAAGGAATAAGTTGGGGTTATGTGAGAGATACTCTTGTAGAGTGTAGTGAACAAGGCGGACAGTACATGAGGACTTCTCGATCGTGACAAGCCCCATAGAGCATTCTAACAGCGTTTCAATTGCAGGAGTATTCCGAATAATCAAGTCGATAGATCCTTTTTCCACTCCCAGGGCGTGGCACAATTCTTCGATACGCAATGGCCGCTCCGCATGCGACACCCACATTAGAACATCCATGCCAAGTTTTGATCTACTTCTTTGTTGCGACTTTATTCGTGATAATGTTGCGGCGTAAGCATCCCCTAGACCCTTCCCTCTGGTCATCTCGTCCAACTTTTTCCTTCTCTGATGGAGTGTAATCTCGCCTAAGATTGCATCAATGTTTAGAGAAACGAGCAGGAAACTAGACACCATGGTCAGTGAATAATCGTTCACACTTATCTCGAGGGTGGGCTTGGTATTGCCTACATTTCTGAGATCTTCTCGGGAATGATTCTCATAATATCGGCCCTCAATTCGTCATCCATTGCATCAGGGTCAGTGTCGCCTTCCAGCCTCATCTCCAGATAACTCTTAATATCATCCTGCGCAGGACTGACATGTATCCTAACCACATTGCTAAAATATTTCTCGATTTCATTGTCGATATGGGGCCTCCCGGTAAGGAATATTCGCGCGTTTGGCGATACCCGGACGATTTCTCGCAGTGGTTCAAGGAGCTCTCGTCGACGCTTTGGACTGGATTCGTCTAAAGCGTCGATGCATATAAATACCCGGTGTAACGATGCGATGGTCTTGCTCAGAATTTCTACCAGATCGGCAGGTAGGAGGCCTCGACTGCCAAACTCTTTTTCCGCCTTCTGAAAAGCCTCGCGTACATGCCCCGGGATTTCCCCTCTACTAACGAACTGCTTGAGGACGGCACCCAACATGTTTGCACTGGACTGTTCTTGCTGGGCGAGGAAATCGCAGTAGAGTCCCACGACCGCAACGTCCTCTCCCCCAACCCGATCACATAGGTTATCAATCACAAGGGAGCTGTTATTTGCCGACGGTCAGCGACATCTGCAGTACCTTTTTCGGCCTTCCTACCTCAGATTGGTTTTGCCCACTCCGGGATTCCCGTAACAGAACAACACTGGCTCAACGCAACCGCACTCCGTATTGCTCCATTTTCTGAACTCGTCGGTTTCTAGTACCCAGTTCCCCACTCCCTTGAATCGCTCGGTTCGCACACTTTGATGCCGTTGCTGCAGTTCAAGCGGCGACAACCACTGTAGAATTTGGCGTCTCTCGCGGTCTATTTCTGTATTGAAGTTGACAGTGTTGAACGAGTTGACATTACCGGTGACCAGCTGATGTCCTGACAACATCTGTGCTATAGTCTATTTCCGAATTCTGTTTTTTCGCAAAAGAAAGAGAGGGCTCGTGTGCAATAAGAAGCATACTTAACTCAAAGTTCAAGGCAACCATTAGGATTAGAAATGTGATGGGCCGGTAACTTGTAACCCTCTAGAGTCGCACAGGTACGATATTATATCGTATGCGCTTGTCCAATCGTTGTGGTTAAGCACTGGTAGTGCGGGGGAAGCCCTTGGAAGCCTGCTCAACATGCCTCTTTTTGACCAGCCAAGAACTTAGAGCGAAAACAAGGCTAACTTGCTCCGAACTTTTGGGCTGAAGTGCTGCTTATCTGCATTGCACCTTGCACTTGCGGTTTCTGCGAGTACAGTGCTAGTACGACATCCGTTGTTCATGATACTTGCGCCTAGTGGAAAACGGTGCTGCGCCATCCCACTAGCTAAGACCTAGTTCTTTATCACCGACCGTATTTGATTACCATACCTCCTCCTAATAGCGACAATACCTGGCTTACCTAATGATCAGTAAGACCCTTTCCCTCGTCTTTCTCTAAAATTTGATCTTTACACTCCATCAAACTCGGAATCAATTGCTTTCCCTAGTTTACCACTTATTTTGCTAGCTCGCTCTCAACCCAGCTTGAGCGGTATTCGAGCGGTATTCGAGGAATATTTACTCTCACAACTCAGATAGAATTGGGGTGAAAGATTATCCAATATTCTTCTGAAAGCCGCTCTCTACAATCCTGCACACTTTTACTCTTATTTTTCCCTTCTGTTTATTAACTCGCATCTTCCTACTTGAAGGCCATGCCCGAATCGGGGTTCTGAGCCCTCGGGAACAGGAGTTTTTTGGGCTTACCATTCAATATTTAAGTATTATTGAGAGGTCCGTCAAGGGCAAAAGTGATGGTGGTTTTCATTGATGGGTACTTGATTAAGTTGTTGTATTCTATTGCACTATTTCTTCGATGCGCAATGCACAACACTTGAGAGGAGGATGTAGTGCACCCCCTAATGTGGATTTGTTTTTGTCATGATACATAACTAATGACATGAGGAGAGCATATGTTTCATTTTTAGTCCCTTTACATTCTAGTCCCTGTTGGCTTTAACCCCTTTATATCCTACATCTTGCTTGACAAAATGGAAATATGAGCGTTTCCATTTCAGCAGACAATAAAGTCGCGTTGTCGAAAGAGTGCAATATCGTTGACTTAAAGTTTGGATTTAAGGCCCGCTGGAGAACTAAAACCATAAGTTAGGGGGTCTCTGGTATATACGGACAAGTGGTCTAACCCCATCCGAGGTACGGAATACACCGCTGTACCCCGAGTTGAAATATCACTTATGCAAAGTTAACCAACTATTGGAATATGGCCGTGTTTTGGGACTTGTAGTGGGTCCACCGCATAACGTTGTACCTGCACCCAGCCATGACACACCAGAATACGGAGGCCTAGATTAACATGTGACCAGCTATCATACTTTATGTTGAGCATATGCATAAATTAGCGAACACTTCCCAGCGAGACTTAATGCCTTCTTGATGCTCGGCCCAGCAAATGAACAGGAAATTTGGTCCTCTATCACAACCCCATTTCCATACGCTGTAAAGCACACAAATGTCAAAACCCCCCACCCCCCCATATCGCTTGATGCCCAAGATACATTGCGTCCTGTCACCTGCTCATAATAGGGGTTGTACGATAAGTTTACAAAGCGGATGATACGATACGGTACGGTATGGGGACTCATTGTTAGTGGGGCCGGTGCAAAAAAAACACTTTATATCTCGATCGGGATGTGAGAGGAGAGGAAAGAAACCCATTTCAGGTTCTTGGGATGAGCAATTGACCCCCCGCCATTGCGGACGAGTGGGTTGTGGGCCCGCATGGCTCTTGTTCAGTTCTCTTGTGCCACCGGGCCTCTTCTTCGAGTCCTGTCTAACCACCCCTCCCCCATTCTCTGAGGGTTGGGTATTCGATATCCATTTCCCATATGAGGAGGAATTGTTTTACACGACATGTGCTCCAACGGCAAAAATACCAGTGCGCCATCAGTCTGCCCCGGATCCTTATTGCGGGAGATACCATGGTCCGGTATTGTACCTTGCAGCGGCATTTTACGGTACTGCATGAATGGTGTGATATGGGAACGTACCTTTATTATTCGAACACCACCGGGGGTTAGGGTCCCGGCTGCGAAGGTATATTGTGTGATTTGTTCCCCCGTAACATGCGGTAACGGTATGTTTACTTTCTGTTTCAGCGCAGTACTTGGCTGACCTTCCTGCGCACAGGACTTTACCGGTTAAACCGGTATCATACATTGGGCATGATAGTATCATATCACGAGCTAACTTTTGGAGCGGGTTATTGCCCTGGTTCCCCACTCTTAAGGCGCTGCTTCTTTTGAACATTCGATACATGTAGAAAATGCAGGGTTTCTCTGAGTAGCGGGGACGCGCAAAACCCGCGACCGGGCGAGAGCGAGAAGGGAGATTCAGAGGCGAGGGTAGGATGTGCTAATTGTGATGTTGGAAGGAAGATAGCGGGAGCTAAAGGTTATGATGTATTTGGCTTAGTAAGGGGATAATTTTAGCTTATGATAAGGTAAATAGTCTTGTGGTGGAGGAGAATAGCAACCAATGACTGACTTGCACAGCGGTGGGTAGGAACACTAAAGGACTCTGTGGGGACTAGGGTAGTAGTAGGACGTGCACAAAAGCGTATGGTAAGGTAAAAACTGCTTCGCTCTCTCTCTCTCTAAACTAACGGTAAAGACAGGTGTATAAGTAAAACATAAACAACGTATCGCCATCATTCCATGAATCACCACACCTATCCGTATCTCTCCAAAACATGCTACCCTTTCCTCCATACACTCCCGTGATAACAAAGGAAAGACATGTCCAGAGAATCTCCTAACCTCCACCCTAATCTATCGAATATCGGAACTCTTCGCCAGACTCCCGAAACCTCCACAATCTATCTCAATCGACCAACGTCGACCTAGAACCTTCAACAAATAGATGAGTAGCGGAGGATTGGCGGCAGTAGAGAAAAAGATGAGAGAAAAGAGAAAAAATAGACCAAACTCTACGAATCAAGAAACGTGAGCTCTGCTCCATTGATGCCTACATTCCCCAGCTCTCAAGCGTACAGTATGTATGTCTATTTCTTCGTTATGCTTATGTATATAGGGCTTCAATCCGCCGCTCGTATGAAACACGACTGTTATCCAAGTTATGCAACGATGGAGGTATATATAAGGTCAATCATCAACAGGCATAGAATAACTTAACCCAATGAGCGTGGGGAGTGAAAGGTAAATCGAGGGGTGCGTATATATAGCGAGAAGCACAGGAAAACACAAAAAGACGACGGAAAATACAGAACCGATGAAAGAGCCTAAACTAGACGACAGCAAAAGCGAAAGGGGATAGGGCAATTTGAAAGCAAACGATGAGATAATGAGACATCCCAAGCGAACGGTCCGAAGGGTTGGCATTTGCAGTCGCTTGCCAGTCCGCATATAAAGAATCGCACCGGGAATGCTTTGGACTTTGTTCGGTCACCTTTGATCCCCTGCGCCTTGCGGGGAAGGCACTTATGGCAGAGAGAAGCAAGGAGAGGTATGATACTGAGGTTTATCCTTGTATATCAGAGCCTGGGAGAGCTTCTTGAAAAGGGTTCGGATAGTGCAGGCGGCCCAGGAGAGAAAAACCCCGTTGATTGCTGTAGATCGGGGGATCAAACCCTCCCGTCCTGAAGCATCCTCATTCCTGTGAAGGAGTATAACAGTCAACAACTGACTTGAGCAGCGATAGAGAGAAACTAAAGGACTATGTGGGGGCTGTGATAGGACGTGCACAAAATCGTAAGGTAAGGAAATAACAACTTCGCTCGTTCTTTTCTAAACTAACGGTAAAGACAGGTGTATAAATAAAACATAAACAATATATCCTCATCATTCCACGAATCATCACACCCATCCGTATCCCCCCAAGCATGCCACCCCTTTTTCCATACACTCCCGTGATTATAAAGGAAACCCATGTCCTGAGAATATCCTGTCAATCTCTCAACCGCCACACCAATCCATTGAACTCCTGAACTCTCCGCCAGACTCCCGAAACCTCCACAATCTATCTCAATCGACTAACGTCGATCTAGACTCTTCAATACTCATGACCCCGTGTGCGAATTCCTGGCAACCCACAAGAGCGGTGATTGGACAAGTAGGGTGTGAGCTGTGCCAGGGCCGACGCCGCACTGTCCTGACAGCAGCCTCAAGACCTCCTCGTGCACATTCCCGACAGCCCACAAGAGTGGTGTTCGGCCATACCGGGTGTCGGCTGTCAGGACTGATGTCGCTCCGTCCCAGCAGAATCCTCACGACCCCGTCATGCCCATTTTTGGCAGCCCACAAGAGCGGTGTTCTGTCATATTGGGTGTCAGCTGCGTTGGGATTGACGTCGTTCCGTTCCAGCGGTATATTCACCCTATGCGCTGGTTCAATAATTATACCAGCAGTGCTAAGAAAGTTCACTAGCAAATTTTGCTAGTAGATCAGTTTTGGACCTCAGAACCAAAAAAAAAAAAAAGAAGCGTTAACTGAGATCAATTTTCCATGTGAAACATGCTGCTTATCGCCATCGCATCGGACACTCACCATTTAGAGGGCTCTGGAGTAAGGTACCTGTTGTTACAATACTTGCACAGTAGCATACTCATCCTACCACTCGGACACAACTGTGAATACATGGGCATTTCGATAAAATTGGCCTCCTAGGCCTTTTCACCTTTCCAAAGTGCCCACTCTACCTGAGATTAACGGCCTACCTTATATTAGACTACTAGCCAAAACCAGAGCTAGCGTCTACAACCTCCCAGCCCAAATCAACCACTAGCCCACCTAGAGCTAAGACAGTGTTCTTAATCCAAGCGCTTGGAGAGCTGCAAGTATCACACTCGTAAGGGAAACCCAGAAAAAACTATAATTATACTTTCATGTGTATCTATACCATAATGAACAAAGATCCCTTTCATTGATTCCGCTAGTCGCTGTATTTTACCATACGAGATCCTTCATAATGACATCGTGATACACCCAAGGCCTACTATATATGCCAGACTAAATCCGGGAACACGGGACAAGTTAGGGAAACAAATTTGCCGTTTCGGCACCAATCACCGTTGAACTATTGACCAACCCGGTAGAGAAACCTCCCTAAGGCCCACAGTATTCCCAGAATGCGACATCGTAAAAAAGAAATTACAAAGGAGATAACTTAGATGACGCTCCCCTCGCGGACCCCAAACCTCACAAGGATACTTTTCTTTTAATCCACTTACACCTCCAAGACCCACGATCAGCAAGCCCACTCGAGGTCAGTAAGACAACCCAAGGGGAAGATCATCCAATACAGAACACCTGAGATCAGCACGCACTCATGCATAGCACTACCCACGTAAAAAAAAAAAAAAAAAAAAAAAAATCTTTCGCACGATATATAACTTGCCGAGCAAGCGAGATTCCATTTTAACCTCTTAAATTCAGTTCTAGTCACTGATGGTTTTGATACTCTTCTTATCCTGCTTGACAACCCCCCGCCGCTTAATTCACAATGTCAATGCCAAAAGAATGCAACACTAGTAACTTTAAGCTTATATCTCATCCAATACCTATCATCCCCCCATATTATCTATCTTCGAAGAATCATCACGGTCCGTCACTCGCTCACAATGAGTCCGAACGGTAAGTCTGCCTCGCGTACGATAAGATACAATGCGTTTCAGTACGCTGACTGACCTTAAACTAACCATCCGCCCTTAGCCGGACCAGCATAAAAAATACTCGAGACTCCAACGGAGATACGAAGGGAAGAGCTTCTATATGGCGTACGGAGGAAAGGAAAGCCGAATTTAGATTTCAAATAATGGATCAACCCCTAGCGTTGCAGATAATATCCTGGGTCTAGACTAGCTATTCCCTTGCAGTATGCTCCTATACTCAATCCTCCTCATATCCTCCAAAAGTCTCATCTTCAAGTCTCGTGACTAGCCATCCCACAATATCCGCAAGTTGCCCCCTAAAATTCACTTGGTTGGTAAAGAAACTTGATCGACCAGCACTTTCGCAACATGAACCCCCCTGGAAAAATACAGATTTACTCTGAATAAATTTCTATAGTGCGAGATACCGTTTCCAGCACTCCACCTTGCAACTAAAATACGATAAATACGGAACCAATTGTTCAAAAAACCCTAGAGTGCCGCCATTGTGAAAACACTAGGATGTAATATAGTAACGTCACTGCCATAGCAATTAACCAACCACAAGCCCAAGCCGACAAAAAGTGAACCACAAGCCAATTACATACCCCGTTGTCCACAACTAACATCCCCTTCTCCCTCCTCCGCCTCCAAACTGCTACCCTACCCTACTCAGCTACCCATACACGCACCGCGCCCGGACGCAACCGGAACACAAATTATCTTCGGAATATCCTCAACCACTTCCCTCGTCTCAATCATGGCCTTTCCAAGCGCCTCCACAGCTCCCTTGGTCTGCGGCTATTTTACCAGGAGTGTCATCATATCGCATCATTCCCGAGTAGGTGTCTATAAATGCCAAGGAGAGTTTTGTGTTCAAGTTTGGTTACGATAGTACTTTTTCCGTTGAATATTGAACCCTCACGAAATGACGATCCGCTTTGAGGTCCTCCAACATGAATTATATTTGGGTCGGTGAATACTAGTTTAGTGGACAAAGTGAGCGAAACTATACAAAAATCAATGTGGGCGATAAAGAGTGGTCGAGGCCCAACATACTAATTATTCCCAGCCCAGAACCAAGTCGAGGTTCGATTGAGAGTCGTTTCGGGTGAACGAGAGAAAAGAATTTCGAGAAAGCTCGAAGAGAACAGTCTCTTAGTATCGACAAAGAATTTTCCACCCATCGTGACCCCCATTATCTAGCCATGACCCACCACACAAACTACAAAAATCGCCCGACCTCACTGGTGGCACTTGCATTTCACATTGAACACCAGGTCCGGACGTGATGCATCCGGAGAACGATTGTAGAACAGAATTTTGATGGTTCTTTTTTAAAGCAGGGAGAACAAGCTGATGCATACGAACATGACATATCAATGGCAAACACACAATCCTCCATCCGCGTTGGAGAAGACAGTTCCTTCCGCGTTAATTACTTGTGGTGTTTCAAAGTTGTTGCTCTTCCATATCGGGCTATCAAGTTCTCGGTGCCTGTATAAGCTTATTCCTGTAGACATGATACGAAATATTTCCACGCTTCCTAGATATCATACCTCCGGAAAAGGGCTAACGAAGAACAGGTGAATTAAAAGAACAAGAACAGCCATAAACTCCACTAGGGACTCAATCAGAAGCAAGACCAGACATGGATGACGTACTAGAGAGTATAAAGATAGTCGTATAAATGCATGTTTGCGCGGTAACAAGCCCGCGACCCCCAATTAACCTTCGCCCCCTATCTCCAAGCTTCATGACAGCTTTACGCCGAACTATGTCTTGCCGCCCGTGTGATTCCGCCAAATCATCGCCATCTGACTAGGGAAATACTTCATGAGTCCATCTCAACCTATAGGTTTGTGTCTCCACGGACCACTGGTAGCTAAGGTTATTTGAAATGTCAAAGTGCTTAAGAAAGGATATTTCCTAATGTGGATAACAGTGGAGGACCAATCATGCAGCGGTAGATAGAATACTAAGTAAATATGTTGGGAACTATTGCGGTATGCGGAAAATATTGAGAGGTAAGGTATAGCAACTTCCTTTGTTCCTCCTGACCCCAAACTAACGGTAAGGACATCTGTATAAGCAAAACACGAACAATGCATCCTGGTCCTTCCATGAATCACCACACCTATCTCAATCCCTCCACGCATGCTCTCCTTTCCTCCATACACTCCCGTGATAACAAAGGAAAAACATATCTGGAGATTCTACTCCGTAGATCTCCCAACCTCCACATCGATCTATCGAACTTCTGAACTCTCCGCCAGACTCCCAAAACTTCCACAATCTACTCCGGTCAAGCAAAACCCATCCAGAACCTTCAACAATACCCACCACTGGCTGCATGCGTATCAACTTCTGAATTACTCAGCGAAGACACATGCAGATTATGATAGCGTCACGGAAGGTCAGGAGAAGCTAAGAGATCCGATAGCACAGAAGCTATACAGGCACTAGAAAAACGGTCTCCTATCGGCTAATATTTGAAATGCCCAAAAATAGTTATCCCTCATATGTAGCGGTGAACGTGCCAAATCTGCTTATTGTGCATTTGGTTAAATACAAGGGCCAAGCAATAATAAAAAATTTGATGTGGTACGGTTCATTGCTAAAACTTCAGTAGCCGTGGAACACATCCGAGAAACACGACCCTGGAAGGATCTCCGTTTCCACTTTCGCCCCTGCCAGCCTGTAAGCATACAAGTACCGGTAATTGGCAGATGTAAACTCTAATTCAACCCCTCTGCCTAAGGAACACCACTTCTAAGCTCCTGTTGAGCAATAGAATGGTTGCGTTTCCAGACGATCTGGTTATTATCAGTAAATTCCGACCAAAATCGACAACACCACCCCGCTCCGTGCCACTCTTTATTGCCTGGCCCCTGTATGATACTGTACCGTACAGGTTAGTATGGGATGTCAAAAGTAAATTTAACAATGAGGAAACAACCCAATATAGGGAATTCGAAACACCACTGCCATTCCGGGCGATATAACCTCTTGTCCGGCCAAAGAAACCACTCACCGCCGATCATTGGATCACTCCGGCAGGTTCCTATAACATGTCGGCATTCCCCACCCAACTCTGGACTCCCTCTCTCTGCACCTTCTGCTCAGGTGCCACTCTTGATCGCGGGCCTTAGTTTCTCCCAACCGGGCCACTCAGGGGATCACTCCGGCCGACGGGGCCAGCCAAGACCAACCAACCTAATTTTTCCCATCCTGACCGAAATCCCCCGTGACCCGGTCAGGCCATCACTTTAGACATTATGCTTATCATTCACTATTATCTCGAGTAGGTACTGTACCGGTATTCTGCTACCATTCCGATAGAACCCTACCGACCCAACATTCCTCAACGCCATACTGTACTCAAGAAATTAACGTCAACCCCCACAAGCGGGGAAACGAAAAAAGACACAGCGGTGATACGATACCATTCCCAAGCCCCCAGCCAGTCTGGGCAAAATGAAACCAATGCAATTGCCTTATATTCGCCCTTTAGCCTGTGGCCCACCACGCTAAGGGTAAGGTATCACACCCACCATACATTCAGGAGACCGACACACCACAAAACCATGGTAAGGGGCCACGATGCCAATCTGCTAATACTGCTCCCACCACCCCCCTTCCCTGACTTATCCAAACTCGGATATTATGTAACCATTATATCGAGCTATCATACATACCACACAGCCCATCAAAAGCACTTTTTCCTGGCCTTAAATTCACTCACCCATGCACACACAACCCACAACCCATTCCCATCCACTTATATCGGACAAGTAATCCCCCAACTGAATTCCCAGATAAAAGTACTGTACTTCCTTGCCTTGTCCGCCCAAACAGAGGGAAAACCAACTGTACGATACCACGTTTTTGCTCCAAAGATGTATGGTATGAGAGTTATATACGTCATTGACCTGCCGGTCTGCGCAGACGCTCACTCACTCACTCACTCACTCACTCACTCACTCACTCACTCACTCACTCACTCACTCAATGCCCAACACTACCTACTTACCTACAGTATGATACTGTACCTACCTACCCAACCTACCGCAATAGTGTTCCAACCTTCGCATAGACACCACAACCGTTACGCCCCAGCGGTTCACGATACCAGCGAGCAGAGCAGAATCAACCGTACCCACACACAAACCCACAAACCACAATCCCATATTATACCAAAAGTGAACATCCCAACCCCCTCCCCCCCCCCCCAACCACCACCGCTCAAGTTCCATCAAGCCAGACAAACAAACAGCACCCAAAGGAACATGTACTAGTACTGTACGATACCAATCCTCCTTTCCCTCAGAAGCCAACAAACAAACAAACCAACCAACCAAACCAATAGCCCTATCTCTCTTACCCAACTGATTTCTCAAACCGCCGAATCGCACCCACTCTTACGATACCGGTATCTTTTTTTTCTTTTTCTTCCTCTTCTAAACCCTCTAATCCCGGTACGAAGTTATCGGTAGATTTTACGATTACTCGTACCCGGTATCTTCCCAGAGACCGCACAAGGCCACACTTGTCCATCGTAGCCGCCCATACTCGACCAGCGGAATGGAGTGAGTGAGTGAACGTGCATGCGGCGTGCACACATATAACAGTACTCTACGAGTACTCGTACAGTGCACACACACACACCCCCTTACGTTAAAACCGGCCTTGCAATGGGCCCGGCATGATTGATTGCCCCAAACACTTTTTTTCTCGCTATGTAGTATAGCGCGGTGACTACCGTGGGAGTACGAGTAGGGCACCGCGCCATGGCACCACCCACGGTCTGTGATGCAAAACAAAAAGGAAGAAGGAAAGGAAAAAAGAAAGAAACGAAAAAGAGTGAGACAAGAGGGGATACATGATTGGTTGGCCGCCTAGATTCTGTGCTACCAGGTTATCGAGCGGGATTGTTGGGTTGTGGGTTTGTGCTCGAGTAGTCACGGTTGGTGGGGTCTCGTGACTGCTGTGGTGAGACGGGGTATGATACGTGACCGGATGCAGACGTCCGCCTAGCCTGACACGGGAGAAGGTCGCGGTAAGAGTGTGCGAGTGAGGAATTGTGATGTGGAAGTTTGATTATCGCTAGACAGACCACCTCCATAATAATATTATAAATCAATTGACGGGAGCGTTGCATATAATATTATGTACGGATAGTTTCCGCTATAGTACTACTCTACTCTGTGCTCACCCACGTAAATATAGTATAGTATCCTACAGCCAGCTTATAATGTCATACTCTGGTATAAGAAAAAAAAATAGGAACAGAATCAACCTTTAGATTACCCTAGCCGCAAGACACGGTTTCTCTTGTACGAATCAACCCATCAACCAATCGCTCAACCAGCTGACTAGCAAGTCGAATCACAAACCAAACAAGAAGGTGGAAAAATGGAGATGAAAATCTGGGGAAAGGAAAAATAATAGAAGAAAATAGAAAAGACACACAAGAATGCCAAATATGCTTTCTTTCCTGATCCCTATCCCTCTCGTCCGTTCGTCGGTCGACCCATCCATCCATCCATCCATCCATCCATCCATCCATCCATCCATCCATCCGTTACCATGTATTCCCCCCCCCCCACACCAACCTCCAAACAAGTCCCCAATTAAGCGTAAATTAAAGCAAGAAAAACGGTATCTATTGACAAGGTAGGAGGAGTCGGTAAGGGAGAAGAGCAAAATAAGTGGGAAAAATGAATAAACTCCCCCTTAGAAAGAAATTATAAGGCCTTTGCAAACCCATAAACTTTGAACAATACCGGTGTAAGGCATTCCAAGACAAAAAGTCGATCGCCAAAAACCATACCCAACCGTGAAAGTTTGCGACGAAAATACAAAACAAACCCTTGATGTAATGAAGAGAGGAGAGCAGGCCCGCGATACACTAGCCATTTAGGAAATAAAAAAGGAAGATATGAAAAAAGGAAACACTCCAAATCGCCACGCTGGATAAAATATCCCGCACCTGCCGGATGGGGGACGAAACAAAAGTAGATGAAAGGAAATGGAACAAAAACAAAACACAAAACTCCTGGGCTCCAACCTGTCTCTCCAAAACTATTCATAGTCCTGAATTAACCACGATCCTCGTTACTATTATCCACATTAATTTCCCCCACCAATGTACCGTCATCTGGCACGATTATTCCCGCCTTTCCCGTGCCGAGATCTGCACCCCTCTTTTGAGTTGCTACAGCCCTACTGACCTCCTGGGTCACATCCTCTGAAGTTGCCAGGAGATGGAGTAAATCCATGCGATTTGTTTCAGGCTTCACTGGTGCCACCTCGCTAGGCCGGCGGCTTTCAGGACCAGGACTCTCAGAACCCGAGGCATCCGACAAATTCCCACACTGGACAGCTGTGGGATGGAAATACATGGTCGAAATACTCGGGATTTGCGCATTCTTTCTCTTGCTAGATGCCGGTGACCCAGCTTCCCCGGCTTTTCCATCTTCCTCGTTATCAGTATCTTCATCGTCCTCAAGCTCACCATTGCCGAGTTCGTGGCTGCGGTCGCGGTTCTCAACTGCCATATCTGGTTGAACGCCCACGGGTTCGTATCCCTCCTGTAAATCTACCAAGGGCATAGATGAACCAAGCATATCATGTCCCGCCATGCCCACATCGTAGTCGCCGGATGGTGCAAGAGTAGTTGGAATTGGATCCATGCTGGCTCTCATATCCACTTCGGTGTGCGGGAGGTATAAATTAGGAAATGCACCTTCCTCCTGTGCGATGGCGTATAGGCTCACGTTAGGATCTGCAAATGCGGCTTCATAATAACGCTCGGGAACAGTACAAGGAAAGCCAGCGAATGTTAAAGCCTGTTGGTTAGACATGGATTGCAAAGGTTGATTGATGGCATCCGAATTAGGCTGCAGGTCGTACATTCCCGTATCGATCGGGAAGTGGAACATTGGAAATGCCGAGATACTGTTAAGTTCCTGGCTCCCAGTGCCCGAGTCCGGAGATGGAATCATGTCGTTCCTCAAGCGGTTTGATGGTGGCTGAGACTGGCTTCCCTCCAACACCCTGCAAGACTTCCGTAGCTTCTTGTAGATCCCTTCCATCGGCTTCCAGTATCTCCTCAATTCCTTCAGCCAACCGAGCCCAGTGAATACCCTCTGCTTTTGGGCCCCAGCCCCACCACCATGCTCCCCCTTTAGCTCCCTTGCTCTTATCATGGAGATCTCGCAGGCGTCCGATATGGCTTGCCCCAAGAAAGGCGCATTGACAACCAAACTTCGATCACCCGCTTGCGCCTCTAATTTCCGTTTGTGGACATGCGACATTATAAGTAACACAGCATCTGCGTGAACAAATGTCTTTCGGATGCTTTGTATAACCTGCTCGTCTGGGCCGACTTCACCGGGCTGGTCCACCACATCTCCCATTGACCGGACATACCTATGCACATATGCCATAGCAGTGTGCCACATGACGTGCATCATGACAAAGGCTCCAGCAGTACCCACCTCAATTTGTCCGGCAAGATTCTCGTTTGAATACTGAAGGCCAGTTGGTAATGTCTTTCTCCAGGTTTCCAACCTTTCAATCAGCTGCCGGAATTCGGTACCCTTGCCCCGATTGTGCTCAAACGCTGACATATGGATCTGTTTCAGGATATTGCCCCATATTCCAACAGCTCGGACAAGGAATGCCATTGCTCCCATATAAGTGGTTCCAGATGTGGGACTAACGGGATTTGGTCCGAGAAGGTGTTCAGTGATAACGGACTTACCCTCATTGAATGACGGTTGGTTACAAGGAAGCTGAACATGGCAGTCGTGATCTTGTGTGAGGAAAGGCCGGGCCACACCATAGCTGTTTAACCGCTATATTTTATGCTTGTCAGTATCATAGAGGAGCAGGTTTGGGGTGACCAAGACAACTAACATCCATCAAGTAGTAGGACCAATAAGTCCTCCGCGCTACCTCCCTAGCTATAGTTGTCTGAGTACCCTTCGCTCTCCCATTCTCCAGATTCAAGTTCAAAGCAGCGCCCATTCTGACCGCCATACCAGCAAACATCCAAGCTTTATCTCCGTTATTGCTCCCGAAATCATGCAGCCCCATATGGATCATACTCTGAACGACCTGAATGCAGTTTTTGTCATAATTTTTCAAGATCTCCCCCCTTGCCAGGACCGCATAGCTTTCCTCATCCTTTGACAATGACGGCGAGAATCTTGCCGAGACAGCACACAACGAAAAGAGCAGGACAGGGCTATGCTTGTCCATGTTTTCCTTAAACGACTTCTTATGCAGAAACGCGTATGTTTGAGAATACACATATGTGAAATAGATCTCAACCAGGTGGTCCATGTGTTCACGATTAGGAAGTAAACTGTGCCTCGGATCCTCGCTCATTAATCGTGGTATCGATGACAAGGGTGGTGTATCCACTATTGTTGGCGTCGAGCTCATTCCTTTCAGGCTGTTCCCATAGGTACCAACACTCATGCCATATGGGGCAGTCTCAAGTCCAGCGGTTGACACCGATGTGGAGGGAGAGGCGGAAGCATATGAGTGCGGAGGAGTTTCTGTTCCAACACCCACGCGCCCCCCCGGAACACCATACCCGGAATATTGCTCCGCCAGTTGTCTAGCATGATACCGCTTCGACATTTCACGCGGAATATTACCGTCCTCAACGTCATTCGATGGAACAACCCCTGCGCCGGGTGTTGCAAACATTAGTTTCTTTCCCCCCTGTATTGGAGTTGTTTGTAGTCGCGGTTGCGGATGTCTTGGGTGCATCGCCGAATTATCCACGAAATGATCCAGCCCGGAGGTTCCAAGGTCTAGTGGTTCGGTAGAAAACGAACTTGCCCTCGACGATTTTCCACGTTTAGGGACAGCACTACCCCCCCGGCCATCCTCCGAGGGTTTGCGCTTCCTTGAGCCCATCTGACCATTTGGGGGAATAATTCCTGGCGAGGCAGAGCTTCCCGGGATATTGTCGTGGTCCGACTCCTTCTTCTTCTTTCCTCCAGAGAGTTTCTTGGAGTTTTTCCGGCTTGGTTTCTCCTCCCTTCTGATTGTATTAGCAAATAATTGAACTTGAAGTGGGTGATCAAAACATAAGAGACTCACTGATCTTGGCTGCAAGAGATCTTCATTTTCACACAGTGTTGGCACTTGGTTTCATCCTGCTCACTCTCACTGTAGGATACCACGAATGACAGTCAGTGAAGAACCAAGGTAAGGTCGGAAGCAACTTTGTGGCAGAATTCCAAACATTGACAACTTACACACACTTGATCTTCTTCGTCCGGCAGCTGGCACAGGCCTTCGGTAGCCTCTGCCTAGCTTTGCCAGCAGAAGTGAGTCCCCATTCCGGGAATACAGGCAGACCATCCTTCATCGCCGGCAAGAGTTTCCTAAGGCACTTCTTTCCAGTCCCCATCTGCCAGCCCG
Organism: Tuber indicum; assembly: GCA_006112555.1. Lineage (NCBI taxonomy): Eukaryota > Fungi > Ascomycota > Pezizomycetes > Pezizales > Tuberaceae > Tuber > Tuber indicum. The sequence goes on along the minus strand of VBSK01000259.1, from coordinate 508,781 downwards.
AAGGTATCTCGTTTTCCACCCCAAGTGGTAATACGTCCTCCTCATAATGCTGCCTCCCGTTGCTGTCAGTAAAAACCGGCCCCCCCCTTTTCTTACTTCCATCCTTCGTACTCTCTGTACTACCAACTGAATCCATGCTGTCCCTCCGCACCCGATGAATGACATTCCGAGTAGTCGTCGGGCTGACGCTCGAGGTTCGCGACATGGCTTCTATCTTTATATCCTCATCGTCTGTATCATCAGGAACTAGGTCACGGTCATTCGATTGACCATTGAACATATTTGAGTTCCTGCGAGGGGATTGTCTTCGAGGCTCCATTCGTGGCCCGCGCTTCTGAGTCCCCAATTGACCCGGGGTGATAGGGTAGCCATGATCTTCCGAGTGGTGCCTCTCAGGATTATGGCTGTCTGGATAACGATGACCATCATCTCTGGACGGAAACTGGTAACCGCGTGGAAAATGGCTACCAGCACTGGCACCCCCGCCATCATTCCTCATTGACGTAACCTTTGATCCAGGGGATAACGGCGAACTGGAAGGATAGAAGGAGTTCTGTGAATTTACCGGGGTCAGTGGTCCATATGGGTTAGCTACCCGATCCCTCGAATCAGGTCGTATATCCAGACCAGAAGGCCTCCTAGCAGCAACGGAAGCATTGAGCGGAGAATATCTAGGGGACGAGTCATGATTGGGGTCCGCAAACATTACCCGGTCAGACGAAAGGTGAACGTTGTTGGAATGTTGGGGCTGAGGGTATTCCCTTCGGAGATCATTCTGTGGCGATTCATGGTGTTGGTGGTGCCCGTTCACGGCCGGGGCGGGCATAGAAGGAACCACCCTAGAGGACGAAGAGGTTCTCGTGCCCAAGGGAGCCGGTAAGCCGTTGGTTGTAGGTAATTGACTTACTTGAGGAGTTCGAGGAGAACTCGGATATTGATTGGGTGGAGATGGTGCGGCGGCATTTGGCTCAACAGGAGTATGTGGCGGACGATTATATGACGGAGGTGTCATACTATAAGGAGGTGGATGTGTCATATGGTGAGGGTGAGCGAAGCTTGGATCGTGGGAAGTAGTAGAGTGCTGTCTTGAAACAATGGGCCGCGTTGATTCCCATCCGTGCTGTGCCTGCTGGGGGGGGAATTGAGCATTTAGGGGAGAAATGTTGTGATGCAGATGACGCGGTTGATCATGATCGCCCGTAGGACTTGAGTACTGCCCCTGGTAATATGGCCATTTTTGGGCAGCTGCGGCAAGCGAGCCATTTGGGTAAGCAGTTCTAGGAGTCGAAGAGGGAGCATCCGAATATTGGTAGTGCTGCTCACCAGAGTTGTGGCCATTCATAACCCTTCCATCCATCGACCCATGGGCTTGAGGGAGGGATGGATCGCTGGAGTGATTATATGAAGCAGCAATGGATTCGTGGGGGACCGGGTGTACACCGCTCCCATCAGGAATTGGCCGTTGGGGAATCTGAGCAGCGGGGGCATAAGGATGTGGGTTGCGGCCGCTGGTCTCCGACATCGAGAAAGGCGCTTACTTCCCGATCTCTTGAAGGAAATGGAATTACGTTAAAAACAAATTCAATAAAGATCGGATGAAACGATGGCAAGTGAACTATCTTAAAATGGTGCGCGGGGAGGGTCGTGATATGGGGTGGTGTGGGCAGAACCTGGAGGAGTGGGTTGCTCGGGAGGGGGGAGTGGAGGGAGCAACACAAGGCCAAGGTAAACTTGAAGGGTATATAGTAGACGAGTTGAACATATACCCAAAAAAACAGGGACAGAGGGGGGGGAAAGAGTTCGGGAGCGGGTATAAAGTGCTTGAAGAGTGAGAAGCTATCTCGGGAGAGCAAGCATGAGAGAGCCGCGACCAGACCAAATATAACCTAGAGCTTCCGATAATGCCCTGCCCAAAATGGTAACTGGTCTGGCGGAACCAAAGGAATATCCCAGGAGGTCTCTTGAGAAAAGGAAGAAGGGAAAAGAAAAAAAAAAGAAGGAAAGAAAGGGCTGTGTGTCGGGGGAGACAAACCTTGGACTATGTGATTCGAGCACAAATATACGACCCTAGCCTACAATCTGGCAGAACAGGATATGGTGCTTGTTGTGGAGTAAAATAGACTGGAGTGGAGTGATGATGATGATGATATACCAGGCACTCCGGTCATTCAGTTGCTAACCGTACAGAATGAGGAGTTTTTTCTTTACTTTATTTTTTCCGGATGGATGGCTGTGAGATATAGGTATAGTTGGTATGCAATAATAGTAGCGATGAAGTGGAGAAAAGCGGCAATAAGCAGATCAAAGTAGGAAGAGCAACTATTTGGGGGAAAATTCCGATCAAGAGGGTAATGGCGCAATCATGCAAAGGCGAATTAAGCTTTGATCTGATGAAAACAAGGGATCATTCGCAGTGGAGCCAGTAGTAGCACGGTAATGGGAGTAGTAGTAAAGTGGTAGCAGTGTAGCAGTGTAGTAGTGTAGTGTAGTAGTGTAATAGCGTAGTAGTGTAGTAGTAGTGGCAACAGCACTGAGCGTAGTAGATAGGCTGCAGGCGGGGCGGGTGGGCAAGTGGATGAGGGGGGCGGTTTGGGACCGAACCTGATCCACTGGAAAAGCTTTTCGTCTCCGAAAAGATTCCGACCAAACGAATAGCGTACCGGTGTGCGTACTCCTTTCTATTTGTCCCGGGCGCCGAGCTAAGAGTAGAAAAGACAGCACAGTTGTTAGCTTAAAATACAACCCCTTCTCTCGTCCCCCTTCCTCCCCCCCATAGCGGTCGAGTGCAAGAACAAATAATAGGTGGAGAGGGTACTCGAGCATGGAAACGGTGAACGAGAAAACAAACGTGGATGGAGCAACTCACCACTTGACTAGCTACAGTCGAAGTATGCCCTCAATAAAGCAGCACCCTGACCCCCTTCCAATGGACCAAATTTGATCGGCGGGTGGCGGGGCGGGGAACCGGGCGAGTTCAGTCGCAACAGGTTGAGGCCAATGGCCCCAGTGGAAAAGTGGAAAGGAAAGTGTCTGAAGTGGTGAGGTGAGAGAGACTTTGAGGCTCTCGAGAGCGACAATTGCAAGCAAGTAAAAGAAAGTGACAAGCAGCGACGGCGGCAGTCGTCCTTCCTCCGGTAGTTGGATCGGCGCTGGGCGCCTGGCGTTCGCGAGAGCAGCAAGCTGATCGGATTTCTAGATGCGATAATCTGTGCGAACGGCGTGATGGTATGTAGATGGTAAACTTCACACACCCACCCTGTGAGCCACAGATTTCCCTCCCCTGTCCTAACCCCCGCGAAAAATAGGGCAGAGTGGTTGAGGGAATGAAAGGTCGAATAATGAATAAGTTAATGGGATCAAGTCACCGCAGGAAAAATGTAAAAATGAGAAAAGTACGAGTGAGGAATAGAGTCAAGAATAAGAATCGAAGACAAAAATGAAATATTGTGGAGGCCCTCCAAAATAGAATAACCCCGGATCGCTGAAAAATGACCGCGCGATGCTCCGCTCCGCTCTTCTACCGGTATGATACAAGTATCTCAATTCCACCTGCCCATAAAAGGGTGAAAAATAAAATAAAATAGAGGTGGGGAAGAAGGAATATGAATCTCTCTCCCCAGTCGTGATCCGTTCCTTCAGCATTTTTAAGAACCACCGTGATATCCAACACTGCAGAGATCCGCTCGCTCTCAAAATATTTCCCTTTTACCTCTCTTGTCTTTTGTCTCTCTCTCCCTCCCTCTCTTTCCTTCTCTACTCTCGAGTACTGTACTCTCTCCTAAGGGGAAAAGAAAAAAAAAAAAAAAAATTTACCCTCAAGAAATGAAGGACCGACTGGCAGATAGGGAATAGAAGGGAATAATGCTCACACACGGACGCAATACGATATTTTCACTTGTTCGTAGAAGTGAAAAAGCAGAAATCCTATGATATCTTGTCGATCGAACGTTAACAAACCAGTTCGCTTTTCCAGTCGGTTTCTCGCTAATTGAGGTTGCACAGGTCAGGCCAATGTCTCTCGGCTCCCCGGTGCTGGTGGGTGGAAGAGTTTTGGAGATGTGCTTACTTTACTGGTGCTGATTGATGGTCCTCGGTACGCCTCTCTCTCCGTACTCTCTTTTTCTCACTTTTCCCTCTTTTCCGGCTCCAAAAAACTCCAATGCCACTTCTTCTCGCCAATTCACTCTTTTTTTTTCCTTTGCTCCTTCCCCCGAATTCTCAATCCTTTTCCCAATCCACTTTTCTCACCCACTCTTTCACCTCGTTCGCACGCTTGCTCGAGGCGATGATGCAGGAGGGTCTACCGTAGCAGCGGCCGGAACCGTAAAGGTCCGTTCGCAAGAGAAAACGGGGGACGTGATAATTGATTGTATACAGTGGCTAGAGCTTCCGCACCCCTCAAACCCTACCTCATCAGCACCCCTCCCTCTCCCCCTTTCACTCCTTGACCCAGGGTGTTCTGGTGCGGTTCAGTACAGTATGTTGCACACTTTCTGGCTCTCGGGGCGGGTTGTCCCCACCCCTCGCTCCACCACACTCCTTCCTATCACACACACCCCTCCCTCTTCCCCCACCGCCCAGTTATCAGTGGTGTTCGAGTACCGGTATGTCCTGGTTCATCAGTTACCCTTCTCCCCGTATCTCCCTCCTCTTGTGTCCACCCCGCCGTGCCTTCTTGGCCCAGTGTTCTGCTCCATAATTCCATGATCATGCCCCTCCTCGCTACCGTCCCGTACCATAGGTTTTGGGTTTTTGCATCACCCAAATAATCCCATAATCCCATTCTGTGGATGCTGGGCAATCTCATTCCCAAGAAGGCGCAAAAATTACATATGCACAGGAAGAGTGCACAAGCACACAATTACTAGGTATCTCCCGAATCAAGCAATCCCTGCTCGCTTCGTCTTAATAGGAAGCGGGCTTTATCCATAAGTTACATACCGGTACCCCGTCGCTCATGCCTACCCACCACCCCGAGTTGCGGAAACACTGTTGCAGAGATAGGAGCGTGAGGGCGAGGGAGGAGAAAAAAAATGCACAAAAAGAAAGCAAAGAGCGAGAAATCGGAAAAACAAAACATGAGGAAAAAAGCTTGGAGTTGCTCCTAGCGGCACGCTTTGTATTACCATTTTTCGGCGCAGGTAGCCGTCCAAACCCGAAGAACTGCGGGCACGAGTTGACGCTGGTGTTAATTTTCCTCATTTTCCCCTTTCGCCCACCAGCCGAGTGAATAAAATGTCATACGGAAGAAGCCCTCCTGATCTGATTCTCTCCTCTCCGTCCAGAAGACAGAACGAGCACGATGTCGTAACACAAGTGGAATCCTTTCCTTCTTTCTTTTAACTCTCTTTCCAATCCACCCCAAGGATTTTACCTGCAACAAAGGATATAATAATGCTGGACCGGGGCACAACATTCTCACCAGCTTACACACACCGGACCAGACGGACAGCAGAAGACGAAGGTTATGCGTGAAATTGCATCGATGATGATGATGATGATGATGGTGATGATGATGATGATGTTTAGTAAATGGTTCAGTTGAAATGGGATCGCAGGATGGCCCTGGCCCCCACCTCGGTATCCATAAGGGAGCGGGTCCTCAATAAGGCTCAAACTTGCGTAACTGGGAAAGGAAAAAAATGAAAAAAAATGAAAAAAAATGAAAAAAATAAAAGCCCCTGGCGCATATTGGTACTCGTACTTGAGTACCGGTACTGGGGCTAGCCTATTCCAAAGTGAAAAATCGAAGCATCTATGGGCTCGGACGAGAGTTTCTAATATAGAGCCAAAGTGATATATATCTCTCGTCTCTTTTTTTCCCTCTCTAAATCTCGAATACCGGTATCAGTTACGTTATGGGGACCAAGATGCGTATCTCAGCACACATGATCGGTTAACGGTATACGATAACGGGGAAAGTGTGAGGGAAGAGTAAGCGGAGGGATTGGGACTATCATACGGGTAGTCGGTGAAGCGAAGAGTGGAAAGGGAAAATGATGATAATTGGGGTGATAGAAAAATTTTCTACAAAAAAACGATAGAACGACCACCCGATATTAACTTGAGTGGGGGAAAATTGGGGTACGTGGTTGCAATTGCATGGTCGATCATCATGTCCAGTCGCAGCCGCATGCAGTCCGTTTCCTCCGACCAGTCTTTCAGCTTTCCAAAAGGAGAAACATCGCATTTCGACAATCACCATACCCGTAACTTCAAAATCTTCGGAAAAGATAAAGAAAGGGGGAGAGAGGGAGAGAGGGAGAGAAAGGCTCCCAAATACCAAACGAGTAGTATGTACAATTATGCCATCGTGCTTCTTTCCCTCCCCCACCCTCCGAGTTCATTTCTTTCATCCACTCAATCCCCCGCATCTTTCCCCATTACCAAGAAAGCAACCCCCAATGTACCGCCGCGACAAGGTAGTGACCGGACAAGGCGGTAATTGGCTTTGCCGTTTAAACGCAGATCACACATAAATGATTCCCTCTTGTCCGGTCATTACTTTGCCGCGACTGTACCGGCACTGCGAGTCGGGTAGGAGATAGGGAGGGGGGTGCATCATACCCAGGGGCTACCGTTATTATTGTGTTTGTACCATCAGATTACTTGTACAATACTGTATACTGTACTCGTACAGCTAAAAAATCAATGGAAGACGCGAGAGAACACTACTATCATACCATGACCACCATCACCTGCACTTAACCACCCACCTACAAGTACATATACCGGTATCCCACCACCATCGCCCCCCCCCCCCCAAATTCAGTCAACCAATGCATAAACCACCACTCTATCATCGCTGCCCACATGATATCTCCACTCACCTGCACGAACACTATTACGGGACCACCGCCCAACCCAACCGCGGTTATTTGAATCGCCTCTCCTAATCAGTGTGCGGATTTCGCTGCATTTTAGCGCGGTTAATGACCTAGGCTAACCCCAGATCCTTACCAAAGGGCAGTGCTGTCGGGTGGCTCTTGCTGTGACCTGACCAGTAGAAAACATCTACACAATCACCACTCTTGAACTATTCCTAATCTCGGAGCATTCTAGGGGACTAAGGAGCGACAGACACAGACGAACTGACAATCCATCCCTCCATTTCCTTCCTTCATATATCCATCCTTATCCCTCAGACCGGTGAGACTTTCCAGTCCAGTTTGCAATCTTGAATACTAGCCTATTATAGAGATCGGGATGGAGAAAACTGCAGGACTCGATATAGCCGTGGTGCCCAGAACACCGCAATGTACCGGTATGTTACTCGAGTACCGTGCTGGTACTCAGGGGTTTGCATGAGAGGTGAATTCGAGATTTACTGACCAAAATTGAGAGTGTGTAACCAATCTTGGCTCCATTTTTCTGGGTGGAAGAAGGTCGGGGGAACTCTTGGCGCAACGTCTCCGCAATGCCGGTATGTTACTCCCATCGTGAACGTGACGGGTGTGCCTTAAAGTACTCGTAGGGTCGCCGGGGGTAGATGTGGTCATGACTGCCCTAATAGGCTAGTGTCCCAGATTGCAAACTAGACTGGAAAGTCTCACCGGTTTGAGGGATAGCACTTTACATTAACTGTGTGCGCTCGCTGGGCCTGCCTGCTTCATCGCTCTTGCACTGTGCCAGTGCACCCGATAAAGTCAGTGAGCAATCAATTTTGGTTTTAACCCGCAAAATAATCCTTATCTTGTACGAAAACATCCCCCCTGGCACCTGCACCATACTCGATGGAGCACTTAACCTAATTTAACATAACATAACCCAGAGCACTCTATATGTAAAGGTCAGGCAAGGAGTTATGGAATAGTTATTTGGGGTTAACCACCCAAATATACCCCCGGCTGCTCCGGTCAATGGTTTCATACCCTTGTATCCACCCACCCGTACCAGCTTCCCCACAACTCCGAACCTAAATCTCGCCCCAAAGCGGGAGGTTGGGCACTATGATTTTAGCCTCGAGTGCTCGGCTACGTTACTCATTTTCCAGAGTTGCGCGTGCCCGCAAGTGTACGAGTAGGGGGTAGGGCAGGGTTGGATAGAAAATGGGTACGGTAGGGGTGTGTTGAATGGGGTAATGGGGCAATCGGGCGATGGAGACTGGGGGGGTCGTAGAGTTGGGGACAGACGGGGGGCGCGGAAGGGGAAGGGGAAAGGTTTGGGAAATGGACACCGGTACTGTACGAGTACCGGAGGGACTCGAATGGAAGGGTAAATGTTTGGGGACGTTGGAATTCCCCTTCTGAGCGGCACGGGAGGAGAGCGCTGCGAACTTCGGGCTAGGTTGAGACAAAACAAAGAGAGCATAATTTAGTCTACAGAGCGCCTTGTTAGGAGAGGCAACCACAACGTTCCAGCACACTTATCTTTTTTCGAAATTTTACTGTATGTATGTATGCATGTGGGAGTATGAGTGTTGCAGAGTATCATACTCTGCGGTATAATACTGTATGCCGCAGCTGTTGCGGTGGGTGATCTGACTGGTGGGGGTCATGGCCCGATATAAGGAATACAGCAACACTCTTCAACCGGGTCACGACGAAAACCGGCGGGTGATGGACATGGACCACCAGTAGAGGTATTTTTGGTTACCCTACTTTGACGAATTCACTTCTCTGCCCGCCAAAAGCCTTTCCTCGTCACCCATAAGTTTTCGACGTGCCCCCGTTGAAGAATGCGCTACCCGTATCGCGGTAGTGGAGGGTTGTTTGAATTGAATTGCTGGAATATACATTTATCCAAGGTGTTTTACAGGTACGGCTTGAAAATTTGCAGTACCGGCATTTACAGTACCGATATGACCTGAGTGCGGGAAGGATGAAGGCTGTTTCTTTTCTTTTCCTCTACTTCTGCTATGATACTACCAGTAGGGTACGTACGAGTGCAGGTACCAGGGAGATGTTTTCGCACGAGACCGGGGTTATTTTACTCGTTAACCATCCCTGTCTTATCCTGTACGAAAACACCTCCCCGGGTACTTGTGCTGGTTGATTCATTTGGTCCGGGATCACATATATCGATGAGCAAGTCGTTGTGGATTTGTTCCAAGCCTCTCCGCTTGAGCACTCGTACAACACTGTAGACTTCAACCGTTACATTGGCTACGCTGCGAGCCACCCGCCAAAACACATTGCCGGGCAGGGCTGGGCTTGCACCGACAAAAGCAGAGGGACCTTGTGTCCTTTTTTTCTTTTCTTTTCAGCTACAATGATACGGTTTGGGATACGGGATACGGTGCGATGCGAGTACGGCAGACAGAGATAGGCCACAGATTTGGCACGACAGATAGGAAAAAAAAGAAAGGAAGGAAAAGAAGGCAGGGCAAGAGCTTTTTCTTCCCCTCTATCTCCTTTCCTTTCCCGTATCCCTACGGTACGTCGTTCTCACGCGCAATCAGGCTGTGGAAGGGTCCCCTGGGCTCGATTCCAGGCATGGCAGGAATGCCACGAGGTTATTCACCTGGAACATGGGATGGGCTGACAGAATACCGTACCGGTAATCCAGAAAGCCATTTTACAGTACTTCCATTCCTTTTTCCCCCCTCCCCTGACCATTATCAAGGTTAAGCACCCACGTGCGTTCTTAACTGAAACGGTACTTAAGCTGAGAAAGCATTTTGAAAACCTTGCCACCGGAGTTGCAATGGGGCGTGCGCAAAATCCTGCAACACCATTTTCAGAAGTCGGGTTAGATCCACGTCACAATAGCAATATACCGGTGATCGGACTGAGCCGCTTTACCGATACAGTAAATCAATTTCGGAAGGTACAGAAAGAGCTTGTTGCGTAACAAGCGATGGGATCTCTCTATGCACTGCTTGAACTGTGGTTCGACCATTTTCATTTCCAGAACAAGGAGAGTTTTTCCGGGTTTGAGGTTTGTTTGCTTAGAACGAGCGCCAGATTACCTATGATACGACCGATGGTGGTTTTTCCTACCTCTATGTTTCACTTAAGAACGCAGGCTAACGTTTGACGTAGATATTTCAGTACTCGAGTACAGTACTGAGCGCGAATGGGGTGCAGTAGGTTAGGGTTGTGTAAGAGAACCCGCCGGACCTGCGGTGCTGTGCGCCCAAAGCACTTTTTTGTGGAATTCTAATTGACAAAAAACAACATTTCTTGCGCCCTACCGTTGCAACTTGACGCACTTGGCTTGACCCTCATGTCACGTTGACCAGTTGCCTTACTTGTAGGGTAAGGCTACCGCACATGTGCTCTAATCCCCTCCACCAACCCTTCCTCCTCCTCGTCTTCCCCCCACCCATACCTGCCGTCCCTCGAGCTATTATTCACTCATTTGTTTGTTCCGAATTTGGTGTCTGAAATGGTACGGTATCGTACATACATAGCTGCCCGTTCGACCACAAAATTTTCGCAGTATCACCTGAACTACAGCTCTATCTCTGAAAGGTCTATTTCGGAACGAACGATTCGTGAATTTGTCTCGGGGACAGACATGCACGCTAGAAGGCGGAACAGCTAGAGGAGTAGGGTTTGTCACGGAAAAAGAAATAATAATAATTATGAAGGAAAGAGGGAGAAAGGGAAGGTGTGATAAGCACAATGTCTTTGAAAACAGATGCAGATAGCTGATGCAGCAGTAGGCGCGCTTGGCAATGATTCCTACGGGGTAAGAATCTAATGAGGAAAGTAGAACACAAATACAGTATGTGATGCCTTTCGTCTCTTTCCATCGATTGTGAGGAAAGGGGCGCAGAAACAGAAAGAGTCTACACCCGGTCAATTGGCATGTGGTTATCAAGTTCAGAAGTTCAGAGGGGAGAAAGTGGTTTGCCAGATTCTCTCGTCCCCCCTCTCTCTCTCACGCTCCTTTCCTCACACCGTGCTTTATGCGGTCTGGCATCTTTGATATGTCATGATGTCCGGGGAGGAATGGGGTATGATTGTAATCCTAACCTGTAGCTTTGATTCGAAGGGAATGCAATGATACAACGAGGTGTTTTTAACATTTCGAAAAATTGGTTAGTTCGTGGCCTTCATTTTTTTTTTCTTTTTTCTTTTTCCTTTTTCACTTTTTCACTTTTTTTTTTTCCTTCCTTCGTTCCTTCCTTAACTTTTTTCCTTTTTTCCCTTTCCCTCTCCCTGCTCCTTCCGCTACTCGAGTACAGAATGCTGTATGACATCTCTTTCCTAAAAGCCTTCCCTTGGGCGCTGCGGAGGTAGAGTCTTGGAAAAGGGTAGGGTTTTGTTGAGTGGCTGGTTCGTTACGCGGCAGCTGCAGGATCAAGGTAGTGAGTGGAGTGGAGTGGAGTGCGTCATCGTGCACCTCTTCCCCTCCCTCTAATGAGGTGAGAGATACGGTACCCGTATCTCGAGCACACACTCTCCACTCACAGTGTCGAAGCATTTTCAAAGAGGAACCGCAACAGGTACTCGAGTATTGCCTATCACCCATACCCAAGCAAAAGGGCCAAACTTTGGTGGTATGCAATAGTAGTCCTTTTTTAAAACGCTTCAGCATTACGAGTACCCGTACCCTTGTGCATCTACGGTTCATGGCTTTCTTCCCCTCCTCAAAAAAAAAAAAAAAAAAAAATTTACACCCTTCCCACGGTCTCACGATACAGTATTTGGAACAGAAGGTCACCTGTTCTAGCAAAATTTGGTACTGCACAGTGCGCATACATTTCTTGCCGTTCGAAGGGTAACTCTTTTGTTTTTTTCCCGGAGACATGGTTGGGCCTTTGTAGCGATTGGGGGGAAAAAGCATAGGGAATGTCTCGCATATAAATCAATGCCGGCTTTTTTTTTTACACATTTTTACTTTTTTATTCTCCTTCCTTCCTTAACTGCGAAGAAATGGAAGAAAAAAAGGGCTCATGTTTAGGGCGGGACGGAAAAGAAGGGAAGGATGGGGAGTGGAATTGTTCCTTGAAAAAAACAGTTTCGCATCCTCAGTTGCTGTGAGGACGCAGGTCGAATTTCGCTTTCTGCTGGTGCCGGTATCAGTACGGTAGGAGTAGAGCACTCGTGCCCGGTCATAAGTGCTCGAAGGCAGGGGGGGTATATTATCTATGGGCGCTCAGATGGGCGCAGATACATATATTTCTTTATTTAATCCTTGTTTCCGGATACTTATGGTCCGGGACGTGTTACCGGTACTCGTACTCGTACAGTACTATCCTCAGTCCTTTCTCTGAGGCCTTCCACCGAGTTTTGTGCTCGAGTATTGTGCGATTACCATTACCGGCGGGCGTTAGCCATCCTCTCCTGGCTCCCCCTTCTCACGTGTGTCCATACCTCGCATCCGAGCGAGTGGCTATCACGCGGGGAGATCGGAAGTCTTTCCGAAGAGTTTTTATTTCCCTCTCGCGGTGCCCATTCATCTATTGATGGAATACCGGTGGCACTTGTACTCGTACTAGTACTGAATGCTTTCTGCATTGCATTGGCACACGAGGTACCATTTGCTTGTACTAGTACTATAAATGTGCCACCTGTTTCCGAAGTACTGTGGAGTTGCAGTTGTGACTATAGTTACTCCAATCCTATATAATATCGTGCCCTCATTACGCTACCCGCTGTTCAGGAGAGAGCACTGGGCTGGACTGGGCGAGTGCTACGGTTATTAGGAACCTTTTCCCCCTTTCAGCCCATCATCCGGTTGGAGAGGACTCAAAGTTGCGCTGCTGTAGAACCCTTTCTCCCAGCTAGTCCCTAATCCAGGTTCTGACACCTGTCAGACCCGGCCAGTACGGGTACAAGTACTACTGCTCTGGACTCCACCCAATCGACGACCGACGCACACAGTAGAGATGAGAAAGTCAATGACCTAGCCAATGGGGTTTGGAAACGAGGAGCGCGAGGAAGAATGGGGGGATGGGGAAAAAAAAAAAACTGATAGCGTGTTCAAACACTTTATCGCGGTGTGAACAACCTGCCTTATGGCGCTCATTCGGGTAAAAGAGGCAAAAAATGACGATCCGAAAAAAAAAGAAAGGAAAAAGAAGACGAAAAAAGAAAAAAGCTGAGATAAAAAAAGATGTCTCACGTTGTGGGAGGGAAGGAACAAAGGTGCTGTGTGTGAGACCACGGAACGATCAAACTGGATGAGCAGGCTTGACGGGCTGGCTGGTGTCTATCATACAACCGTGGTTGTTCCTTAACACTTTCCACTTTCAAGTTTGAACACTTGCGGTTTGTGGCGTCGAGCCAAAGTCGAGTGCTACCGAGTGCTATCAGATGATTTGAGAACTTTTCGAATAGAATGAGGAAGTATCGTATGGTATGGTATGAGTATGTAAATTAATCAAGCTCGACGACCGGGTATTTTTCTCCTCCTCCTCCTCTTCCATGAAGGGGAAAGAAGAAAAAAGTAATTCGGCAACCTACATGAAGAACGAAAGAAAGAAGAAAAAACAAAAAAGAGGTCGAGGTTACAAGTGTACTCATAAGTGCGGGCCGACATTCAACATTTTCTCGTTTCTATTTTCCTTTTCCCTTTTCTTTTCTTTTTCTCTTCCCTTCCCTCTCTTCTCTTTTCCCTTTCTCAACCTTCCTTCGTACCACACACACCCACGGTTGGACTCCGGTAAGCAGCCCCCCCCAGCCTCGCTTGTGGTATGATACTTTTTTCCCCCTTGCGGTTTAGCCACGATACGTTCGCCGGCTACGAGTAACCGCCACAGGCCTAGCGTGAGTGTTGTGTTGTGTGATGGTCTACAAGATTGTATCATAGCACAAATTTTGCGATACCGGGGGAATTTAAATTTAAATTTAATCGTATCATACCACAGTAGCCGCTTTTCAAAGTGGCGGTACGGGAGGCTGAAAAATACCGTATTACAAAATAAAATAAGTCCCCTTTGCGCGTCACAGTATAATAATATTGTAACATTCAGCGGAATCTCACGATGACGAAAATTTCCTCGGTGCTCCCTACGCTCCCATCATGACATTATCATACACCGGCATGCGGTAAAAAAAAAAAAAAAACCCAACTGAAATGCTCTGTTTGTTGTTCTGTTCTGTTGTTTTTACTCCCCCCATAGGCGCAGGAAGGTTATGTATGATAACGTCCCTGGAAATTTGTAAAAAAAAACCCCTTCCCGGAAGTTTGGGTAATAAGTCTACCATGATAGTACAGTACAAGTATCATACTATCATATTACTAGCGCGGGCGAATTGTGGGGCCGGGTTCAGACCTAACCCTTAGCAGATCATCTGACATATTATCATCATCATAGCACGGTATGATACGAGTAGGTAGGCATGGACGGGATAAATACTGCAACAAACGGAGGAGTCGAGTGACCATGTGTGACGACCACCTTTGTTTCAGCTTCTTCTGGGAGGCTCAAGGTACCCGTGAAAAGGCGACACTTTTTTTTTTTTTTTTTTTTTTTTTGATTGTGTTTGATTATGTATATTTAGTATGCGTTGCAATGTATAGTAACTTATCATTCTTACTGTGGGTTAGGTAGGTAGGTAGGCACACGCACATCTACTTGTAAATCGTGTTCCAGATCCAGGAAGGGGGGAGGGGGGGGGGAAATCTGGAAGAAATTCTGCTGGGGTGGTAATGAAATTAAAATCGACTATTGTACTTGTACTCGTACTAGTACTCGACTTGTATCATAGATGAAGGCGCGTGGGAATTTGAATTAAATTAAAATAAACAAAAAGTTTAATACTGTATAATTGTGTACTAGTATGGGTTCTGTACGAACACGGGACACCAAGCGCCCCACTGTGCGAGCTCCGGTAAGTAATATGGATGGATGGATGGGTATGTACTGTACGATACTGCGCGCGAGCGCGAGTACAAGGAAAAAGTCTGGTAAAGATTGGCGCGCTGGGTACCACTTTCCCCCCCCCCCTCCACCAATCTAAATTGTTGCCCATGATACGAGATTTCGGATCACTGCACTTACGACCTCGTGGAGGGAGGGAAGGTGACGGATAGCTAGCTAGCTAGCTACTGTAGCTGGCGATTGCGAATGCTTCTAGTAATCCTCGGATTCGGGTGTGAATTGAGGGATTACTAACAATGGCATCGTACCCTCCTTCTCTTTGTTGTACTAGTATTAGTTTAGTTACCGCTTGTCGCCACGATGGGGGGTTTCGCTCTTTCCGGCCGCATCGCGTGAGTTTATATCACCCGCTTGTTGTCTGCTTTGGATCAGGGCATCATCCATGGTCCTGCCGCCCTTTCAATGTTGTTTCAACTCAATTCAAACATCACTCGTTCCCAATTGGCTTGGGGGGGGCTGCGAAGGCGGGCAAGTTATGATATCTTGTGTGGCGGGCTGGTTGTTGTTGTTGTTGTCGTCGGGGGTACGAGGAGCCTCGAAAGGGATTATCCGTCTGACGGCTTGGTGTTTAAGCCTTATTCCTCCCGAAGTTGTGAGCGAGCGACAAAAAAGGGTTGTGGTGAGGTTGCAACGGCCTATTACGGTGTGGTACACGTGTGCTGGCATAGTGGTTGTATAAAAATGTCTAGGGGGGGGGGAGGGAGGAGTTGAATGGGTAGCGGATCCCTCTTTCGGAAAGCATGGAATTGAAGCATTTACAGGGATGGAGATCCTTTGGAAGCGATCGACGAGGGTTTGTTGAAGGGAACGAGTGCGGTGGGGGCAACTTTTGCGCTTATCTTTCCGTGCTTGGAGGTCACCCTTTCGATGCTGGAAATAATAGGCGCTTCCGGTAAATTGGCCGTAAGTTTCCTCCAAAAACTTTTAGGGTTGGCGTCGCGGCCTTTACTGTACCTTTTGTACTATGGCCCGCCCCCCGACTTGGGTAGGAGGGGGGGGAAACGAGAACGGGGCCGATGCTATGCCCGCTAGCTCGCTGACATAATCAGCGGGGAGCCCGTGAATTGAAAATGGCAGGCTTGTGAAGAAGCCTTCAAATTGCTCACTCAACAACACCGTACGAATCGGAGAAGCACGGGCTACCACCACCGCATTGGACAGGGAAGGTGAAGGAAAGGAAAGAAATACGGTAGCGGCGATAAATTCGTTTTTTTTTCCAGGCCACTGTTAGAGTTTGATTGATATTTTTAGTTTCGGTAGTTTGCCACGTAGATACTGTAATAAACAAACATCCAGGTTATCCGTGCTACCTGTGGGAACATTATATTGTGCGCTACTACTGATTCACTCGAGAGAGGGAACGTTGCGGAGCGGGCCGCCATTGTCAATTGGGTAGTTTTGATCCTCGGACTTCATGACTAGTGAGTGAGTGAGTGGCCTGTAGCACCCCTGAGTCTTCAACGTGGGAGGAAGGAGCGATTGCGACTTTCCTCCTAGCCTGGGGAGATTCGCGAGATGTGTCTGTATTAGGACCCACGGAGAGGACCAAGTTTATCTGTTGGCTGGTCCAAGAAGTGTTGTAACTCTACCGGAATACCCTTGCATCAAAATTCCTACTAGTCGGCGCAACGGACGCCAGAACTAACAGGGAAAAGCAGACCAGCCAGCCAGCAGGTTAGTAGCATTTGGGGGCGGGGGGCGTAGGCACATGTCCAGTCCGAACGGGACGCATTTCGCTTCCAGCTCATGGGTGCCCGTTGATATGTCGGGAAAAAGTCCCTCACGGGTGGCTCCAAAGACCAAGTCTTTATCGCAATGGTGTTGATTCCACTTGATGAGCCGTTGGCGAACATCCTGTCGGGGGTTAAGCGAACTCCGATATAGAACTCCGTAGCGTTCTCTGGGTCGCCCGAGTTCTTGCAATTACCGGTATATTCTTCACCCATGCTATAGAGTGGATGGATACCCTGGGGTTGTGCGCTCTTATAGGTGACACAAGGTCATAAAAAACCCGGGGCCCTCAGCGCCCGAGATACGTGGTGGGAAACAATATGCACCTGACGCACTTTTGTTGGAATCACTTCAACCACGCGCATCCCCCCCCAGTAGGTGGACTCTGTGGAGTTCTGCGTCGAGTACGGTAGGGGATTGCGCAAGTAACCAGCTTGTGAAATGGGTCGGGGAGAGAGTAAGTGCTTCTATCGCTTTCCCCGAAAAATTTGTTATAAAAATATCCCGCCACTAGCCCTGTGCGCCAGTGTGCGAGCCCCCGTACCCACTGTTATCAGAATTACGAGTAACATTTGAAGGGACACGAGGGAAAACTGGGATCTGGTGGACCTTTCATTCACGCTGCTCCAATGGATAAGTTGGGGGCGAATGATGCGAAAAGTTTTTCCCTTCCCGCTGACTCTGATTATGATCGAGGGGGGGGGGAGTGTTAGTTTTTTTCTTAATGCGAGACGGGTTGATATCTACGAGTACTTGACGAGGACGAATACAGTTCGAGCGCGGCTGCCGAGCATATTAGCAAGGCGGCCAATACCCTACTTGTATATGCAGGGCCCGCCTCCGCCCCCCCTCCCCCTATGCACGTTCATGTGCTGGGGCCAAATAGTTGAATGACATTATAGTTATGCAATACACCGCTATTTATGATCCATATTAGGCGTCCGCTTTGCGCTAAATAAAATCGCTAGAGATTGGTGGGCTCTACAACTCTACAGTAGCCTCTAACCCCGGGCTCAGGGAATCTTTACATCTCGTGGTGTACCGATATATATTTTCTACGAACTTTTCCCTAGGGCTGAACACGTTCAATTACCGTAACCCCCGGCCGGGCTGTGGGGGCCGGGAAATGGCCCGAGCTCTTGCCTGTACGAGTAGTTGGGGAAGTAACTTTATTGTGATGCTCCAGCTTCTACTCGCGATGTACAGTACTGACGTCTGTGAACACGACTGCCATTGCATACCCCCGAAATCTTGAGGCTCGGGCCGATTTTTCGATTCTATTCAAGAGCAGCTGTGTTCGCAAGCGTCAGAAAATTACGAATAGTTGCCGCGGGGGAGCGTTGGATTTTTTGTCCGATGCGAATCCGGAAGGGGTTGGTCGGATCGGATCACGTTCTGGCTGCAATTGCGGCAACGGGGAATTATGCCGCCAGTATGACCATTTGGCCTTGTGTAGCTCACATATTCCCGCACGTTTTCTTTTAATGCCGATTACTCACATTGTTGCTTGTTTCGGTACCGGTATGTCCCTTCCGGTGAAAGGGATATAAATTATGAAACGCCTATCCCTCCAGAGGGTGGGTCTTCCTTCACTGCTTCCCCCTTTACATACTCATTCTCCTTCTCCTTCTCGCGAAGAAAAACGCCCCATGGCCAAACGGTGCGGGAATGTACACCACAGCCTCTCCAAAGTAAGGAATAAACTCCAGAGGGATAGCGGCCCTGAAGAATTACATTTCTCGCAGAGCGCGAACCGAGAGGTACGAGTGATTTTCTGTGATGTATTTAACCCCCCACCAAGGTAGAGAGAGAGTGAAGAAGGATTCGGTGGAACATATCACTGATTGATTTTTTCTAGGGAAAGAAATGACAACTTGAAATTGGGAGTATTCTATAAAGTTTACATTTCCCCGTGCGTATACTGTCTGATGAGATGGCCTGGGCTCTAGGAATCTGAGCCCTTGGTTACTCATCATCGGTCACTGCTCTTGGCCAAGCACATTATTTGAGCTGGAGACTTCCTATTGGGGGCTTATTTGGATGCTTTGGTGCTCTGCTGGAAAATCTGATAATGGGCGGAAAAAAAAAGTATACAGCCGCGCAGGTCACAATGGATACTATCGTATAGGATATTGGGCATGGTGCGGGGCAAGTACTACGTTGTGCCTTGTAGGAAAATCCAACTTGGGTGGGCTCTGATAAGCAAACGCGCGCTTGAGAAATGCCTTGAAAGAGAGTTTCAGACCTCAATACCCCTCCTCCCACCCCCTCTATCATTTGTTACGGTACGGTACGGCTCGGTACGGCAGCTATCGGCAACCCACCATTACTGCGCTTTTCTGGCATCATACCATACCCGCTACCGCAAGGCTCCTCACCGGGTGTGCAGCCTATCCCGAGACCCTTCGTGGCAAATATAAAACTACTTGTCTGCATCAATAGTAATCCGGTCCTTATTTCTCATTCCGATTGTGATCCCACAGTATCGCACCCACACATGGAATCGAACGAGATGGCGGCTAATTTCGAGGCAGCAGAATGTATGGGTAGGGTTTGGGCAGTATTTTATTTCGGTGTGGCAGCCCGAACCCAGCAAAACCCCGCACACACAACTAATAAATCTCGTATAGCATAAAGAGGAAGAGGAAGGGAGAAGGAAGAATGGGGATGGGGAGGGTGGAGAAGTGGGTGGATAATAATAAGCTAGGTCATCGGGATACGAGAAATGCTCCAATTCATGGAAAGGATTAATTATTTCTTGGGTCCAGCCCTGCTCCACGGGGGTGATATCTCCGACAAGCTGTTAATAATTGGTCATTGTTAACGGGATCGAGTTGGCCCGGAGTCTTGCTATGGCTGCTATATGGCGTAAGACCCTGCATGATGACCCTTGAGGGGAAACTGGGGGGCTTGTCAGATGACTATCGTCCTCCATTGCTTATATTTTTACAAACTTCTCAGCACAGGATTCCCCGCCAGACTAACCGATTGCTTACGCTGCATAGAATTCCGCCATGGTCGCCTTGAGCACTGATCATTAATTTCCCTCTTTGCTTACGCCATGAGGTCTTTGCAAATTCTTATCTTGCGCCCAATTATTTATTTAAATGATACTAATTCTGTGCTACCAGTGGGTTGAATGATTCGGTCGATTCTCCATGGCTACACGGGGGTGATCGCAAATGGCCATCACGCTGGCGAAGTATTCCGGCATTTGTGCAATGTGCCGGGGCTCCAATTCAAAACCCTGTCCCTGAATCATACCGGTACTGGAGCACAAGCACTGTACCCAATATCATTTGCTTCTCTTTTTCTTCTCGCCATTCGTCAAGATCCGTACAATCCGATAAGCTATAGTACGACCAAATATTTCGGAGATTGAGGCTAGAACCGCATGGCGACGGAATCTGTTACAGAAAGTCTCTTGCTGACGAGGTTCCCCGGCCCCCCTCATCTTCATTGCCCCGGTGTCGGTGGTGGCGTGCGCACGAATCAGCGAAAAGCATCGGACCTGAGGGGGTCTCCATTAAGGTGGAAAAGCCACAATCATAGGAATTTGAGAGTCGCAGTGAGCGGGCAATTCTCCGGTGTGATTAGGCGAATTCCTCAGGTAGTTGAGGTGACTCCGGGCTGCATGACCTGCATGTTATTTATTATTATCTTTTTTTTTTTCTTCTTCTTCTTCTTCCTTCATTGAACGTGTTGAGAGTTCTCTCACTCTCATTTTTTCTCATCCCTTGAATCGCGTTTTGGGTTATCTTTTTATATAATTAATTATTGTGTTTGTCTCTCTTCATTTGCTACAGCCTTTTGAGTTTATCCGGGTTACCGGCTGTATCCCTGTTTGACTTTGGAAAGATCGAAATCGGGATATTTAGGGTCAATTTAAAAATTCTAGCACTAGCCTATTTGAGTAATCATGGTACCATAGGTTGAAAAAAAAAAAAACCTGGGCATCCTAATGTGGCGTAGTGCTCAGAACACCGCAAGATGCGTACTGCTCAGGATGGCCGTGGATGGTGAAGTTAGAGATTCCGCCCGAGTTTTTCACTCGAATGGGCTAATGTTTGACGTTTTCCCCAAAAACGCTGCTGAATGTCTCAGCGGACGAGGGGGGAATAATTCCGAATAGACATGAGTTTTTTCTACCGCCAACACAAAGTCAACTTCCCAGTATTCTTCCGTTGTTCCTTGCATATACCCACGAATACACATATGTGAGCGAATACAAACTCCGACTGGGGAAAGGAAGAAAAGAAAAGAAAGGAAAAAACGAACTTTAAGCACATGGTTCAAGCACGCTACACTTTGAATGGAATGGAAGGGAGGAAGGGGAAGGTAAGGAAGGAGCAAAAAAAAAGTTTATCTTCAGCCAGCACTGCATTTGTGCCTCTATGGATCCGGCGGTCCCCACAAAGTTGAGGGATTGCGGAAAACGGTGGCAGTGCGGGAAAAGCCGTTCGTTTCACCTTCACCTTCTTCCCATCGTTAGAACTTTTTTTTATTTTATTTATTTTTATCATATTCCTGCTCCAGCTGACGTGGAGCTGTACTCGTACTTCACGGAACCTGTGAACTCGCGAATCCAGCGGGATCTCCGTTGCGATTCCAGGGAACAAGCTATGGGGTTTATTAAAGGTCCACGGAGATGAGCACCGCATGTGGTAGTGGATAAGAAGAAGAAGAAGAAGGAGAAATTCCAGTAATGTACGACACACACCACTTCTCCGATTTCTTTTGGCTGTCTCGAAATTCGTCATATTCTATCACTCGCTGTGGAATAATAAAGTCTTCTCTTTTTTTTCTTTTCTTCTTTTTCAATTATTTTTTTTTAAGGTGTGTGTGCTGTGTGAACTCCGAATCTCACCTATCGTGGATTCCATCACAACCCAGTTTCACGGGAATATTGGATTGTGGTGTGGCACGAGGGTAGCTCTGGATGGATGGATGGATGGATGGATGGATATCGACAGCACCCACCACACAGCGGTCATGGGTTTGATCGGGAACGAAAACGCTCGCCCTGTTATGATATTATTGTACTCGTACTGTACTTACTAGTACTTGTACCATCGAAGGTACGCCTTGCAGGGAAATATTTTTTTGGGAGGAAAAAAAAAAATGAAATAAAAGAGGGGGTCTGTTAATATATGATTGCCATAGAGTTACCCACGAAATGCATGGGCTAGGGATTCTCCTCTCTCTCTCTTTCTTCCTAGCTGGATTATACTATACGGGTTTCTTCGGAAAAGGACACAGGGATCGCTGGGGGGTTTTTTTTTATCATGCCACTTTAACATCTATGATATGGCATGTGAAATAAAGTAAACTGTACGAGTACTGTACTCGTTCGTACTCTACTGTACCCCTCTTCTTCCTGATCCCTGCGGTGGATCAATCCTGATTCGGACTCGCTGCGTTCTTCTGGTACACTCTGTGAGAGTACGGTATTCCTGGTGCCTAGCGTGTGGGATATCAGTTGAATGGGGGAGGGGTGGTCGTGAGAGGTATTGGATAATAATTTTTAATTATTTTAATTTTTTTTTAACCTTTCTTTCCACCAATTTAACCGTCACTTCTAACTTTGATTATTGCTGCGTATCTGGGTGGGTGAATAGGGGGTACGATACGATATCTTGTTGGAAGAACCTGCCGTCCTGACGTCACCTACCTACCTAACATACCTGCTCCAATCCTCTTTTCGTCGAGAGCGCAGTACTGTGCAAATTATAAGCTTCGAGCATGGATTCCTTTCCAATGAGTATGATAGTAGACTTTTTTTTTTATTTTTTATAACAGGGCTCTAGGAATTTAGCATGGCTTACCGGTATTTGGGGTAGGTAGGACTGGGAGTCCAGGAATGATTTTGTAACCAGCGATTAAAAAAAAACAAAAAAAAACCTCCTTCCTTACTTCCTTCCTTTTCCCCCCTACATTGTATCAAACTGTATCATACTCCTACCAAATGTCAGAGGAGGAGGAGGAGGATTGCTCCCTCCCCATTCCCACTTCTCCAGTCCGCTCGGCATGTGGCACTTGGTACCGACCCTGGTTATGATATTAAATTTTAATGAAGGGGTGATTCAATAAGCTATTGTCGATTTTTTTTCGTCCGCTGCTACGCGGTATCATGAGGGAGTAAGTCACTCGACTTAGCATCCATGCCTCATTCCTTTTCACGTATCGTGGCAAGACTCGTGGTATGATATCAAGTCCTCTCTGACAAACTCCGTGCCTCAATCGAGGACATCACGATATTCGAGTAGGGTGCGGTACTCCGACATGATCGAATATCCCAGCGACCGACCCGATAAATCTAAATCTAAATCTAATACCCACACCCGGAGGGGTTTAGCGTACAAGTAAGTACGAGTACAAGTACCGCTTTGCCTCACATATAGGATCTTGATTGACCACAGCACAGTACCGGCAAGCGTCGGGAGCCGGCACTTTGAAAACTTGAGCCTCCCGGAAAGTTTAGATCGCTCTGGTGCTTGATCACATTGGCATGGGTGGTCCCTTCTGCCCCCTCCCCCCAAGGTGCTGTGTTGTGTGGGTATGGGTATGGATGGATGGATGGATGGATGGATGGATGGATGGGCACGCGCATGGTTAGGATCTCGTTTACGCGGTCGTGTTCCAAACCTGTGCTACGGAAGTGTCCTAGATCTTTAATATAGTTTTGTAGATCTCTATATGGAGTTAACAATATCGAGAGCTGGTCTAGGGATGTGGTGCTGTGCTGTACTATACTCGTAACGGAGATGGAAGTAGTGTGCTGTATGGTACCCGAAAACGAGGATTTGATTTGATTTCATTTGAAAGGAAAAGGAAAGTGGTGAAAGTGTTTGTGTGTGACTGAGGTCCTTACGAATTCACTGTCTCCTCGTGTTTTTTGTTGGAGTGTTATAGTACGAGTATGATACTTTTATCTATACACATCTTTTTTGGTTTGGTGTTTATCATAACCCTGGGTGATTTTTGGTGACTGGACGCGTTTGTTAGAGTAGAACGGAGAATGAGGAGGGGCATCCAGCCGAGATCGATTTGATAGCATGAGTGCGAAAGAACTTTTTGATCCATATCAAGAGAGGTGCGGTGGACATCCCGTTCTCGACTTCCCCATCCGGTTCACACCCCACACTCGATGAAAGAATTTTTTTTAATTTTTTTAAGTTGCCGGTACTCGAGATACGTACTTTTACAGTGCTGCACTCGATAAAACCCCCGCACTCCCTCCCTCCACCGGAAAGAGCCAAGAAACCATCCTTATGGCGACAACCGCCCAACGCCCAAAGTTCTGCGACCACTGGTGTGTAGCCGACTGCCCCCGAGCCTTCCGCCAATAGATTGATTGGGGGGTGGGGCGGCGCCAAGATCCTGCTTCCATCGCCATGGTAGTTCCGGTCTTCTCTCCATGGTTCAGCCTTTTTCAACTTATCACACAGCGCTAACCTATCGTTGCTTTTCGCGCCCAATACAAAGTATGTTGATGATGATGGTGGTGACACCTGTTTTTTTCCCCGTCCACCCCTCCGGGAATGCCGGCTAGGGTAGTAAAAAAGTCTGAGAAAGAAAAGAAAAGAAAAGAAAGAAAAAAAACTGTCAGACTTAATTTACAAGTATCATACTTGTCCAGGAGGAGACCTTGCCCACGCAATTGCAGAGGCACGTGGCGGGCCCGAGCGTTTTTTTCCCCCAGATTTAGAATCATACTCATGTTCGAGAGAGAGGTGCGTTGGTTATAATAAGTTACGGTAGTCTGATGGTGCTAGTGAGTACGTGTTCTGCATGGATGAAGGGGCTCCGCGACTTGGAATCGGTGCGGTTTTACCACCCCCCCCGGAGTGGTCGATTTCTGTGATCATATCGTAAGGATGCCTTGGGGTTTCGAGGGGAGGTCAATGTCTTCAATGTTCCGGTGAAGGGGGGTTGGAGATCGCTTTTCCAACCGGGGTTATGAGATGGAAGCCCTTCTAGAGAAAAACACGGGGCAATTATATTGAAGGTAGTGATAGGAAGAAAAGTTAGCACACGAAATGGTAACGACAGGAATCAAAAAGACACTAGAAGAAAGTAAGCAATCTACTCAATGAGGTATCATAGACACATCTCGATCACTTTCCTGATATTCCAAATAGATACCATTAACACTTCCCCTCTGGTCGTGTATAGTAGATAGGATCATTGCTTGCTGTTGAATCTTCCGTGTGTCTACTCCCCTTTCCCCGCTACTAGGCGTATAGATATTTCTTACTGTTTTTACTCACCAACGCCTCAAAGAACCCATCTCCATTGATCCGGACTTTTTAGAAAAGTTTTCCCCTTCTACTCCGTAACCCCCCGGGCAACATTAAAACTGTTCGAGGTGGGAATTGGGGTTAGGGATTCTCCAGTGTTACAACTTTGTCCTGGAGCTTAGTTGTTCCGTATCAAACACTTATCATTTCGGACTTGTCACTTGGGCTCGGACTTCTCATGGTCAGATCATTAGTAACTCGCAAGTACCATCTGCCACGCATCCCCCAACAGTACCCCCATTCCCCATTTCGATTGTTCCATCAGGTACCGGTAAGTCTGCAGCGATCCCCCACCAAAACAACCCGGGATATGATTTGGGGTTCCATGTGCGTCCGCGTCCACTTATAATATGCTTGCGGCTTCCTCCGGGAGAGACGATAAATTGAAAATTGTTTTTTTTTTTTCGCAACTCCCCTGTAAGTGTTTGAGGCGTGGGTTATTAAGCAGGTTTGTCAACAGCCGAGGCTTTCTGGATGCGTACGCTTCGGGACTATAACTAATATTTGCTGTATGACCACACCTACAAATGATAGCCACAGAGGGATACCGGTATGTTATGTTATGTACGAGTACGGTACGAGTACGCGTACTGGGGAGCCGGGGGGGTCGAGCTCTCCTTATTCGTTCGCGTTTCAGAAAACTGACAGGGGCGATAACTCGTACGAAATTTTTTTTGTCCCGGGATGGGATCGAATGCCGTATTTACTCTTGGGATTCGTTATCTCCGTAGGTCTCCAATGCCCCTGTAAGGTAAATCGTGGGATCAGCTCCCGATTGGTTCTAGTCTCGCAGGTTAACGGAATTGCGAGAGGGCCGGTTAATGAGATCCGACAACGGTCGAATGGCTCGGCCTATACCGCGTCGGGGAGGTAAGAACCCTTCTCGAGAAACATTTTGCCTCCGAGCCACGAGATTAGCGAGCTGACGACGGAGATAGACCAAGTCGCATTAGTTAATACTGTACCGTAAAAGAGCTGGGGAGCGATTGGAACCTCGCACGAGGACGTTAGAACTTGCCTCTCCTGGTAAGGTCGGATGTACGAGTATTTTCCATCTCATTTGTCATAGCTGAGGCCTGAGTGACTACCGGTATGCTTTCGCCATGTTCCCCGCTCCCACCCCCCTAATCCGAAGGAGGAAATTCTGGACGTCTCAACACGAGGTCCAATCATTTTCACCCTTCGCGGTGCCCGAGTAAGGCGGCACAGGGCCGTAAGGAACGCGGCGCTTGGTGAGCCGGTCAAATCACAGAGCTCGCACGCTGACAGGAGTGAGTTGAGGCACGGAGCTCGTGCGTCGCGATGCTTGTCCTCACCGCCATTTGGAGGGGACAGGACGAGTGCTTCCGAGGCAAGCCAATCGGGTAGGGTAGAGAGGCGCACTGGATCAATCTCCACGCCCCCCCATACTCCTCAGGTGAGATCGTGTTTTGTCGTGTGTGCAATTCTAGCTCCCGCACGGCTTCCTCCGTCCATGTGGGGACCCCAACTGGATAAGGGAACCAACAAAATTGAAAAAGATTTTTCCATTCCTTTTGCTCGTGACAGTTACCCTATGTAGCGTAGATTCCATGGATACAACGGGTTCCGTGGAGATTGTGAAGATAGTCCCGCTGAGGGGCGGGCAATGGACTCCTACCACCACGACAAAGGGTGACTATAAAGAACCTATAATTTATTGAACCCTTACTTCTCATAATATTATGCACTCATAAAGGATTATGGTATCAAGAACTTTAAAGCAATTTCTGTATCTATTATTAATTGTTTTCTTATAAATACTATAATATCAGAAATGACTGATATCAATAGAAGCCAGTATCCATCTGGCTCATCACTCCTGTCTACCATCTCAATACTTTCAATGAAAACCTATTATTTTTCACTATTGTAACTACATGTAGCTTGATGGTAGTTCTTGCCCACTTTTGACTTTACCTGGTAGTGTACATGTTTCCTTTATGCCTAGGCTTATAATACTTAATTGATTGGGATTTTCTTGTCTACCTAATTTTACCTTTATTCTGTTACCTACTTGGACATTTCTGAGCACTACTATTACTACTACTAGATTACTAGTAGTATATTAGTAGCTGCTGCATGCTTTTATCCTATTTAAAATCTATCACTTGTTTGATTGAGTTTATCCTGTTACTTCAAGACTTCTACTTTAGGACTTTGTTTTATGTTTGACTACTATGTAGTTGTTAGGAGGAGACAACCGGTATATAGACTTCGAGCTGTCTAGGCCAATCGAGATTTGTTTGTTTAGACGGAGATTTGTCTAGGAAGGCTCGGAAGCAACTTGTTTTGTTTATGACTACTAAGAGAACAAGAAAGTAGAATAGAATCGTAAGAACAATATTATATTGTTAAGGTTTCTTCTCTGTTGCTTGATGATGTCTCAAGCTTGGGAGGCACTTCGATATTTATATCCCGCATCTGAGTGTTCGCAGACTACATCTATCTAACATACAAAACATGTACCTCTTCAAATCTAACTCGCAATGTCGAGTACTCTGAGTCCCTAAAGGTGCGAACACCGGGAGACCCTGAAAACGATGACACCCAATTCGGTAATTTACTAATTCTCATCCGGAAGACATACTTGTCACCAGTAGTAATTATCTGATCCTCAGAGTCATTAGACCTGTAGCCGAGTTCCCAAGTCGAACTATGTTGGCTCCAATAGTCCCTTTCGCTGTCAAGAGGATCAGTCTTGATATGAAGTTGCCTTTGCATATATGCCATACTCGGAGTTGATGACTTCTAGTTGTGATAACTTGACAACTAACTGACGGAATTCGTTCCGATAACTTTCCCTTTATAGAGGAGAAGTCATTCTATTGAATACTCTCATAATTCCTCAGTCGGCAACTCCTGGTTGTTCTAAGTAGGAGGGGTGGACCTTCGTATTGGGTTGGTCACGGTTATAATTCCCGCAACTGTGGTATACTCCATATCATAGTTGCAACACTCTCTGGAGCTCATTGGCTTCTTTGGTAGTGTCTTCCAGAAGCTCTAGACACTTTCTGATTATCAGAGAGTGGATGTGAATACGTTGGTTCTTTGTCCCGAACCTTCCAGCATTCAAATCAGGTCCTTGTATGAAAACGTCCCGGTACTTACGGCCCATGCCAAAGATGTCATATCATTGAAGTCTAGTAACTTCCCCTGTAGTTGATGGATTAACTTTGTTCCACTTCTCAGGTCTTGCTAGAGGTTCCCTCTTATATATCCTGCGAACTGCTTTTGGTTGGACGGATGGCAGCGATGTATAGGGTGTTATTCTGACACCTTCAATTCTGTGACCAAATAGTCACAGGACACAACTAAGGTTGATGTGTATGATGACGTGCGGACCCCGTAAGAGGGCCGGAGGGGGGTGTTAGAGACTAAGATTCTCGAGCTTGGGTAAAATTACCCTATCTAGGGTACTTCTAGGCTATTGGAATCGGGTACTCTTAATAGTAGTCCTAATATCTATTTGTCTTAGACAGGATATTATTCGTTATAAATCTTGGTTACAGTTTTTTGTATGTAAAGAGCCTATAATATCCTAGTAAGTTACTCTCTTAAGCTTTACAGAAATACTTTTCTTAATTTATAGTACTTAGAAAAAAGTCATTATTGGTAGGTTCTAGTACTACTAAAACTATATCATACTTGCTAGGTGCTAATCACATTCCTAGTACAATAGTTAAACAGATAACTAACTCTACCAGAGAGAGTAGTGAGGACAGTTGAATTAAAGTAGGCTTTAAAGAGGTGTGTACTTAAGAAACTAAAGAAGTAACTGTTCAATCAAGTATATTAGAGGTACTATTTGTTGAAGTCTACTGTTTCTATTGTGGAAATAAAAAGTCTTCAAATATACAGGTTCATTAATGTCTAATATCAATGAAATCAATAAGTAAAACAATCCTTTAGTATTACGACTGATACTAAGTCAAACACAAGACAAACTCAGTATTGAGAGAGATATTGCAATTAACTATAGATCAAATTCAGTATTAAAAGGGATATTGCAATCAAATGGAAAACAAACTTAATTAAGCAAGTACATATCCTTATTATAGCAGAGAGTTTTTTAAATATTATGTGCTGTTTTGAACAAGTACAATTTTGAATATATTCATTAATCTAGGAAATATTACTGGAGTATGAAAGGGGCTATGGTAATACACTTGAACCTACGAGATAGTGAAAAAGTTAATAGTTGAGATAGGGTATAGAGAATGCAGATCTAAGAGGGTTTGTGTTAGTAACATGCACTTGTAGTAAGGAAATAAAACCATGTGTAATAAGGAGAGGTATACTTTAATAACTTAATAATATAAAGAACAGTATGGAGTAGTAATTAACTATGCTAGTTTCTGGAATCAGATACTACTGTAAATAAATGTATTACTGTCTACCTAGTTGTTATCCTGCTATGGGTTGAGCCTTTTGACAGGTACAAAAATAAAATAAAAAATAAAAGTTTTTTGTAAGTAGTAAACAGTTCTTCCTTTAGGATTAATGAATTATTACAAATCTAGTAACTAGACAGTAGTTATGAGTAACAAGTTGTAATTACCTGTATTACTTATTCCGCATATGCCCATACTTAAGCCCTAATCCTCTCTTCTCTCTTTCCTCTCTTTCCTCTCTTTCCTCTCTTTCCTCTCTTTCCTCTCTTTCCTCTCTTTCCTCTCTTTCCTCTCTTTCCTCTCTTTCCTCTCTTTCCTCTCTTTCCTCTCTTTCCTCTCTTTCCTCTCTTTCCTCTCTCTTTCCTCTCTTTCCTCTCTTTCCTCTCTTTCCTCTCTTTCCTCCTCTCTTTCCTCTCTTTCCTCTCTTTCCTCTCTTTCCTCTCTTTCCTCTCTTTCCTCTCTTTCCTCTCTTTCCTCTCTTTCCTCTCTTTCCTCTCTTTCCTCTCTTTCCTCTCTTTCCTCTCTTTCCTCTCTTTCCTCTCTTTCCTCTCTTTCCTCTCTTTCCTCTCTTTCCTCTCTTTCTCTCTTTCCTCTCTTTCCTCTCTTTCCTCTCTTTCCTCTCTTTCCTCTCTTTCCTCTCTTTCCTCTCTTTCCTCTCTTTCCTCTCTTTCCTCTCTTTCCTCTCTTTCCTCTCTTTCCTCTCTTTCCTCTCCTCTCCTCTCTTTCCTCTCTTTCCTCTCTTTCCTCTCTTTCCTCTCTTTCCTCTCTTTCCTCTCTTTCCTCTCTTTCCTCTCTTTCCTCTCTCTCATCTCTTTCCTCTCTTTCATCTATTTCCTCTATCTCCTCTATTTCCTCTATCTCCTCTATCTCCTCTATCTCCTCACCTCTCTTTCCAACATTTTAACTCTTCTTACTCCCCTCAC
The DNA here is from genome assembly GCA_006112555.1 of Tuber indicum. Lineage (NCBI taxonomy): Eukaryota > Fungi > Ascomycota > Pezizomycetes > Pezizales > Tuberaceae > Tuber > Tuber indicum. The sequence continues at coordinate 478,636 of VBSK01000259.1, read as the reverse complement.
TTTCCACTCTGCACTCACTCATCACTCTTCATAATATGGACTCCAGTAAGTTTTCAGCAAACTTAAGTTTGAAATTAAACTAATTTCAGTTTAGGTTATAAGATACCAGACTCCAACATATTGGAAATTCACGGGCGCGCCAGAGCTAGAGCTATACCGCACCACGATAACGGAGCGAAGCAGTGAGGACTAGATGTGCTGTAAATACACTGCTCAACTGAGGGCGGGAGAGGTCACCAAATCACCCCGAAACTCCCTCTATTCGTTGACTCTCTGACTATCGCTCCACAACTTTGCTAACCCACAACTCTGCTAATCCACGACTCTCTAAACTAACAGGAAAAAACAGAAGTATAAATAAATGACAAATAATCACCAATCCTATCCTTCCTGTTATCACTTTCGCACCAAAGTCTCTAACATCTTCCACACCTATCCCCCGTCTCCTCCATGTGCTCCTGATGCTAACAAAAGAAAGACAAACAACAGACCCCCCAAAGATCTCCCAATATCCTTCCTTCCGCACTCAGACTCCCATTGCCTTTCGAGCTCCAATTTCCTTCCGCATTCCCGTGCTAACAAAAGAAATACAGGAACAAAGACTCCTAACAGTCTAGAACTTCCTTGAAGTTCCTATCCATCTCTGTTGGAAGCACTTTTCCAAAGGGCATAGCAAGATCTGCCACAACAAAGCAAGTGGCTGGAGGGGAATGAACAGACAGGAACGGGCAAATGGCCGGCTCCAGGAACATACATCAAATAAGTGGACAGGCAGGCGAATGGGCGACAAAAGTACCGATGGCGGGTGGACGGACGGGTAGTACAGTAGATGGGTGGGTAGTGGTATAGAGGGCCCGATATGCCGGCCAATGGATATGCTAGCTGGCAAGAGAACAGTGAGCATGCCGAGCAGCATCTTCTATTTCCAACACTACAAAGGTTAGTGATTTATGGGAATGAGCTTGGAGATAGTAAAGTTAGCATGCAAAGGAACATTTCATCTCATTCATGGAGGATGGCATTTTGAGGACATATCCCTTAATTGGTATGGGAATCAAATTAGACCATTTGTGAACTACTGCATCCATTTTTTTTACCTATATTACTTATTCCACATATGCCTATACTCAAACCCTATTCCTCTCTTCCCTCTCTTCCTACTATCTCCTCACCTCTCTTCCCAATTTTTCAACTCTTCTTACTCCCTCACTCTCTACTCTTTCCTTGCTCTCCATTCTTCACAATATGGACTCTAGTAAGTTTTCAGCAAACTTAAGTTTGAAATTAAACTAATTTTCAGTATAGATTATTAGATACCAAACTTCTGCAAAGGCTAGCAAGTTATGGGAATGGACTTGGAGATAGTAAAGTTGGCATGTAAAGGAACATTTCTTCTCATTTATGGAGGATGGCATTTTGAAGACATTTTCCTTGATTGTTGTGGAAATTGAATAGACCATTTGTGAACCACTACATCCATTTTTTTACATATTTCTGATATACATTCTATGCCTCTATCTCATATGGTTTTTATCTCCATTTACCTCGTGAATGGCAGAACATTTATTTACTCTTTTACAATCTTCACCTTTCCTCAAGCAGCCAACACAATCTATTATTCATTCTGCTATTTAAGGAAAGTTTTGTATTACTATTAACAATACTATTCCTCTGAATAGAACTTCTACCTCTATATATTTTGATTAATCTTTGTATAACAATCTACTATTCTTTAGACATAAAATTGGTAGGAGAATAATTGTATAAAATATAACTCTAACTATAGATTTCAATACCTACATTTCAGATACAGCTAATATTTCTAACAATAAATCTTCAACTAGTTTTATATCTATACCCTTCCAGTTGAGTTCTATAAATACTTTAACTGGTCATACTAATACTAAGGTACTTACTAAAACTACGATAAAAAAGTACACAGGTAGTAAGTATATGATTATGTTAGGTATATAAGACCTAGCATAGTGGTAATGTCATGCTTCTGACCATAAAGATCAAGTGACTTAATAAGATGGTTGCGGCAAAGCTATTTAGGAATTAAGATAATAATTTCTAGTTCATGACTCCCTGACCGCAAACCATATAGACCACTTGTGATAGTAAGTAGCCGCCCAAGGGATTTTCTATCAATTAGATAGAAGACATTCGGCGCTACCAGACTACTTCAGAAACTACCAATACCCATTCAAGATTAGGTGTATGTCAGATGTCTCCAATAGGAGTCCCTCTTAGAGGCAGGAGGTCCGAGGGGAACCACACTTAGATTGGAAGACTGGAGATGTATGAAGCCTTTCAATGATACTGGCATGTCGAGACTCATGCAAGCATATATTAATTATGCAGCAGTTCCTGACAACGAACTTAGCTAGTTCTTGATCAGAAGGGACGATTGGAATGATAGTCATTTGGATTACATTTACATACTTAGTCTATTCAAGCCTAGAGATTGCAACAGGATCATTGGGAGATAGGGCGCTATCCTCTCAAGATAAATATCTCGTCTCAATTAAGGTTGAAGTGGTGTACGAACTTTCAAGGTCAAACGGTGTTCACACTTAGTAGAAACTAAAGTTAAAAGCTCTTCGGTACAAGTTAGTATAGGGATACTAAGTACTAGTAGATTAGTATAAATAGGTTTAAAAGTCTCTGGGTTAGTTAGAGGAATCAAGCAACGGAGAAGAGACCTTAACAATATAATAAGTTTACAATTACGAATCTTTACCTTCATTCTTTTATTACTTTAATGAGTCTTCCTAGACAAAGACCGATTAAAGATTCAGGCTCTAGTCTGACCTATAGGATTGACCTCGGCTACTGCCTAATAGATTAGTCAATACATAATTTAAGCCTACCTGTTGGGTAGTATATAGGAGTGTACAAATCTGTCAGTAAGATAACTGTGTACTGATAATTAATTTAATAAAGTTAATATTATGTACAGCATTCTCCTATGAACAAATATGATGTTAGTAGTTTACAAGCTGTTAGCTTTCTACATTATGGACTATTGGGTAGTAACTTGAATAGATTATTAGGAATAATAACCTGCAAAGGTCAAAGAATCTTGATTAGATAGAGATTGTTTAGGAAGATAAATATTAATTTCTTTTATATGTAACTATTAAGAGTATGTAGGGTATTATTAGGCAGAGACAAGATGTATAGCCTTAGAGTTATCTAGGTCAATCGAGATTTATTTATAGATAAAGATTTGTCTAGGAATGCTTGAACGTAACTCGTTTCATTTATGACTACTAAGAGTGCAAGAAATATGATAGAATCTTAAGAACAATATTGTATTGTTAAGGTCTCTTCTCTGTTGCTTAATAATGTCTAAAGCTCAGAAGGCACTTTGATATTAAATTTTATATTCTGCATCTAAGTATTCATGGACTACATCTGACTAACATACAGAATATGTACTTCTTCAAATATTACTCACAAGGTCAAGTATTCCTTAAAGGTGCGAACACTGAGAGATTCTGAAAACGATCACATCCTCTTCGGTAGTTACCATTTTCTTTCTATAAGACTTATTTATCTCCGGTAGTAATTATCCAATTCTCAGAGTCCTTAGACGTGTAGCCAAATTCTTAAGTTGAACTATATGGACTCCAATAGTCCTTTCTGTTAGTGAGAGGATTAGTCTTGTTATAGAGTTGCATTTATATTTACACTGGAGTTAATGACTTCTAGTTATGATAACTCAACAACTGACTAATAGAATTTGCTCAGATAACCTTCTCCTTGTAGGGAAGAAGCTCTTCTATTGAACATACTCATAATTCCACTGTCAGCAGCTCCTAGTTCTATGTGATAGGGGTTAGTCATTAAGTAGTATTGGTGTTAATTTTCTCAATCTTAACACTTTCCCTAAAATAATTGCAACACTCCATAGGACCTATTTGTTCCATTAGTAGTGTTTTCTTGGAGTCTTAAACTCTCTTAATTATTGACAGTTAGATGTGAATGCATTGGTTCTTTGTCCTAAATCATCTAACATTTGACATCGTAACTCCGTACGGAAAAGTCCCATTACGTGCAGCTTATTCTAGAGATGTCACATCTTTGAAGCCTAGTAACTCCCTGAGTAGTTGACAGATGTACTTCATTCTACTTCCCAAGTCATGTCAGAGGTCTCCTTTGATATTCTCTGTAAAGAGCTTTTGGTCAAATAGATGGCAGCGATGTATATGGTGTTATTCTGAATCCTTTAATTCTATGACAATATAGTTACAGGATGCAACTAAGGTTGATGCGTATTGTAATGCACAAGCCCATAAGTGGGCCTGAGGGGTGTATTGGAGACCAAGAATTCTGACCTCGGGTAAAGTTACCCTATCTAGAATATTCCTAAGCTACTGAATTTGGGTACTCCTGACAGGCTTGAGTAACTGGAAGATAAATATTTAAAGATATAATCATATTATATGAATAAGATCTCTTTTCTGATACTTAGTAATTGTTTTAAACTTGAGAGGTTCTTTGATATTTATATTCTGTATCTGACATTTTGTAGACAATATCTAACTACTATAATAATCAAGTAACTCAGCTATTTTGTATACAATATATAGTATTTTTTCAAGTGTAAACACTATTCAACTATGAGAATTCTCATATAGCTTGAATGGTGGAGTTTTAAATTATTAACTATTAGAAGAGTTTACAATTATCTTTTAGTTAAAGATATCTGATTAGGTTACTGATTAAACCTATACAGAGTTTAATTAATATCATACTTGATTATCTTTGAATATTATGAAGTGATTAGTTTCATACTAATTTCCTGTTAAGTCAATTGTATTCTTAAGCTAGTTGACTTGATGATGTAACAATGAGTTGGTCAATTCTCTTCTTTTAATATCCTACAGTGAGCTAGAAAGCGGTTCTTTTATGTTATGGAAGAACTCCTTAGTTGAAACTCTTTTATTATTTAGAAAACTGGCTTTTTAAGTTATAGTAAAGAGTTTCTATCTATCTTATTCTATGAGGAAGGAATAACAACTATATGAGATTATGATTTCAATATAGTACAGTTGGAGTATTATTTAGTCTTATTAGTGATTGATATATTTGTAGTTTTCTTCCTTATTGGATTCCACTACTATGCTTGTAGATTGATATGATTTGATTCAAATATTTCAGTAAAGTATTCTAGTACCTCAGTTTTAAAGCCTATTATTTGTATAGATACATTATAGATTTTCTCTATTTTACTTCCAAGATATTGTTAAAGATGACCTCTCATAGATCCTGTGAATGGATATAGTTAGAGAAATTGTAATGATATATATTGTATTATAATTTGTTATTACTTTATATAACACAATGGTTATAGAATACAACATTACATATTATTAGTTATGATAAGTGGGCTCTATGTGAAAGCTATAGGAGGATATTAGTTAGAAGATCTCTTTAACTAGATTTTAGTTATCCTACTTTGAATACTTTAATAATATAAGGCTGTGGCTGTTAAAACCTAACTTTGAAGCTTCTTTATTGTATTCAAGATAACAGGTTATAATACAAGTGATCTAAGAAAACTGTTTTGAGATATTGTATATTTTATTTTCACCTAGTTTTACCAGATAACTATATGGCTAAAAAAATAAACTTGAAAATTGATTTAATAGTTTGAAAATTTAATTTACTACAACTATAATAGAACTATTAATTAAAAGATTAAAAAAGAGATTGCTTACAATATTTTGCATAATTTTTTACTTTTAACACTGGGAGGACATCCATGTCATTTAGGTATAGTAGTAGAATTTGTTCTTATTCTATATTACTATTAGTTTTTAAAAGTATCCAGATACGTTGGCATTAAGACAGGCAGTATAAGTGCCAAGGTATTCAGCTACTTTTGGAAACAGAGAGTAGGTATTTTGAGTATCACTACATCTCATTTCTGAAGATACTTCAAGTTCTCCTTCTTCTTTTAAAGGACTTAAATTAAGTCTTTAAGTTATCATAGCTTTAGCTCTAGCTTGTACCACGTGAACTTTAGCTTTATTCAAAGTTACAGCAGTTCTTTATTGGTAACTTTATCCGACCATTACTGCTTGTAGTATGTACTGGGTTCACTAGATGCTAATTACATTTCGAAAAGTGGTACGATAGTTGACACGTTGCCTACTCTTTCAGAAAGGAGATGTGAGCTGTAATCTATCTGAGAGTTCGAAGGTGTACTGAGAAAACTAAGGAATATCCAATTCAACTGAGTATCTTGAAATATTGTCTGTCAAAGTCTGTCCTTTCTTTTATGAAATAGGACTGTCTTTAAATATACAAAACAGTTCATGTCTACTATGAACAAAAAAAGTCAAAGATATCAAATAATACACTTTGGTAAAACAATTTGAGTATCAAAGTGATACTAAAAACAAACATAAAACAAACTAAGTATCAAGGTGATGCTTCAAATAACCCAAGTATTAAAGTAATACTTAAAACAGAATATAAAACAAAATCCTTAACTAAGTACTAGTACTTCTTAACGTACTTAGCGGTAATGTGACAAACGGCAGGGATGTGACACACTATGGTGCTGTGCTCTAAGATACCAAGGTTCATCTTTATGATCCCCACTTTTGATCGTAGTAGTGATAGTAGCAACAAACAACCTCCGACAATAGGTAAAGTAAAAGTCAGAAAAGTATCAGAGAAGGAAGAAAGGCTTCAAAGGGCAGTTAAGGCCATCACAAGAGCAGAAAATCCTGTTTTGGTAGTTGAAGTGGCAGGAATTTTCAGTTGATAGGTGAACTCTTTACCAGCGAATTGCAGGAACCCATACAAGCTAAGTAGAAGTGCATCAAGACCAGTAATGTATAACACCGGTGGAGGAGAAGGCCATTGTCAAATGGTGTGAGGATTAGGATAACTGAGGGTTTTCACCGCGGCAGGATATGGTGAAAGATATGGCGATACACTTAGAATCAAAGAGAATTGGTACTGGTTGTTCACAAATACCATTGGGAGGACACTAGATCAGCCATTTTCTCAACCGCAATCCTAAGTTGGCCTCTAAGTTTAGTACTCAATTGGAAAGGCAATCATCATATGTAAATGATCCTCTTTGTTTACAGGATTATTTTACAAAACTAGGCTATTGTAATCTGGTGGAATAGGCTACAAGCTATACAGATCTTTAACATGGATGAAAAAGGATTTTTAATGGGAATAGTAACCAAGGCGAAGGTTTTATGCTGACAGGGGCGCTGTAACCTGTGAGTTACTCATAATGGCAAGCGAGAACTTGTCACAGTTATTGAGATGGTTTTTGCATCTGGCAGTTTACTAGTACTCTTTGTGATTAATAAGGGAACTGGTCACTATTTAGGATGGTATAAGAACCTGACAGAAAAGGAGGAAAAGTCTCAATTCAGCTATTCACCCAAGGGGTAGACTGACGATCAGTTAGCTTTGAATTGGTTAACTGATCGTTTTGAACTTGAATCTGCAATTGTAGCTGGAATTGGCTTACCCGTCTTCTGATCTTTGATAGCCATAGATCTCATATTACTTTTGAATTTGTTCAATTCTGTCTTGATCATAATATCCTTCTTGTTTGTTTACCTGCCCATTCTATACACTTATTACAACTGCTAGATGTTGGACTGTTCAGTCCATATCAGCGCTATTATGAACTCGCAGTAGATACATACCTTCATTCAGGTCAAGATTGAGAGGTAATCAAAAAGGCAGTATTCATCCCCTTTCTTACCGAAGCACACAATAAGACTATGTGATCTACAAGCATTCAGCAAGCATTTACGTCAACTGGAATATGGCCACTCAACCCTCATCGAGTATTAGGTAAGATGTTACCCGCTACTTCCAAATGTCGCAATACTCGTAGTTTGGTCCGCACCCCACAAATGGCCTCAGACATTTGAGGCTGCATAAAATCTGGACAGGTAGTACTCAATAGTCTGGCATCACTAAGCTTGGTACTGAAAGAGGAGAAGGCAGCATGCAATAGAGTTCTTGGAATTTTACGAGATTTAGGCCATCAGCTCGAGACGGAGATCACAGAAAAGGAGATTTACATTGAATCAAACCATAAGCTCCAAGGCACTCAGGAGATCTTCAATGCAACCGAGAAGAGGCAGTTATCAGTAGTGTGAGTTCTTGGAGGAGCTGAGCTTATAAGACTACGAGACGCTCTACTTGCAAAGAATGAAAATAAAATAAAAAAATCATCTCTACCAACATCTAAGGTTAAGCATCCTTTTACGAAGAAAACTATTATCACATGACAAAGGAAAACACCATCACCTCCACCTATTCACACTCCTCCTCCGCTGATACAGGAGGTAATAATTGGCAATACACCAATGGTTGTCTTCGTTGATCCAGGCTTCGAAGCCAGTGATACTGAGCAGCTCAGCGATGACGATTGGAACTCACCACCCCCGAAATCCCACCGACCCCCACAGTCCTATCACCTTTCAGTAAAACCGAAGAAACCACTTCCTGACCACCCCTTGCATATATCACTTCGTTCCCGCATGCAATAGTGTTTCTTTTGCTTCCTTTCTTCAAACTTTAAGGTCTTTAGTCTCCCAACCTCCTATCTACTTTTCATCTTTTACTATCATTTTTCTTAGTACCGGTTTGACTTTTTATTTCTATTTTTCAGGTTCTCTGGGTTTTTTCAAATCTTTCCTTTTTTCCAGATTGTCAATTGGGTTGTTTTTGGGTTCGTTGCATCAATTTCAAACTTTCTCTTCCACCGGGAGCTCCGGTGAGACCCGTGTGTCAGTTCACGAACCTGTGTCAGATTATAGGAAATTACGTTACATTGTACCTGCTCAATAATACTAGAAAATAGTTATGTGTAAAACCATATAAATTGAATATATAGTAGTGTATATATAATAGTTTTATTTTATATATTAAAACACTTTTCAGGGTTTGATATCACCTGTAGGAGAGATTTAGGATATCTAGTACAGATTTGTTGATATGTTAGACTAGACTTTAGCAGATCAAATTATCACCAATTATTCAATAAAAGTTGTTTTACCATAACAGTATCTGAAAATTCTTTTAGAAAGAGAAGTTGTAAAATCCTTATATCTGTTAGGCATATACACTTTGACATGGTAATAATGTTATAGAACTGACTGTGGAAGTCAGGTGACTCAAATTGGTTGTGGCAAAGCTATGTAGGAATTGAGATAATTTTTAATTCATACCTCCTTGACCATAAACCATGCAAACCACCTATAATAGTGACTTACTGACTAAGAGATTTTCTATCAATAAGATAAAAGACATTCGGCTCTATCCAGAAACTTCAGAAGCTACCAATATCCATTCAGGACTAGGTCTATATTGGACGGCTCTACTAAGAGTCTCTCTTAGAGGCAAGAGGTCTGAGGGGAACCATACTTGAATTGGAAGAACTGGAGATCCATGAGTCTTTCTATGGTGCTGGTGTGTCAAGATTCATGCAAGCATATATTGTTTATGCACCAGTTCCTGACAATGAATTTAGTTAGTTCTTGATCAGAAGGGATAATTGGAATGATAGCCATTAGGACTACATCTACATACTTAGTCCATTAAAGCCTAGAGATCATAAAGAGGTCATTGGGGGATAGGACACTATCCTCTCAAGATAAATATCTCATCTGACTAAAGGTTGAAGTAGTGTGCAGACTTTCAGGGTCAAACGGTGTTCGCATGTAGTTGAAACTAAAGTTGAAAGCTCTTTGGTATGATGCATGCAGTCTAAAACGTCAACCAGCGGTGTTACAAAATGTAATGCCTTATGTAAGCAGGGTCAGGGTTGGCTAAGGTATATTTTGATAACACCAAACAATATTATAAGTTAAAACAACGAAGTAAAATGCTTATATTTATGGATAATATATAATATACATTATACTACTCTTTAGGCTAACTGCTTTCATGATAGTAATATCTTTCTCCCTGTTTCCAACTCTGGTAAATTCTGAAGCCCTCTATACTTTTCCTTAATTTGTAGTTAGAGAACTAGATATACCTTAAGATACTATGTAAAGTAGAGACTAGTTGACCTACATTTAGCATCTGACTTGCTATTAGAAACTACTTTTGCCATGGCCTTAAAAGGAGTCTGAAAGATCTGTAAACATTGTAGATAAGCTTTTACACCAAACATCCTTCATCAAGGTTATGATCAATAATCTATTTGTAAATCCTGTTAACTAATTACTGTAGCTAATAGTGATTCCTTCTATTTACTAGTATATTCTTCTATATTGCATGCTTGTTCAGATACTAAAGTCAGTTGCATCACAAGAGACTCAGAAATCGAGTCATCAATATTCCTGCGCTTGGCTTGTCATTCTCAAAATTTACGTACTTGTAGTCAATTAGCACTGGAGATTCTGACTCAGACTTACCTATTCTGATTATTTATATCATGATGTATTGGTAAATTGCCTAATATATATATATATAATCCAAGTCTACTGTAGTTTTATAACTTAAAGCTTACAGCAATTTGCACTTTTCTAATACCTGCTCTGTAGGTATATATATATGGTGTATGAGGATTTAATAAGTAACAGCAATGCTGTGAATTCGTATTTATTACATCCTGTGTTGATGCTGAATTATTATTGGATTCTGACTCTATCATATTTGCATTATAAGGAAAGAATAGCAAGAAATTTAACAGAAATTGATCAATAATAAGATATTATTCTGGAATTACCAAATTATAATACAAAAGTTTTGAAGAAATACCCCTAACCCTGCTTACATAAGGCATTACATTTTGTAACACTGCTGGTTGACATTATAGACTGCATGCATCATACAAGTTAGTATAAGGAAACTAAGTACTGGTAGATTAGTATAAATAGGTTTAAGGTCTTCAGGTTAGTTAGAGTAGGAAGCAATGGAGAAGAGACCTTAACAATATAATAAGTTTATAGGAGTTCGAATCATTACTACATTACCTCTTTATTACTTTATGTGTCTTCCTAGACAATCTCTGATCTTAAGATTCTGGCCCTAGTCCGACCAATAGATCACTCTCGGATATTGCCTAACAATATCTCCTTTAAGGACATAAAGAGAGGACTGACATAGTCTCCCCAATCTAAAAATATACCCTCTGCAGTGTTGTCCTTAAAGTGATCTTCTGTTTCAATATTACCACTACTATATACAACAAAACGTAGCACTATAGCATGATAGAGTCCAGATATTGTGATGTGATGATTTATACATTATAGTACTAAAATTTCTATTTACTGAGTTTTTAGTATAACCATTAATTTGAAAACAAAGTTCAATACTATCTATTCATCCTTATTGCATCAATTAATATAAGTAAGAAGTTATTGTTTTATTTTTATTTTAACCTCCATAATTATCAGTTTAAAGATATATGATAGGTGGTGTTTAATTTTACCGCTAGAGGTCAGGGAATAGTAAGCTAGTAATACAACTTGATTGGAGTTCTTTGGTTGCTGTACCTCTGAATACAGTAGGTAATAATGCTTATTAGTATTCTTACTATTTTTATTCACAATAACAAAGATGTATAGTTTAAAGGATAAAAAGAAATACCCTATCTAGGCTGTTGAGGAAACTTAGGAATTTCCATAACCTGCTGGAAGCCAAATGAATAACATTTAATATCTCGTGGAAATTCAGTTGCTTGTATAATAATAACTTAAGAAAGGTTATGGTATTGTCCATACTCTTGTCAAAGTGTCACGGCATTATGTGACACCTGCCTGTTGATACATAGATGAGACTAAGATGATGACGTAGGGTGAAATAAATCTGTACTTACATGAAGGGTACATGGTTACACAAAGTAAATAGAATTAGAGGCTAGATAGAATATGATGGAATCTATGGAAATAGAATGGAACTGTGGGGGATTCGCAACAAGAGCTTTGAAATGTATATAAGGGAGTGTGCTCCATGCTTTCTTTACATTCTTTATGCAACCTGGTATTTCACTAGCATCACCTGTTCTTGCAAATATACAGCTCATCTCAACACCACAGTTTTAACCCTGGAGAGTGTAACCTTAGTGTTCTCCCAATACTTCTTTGCGGTATGCCTTAGTTTCCATCCCTGTCCTGTCCTATCCATTACACAAAGTTACTGTAGTTCTTTTTCAACTTGTAGGTATATATTTTCTCCTATTAGAGAGTTTGAAAACTGGGTTACTCCATCCTAATCCCTTACCTGGCTCTTTAATATTTGACATATTCTTAATGGGAGATTGAATATGCATATTATAAAATTGAGTACTGATTTTCTAGTAATACAGAAAACTATAAAGTGATATATATAATTCTGCATATCTACTATTCAGCTTGGTAAGAAAAGTATGGAAATAGATGAATAATAATAGAAACATCTGATTATCTAGTTCAACTCTCATAATAACTGTCCTATTACTTGTATTGTATTTGTAGGATCTAGTAGCTACTGGTTCATCATAGTCTGTCTTCACTTTAGATAAAAAAATTGTATATATGTTGCTTCATACTTTCTGGTAAAATATGATGTAATATTTTACTAGTACTTTGATGATCTGGTAGAACAGCAGTCTTTACGAACTTTAAATGTGCAAGCAAAATCTATATTCGTGATTTTCTAAGTATCTAATACTAGTGAAAGAATAAAGTATATATTATGTATTCTATAAATAGTATAATAATATAGTAATCTCTGTATAGCTACTTAGTCTTATTTCATTCACTATTTTCTATCTCTATATAGGAGTATTTATTATAAATACTGGTTCCTATAAGGCTTGGTGAAAACTATTGTACCTGCAATCATGTAACTATGATAGTAAAAAACTTCTTCTGCTTTACTGGTACTACTAAATTGACTTACATCCAAGTCAGCCATAGTAAGTAGGATGCTTTTAGTTCACACTTTTACTTGTAGGAACAGATATCATTAATCTTTATAAGATAAGTACTATCGTAAAAACTCGAATAATTGAACCTCAAAAATGGAGGCTAAAATGAGGTAAGGAAAAACAAAAATTGCGTAAACCCGGAAATTATTCCAAAATCAGAAGTTTTTATGGATTATCACACAACACTATGGCCCAACATTTTCTTTCTTTAGACTAGAGTATTGTTTGATAATCCTCAAAAGCTACTAATTTGGCATGATTTCTGGATTTATGCAATTTCTGTTTTTCCTCACCTTATTTTAACCTCCTTTTTTGAGGTTCAATTATTCGAGTTCTTGCGGCATTTAGTTCCCATTGTCTAATGTTGTAAAATGATTTAACAGTCTTTCTTTCATTGATATTGGTTTTCAAATCTTCATCTTTATAATATACTAAATAACATATTTGAGAGGTATTATAGATCAACACCTAGCTATTAGTTAGATATTCTTTTATGTAAACAGCTTCAATAATGTCAACTGCTTGACTAAGAATACTTGAATTACTTTTAATAATTAATTCCAGTATTGTAATAGTATTAAGAACATGGCCTAAGCTAAGTACTTTTATTGTAGAGAAGCATTATATGAAATGAGCCTGTATCCCTTAGAGAGCTGAAATAACGAAATTCAGTGCCACCAGGATATTGCGCAACTGTGCTGTCTAAGACATAGGGTGAATAAGCACTAAGCGACGTCATGAGAAGCTGAATCTCGTGAGAAGATTAAGAAAACAAATCCCAATCGTTCAGAATTCTACTAGAAATGCCACGAACAAGAAAATCAAGTGCACAAACGGCTGCTAGAGGAGTGGTATCCCAATCGGTTCACCAGCGAGAGCCTTTAGCTGTCCTATCAGTGAATGGTAGGAAGCCAAGCCGAATATGTTCATAGAATGCTAAACGTTTTACAGCAGGTGCAGAATCTCGAATGGGATCAGTGGGGCCATCACATCTGCATATGGATACCATAATGCCTATGGGTGAGATGGGAAAGGGAAAGGGAAAAGCAAAGGAGTCGGGGGGGGAGTCACTCTCTGCGGCCGAAAAGATTCGAAATCTTCCTCCTCCGCCACACCACATACCATTCCAAGGACTATTTCCACCGCACCAAGCTAGAGCCATAGGACCTGCAACTGGAGTAACTGACCTGTATCTGTTATTCTCACAGTTTTTTTGCTGGAGCAACTAGAAATTCTGGCCAGGCATACCAATATGTATGCAAGTATGCATGATGCTGGCCTGCAAGACAGTAGGCACCCTCTTGTTCGGAAGTGGTATCCAACAACTCCCTCTGAGCTTCGAATATTGTTAGCGATCTTGATTCATCTGGGTATATCAAGAGGTGCTAGTCCAAAACTCTTTTGGAGAAAGGTTGGAGGTGTTGTTCCGGAACCGATGTGCAGAATGAGATATATACGCTTTCAGCAGCTAAAGCGCTATTTGCATATCTCAGAGCCATCTGAGTCCCCAATTCCTACTCAAAAGTGGTGGAAAAAGCTCGAACCTTTAAATAGCAGTATTCGAAAAACCTCAAAAGAGTGTTTCCTTCCGTCCACCAATGTGGCTGTCAATGAGATGATGATACGCTTCCTTGGCCGCTCAGCCCACACAATTAAAATGCCAAATAAACCTATTAGTTTAGGATATAAGGTACTGGCATTGTGTGATGCAGGATACACCTATGACTGGGAACTTACTTCACGTATTGCGAGCTTTGCAACCTCCGAACAGCAAAAAACGCCATATCCTCTTTCTCCTACCTCCTCCGCTGTACTTCAGATGCTTACCACACTACCCTACCGTACCCACTTTTTTACCGCCTATATGGACAATTACTTCTCAAATATACGCCTATTTGCACGTTTACTGGATTATGGAATTGGAGCCTGTGGTACAGTGCGGTGCAGCAGCAAAGATTTTCCTCCCTCTCTCAATATCAGCAAAGATAAGGCTGCTGGTATCTTGAAATGGAATTTTGCTACTGGAGTTGTTGTGCGCGAAATAGTTGATACAGCAAAAAAGATAAAGGGAGACAGCCCACCCAAGCTACACAGGTGGGGGATTCCTCCAGTTATGGCTTTTTTGTGGCAGGATAATAACACGGTGCATTTATTATCAACAGTTCATGATCTTGAGCCATTGACCATCTCCGCTACACCTCCGGTGATTGAAATTTATTATCTCTTTGGGAACGACTCAACACCAGAAACTTCTCACCACTTTTTGCTTCGGGTCCTCCCCCCTGAGAAGGGACCAGGCCATCACTCCTTATCTTTCCGCAATGGTGGAACTCCTCTCCTGCCATCTCTCTTGAGGTCTACCCTCTTGAGATCCTCCTTCCTCCCTCCCGGCATCTATGGATGTTGGTTTTTCTCTCGTTCTGTTAGGAGTACCCGATCCCGATAGCCTAGGAGTACCCTAGGTAGGGTAACCTTACCCGAGTTCGAGAATCCTAGTCTCCAACACCCCCCTCCGGCCCCCTTACGGGGCCCGCGCGTCATCATACACATCAACCTTAGTTGCGTCCTGTGACTATATGGTCACGGAAGTGAAGGTGTCAGATAACACCGTATACGTCGCTGCCGTCCGTCCGACCGAAAGCTATTCGCAGGATGTATGAGAGGGGACCTCTGGCTAGACCTGGGAAGTGGAACGAAGTCAATCCGTCAACTACTCAGGGAGTTACAAGGCTTCAAAGATATGACATCTTTGGCATGGGCCGTAAGTAACGGGACGCTTTCGTCCAAGGTTATGAGATGAATGTTAGGAGGTTCGGAATAACGAACCAATGCATTCACATCCACCCTTCGATGATTAGAAAGAGTCTAAAGCTCCTGGAAACACTACCAAAGCCAACGAGCTTCGAGGAGTGTTGCAACTATGATAAGAGGTGTACCGCAGTTGCGGGATTTTCAACCAACACAACACGAAGGTCCACCCCCTCTACATAGAACAATCAGGAGTTGCTGACCGAGGAATTATGAGACTATTCAATAGAATTGCCTCTCCTCTATGAGAAGAGAGTCATCGGAATGAATTCTATCCGTTAGTTGTTGAGTTATCACAACTAGAAGTCATCGACTCCGGCATATCTACAGATGCAGTCTCGTATCAAGACTGATCCTCTTGATAACGAAAAGAACTATTGGAGCCAACAGAGTTCGACTTGAGAACTTGGCTACAGGTCTACAGACTCTGAGGATCGGATAATTACTACTGGTGACAAGTATGTCTCCCAGGCAGGAAATAGTAATTACCGAAGATGGTGTGATGGTTTTCAGGGTCTCCCAGTGTTCGCACCATCATAGACAACTCGACGTCGCGCATTAGACTTGAAGAGGTACATATTTTGTATGCTAGATAGATGTAGCCCGCGAACATTCAGACGCGGAATATAAATATCGAAGTACCTCCCAAGCTTTAGACATCATTAAGCAACGGAGAAGAGACCTTAACAATATAATATTGTTCTTACGATTCTATCCTACTTCTTTGCACTCTTAGTAGTCATAAACAAAATGAGTTGCTTCCGAGCCTTCCTAGACAAATCTCCGTCTATACGAAAGAATCCCGATTGGCCTAGACAACCATAAGTCTATACCGGTTGTCTCCGCCTAACACGTTCCCTGCTTTTGCTGTAGCCTAGCTTAGCATCAGCACGGTCGGGTGGCTCCTTTTTCCCTACATTAGATGGCTGGGAGTACGGTTTGCAGTACACAATTACAATGGATTCCTTCTATTTTCCTCTGGTCGGTTTGAGTTAGTGCCTCTACTGGGTTTGGGTTTTGTCCCGCCGGTAGGTACGGGTTAGTCCCACCGTCGGGGAGTTGTGGTTGGTCTTCTCAACAGGCTACAGTCGATTTCGCCACTCTCCTCCTCTTTGCCCTCGATGGGTGCTCTGGCACACTTAGGTGTTGAGGATATAGGGGACCGACTACTTAAGACATGAATACCTTTCCGATAGTTGTTTCGGCATTTGTGTCTACCCCTCCTCCCTTCTCGCCTCGGTTTGATCGGCTAGTCTCCTACTACTCTTCTTCTCCCACCTGGCTAGCACCCTACTGCCCCTCTACTCAGCTCGTACCTTACTGCCACCCCGCTCCTCCGGAGCAGAGTTGACCGGGTCTCTCCATCTCCCCTTCCTCTCCTCCTGGAAGCCCTTGCACTGGCCCCCCTCCTCCAGTTGGTATTGCACTGTCTCAGGCCGGTCGGAACCTCTTTCAGCCTCCTGCGGGCTTGGTGGGGGAAGTGTCTTTATAGGTACTCCTGTCCCTTTTTCGGGGCCCGAGATTAGGTTAGCTTTTCAGCAGCCGGGACTGCTATGGGCATTTCTGGTAGGTATTACTATGGTTTCCTTTGTGCCTTTGGGCCAAGATTTCTGGGAGGATTTTTCCTTGTGGCTTTCTACTTATCTTGAGTTGGGTTTCTTCGTAGACTTGATTCAGGTGAGATGTGCAGTTGGCTCCATACCAGAGGGGCTTGGGGCTCTCGGTTTTTGCCTCAGACAGAGGAGGGATGCGTGTTTTTGGTTTTGTTTACGCCATAGCTCATGCTGCATGCGAGTTCTTGTACCTTAATAATGAATACATGACATAAAAAAAAAAAAAAAAAAAAATTCATGATCTTGAGCCATTAACTTTCTGGATAGAGAAACTTCGCAGAAGGCCACGGGAAACAAGTACCAATGCTGCTGCTGCTCGGAAGCCCTTTTCTGCTGGGGAGCATCGCAAGCTATTGGCAATTCCCAAGATCGACAATGACTATAACCAATTCATGGGTAGTGTGGATATTGCAGATCAGCTTCGATCATATTTTTCTACGCAACGTATTGTGCGTCGGAACTGGCAACCTTTTTTTTACTGGTTACTTGATACTGCAATCATTAATGCCTACCGAATTGCCCGAACCAATGGCTCTAAAACTACCTACCATACATTTTGCTCCTCCCTTACCAGTTCCCTTCTTACTGCCGGTCAGAAACACTCCTCCCCTGAGCCAAAATTTACATTCCTCTACCGAACTCGACGACGGTATCGCCTACGCAACCCAGTACGTCAAATATATATTACGAAGAACTCACAGAAGCCAGAACCGGTAGGTGGAGGGCGAACTTTAAGGGGCCATGTACTGGTACGGAGAGCTACTCGAGCATGGTGCCTATGGTGCCGCTGGCGTCACAAGCAAGGTGGCTTGGAGGTGAAAATCCACCAAGTGCGATCTCAGTGTGAACGGTGTCATGTAGCCCTTTGTCATTCATGTTTTCCCTTATATCATGGTGTAGGAAGCTCTTTGGTATAGGAAGCTCTTTGGTCTAGGTTCTCTTTTTTTTTTTTTTTATATATCACTTTGTCTATTTAGTAATCCAGATCCCTGCTCTGGTGTTACGCGGTAGCCGAGGTCAATCTTATCGGTCGAACTAGGGCCTGAATCTTTGATCGGAGATTGTCTAGGAAGACTCATAAAATAGTTAAAGAATAAAAGAGTGAAGATTCGTAATTGTAACTTATTATATTATTAAGGTCTCTTCTCCGTTGCTTGATTCCTCTAACTAACCCGGAGACCTTAAGCCTATTTACACTAATCTACTAGTACTTAATATTCCTATACTAACTTGTACCGAGGAGCTTTTAACTTTAGTTTCTAGTAAGTGCGAACACCGTTTGACTCTGAAAGTTCGTACACCACTTCAACCTTAATTGAGATGAGATATTTATCTTGAGAGGATAGCGTCCTATCTCCCAATGATCTCTTTCCGATATTTAAGCTTGAATGGACTAAGTATGTAAATGTAGTCAGAATAGCTATCATTTCAATTGTCCCTTCTGATCAAGAACTAGCTAAGTTCGTCGTCAGGAACTGGTGCATAATTAATATATGCATGCATGAGTCTCGATACGCCAGCATCATAGAAAGACTCAAGTATCTCCAGTCTTCCAATCCAAGTGTGGTTCCCCTTGGACCTCCTGCCTCTAAGAGGGACTCCTATTGGAGTCGTCAGACATATACCTAATCTTGAACGGGTATAACTTTATGATGTAGTCTGATAGCACCGGAGGTCTTGTATCTAATTGATAGATAATCCCTCGGTCGGCTATTCACTAATGCAAGTGGTCTTTATATGGCTTTGCAGTCAGGGAGTTATAATTTAGAAATTATTATTTTAATTCCTATATAGCTTTGCCACAACCATCTTATCAAGTCACTTGACCTCTATGGTCAGAAACGTGACATTACCACTATGCTAGGTCTTATATGCCTAACATCTGGCTTGCTGTTAATTGTGCAATATCTTGGCAGCACTGAATTTCGTTGTTTCAGCTCTCAAAGGGATAACTTAAAACTTGACTATTAGACCTCAACTACAAAACATTTATTTTTGCTTAACCATGTAGCTAGACATGTAAAGTAAGTGTATAGTAGTTCAGAAAATATTCTACAACTCTAGATGACCTCTGTAGTATGTTTTATATCTAAAAAATTGAAAAATTCACAAATACACTTTTTATCATCTAAAATACCTTTTACACTGTGTATATCAGTAGAATGAGAAATCATAGGTAATATATAAGTTGTTGGTATGTTATAAGACTTTAAAGTTCAATTTAACTTGTACAACAATGATGTCTCACTTATCTAATATCATTAGTCACTTCTAAGATGGAAAGTATAATCGTAACCTATTATAACTACAATATTATCTGCGGAGCCACAAGAGCCAGAAAAGAGTGTGGAGGAAGAGGATGAAGGAGTTAAGATACAAGGCTCTGGAGTACAAGTGATTCAGAGGAGTAATTTGCTTAAAAGGCATGGTTATCCACTGGGTTCTAACAACAAAAATTCACCTAAAACTATGTAGTTTAATTTTAATAGCAAATTTGAAATCATAGTTGTAAACTAGAAGGTCTAAATAAAAATTTCATAGTTATAGCAAAATATTAAAGTTTTTTTAAGGATGCAATATTGTGTTATTTGTATAGTTAAGATAAAAGTTATTCTATCATCAAATATTTTTTTTGGAGTGTAATCATAGTTGTAATGCATTTTTCTCCACATTTTAAAAAAACCCAATAGTCAGGTTTTAACTTATACAGGCTTAAATGAAAAAAGTTACAATGTACCTCAGAATAAGTAATCAACTTGAATTAGAAATATCTGCATTATTAACTATTCTATAGTTAATCTGAAACTTTGCAGAGCAGCAAGGATATCTAGAAATTCCTTTCTGACTTTCAGTTTATTGACTTTTCTGCTAGAAAATGTAAGCTATAGGAGTAGAAATAGTATAAATTTGACTTATATCTTGAGCAAAGATTTCCTTATTGCTATCTTCAATTCTATTACCACCTAGACTTTTCAGCTCCTCCAAATCAGTATCAGTATCCTCAATAACCTCCTGCTAGTGCTTGACTCTAAGATGCTTGTTTTTTTTCTAGTTTAACTTAATAGGTCAGGTTGCTTGTTTCTTGATCTTGATTGCTATCTTTTTAGTATTAAGTACTTCCTACTTTCTGTATAGATGAGTTAATTGTTTAGATTCAAGAATCAGGCCACTATTTACTTAGGAACAGTTAGGCTTAACACTCTTACTTATACCTTTCTCCTAATGAAGTAGCTCTTAAGTAATACTCAATTCTGCATCTGTCTCTTAGTGTAAGGAAACTAGTTCATCAAAATATTACTTTACTAGAGTGGTAGATTTACTCTTCTCTGCATTTTTAGCTTGTTTAACTTGTCTGTTATGTCTAGTTGATCATTTATATCTTCTAAGGAGTAACTGAAGACCAGGTACTAGCTGTTCTATAAAAGTTGATTTGGCTGTTAACTTAGAGTTTTGAGTTAGAATACTGAGAATTCGATTGTGATTAAATAGTAAAAGCCGTTGCTTGCCATGCTTCTAGTGACAGGATATTCTTCTCTACAATGGCTTTAAACCTAGTTTTTTATAGCATTAGATCGAAGTCTCTCTTTTGTAACTTGGAATATGGTCTATACATAGATATTATTTCATTGACTTGCTGTTTGTAATATGTATTAAGTGGTAAGAGCAAACCAATACCAAGTGACTATAATGATTAAAAAATAATATCGTTGCTAGAGCAGTAAATTAATAATCACCATTATAGGAAGTAGGTCTGCTATCACACACTATCAATTAGCTGAGGTAAAATATCAAGGCAGTAGTTAAAAGAGTAGTAGGAAAAACTTTCTCTCTTTGATTTTCTCTCTTACTACATCAGCAAAAATTCTAAAATACGTCCCCTGCGTCATGTGCATCTGACGCACAGGATGTCTAGAACACAAATTGTTAACTAGGACGTTGTTAGGCATATAAGACCTAGCATAGTGGTAAGGTCACGCATATGACCATAAAGGTCAAGTGACTCGATAAGATGGTTGCGGCAAAGCTATATAGAAATTAAAATAATAATTTCTAATTTATATCTCCCTGACTGCAAACCATATAAGACCACTCACTATAAGTGAATAGCCGACTGAGGGATTTTCGATCAATTAGATACGAGATATCCATAGTTATCAAACTACATTAGAAGTTATCAATACCCGTTCAAGATTAGATGTATGTCGGACGGCTCCAATAGGAGTCTGTCTTAGAGTCAGGAGGTCCGAGGGGAACCACACTTGAGTTGGAAGACTGGAGATACTTGAGTCTTTTTATGATACTGGCGTGTCGAGACTCATACATGCATATATTAACTATGCACTAGTTCCTGACAATGAACTTAGCTAGTTCTTGATCAGAAGGGATGATTAGAATGATAGTCATTCGGACTACATTTACATACTTAGTCCATTCAAGCCTAGAGATCGCAAAGAGATTATTGGGAGATAGGACGCTATCTTCTCAAGATAAATATCTCGTCTCAATTAAGGTTGAAGTGGTATACGAACTTTCAGGCTCAAACGGTGTTCACACTTAGTAGAAACTAAAGTCAAAAGCTCCTCGGTACAAGTTAGTACGGGGATACTAAGTACTGGTAATAATGTATAAATATGTTTAAGGTCTCCGGGTTAGTTAGAGGAATCAAGCAACGGAGAAGAGACCTTAACAATATAATAAGTTTACAACTACGAATCTTTATTCTTTTATTCTTTACTACTTTACGAGTCTTCCTAGACAATCTCCGATCAAAGATTCAGGCCCTAGTCCGACCGATAAGTGCGATCTCGGCTACCGCCTAACAGACGTAGAGGGACATGGCAACCAACGTCAGGATGTAACGGGCCTTAACTGCCAAACTCAGGATACAATGGGACGTACCTGCCAAACTCAAGATACAACAGAACACACACCTAAACCTCAGGACGTAACTGCACGCAGGAACAGATGTCAGAATACGTCTCTTAAAATTCAGAATTCACCAGATACAGCCAATACAAAGCATAACTTATGCCTACATTATTCCAAAACAAACTATATTTTTACAGTAAACAAGATATATTTTTATAGATACACAGGCCTGGGCTCGGGCTAGGATACAAAAAGTAATCGAGGATACGCAAGTAACTTGAATACAGAGTCTAATAGGTAAAACAAGTTATAACTCCACCAATACTAGTGCCGAGTAGATGTTCTTTACACCGTTGGAATGCTGGCGTCGAGTAGAATATTGTTGTAATGTCTCGAGTACTGCGCCCATGGGATGGCTGAGGAATCTGACGTCAAAGTCAGCACTTCACCTAGGTAAATATCACCTCCATAATAGCCTGTATCTCCACTAATACTGATGCCGAGTAGACGTTCTTTATACCGTTGGAATGCTGGCGTCGAGTAGAATACTGCTGTAAAGTATCGAGTACTGTGCCCAAAGAATGGCTGAGGAATCTCGCATCAAAGTCAGCATTTTACCAGGACACAAAACAGGCTATAACTTCTTGTAAACTCACAGTAGGCAGATGTTCTTTAGTGCAATAGAAAGCTGAAATCGAGTAGAATATTGCCCTAAATTATTAGCTTTGATGGTAAAGGGACTGAGCAGGAATGGTAGTTAACAGACCTGTTGTTGATGTACTGACCGTGATGTTGTGTGGTTGTCCAAGTGTTACTCAACTCGTCGCAGTCTGAGAAAAACTTAACAAACACCCAAGTTACTGTGTACTTCAACAATCACAACTATCACTCACTTTTATATTCTACCGGTTGGCCATTTTGGCTGTCAGATCCTTCAAGAGACTAAAATATAATTTAGTATGTCTCATCTCCTATTTCTGTGGATATTTTTAGATTTGGTCATAGTGTTCGAGTCCACTAGTGGTAAATATACCAATGGCTGGTATTTGCTTGGTATCATGATTAAGACTCTCTGCCATCTTGTGTCTGAATATCAGCAAGAATTGAGACTCTCTGCCATCTTGTGTCAGGACATCAGTAAGGATCAAGGTCAACCTAGCCAAATTGGGAGTTGAAAATTATTGCATCCTCGCTTAGGATGAACTCAGGACGTCCCAGATACCACCTGACACTTCAGGACGTACCAGACGCCACCAGATACTTCAGGATGTCCAGGACGCATGGGACACCAGCAACTGTACATGTGCGTCAGGACATAGAGCTGACACATCTGACGCAGGTTTTTTTTTTGCTGATGTAACAACTTACTTATCAACTCACTTGATTTATAACTCTTTCTCTCTAACAAAACTAACCGGAAGAGACAGTAATATGAATAAACGACAAAGATTATCTATTCTATCCTTCCTGCAGTCTCTTTCATACCAATGTTTCTAATATCTTCACTACATATCTCCCTATCTCCTATCTCTTCTGTACACTTCTCATGTTAACAAAAGAAAGAACAAACAACAGACTTCCTAAAGACTCTCTGATATCTTTCTAGACTCCTACTACCTTTCGAGCTCCTATTATTATACCTTCGACACCCTCAGTCTCTTCTGTACTACAATTTCCTTCCGTTGCCTGGCTACCTTCTATGCTACTTCTGCTAACGAAAGAAATACAGGAATAAAGACTTCTAATAGACCATAACTCCTGGAATATTTGTATTTTTCCCTACAAGAAGCACCTTTCCTATGCATATACTGAGAACAGTCACTACAATAAAGCAAGTAGCTTGAGGGAAATGAGATAGTAGGAATACAAAAATAGCTAGCGCCAGGAATAAATGTTGAATACTATGTGGACTTGTAAATACATGACAATAAAAGAACTGAAAGCAGACAGAGAATGGACAAACAGATAGAGGAATAAATAAATAGATGAATAAGTAAACAAATAAATAGGCAGATTGATAATAATAGTACCAAAAGTATAGCAAGCATGCTCGGAACATGATATCTATGTTGCAAATGTATCAGACAGGTTCTGAGCCTGTTGGTTAATAGACATAGTAGTTGTAAGTATGGCGAGCAGCTATTTTCAACATGTAAGATATGGGTTGAATGTGGAAGAAGGCAAACAAGCTAAATATTATTCTCAAGAGTAAATTCAATGAACTCAAAGTCTTCACAATGGGAATTGTAACCATTAAGAATTAAAATACAATGTTGTTTAATACCTTTTATTGGTCAATTTTTAGTCTTAAAAGTTTTGATGAACCATTGATAGATAACTAATAATTAGTATATCCAGTAGGTGCATGGGTAAAGAATGCATCTTACTTTTCCTTAAAGTTAATATTACTGTCATATCCTATAAGTAGTGACCTTGTTGTATAGATAATAAGTGGAAGTAAAATATTTGCTACTCCAAAAACTACTTCAATATCTATAACTCATGTGTAATTACATTCTAGATAACCTTTGGATCTCTTCTGGATGCTTTGCAAATAATCTGCCCACTTGCAGATAGTTCTAAGAAATTTCCCTTCCCATTGGCATTCCAAATATCTTAATTTTGGAAGTAAACCTTGCAGCACATATTGTACAACCTATTCAGATGATATTTAAAGGATTGAAGATCTATAGCAAGTACACTCTACTTGTCTAATATCATTTCTATCTTAGATTGAATTTTAGGATGCTGAATTAAAAATCTTTGTAGCTATTTCTCTCCAATTATAACCGGTACTGGTACTTGATTAAGGATTTTGTTTTATGTTTTGTTTTAAGTATCGCTTTGATACTTGGTTTGTTTGAAGTATCATTTTGATACTTAGTTTGTTTTATATTTTGTTTTAAGTATTGATTTGATACTTATGTTGTTTTATCAAAGTGTATCGATTGATACCTTTGTTTAGTTTCGTTCACGCTAGATATGAACAGATTTGTGTATTTAAAGACCGTCCTATTTTACGATGGAAAGGACAGACTTTAACAGATAGTATTTCAATATACTTGGTTGAACGGTTACTTTTTAGTTTCTCCAGTACACCTCCAGAGCCTCCTTTAGTTCATACAGCTCTCGCCTCCTCTCTGGAAGAGCTGGTCACCTGTCAACTATTGTACATCTATCGAAACGTGACTAGCACCTTGCAAACATGTTACACCAATCTTCATTACTTGACCTTTGTCTTTCAAAATAGAATAAACTATTTGGTATCTATATGAGTAGCATGAAGGCAAGCTATAATTGTTCTATTTATCAATCAACTTAACCAGGGCATTCTCTTCTTCATTACTGAGTAGCTGTTAATTTGGATAACTTTGAATCACTAGTTGAGTATACCTATAAACTTGAAAGCGATTATTGAGTGTTATAATAGGTCGATCAAGACTTCAGGGAATCCAATGTACATACTACATGTTGGAGTAATTTCAAGAATCAAAATAGCAAGTAAGAAGAGCTACTGGTAGCCAGAAATCAGGATAATTATAGAATTGGCTAAGTATTCTTTGTCAGAATTGTCAGGTTTAGGTCATACAGTTAAGAGCAAATTGTGTTGTAGAGTACAAGTAATAGTAGAAAATTACTAGGTTGTATACAGAACAAAAGAAATTCCAACATGCACTCTCACTTATATAACAAAAGAAACCTAAGCTATGAACAATTTCCCAACCCTGGTGTACCTACCAGGCTCCAGCCCTTTCTCCTATATACCAGCTCTCTCATACAGTTTTCACCTCCCCTAACTTATTTCTAGTTTATTATCAAATATCCTATTTTTCTTATATGACTCCAATTTACATGTCACAGGCTGCCATAACAAGTGTTGTATATGATATACTAAACTGTTGACTTGCCTTACAAATTGAAGATCTAGTTGTAGTTCTCAAAGCTTCACAAGTAGCTGTAATTTTCTCCTCCTAATTAGGTTTCTTTTTAGGTATTTTTAAAGTTAGTTAAATACTAGATGCTAGAAATATGGATAAAAGTTGGAAAGTAAATCATTTGGTATGGTGTTTCATGAAGGTAGTAGTATTAAATTACAAAACTTGCCTTGTAGACAGGATTTGAGTAGAGAAACTTGCAAAACTATTGAGCATACTCCACTTATTGTACTTAAATCTGTAATAATTGAATCAAAATAACCTGTAAGCTATTTTTATTGGAATAAGCTATTGTAGCTAAAATAGTTAATTGTATTCATAATAATATCAATAATCAATATCTTTTTTTAAAAAAAAAATAAAAAAGTGAAATGCTAGTCTAATATACTTCCTTTAAATATATTATAAGCTTAAACTAATTAAGTATTATTGTTTTATTTAATTTTCTACTTGCTATCTATAATAAAATACAGTAACCTATAACTAGGTGTTAGCCTATAACACCTCCAAATATGTTATATATTGTTACCATTTAGACTAAACTTAAATATTGCTTATTTATATCATCGATAATTTCATAATTCCTCTAACTGTAAGTTGAGAATTACAAACCAATATATCACAATCTTCTTCCTCTCCTGTTTCGTCTAAGTACAGTTTAGGAAAAATAAGTAAGAATACTTTTAAGGTATTTTAAGTTAGTAGAGGTTTTAGTTTACATAGCAACCAGAAGCCTTTTGAGAAAAAAAAGAAAACAATTTTTAACTATGAAATTAATATAACTTAATAACCTATGCAGTAAATCCCTTTAGAATAGAGAATCATAATATCATAGTCCTCTTTCCATTTTATTTCATGCTCTGTAAATAGATTTCATTTTATATAAAGTTAATATATTTAAATACATACTGACAATTATTAGCATATATTAAGAGATATAATAAGTGCTAAATGAGAAAATTAATACATATATTAACTTGAATCAATAGCTTTATACTTGTTTTTTGAACTAGATGGATAGCTA
Organism: Tuber indicum; assembly: GCA_006112555.1. NCBI lineage: Eukaryota > Fungi > Ascomycota > Pezizomycetes > Pezizales > Tuberaceae > Tuber > Tuber indicum. Next base: position 451,465 of record VBSK01000259.1, on the reverse strand, counting down.
TGATTTAACTTTACTGAAATTGTAGTTAGAGATTGAGGTAAACTATCCTCAATCTGCTTATTCTTATCCAATTTCTGATCCTGGTCATGCTTTGCTTCTCTTGCCATTAATCTATGAGAACCTTTCTTCTTATATACTGTAGATATTAATTGATTATTAGACTTTGAGTAGTACTATTGGCTCTAATATTCAGAGAGAGCATAGGCAGAGTATTTATGACAAAGATACTGTCATTTTTCCAAATTCAATCCTATATCTAGTAATTCTACTGGTTCAATACTTACAAAATTTTATAAAAGAAAGTCCTTTTTTCTTATATCATTCTTAATATGATACAATTATACTCTTGAAGTCTTTTTACTTCAACAATATTTCGATTTTCAGAAGTGAAGTAAAAGAACTAATACCTTTGAATACATTTTAATACTTTCAAGTAAGGCTTAAAGACAAACTCCTAATCTCTAAGGAGAGTTTCTGGAGAATTATTGAAAATCTTTACTGCTTTTATCTTACCTGCTTCATGAGTAGTATCAACAAGTACTGCATATCTCACTAAAATCCAAACTTGATTTCTGTTAGCCTTTTGCTTTACTGTACCAAATCCTCAATCTATGTTATTTCTTGTCTGTCTCTTTATCTGAAATACTAAGATAATCTCTTCTGATTTCTGTATTATAACAAGCAAAGATAAGTACCACAGTATAGTCTTATTCTTATCTTACCCTCAATAGTTACTAGCTCAAAGATGAATCCTTACTTTAAGCCTTAAATTTCCTGTTTTAAAACAATATAGAATTGAAATAACGTGGTTAACTCTTTTACCTTACTGTACTTCTGTAATTATAGTATAATAATACTAATTAATTACATTATCAACAATGTCAAATACATATAACTTAAAAGGGAACAAGTAATACCAGTATGATAGCAGTTGTAGAACTGTAGGAATTTCTACTGCCTGTTGAAAATCAAAGGAAAAAGTAGAAGTTTCTGATTCTGCCTACTTTGATTCCTTAATGTCAGTTTCATATGTACTACAATATACACTCTACTTATGCTAATGAAGTTTCTGTTGTTTATTCCTTTTATTATATTCTAATATGTTATGAATCCAGTATAGTTCATGAAGGATTTTATCATATATTATGTTATTTTAGATATTCATACAAGTGACCTGCTTAAGGGTTAGGTAGAATAAGTTTTGATTAATATTTCAGTTAAGTTGAATGATATTATGACTATTACTTTGTACATATGACCTACTTAAAGGTCATGTATGTTTTACACATAACTTAGACTTTAAGACATAATAGTTGTGTTATAAGAATTATTAGTTGGATAGGAGTAAGCCTGCTAAGTCTTACTTGGATTTCACACATATGAGCTGTTTAGAGGTTGTGGGAGCTATGCACATGACCTAGAAAGAGGTCAGATAGTCAAAGGATTATGTAGCTATATGGGCTACAAATACAATCTATGAGAGTTAGATTGGTAAGTGGACTGTGAAAAGGTCTATATAAGGTGATAGGTTCAGCATTTGAGATAGATCTTCATACAACTACCTCAGTTATTTCCTAACATATATCTTTACAAATACTACTTCATATTCACACCTCACATATCTTTCTTATGAGAAAAGTATGACAAATATAGTGAACGATAGTTGCTGTTGGAGTACTTAAGAAAATAAAGAGTATTTTCTTAAGCAACAGGAGACAACTAGAAGACAGTCACTATATTGAAGATGACAGAAGTAATTACACATATTTCTTTCAAGACAAGACTTATTACCTGTTACACAACTATGTCTTGGGAGTAATTGAAGGATGATCCTAATATAATGCCTCTCTGTTAGTACTTTTATTCTCCTCCTTCTTAGTAAATGTACTCTCTGGATTCCTATTATCCTTGAACAAGTTTTGTAAAATTGTACACTTATCGTAGACATTCTTTGATGCTTTTTAAATTTTCATAAATTGTAACTCTGATTAAGTTTTCCATGTTCTATAAAACTTATCAAAAGACACTGGTACTTCTAGATCATGTAAACTAAGAGATACAAGATACTTCTTGTAAATAATACAATAGGAGAGATGAGTGATATACTAGTATTGTAATAACTTCTCCTTCTTCTTCCAAAGAAAGTTTTCTACCTTGTTACAACTTTGATGGGGATCTTGTTAGAAGGAAGACAATTTAGATTCTCACAAGCCTTTACAATAAGCATCATAGTATATACATATGTTCCATCTCAGCAACCAACAAGATTATTTGATCAAGAGCATATGCTATTGAGCAAGAATATATGCTATTCATGAAGTAGGCCACTTGGTTGAAGAGATATGCTGCCGACAATAAAAGGTTTGTCTCATCTCACTGATTAAGTAAATTTGCTCTAATTTGTATTAACTACAAATAGGTGTAGGAATTGCTACAATTCTATATACTTTACCATTCTTTTTAATCAAACCTCTGCTATTTATATATGCTAGCGGCTTCCTACAGTCTTCTATCTTATTATTCAATAAGTCTACCATTAATCCTGCTGCCTACTTATATTATAATTGGAATTTATTATACTTAGATTAACTATTCAAGTCTTGTTGGAAAAGTAACTTACTGAGTACTAGTAACTAGAAATTAATTAAGCATTGGTATCAATTTCAGATAACTGGTTTGTGAATGAATACTAATTCTGTTTATATGGTAAGAGGAGATAAATTACCATCATCAAACTCCTATTACTGACCATTGAACCATGTTCCAAGTATACCAGTATCTTTGATATAAAGAATCCATTTAAATTGCTTATCTGTCTTAGGGCCATATCTTATATCAGCCAGATTAATCAAAATTTAGTGAAGAGTATCATTAAAGCAAATAGGTTTAAGAGATATTCAGGATCAATTCTGACAGCTGAGATGACAGGTTTGACAATATTTGAACAAACAGTTAACTCCTCTCTGTATTATTCTATAATAGCAATCACATACAATAATAGGAGTTTTACTAATTCCTGGATATTCAAGCTAGTTTTGAGCACTCTGTATTTTGTAAAAAATACCATCCTATTGAACAACCTCATTGCCCAAACTAGATATACTATCCATCATAGCTGTATTTTAAAATAGTATACCATCCTTGATGAAGTAGTAGGTAAGTGTATTGTTTCTCTGATTATACGAATGTTGTTACTCAGCACTAGGAGTAGACTTTTTATTTAGAACAATGAACTAGTTGAGTCAACTGGTTTATTTCTCTTAGTTAACCAACTACTATTACTCTAAAACTATTAGTTTCTATAGTATAAAAACAATCTTATCATATTTAAATATAATACATACATAGCTTTTGTAATCTGGTAAATTTAGCTATTGGATAAATCGCGGAAAGGTTTGTTCTGTAAAGGAGTCATAGAAATTGTCCTTTGGTTTCATCTGACTCATAGAATATATGTATGCTGTCTAGTTGATCTATTTGACAGAGATTGTTAACTGGTGGATATGGAAAGGAAAAGTACTTGCCTACAATTATCATGCAGTAATAGTATACATACAACTCTATAAAAAAAAAATAGAACTTCATAGAGCGATAACTAAAATAACTAATTATATTTCCAGCTAAATAGAATGTATCTATCTTCCAAGTTTTAAGAGCAAGTGTAAAGTAGTAGATCAAAGTTAATAATTCTATTAATTCTCCTTACTCAGTTATTATACTAGTAAGCTTTCCTTAATGTATATTATTATTAAATTCTTACTTAAAATCTATTAATCAAATTAGAATTCAAAATCTTATACATAGAATTATAGAAACAACAATGGGTATTACCTACTTTCTATTTTTATTTTTATACTATTAAATTTTAATTTATTGGTTGTTGAATTATCTCAATTTCATTGTTAAAACACATTTTTTCCTTTTTTTTTTAAGAAGGCTTTGGTTGCCATGCAAACTCAAAGCAAGTTTAATTTAAAACACCTAAAAAGCAGTTGCACACTTTTTTTCATAACACTTACATGTATTGTATCATTCTGATATAAGTACAAAATCTATAATAAAATTGTTTATTTCTTTTAAAACCTAGTCAATATTATATCATCTTATTTATCTTTGTAAATATCTGACAGATTCCCAATTATTTATTGTATATAAGGTACTAAAAGTTATAATAGCTAATACTCTTTCCCCCTCTTGAGTGAAATTGTATTATAGTTCTTTACCAGTATATCTGATAATATTATCTTATATCCACATGACTGTAATTTTATATGGTCCGGTTGTTTTAATAAGAATTTTGAACAACAGTAGGAGTTTTGGGATTGGGAGTAGCCTCCAAGGAATTTGCAACCCTCTCTCTTTTTTCATCTAATAAGTTAATCAGTCCTTGGGTTTCATATTTTGGAGGATTTTCTGGTATAATACGTTGGACCCCGATTTCCCTTTTCCCGCAACTCATCAATAGCTCTGGGGCTCGCAGCATCCCAGTCGGGCATGTGATATATCTTCACATCCGAGGAGATCGATTTTCAACAGTTGATCAGAACCGCTCTCCGCACGTAATCTACCACACCGCCAAAAGCAAATAATCGGTATATTCGCATGGCCAACCTGGTAAGTGCCCTTTTCTTGGACTCCCATGCCGAGTTTCACGGATCAGTTCATGTTACGTGCTCCGGTTTAACAGGAGTGGGAGCAATCCTGTGAGATTTTAGGCACTTTCTCCGAGAGGGCGACGACAAGGAAGCGCGATTTACCTAGGCCTTCCAGGTTGCATCCCCAGCCCTATCGAATTACAATCTAGAGATATGTGGTAGTCCTACACGGGAGGCAACATTTTGTCATATCACATACAAATATTTTTTTTATCCATAATCAAGCCACTCGTTTTGCGCTAATGATCTCAGGTGGTCGTCCGGTGGCATGAGAACAGTAAAGGGATATGCTGGTGGTGGACAAGCACCAAGCATAATGAACCCGAATACGGGGTCAAAGATTTGTGGAAATTTACCATTGAGCATCTGAGCGCCCATACAAAACTCGGTCTCAAATCTTCGTGATGCCTGGTACTTGTAAAGGGGAAATATGAAGTGGCAGGCTGCAGGTGAATCACACTTGATTATTATGGTAACAAGCTTTTCAGAGCTTGGGATTACAGGATGTCGCTGTGGGGTGTTGAACCTAAGACGTGAAGGATCTCAGTGTGGCTTGTTAGTTTGACAGAAACCAATGGTTTACCATCAGCCGTGGTTTCGGGGTTTTCTCCGGTATTGAGGTTCAATGGAAGTAGTGGCTTTTTAGCCATCCCGGGATACGCATAACAGCGTGAGGGAATAGGAGCCGAGGAGTCCCCAGAAGTGGTCTCTGAGTTGGCACGAGTGAGAAAATATGATCTTGTGCTTCTGGGAGCAAAAATGTAAGTCTCCATTAAGGTTGAAGAATCCTAAATCTAGCTAGAAAGCAGCAATAATACCACTCTTGAGGGGTTATCCGTGTCTCTCGCCCACGATCCTAGCAAGTGCCTGTATGGTAGAAGAGTGGGTGTACTGTGTGGAGGGATCATATTAGTTATTACTAAAGCTGGGAAGATGAATTAGGGGTCTCCTGTGCATCACAATTCGAGAAACATGAACTCCTGACATAGAAAAAGGTTTATTACTCCATGTTGGGAACTGTAGCTACGGACAAAAGGAAGACTGACCCGGAGCTTGTTTGAAAGTGCCAAAAGTAGATCGCAAACAAAAATCTAGCATTAGCTTGTTATCTACTAACAAGGCCTGCTTGCGTCCTGAGAAGATTAATTAAAGCGCTAATAATTACATCTTTTGGGGCTAGATTGTGCCTCTTCCGCGGAAACAGTAGGAGCCATCCTCAATAAAACCTTTTCAGGTATATGTGCGGATAGAAAACCTAAATTGGGTAGGATTTGTCGCAGATCGGGGGTAGCTCAGGCCTGCAGCAACAGCTAATTCGTAGCTGTCCAAACCCTCATCGACCAGGGGGCCGCGTATACGTTTCAAAGACTCCCGAAGGCTCTCCAGCAATTATGATCAACAATTCGGTGCGTGCCGACAGCTCAGTTACTGCTGGAAGGTGGGAAAGGTGGGGGTGTTGATACTGATAGGGGACAAGTGTCCGGAGGAGATTCAGGAGTATCACAATGCTCTTCTAGATTTAGTGTCTTCGGGATATGGGGAATGCCGGGGATGGTTCCCCCCCCCCTTTGCCGTCTGGAGAGGTTGGGGAACACAATAACCCGGAACCTATCGGCGGTACGCAGGAGAGGGCTCCTGCACTCTGTTTCGGCCTTCCCGGCTATGCGCTAGGCTTGCATAGTGTTTCTAACCCTGGTAAAAACCGATTGCTGTCAATTTTCCCCCTCCGTCTTGTTCCTCGGGTCGAGCAGGCTTGTTTCGCACGGGCGCAGGGGAGAACTTACAGGCCTTCTCGGGTCATAATCCAGTCACCACACAAAATGTGAACAACGTACGCTCATTTTCTGCCATACTCGAGTATTCACCCTGATTATCTGAGCTTATCTTTGGCCTTACAGCGCATCACCTGGCATATCAGAAACTTCCGGCTATGTCTATAAATAAACTAACATGTGAATAAGTGGATCCCTATACTTGAAATCATGCGCTATAAATCGAACCTGCAAGCTTTACCCCTTCGCAACTGGAAAGTCAACAATCAATTGCTATCGTATGAACAGCTACAGAGTGTAGACAGCCCTCACAATTCATGCAACAAATCATAAATCTGGCGCTATCTCGTTGAACCAGCACTTCTATATTTCCAGCTGGACCAACGTGAGAGGTTTACAACCCGCCCACCTCAGGGTTGCCAAATTCGCAAGCACACTCTGCCCGGTCCCCTGAATACCTCAACCGGACCACACAGAAATACCTCACACCATACATCGCCTCTTCACCTTCATGGCCGATACCACCATCATCAACTCCTTACAAATGAGATCGGAGCGTGATTAAAGGCGTACAAGACTAACCCACCGATGACAAGCCAATTGATACAGAATAGGAATTGGAAATTTTTGGTTATTGAAACTGTGCCTGATAATGAGAACGCTCTCGTTCCTGTGTGGGCTTGGGTCCGAAAATCTAAGATCCCCTTTGACTTCATCCACTGAAAAAAAAAACAATCATTCACTTGTATCATACCATAAAGGCAACTCTAACCAAATCCACGAATAAACTAATGGGAAAGGTCTCAAATCATTACATTAAAAACCATTCAATTCCAGGAAACACCCACCGCAAATACTATCTACCAATCTCGATCTCAGGGAACCTTCGACTGCCTTTTTACACATAATTAGCAATAACTCTTGAACTACATAAAGTTAGGCTATATCCTAGATGAAACTGGAACCCCTATAAAGATCTCTCCTCATAGCGAGCTATGAGCAAATATATTACCTCCGAACTGCTTGAGTCCTTCAATGCAATTGGCATCCTAACCGGACCAATCTCCAGTGGACCCGCACTTCCACAACGTTCCACAAGGGCAGTGCTCTCCACCTAACCTAGTGACACCCGCAGAGCTCCCCCCCAAGCCACTACTATACTAGTCATGGGTGGCTCGTGTAGATATCCCACCCAACCGAGGAGCGTAATCGAGTGAGCAGCGGTGAATGGCTATCCATACTATGATACTTAATCATATAATGACCATCTAGGTGGTGCCATAATAGTGCCTGATTGGCTCGTCTGGAAAAAAAGAGGGAGAATTGGTTTCTCATGGGGATTAAGATTTTTATCAAAACTCAAACTTTTGGCAGTTAAAGCGAGCGACATCCATATAGTAGCCACGCTGCTGACGTTATGGTGAAATCAAAAATTATATATGAAGGCCACAAATTCAGTCATAATCAATATATATTTTGAATCTAAAAATATTTGCTTTCGGAACAAAGGATCTAAAGATGCCTGAGAAACATTTCTTACAGACCCGCCAAGCTAGGCCTCACTGACCCCGATCGCCATTAGTAAGACTCAAGATGCACTAGTGTACCAGATCATGCATAAATAAGAGTGTTTAGCATGAGCCAGTTCGGGATAAACCGGTCCATAGACTTGCCCTAGTTTGGAGGTCGATAGGTCCGAACGTCCTGTAGTTTGTACACAAAGATCGGTCCCTCCCAAGTTCCCAGATTGTCATGTTCAATCACTCGCAGTTGGAGCGGATTCATTTTATCCTATATCCGCTCTCCCGAAGTACGGATTTTTATCTTATCTCCCCAGATCTCGTCAGCAGTTTCCTTCTACTCACTCTCGTCTCTTGGGACTCCATCCCCATACCTGACTCGGCATCGCTGATTAACAAATTGATCTCTAGACAAACAAATTGCCCCTCCCGCGCTCCTGACATACCAATCCTGACTAATCACATCACTGTGGTCCTCGCGTGCCTCCTGTCGGTCTTCGCCATGGGATGCATGTCTCCTAGTGTGATCGCGATTTGAGTTCGTACAATATATCCGTTTGGGCTCAGGAGGCTTAAGCTAGGCTCGAGAAATATTTTGAATATCCTCTAGAGACCAGGGTTCATAGCGACTAAGGGATCTGTGATTTCAGCCTTCCGACCGACCCGCCCCGCTGCGAAAATAAATAAAGAGTGTTAGCGGAGAAGTCCAGAATAATACCTTGGAAGAGATTGTTCTAAGCCAGGAAGCTTGTAGTACTCCTGTGTTGTACACTCCTCAGGATGTGGTTCCTATCCAAACCCCCCCATCCTCAACCAAACCCAAAGCTCCCCAACATTAATATTCCGGTTGTGTCTGCTCCCCTAAGCAACGGCAAACCTCGTTGTCAGCACTTAACGATGATTTCCCTTATCTTGGAAACTGCCTTTCTGGACCCCCAGATGTTCAAGGGTACAACTTCTACAGAAAACCACCGATTTTATAACATAAAAACCAAAATCACACAGCAAACATAAAGAAAATCAATTAAACCAATTCGCAAGCAAAACAAATATCATAAAATCTCTTAGAGTCCAAAAAGTGGCGCAGTAAAGACCTCAAACCCCCTTCAAAGAAAGAAACTGAGACTCTTGGGAGTGGGGGATCCGCTTTCACCGGGAGGTTTCAACCACTAACAGAACCAAAATTCGCAAAAACATTCATTAATATCTTTCCCTCTTGAGTGAGCTGGAAAACCTCCACCCCCAGGCCGAAATCCAGTACCCTAGTGTCGATCCCTTTCTGCGCTAGGTCAAGAACCGGGCATCTCTGATAGACATGGTCAATCCTTTCCTTCAGCTTACACCAGGGAGATAACTCTTATCCGCTAGCATTTGGCGTATCCTTCCTGCCAGGAACCCAGGCCCGATGTCTCCTACGCACTCCCACAATATAATCAATAAATCAGTAAACATTATCATAAACCATTGTCCTTAGAATTAGACAAAAATATTAAAACCTATCCCATTCGCCAGCAGGATGTGTATCATTTCCGACCGTAATATTGCGTGGTTTGTCCAGGTATATCGGTTGACCTGATGCCAAGAGTCAATTAGCACCTGTTTAATTAACAGAAGCCCCAGTAGCTCAATTCCCCTCACAAAGGGGTGATTTGAATAGTCTACTGAGGGCACCAGACTCAAGCAACCCTATGAAAACTAAGGGACCCAAGACCTCTGCCTTCCGCGGCAGAGCTGTGGCGCAATTCAGACCTGCTATCCATACGAGGTTACCATTTGATAGAATCCGACTCTAGACCATATCCCTATTATCGGTGTGGCCAGCCATCCGCGGGGTAGCAGAAGATATAAAAAAGGGGGAAAGGAATTGATTTTACCCCATTTAACTTACTATACCGACTCTCCAGTACGAGGACACTTAAATTAGCCCCTATATGGTTACTCACTCTCAATTACCTTCCACTACCAATCGCCTTAGAAGCTTACTGTACTCTCCCGAAAATCCAGGCACGAACCCTTTCTACATATAATGTCTATTCGAAGGTTATAGTTGCAGGGAAGATCTCTGACTGAGCTTATCTGAGGACTTTATTATTCGAAACAGTTGCACCATGTTCACATTGACGATGCCTGGAGAAAACAGTCCTCAGGAATTCAAAATTTCCTTCCCAGCTCGAACCCTTTGGGGCCTCCCCATACCTCCATGTCAATTGGTAAAAAGGGTTACATTGCATCAGCAAGCATCCGCTAGACCTTGGCGGTTTTAGAGGCCGCCAGGAAAATAAATCTTTTTGGAGCCAGGTGATCCGGTGTCACTAGCAATCATAAAAGGTCACTCGCGACACTGTCCTGTCATGACTACGATAGGACACAATTTCCCGAAGGTTATGGTCATGATAAATTCCTTGACAGTATCACACTTGCATCACTCTTCCCTTGTGCATTTGTTAGTGTATTCTAATCCATGTGCGACTATCCTCGAATACCCGGGCGGAACGCATAACCCGCCATTAAAAATCCATCTTCCCAGGAAACCACCATTTTCATTACCGGTTTTACTTCCTCAACCACCTCTCTAGGCGTGAGATTTTGGGGTTAGTAGACAGTGGCCGAGGTTTATAAATTTTATTTCCCCGAAGGCGTATTATGTTGGTTAGCCCTTCAGAATCACCGTGAGTCTCTGCCACTTCCCGCTCCATGAGCTTAGCCAATTCTTGTCACATAATCCTTATCTGCCACATATCCAGAAACCCTCAGCGGGCCATTCTAGCGACACACGGATCCTTGAGCTCCTTACCCATCTATGGCCCAATACACATTTTTTCTCGCCGCACTGATTTCTGCTTGATTCCTTAAGCTCTAGAAACAAGAACATCTTAGCGGCTGCGTGCTGCGATTGATATATTGCTTTTCCCTCAAGAGATTATTTTTCTTCCTCATACTCACCCCCCTGCCCAATGTGCGGCCTGTCCCTCCCCAACACCTGGGACATAACTGATATCCGTGCACTAGCTGAGCCAAAGTGCAGTTAGCGAAGTTGAAGGAGCTCCTGTACTCATGTGGTTTATCCAGCCCTTCCAAAGGATAACTGCATATTAACATTCATAACCACTCTGCAGGCACCAGCGCCAAATCGAGGCTGTATAGCAATAATTTTCCCTCTCATGGTGGGCACACTTCCTACTTCCTATCTGCCGTCTATACGACATAAATCTATCACTTGTGATATTTCTTGGTGATTAGGTATTGCATGAGGCTGTATCCCCGACCGCACGATATTCCTGTAGGCATCCTCTCCCCCTCCGCGTAAGTGAGAGGATAGAGGCTAATAGCCCCGGGGTGGAGTTAGGGTGTTGTGTGTGGGGGAGTGGTAGCTTGCGATACTGCCCTGAAGGTATGATAATTGCAGCAAAGAGAGCGCTAGGGACTGAACAAAATCGCAAAGCAGAAGGCTTCACCATAGCGCCCGATAGCAATATATTCCACCCCCCACCCCCAGGGCTTGCGAATATACTGGGCAGCGCTATAACCGAATTTTCGGGATGCGAACACGTAATTTTTTGCTTTCTATGAGAGATCAAGTGGCCAGATATCGCCAGGGGAATTGTCTTCTCCAATTGCTCTCTGAAATATCCAACCATCTTATCGACCAACACTCTGTAATTCGAGCTCTCTAAACAAGAATAAAAATAATAAGACTGGTACATGTATTAACAATTTAGATTAGAGTGAAATTAGAGGAAGTATTTGGCAACCTAGAATTTCAAATCATAATCTCACGAGAATCTGATTTTAGGGTTTAAAAAAACCTGATTCCGAACTTGAAGACCATCGTTTGAAACCATAATTGCATTTGGGGAACGCCCACTTACTAATTTTACAGTGTTGAGTGCCCCGTAGCCTCCGCCCTCCAGGTTTCCTAGGACCTTAGGTCAATAAAGGGTATGTTTGAATACTAGGGAGACATGATTTACTTTATAATGACATTATTGCGTTATATTTCTGGGTAATAACCTTCACACTTTTACTAAAACATTCTGGGTTCCATTACACCGAATGCTAATTAACGTTAATCATGCATGAAGGGGGAGGCTCCCACAGCAGCAAGCAAGCTGCAGGCGTGATATGAATAATAAACACCGAGCGGTTGATTCCTTTCCAAACTTCAACTATCGCATAGCATATCAACTCACATTCCATATCGTACACTCCCCAGAGTCCCCACCCCTAGGAAAAGAAGATAGAGTGCCACCGCCCATCGCCAGCACTCCCAACGAGCCGGGCTAGGTTAGTCAGCTCGGCCTGGGCTCACTGTCGGATAGTCTGGGCCAAGACGGGGATCGAACCTCAGGCCCAACAGGAGTCCTTGCACCATACCAACCAGTTATCATCTATCAGGCCCATATATCGACCGGAAACCACAACCTCAAATGCAAATACATTGCTCAACCATACCCCACCTCTCTCATCCAACTCACCCCACCGAAGCCACAACTTACATAATTATGAAAAATACACTCACTCACCACCACCACCACATGTCCTTACTTATATAGCACAGATCTCGTCAATTCATCCAACTCCCAGCTCTCTATAGTCCCATCTACCATGACACCCTATTCCAAGCACTGGTCGAGTGAAAGCCAAGGCATCACCCCAATAATTCTTATGAGTGGGTATTGCAGTCAACGATTGACTCGCGCAGCGATGGAGAGAAAAACTAAAGGACTATGTTGGAGCTGTCACAGGATGTGGACAAGAGTGGGAGGTAAGGAAAAATGACTTCGTTCGTTTCTAAACTAATGGTAAAGACAGGTATATAAGTAAAACATAAAACAATGTATCCTGACCATTCCCTGAATCACCACACCTATCCGTATCTCTCCAAGCATGCTACCCTTTCCTCCATACACTCCCTTGATAACAAAGGAAAGACATGTCTGGAGAACTTCCTGTCAATCTGTGAACCGCCAAACTAATCCATTGAACCTCTGAACTCTCCGCAAGACCCCCGAAACCTCCACAATCTGTCTCAATCGACCAACATCGATCTAGAAGCTTCAATAATAACGAAAAGAATAATAAAAGTAATACCTGTCCCGTAAAATGCAAGATCACCACCCTACACGCTCTCAGCCACCAAGTTATCATACCCGCAACAGCAAGTATTCATATATATCGTCCCGTGGACCAACACTGTCGAGAGGGCAAGCCTTCCAATGGGTCGCGGGTTCGTCGGGCCAGCCCGGGCCCCTCACTGGGTCGGGTTGGGTACGTTGGGTTGGGCTCACCTTAGCGCAAGCCCGGGCTGGGTCGGGTTCGGAGGTGCCGAGCCCGGGTTACCCGGCGAACCCAGCGAATACCCCGTCTCCCATTTCTGATTTTCATGATACTTCAAGTCATGATCACTACGGAAACTGGAATCTAAGCACACGGAATTCATGAAGACTGTGACCGTGACTATTCGCGTTTAGGTGAAAGGTCCAAGCACAACCGTGTTCCAATTGAGAGCGCATAGTGAAAAACTAGGCGGAAACCTGATTAGCTCTCCGGGATTCTGAGTGTTTCGAGGATGAGAAATCGAGCAGCTTCGACGGGAACTGGGTGTCTACGAAGTTGGCACTCACCTACCTAAAATCATTCAACCCTACCTAGACCCTTCTCAAACCCGGGCCTTCACTATCTTTCCTCTCTTTGCGGATTATCTCTACCTTACCCTTCTACATTTCCTATTGTCCATTCTGTTTTCTAATACTAATTGTATACTAATGCTAATATATATTTAATTCCTTTTCTTTTTTGCTCCAGCCCACTGGGTTCATTGGGTTAACCCGGGCTTTCCTTTCTTGGGCTGGGCTGGGCTGGGCTCAACATCCGTTGGGCTTGGGCTGGGTCGGGTTTGCCCTTTTTTGACCCGGGTTAGCCCATTGGAAGGCTTGCGAGAGGGGCGGGGAATCAACTCTTACTACAGCCCTCCACTCCACTATCCTCGACATATGTCATTTTCATACAGCACTACTCAGCCCCTCAGAGTATGATACCCCTCCCCAGGCCAGAACTACACCAAGGTAAGCTCAATCCAAACCTCGTGCCTTCATCCCGGAGTTACAGTAGTCACATGTCATATGAACGCATTTTTATTAGAACCTACACATGGGCACCCAACACCAAACAAAAATATTTTTGCATAGCAAGCTTCACAGACATGTAGAGTATAATATCAGACATGTAGGATAATATATTCATAAGTTTAAAAAATATTCATGAGCCGTATATACTGTGAATTTAATCCTCTTGATTTACTTGATATTATTTTTTCTGGTTAACACAATGTTACTATAAAAATGTGTTTTTCTCGTCTCAGCAAAAAATGCCCAAGTGTAGGTTCTAAAAAATACATGCTCATATCATCATGTCATATTGTAGGAGTAGGAGGGGTGGACCCTTAGACCGCCGACAAGACCAAACTTGCCACTCGGTTAGTGCACGGCTTGTTGGGAAACTCGATTACAGTATCATACCGTACAATAGAGGGATTCAGCCCCGGGGCCGAAAAAAAGTTTCCCGAGCGCCAAGTCCCGAGCAAATCTGCCAGTTCAGTGTCCAAAAATGGCATCGCACACGCCAGAGAGAAAGACTTGCATAAACATTTCTCAACCACAGGGCCGAATGCGTCTACTGTGGCGCACACACAACGAGCAAGACAGCCCCTTCGTGATGAGAACTTCTTGCAATTAAATTCTCGTTGCTAAGAAATGAGAAAGCGCACGGGCCAGGTGACAGACCTGACCGTATCATCCGCCCAATGATACTGCGCTAATGATACCGCACCCGGAGACAGTAAAGACTGAGGGTGGGGGGGTGGCTTTAGTAGATAGAGTGGAGCAGAGGAGAATGCCTATCCAGTGGGATAGTAGATCATATAGGGTCACTCGGCAGTTGTGGGTGAATCTAGCTCTGATCCGATTCCCCCCCGAGGATGCTCCCCCTCTACGACCCCATCACACCCACCTACACCTCCACTCCACTCCAACCACACCGAACACAGAAGCATCATGTACACCCTCAATTCATAACTCATGCTATACTACAATACATAACATAATATACTACACATCGTTCACACACACACCCAATCATTCTCAGCACAAATTTCCCTCAAAGACGGCAAAACCTCCACTTTTGCCTCATTCCACAATCTTCGAGGAAAAAAAGAAACACCCCTCCAACATCCACAACACACCAGCTAAACGCCAAATTCTGTCAATGAAGGGAAAAGCAGGGAAAAGAAATCAGTCTAGTGACAAACAGTGTCGTTATCCCTAATGGGATTTTGGGATTTGGTTTTTTTTCTGTAAAGCAGGGTGTGCGGGGGAGGTGAGATGAGATGAAATGAGGAAATGATGAGATGGATGGAAATGGCAAGGAAATAATAAAAACACTTAACACCAGCATCGCACCAACCGATCCCTTGCATACCGATATCCTCCAAACCGAGCCCCCCAACCGAGCCCAACCAGCCAGTAATCAATCCCATAATTGTGCCCTTCATCAGTCGTAACAAATCGAAACAGCAAAACGAGTTAAGGCAAGAAAAGTAGGAAATAAACCTCTACTTTCACACCCGCCAATTGTAGAAGGGAGTATGGGAGAAAAAAGAAAATTAGGGAATAATAATGCCCACACCGCTATATATCCAAAGTAAATCGCATGATCCACAGACAAACGCAATCTGGAAAGGAAAAAGAAGCGAGAAAAAGATAATTAAGAATGGGAAGATGATGAAAGAAACCATCACCCCTCCAGCATTTCACATAAACCCCCAACAGATAGGAAAAGAACTAAGCTGTTGTAATATACCATCCGACGTCCATTCAGTCTCCACGATTACCAAGGAAATCACCTCCGATAACCCTTCTTTTTCTCCTCCCTATACCCCGCCGCCGCCGGATAATAAGACCCCTCTCCCATCGCCCCCGCAGGGGTATCCTCCCGGCTCAATGGCGGCGTCGGCGCAGGAGGTAATCCCTCTGGAAACTCCACCTTCTCTCCCCCAACCTCCTCCTCAGGACTCTCAATAGTCGACCTCGACGAATTCCAATAATCGCTCGCACTCTCACCCTTTGCCGCCATTGAAGCCTGAAACCATGCTTCTGCCGCACCCTTTGGAGGTCCAGGCTTCTTTTCAGTAGGCGTATCGCCGAGGGTTTCGGTGTCTGTGGTGTCAGGCGGTGGGGGCGTGGGCGCTGGTGGGGGGACGGGGTGGGAAGATAGACCGCCGCGGACGTGCCGGAGGCGGATGCCCGGCGATGGGCGGTGGCTGCTAATAGCGGGGGTAGGTGGAGAGGAATAGACTCTCAGGGCCTTTTCGTCTCCTGGTCTTGGTGCCGGTTGCTGCTTCTTTGGTGTTAGGAGCTCCAGCTGTTTCTTCCTTTCTTTCTCGGATTCGGCGTGGCGATAGTACACCGCCACGTTCGGGTCTACCCACGCTTCTGATGAAGCGGCAGATGAGACGACAGACGAAGAAGCTATGGATTCGTTGTCTGAATATTCCTGCTCCTTCTTCATCTTTTCCAGCGCCATCTTACGCTTTTGTGCGTCAGCCTGTTTATAGTAGTTTGCTATATTAGCTTCGTCCACCCAAGTCTCTCCCGAGCTCAAGTGAGATTTCGATTGTTTTAGTTTCTCGGCTTCGGCAGTACGGTAGTAGGCTCCGAGGTTTGGGTCTGCGCCCGGTCTTCCGTCCCAGGGCCCTGCAGGTTTCCGGGGTTTAACTGCTTCGTCGCCTTGGGGGAACGCTGGGGAGTCCATTATTCGCTTTTGTGAGGTGTCTTTCTTTGGTGCATACCTGTAGTATGCCGGTTTTCTACTTGACATTTCTGGAACAATAGGTTCTGACGATGGGATATGACGTGGGTGTGCAGACGAGGTTGTCGTCGAGGACGAGCCGGCTGAAGAGACACTCACTAGGGAGGAACTGGAGGAGCCAGGGGATGAAACTGGGTGCGGGGAGTAGGTGATTTGCCGAGGCGTTGGTTTCTCAGACGCCGTTGACGATGTTGATAATGATGAGGAGGTTGTGGTTGTGCACGAAGAGATCGATGACGCAATGGATTCTGGCCGTTCAATAGGAGCTGGCGGGGTTTGGGGCTCCGTAGCTGGTAGTGGAAGGTTCGCAGGCGCTCTAGCCACAGGGGGCTGACCAGGGGGTACTTTGCTCGTCGGTGGCGGTTTGACAGGTGGGGCGACCACAACAGCCGGAGCATGAGCCTTCTGCGGGGCCTTCACCGGCGCCGAGGCCACAACGGGAGTAAGAACTGGAGCAACCATAACCTTTCCAGGGAAGTTTGTTGAAGGAATTTGAGACCGGTCAATTGGCTTATATGAGAACTGGTCTGGGGTAGGATATGACATTTTTGCAATTGTTGGGTATTTCTGAAGAGTCGCTGGAGCTGCCGTGGGCGCCGAGGTCGAGGCAGCCAGAGGAGCAGGGGTTACAACTGGTTGAGTGACTACCGGGGTAGGGGGTGCTTCGACAGATATCCGGGGAACTGGCAGTGTTGCTGGGCGAGCCCGAACCTCTGACTCCCGCGACCCCCTCCCCACCACCTTTGAGGGAGGAGGCATCAGACTATCCATTGTAATACCGAGGCCAATTGGAGGAGGACCAGCTGCAATCTTTGCCGATCGTTTCGGCTGAATGTCTCCAACTTCACTGCCCTTCGAGCTCGCGCTCTTATGGCTCCCATTATCGCTTCCCCGTCGGCTACTTCCGGGCCGAACGACCATCAAACCGGAAATAGATCCCCCACCCTCCATTGGGACCCTCGCCGCGACGACTCGATCTCCAGGCTTTATATCCATATCTCTTTTGCTCTTATCCTTACCCCTTTTTTCCCGAGGAATTCGTGGCGATGGAAGCGGAGTAGAGTTTGAGCTCGATTGTTGCGAGCTTGGTGTCTCTAAATATTTACTTCTCGAGGAAGATCTGTGTTGTGACGACGATCGCTTTGTCGGACTTGGGGTAGGTGTATTTTTCGTTGACCGGGTAGACATTGCTGGCGACCTCCCCCCAGGCCCTACCATTGGACTCGCCGGGGCTAACCTTGATGAGTCCCGCCCTCTCGTCGACGACCGCCGACTCGGCGGACCCCCCACTGCACTCTCATTTGTACTCCCATTCACAGACCCACCCCTTGATCTTTTCTTAGTCGACGATTTCCGCGCGGGCAGTGGCGCGCTTGTTCGCAGTGGCTGGGGAGGCGGACCTTTTGCCACTCGTATGGGCAAATCGCTCGATGTCGATGCAGTGATGGGACCCCCCCGTCGGCGTTTTCGGGGGGAGAGAGGCGGATCCGAACCCGCGGACGAGCCCGATGAAGAAAAGGATAGAGGTGATTTGCCTTTCTGTGCTGGAGCAGGTGCACGACGGCGGGGAGCAGGCAAGCACATCGTGAAAGAACCCGTCGACGAAGTGCATCCAGAGAGCCCTCACAGCGCTACAGTGCTTGTCGAGGGAAATATTGGATGAAATGGCTGGTGTTCGACCGAATTAAAGTTTGTAGCGATCTACTACTCCCCCGGTTCTTTGACATGTCAGTCAATTTTTTGGTGCTCTTGTTGAGTGGGGAATGGTGAAGGTGGCCTGAGGGAAAGGAAAAGGAGGAAAAAAGTTGAGATGAAGAAGTAGAGCAGATAAATGAAGTTGGGATACAAGCAATGCCCTCTAGGCGAACCGCCATTCGCTCGGAGCAGGAAGGTCAGAACGTTTCACGCACCCCCACGAACAGCACAGATAGTGCGCAACCAAGCCAGTCAGTTGGGCAGGCAGGCGTGGATCTGTCTTCTAGAAATGGCGCAGGGAAGGCGTAGGTCGGGGAAAGAGAGATCTCAGAGACCGGGGGTGCAAAATTCAAAAGTGAAATGAGGCTGCGCATCGCAATCAATGACGAAAAAAGAAAAGAAATTCTTGAAAACACCAATATAAAATCGAGAATAAAGATCCAAGAGCAAGAATTGTTCAAAAATAAGGAGAAAGTGAATGGAGAAATCGGAACCATGACACATACGGACCTGATGGATGAAGATGAGCCCCGCTGATGACTGACTGGTTCTCCACACCCGGACTTTTTTATTACTTTTTACTCCTCCTCCCTCTACCGTTCTCCAACCAGTTTCTACAGCGAACTGCGCCGACCCCCCGTTCCCCCCAAACCAAGATGTCCTTGGGCTTCGGCTCGCTTCAATGCCTCGATAAAACTGGAGGAAAATTATATATAATTTTCCCTTTCCCCCCCCCAAAAAAAAAGTTGGGCACTACTTCCAAACAATGAGGGGTATAATACCCCCTTCTATTGTGTTTTCCCTGCCCTTATTTCCCGACTGTTTCGAAAGGGGGGGGAGTTGAGAGCCAGAATAGTCGGAAAGAGCGGGTAGCCACCGATGAAAAAACAGTTGAAATCCCCAGATTGCTGGTTCAATATCCCACCACTTCCCCCACCCGGTGACCGACCGACGGCAATTATCTACCCTCCGCGTGGTTCGTTCGTGGTGTAGGAAGTTGCCGTTGTTGTGGTTGACGCAGACAACTAACCGGTTGACTCGAGTTTTTTTCTTTTTGTTGGGGTAACGGTTGTGTTTGTGGTGATCTCCGTTGTCGTTGTCGTCGTCTACTCCCTTCTCAGTGAGAAAGGACAAGCTCTCTGGAATGTGCATCCAGAGACGATGTTGTGAAAGATGAATTTACCGGCTCGCCATAACGACCGTTGAGCTGCGGGGTGGAGGGGGTTGGTCGGTTGATCGGATTAACGTGACCCCTCTGTAGTTGCGGGGTGGAGGTCGGTGGATGGTAGATGGTTGTGGATATTCGCTCTGACGATGTTTTCCCGGTGTTGTAGAAACAGACGACAGGGAGAGTGAGAAGGGTAATGAGGAGGAATGCTTCGCTGTTTGCGCGGTCCGGTTGGATCTCGAATAGGGTTCTTTTTATTTATTTTTTTAGTCTTCCTCACTCCTGGCGGCTGGCTGTGTGGGCCTTCGTCTCCTGGACTGGTTGACTGAATCTGAATGGGTTGCCCGGCTGATTCGCTGGCCTGGCCACTCACAGGCTGTGGGGACGCTGAGGCTGCTCGGGCTGCTGAGGCTGTTACTGCGGAACGGATGGTGTGTGTGCAAAATGATACAACCTTTTTGGTGAGCGGAGGCATGGGCGCATACTCCATCACATTGGATTTCGCTGCATTATCACGATAATGGAAAATACTCTGCACAGTGTGATAACCTAGTATGAATTAGACCGAGCCGGCATCTCACTCTCTACGAGTATGTAGCAAAGAAAATCTCAAAACCCCCAAGATCAACATGGATCATGCACGGACCAAGCACTAGAGCGGCAACCTGTGGATCTGGAGCGATGAAAATATGTCCCCCATCTCTACCTACTCCATCCATCCATCTCCGCAGCCTCACCCTCGCCTAACTCTCTCCTGACACGGCCTTGCTACTCAAGTACTGTATATGAGATGGTCAAGTGCAAAATAAGAATACTCGAGCACTTTTCAGTTCTTCGCCCATCGCTCCACTTGTTCAACGTGCAGAATAGCACAATCCGGGCCGTACCATTTACATTGCTCGTGTCGTAATTTAACCTTTACTCCAGTACAAGCCTCGATTTTTGTGTGGCACCTCAGGAACGGAAAATTTGTTGTCATATTAGCAGCCTCATTCACTCAACCCACCAATCTCGGCGCCACCACACCCGCACTCTCTCTAACTGTGCCAGCGCTTAAATTGCATTGCACTCCCTCCTCCGTGCTGTAGACCCCCTGTGCACGGGGTACAATATGGAACAACCTGTAACCATCTGCCATCCTCTGCAAGACACCACATCCAGGCACCATGGGTGAAACGGGGGAAGGTGCCAGTAGACTAAGTTCTACGAGTACTCGAGTGCAGCACAGTGCTCGAGTACCGGTAGTCGATCAGATCGAGATCGTTCGCCCTGGGGGGGAGAGTGGGAAAATTCCGCGCTTTCTGCGTGGGAAGGGCGAGGTAATTGAGGGGTTGCATATCATACCATGCGTCAGGTCAGGCCTGAGGTGTGGAAACAAATGTGTTTAATTGCGGAACCCACCCTCTCTGTCGCACAGGAAATGAGAAAGTAGGGGATGGCAGGGCAATGAGTTTAATGAAGTGGAGATTCCGTAACTAGAAAGTATTCGTAGTCGAATCATACTAGCACTTCTTTGGTGATACACTCGTCCAAGGGGTTTGGGCTACCGGAAGTCGGCCAATGTCTCGAGTGAGAAGAAAGAGTGAGAAGAAATGATTAATTTGAAGGAGCTTGCGTTTCACGGTGTCTGCACCACCCAAAGTATGATAGTCAGTCAAAATGAAATGCGGCTCAACGCTAGCGAGATTCAAAAGAAAGTTGCTCCTTAGGGTTAGATTTTGACAATAACTTGCCACAGGTCGCCGTTTCTGCCAAGGTCAACCGTCCCCGTCAGGCCTCTAATATCCACATTCAGGGACCAAACACCTCGAGATGAAATGGGGTTTTACCTGACGCCGTATGGCTTGAGCCGCCGGACCCGATTGACTGGTGGTCGTAATTTTGTCAACTTGATCAGCTAAGCCTATTGTAGTCTAGCTCCGTTGCTTACAGTAAACACTTGTATGGTTGAACCGGTGTTTTGAAGTCCAGAGTTCCCTCTCTGGGAAAGAGGGTGAAAAGCACAGGAAAAGCACAGTCCCTTTCCCTCTTCGGGAGCGGAATTTTTTTCTTGACTCTACTGAGAGAAAGCCTAGTTGCATAGCACACGGCCCAATAATTCAAGTTTCTACGATACCTAATAGTGGATTGTACGAGTCAATGCTTGGCTGCATCATATGTAAAATAGAATGGTGGGGAAATGTGGAGAAAAAAATATTGAAATCGGTTTGATAAAACAGCGGTAATGCCTTCATACAGGGGAAGCACCGCTCACAATATCAACCCTCACAATCCTACTCCACAATCCCAAGCTACACCACGGCAAGTAATCCACAGAGAAGCATGTCCGAACGCACGGAGAAAGGTAAAATGCTTGCGGGAGAGCTCTATCATGCCTTCGGCGACGAGCTAGTGGCGGAACGAGCCTCCTGTGCGGCAGCCTGCCGGGCATTCAACAAAGCCACGCACGGGACGCCGCATCTCGAGCGTGCAAACCTACTCCGAGCGTACCACCCCCTCTAACCCCCTCCCTACCACCCCGAGCTAACTTGCATCCCAGCATCCTACACCAACCCCCCCTTCCCCCTACCACTCCTTCCTCCACCTTATCCCAGGAACCCTGGGTAGAAACCCCCTTCATGGCCGACTATGGCTACAACACCACCATATCACCCGGCGTATTCATAAACTTTGGCTGTATAATACTAGACACGTGCAAAGTTACCATCGGTGCGCGCACCCTTCTAGGACCCAATGTTTGCCTCTTCGCTGCTGCGCACCCGCTCAGCGCGAAGGCGCGGGATGGACTGCGCGGGCCGGAGTACGGCGCGCCCATCACAATAGAGGATGACTGCTGGCTAGCTGGGAACGTCACTATCCTGCCGGGCGTGAGGATCGGACGTGGGAGCACGGTTGGTGCGGGCAGCGTGGTTACGAAGGATGTCCCGCCGGGATGCGCGGTCGCGGGGAATCCGGCAAGGGTTGTTAGGGTTATTGAGGAGGACGCTGTGGAGACTTTTCCCAGGGCGGGGGGGAGAAAAGTTCTGGAGATTCCGAAGCCTAGTGCTGCTGCTGCGGGGGAGGGTGATGATCTTAAGGTGCTCATGCAGAG
Source organism: Tuber indicum (assembly GCA_006112555.1). Taxonomy (NCBI): domain Eukaryota; kingdom Fungi; phylum Ascomycota; class Pezizomycetes; order Pezizales; family Tuberaceae; genus Tuber; species Tuber indicum. Next base: position 428,699 of record VBSK01000259.1, on the reverse strand, counting down.
ACTGGAAAGGTTGGAAGCGGAAGTGAAAGAGGTGAAGGACGAATTGAAGAGGAGGTTGTCATAGATCCTTAGAAGTGTTCTAAATAAAAAAAACTTGCCATTCGCCAGCGAATGTTCGGTGGGAATAGCCGCATCGGCGCACGATAGGTTTAATTGGCAAGTTTGCAGAATTGCGAAAACTACTAGTTAATGAGATCCAACAAATCCAGAAGGCTCAGGCTATCCCATTTCAGGAAAGCACTAACTATTCCCGCTCGAATTTTTTTCCCCCAGAAAACGAGAGATTCGGGTTTGCAAGTGTCCGGTTAAAAGTCTACAGTATGAACAGTTAATCTAGATTTAGCCAGTAAAAATAATCCCCCCTTTCTGCGAAAACATAGATGCACCTGTAATTTACAGTACTTTAGTAGCTTGTGCCTTGTGCGAGGCAGGCGTCAAAAATGGTGAGCAGAATGGCATATATAATAACAACCCAAACCATGCTACTTCACGCTTTCCATTCAATACATTCTGAAGCTGTAAAGAACTTAATTGATAGAATAAATGCCTCGACAAGTGCTCACAAATTATTAGACCAAAGAATTGCTGGCTACCACGTACTTTAGTATGCAATCGGGTAAGGTTAAAGTTTCGAACAGCACCAAGCCCTGCGGTTCCCCATACAAAACCACCAGGAATCGCGCCAAGACCAACGAACCAACCATAGCTCTCAACAATTCCACAGCCAGTTCAGCTATGCAGTTCTAAAGGATTGGAAAGTAAAGTCCGGGGAATTATTTCATATACTGATCAAGATCTGATTTGGATTGCTCGACTGGACCACTGGCCGGAAGGTCGTGGGTATAGCGGTTTTCAGCAGGAGACCCATATCATACACCGCCCATCATTTTTTACGCCAGCCTCGTACCGTAGATAACGCACCTACTCGAGTATGATATTGAATCAGACGGGGAAGTGAATCGGTCAAAGCGCACCAAAAAAATAAGGCCGAAATTTTAAAATCCCAATTAACGCTTGACACTTGGAAGTCTAAATACCGGTACAAAGGTCTACTGTACCGGTAAGAAGGAGCTATCCCAGATAGAACATTATGCTTATTATAGATTTACCCTTCTTTTTGCACTATATTCGGAGGTTTGGTTTCCCGGAAAAGTCGGATACGTTGGCGGATTGCGAAGGGTTTTTATAGCGTCGTAATGGGCCGGCGTTGGAAATCGACGACCAGGAACTAGTCTAACACAAAGAATTATTTCCTTTTTCTTTTCCAAGTGCTCACAGGTGGCTTCTCTAATTCTAAATTTTCAATATTAACACTGATGGTGAAAGTTCGCTGATTTCCAAGTGGTACTTTTGACTCACCCGACACCATTTTTGTGTGCATTATGTAAGCAACATGAAGTATCATACCATATCATACCCAGTGTTGACCGTCTGCACAGCACGGTACCAAGTACAATTACTTTATGCCTATGTATTGCATGATACAGTACCAATCCTCACAACAAGTAACTCAACTCCCAAAATTCCCCCCCCCTTCACGATCCCTCGGCGGAACCTCACCCCGCCAGCCAAAATAAAAAATAAAAAATAAAACAATAAAAAAAATACCAGTAGTTATAATATTATATACCAATGGCTATCGCACCGTGGTCTGCCAAAAACCGGGAAACGAACGAACAACTGACCGCCTCGGGCCAAGGAGCAATCGATTCCCCCGAGAGCGGTGGCACTACCTGCGTGCGTACTCTAGTCGCACACAATAGCACATCAACGGAATTCCGTGTTCAAGCGATTTTAGCCAATTGGGGCGGCAGGGCAAAAGAGAGTATAGTATCATATCTATTATACAGTAAGGGCAGTTGTGGGCCCCCCTCGTCCGTGGGCGAGTGAGGTGAGGTGATGTGATGTGAGGGCCCAACACAGGGTAGTACGGTACCAGTGCCGTTGGTTTGCCGGTCCCCCCTGAGGTTAATATAAATTGTGCTTTTTGTCCTCGGTTGATTTTTATGGTACGATGCTATCGGCCGATACGGGTGGGTAGGGTTTGCCGATAGGATACGTATCGGTGGGTAGGCTACAATTTGTCCGTGTTGGATAGTGCTGTGTTCGTGCACTTATTGTGGAGTACCATTATCACGAAATATGAGATTGGATGTGAACTTTTGGGGGCTGTTGTTATGCATTTGTTCGATTGTTCTTTTCCGAGGCTTCATCCAACTTGTAAACATTACGGTAGGCAATAGGTAGACTACCGTATGTAAACCTGAAACTATGAAGAGCCGCAGAAGATCTTCCCCCTCCCCAAACCTGCTCCATGTACTCGTACTTGCACTGCATTTACTCGTATAATACCCTGCCTGCTCCACAGTCTTCTCCACCGAACGGACGAATGCATCTGTCCGCGCCCGATTTAAATAACCAAAACCCCCATACCTGTACCGGTAGGTTACAACTCCGGGCCGGCTCTTGCGCGTTTTTTCCCACTCGGAACCTTCCAGAACCAAAAAATCCTGGTCTCTGGTGAAACAGGGTGGTCCTTAGCCGCGGAAAGACACAGTATGATCGTTTCCTTGCTTCAGTCGTCCGAGTACTGAGGGGCAGAGCAAGGTGGTGACGAAAGGTGTCCTGTAGTGCTCTGTGGGTAGACGGTAGAGAGCGTGATAAAAAGGAGGATGTATCCCGCCTCCTCCTTGATAGAAAGTAAAGCAACAATTCTCAAGTCAGCCCCCTCCATCGCAACCCTCCACCACAACAGTAACCAATTCACACCATGCCACTCTCTTCCGTCCCACAGGAGTACAGGTGATTCCTTCATTCCCGATCACGGTCCATTCGGATGCTAATCTTCCAACCATAGCTATGTTCTCGCCAGTCTCTTCGCAGCATCCTTGGTAAGCCAATACCACACTATTCTGGTTGGCGGTATCCGCAAGACCGCAAAGGTCCCATACCCGAACGCCTATGCGAGTGCCGAGGACGCCTCCAAGGACAAGGAAAAGTTCCGCTTCAACTGCGCTCAACGTGCACATTCAAACTACCTCGAGAGCCTTGCTGTCGTGTTACCAGCTTTCCTCGCTTCAGCGCTTCACTACCCCATCGCCTCGTCCTCGCTCTTGGGTATCTGGCTTGCTGGCAGAGTCGCGTATGCTCGTGGCTACGCCGGCAGCGAGCACAACAGCACCGGAAAAGGGAGGTATAAGGGTGCGTTCTTTTATGTCGGGCAGATCGGGTTGGCGGTTACGGCGACAATGAGTGTGTGGAAGCTCTACAGCTCTGGGCCTTAAACATGAGCATGGGTATTTTTTTTGGAAATAGGGTTGGAACTTACTTCTTTGTAGTGCATTTGGTTTCTTTCCTTGTCTGGACTATAGCTATTGTTTTCCTTGGAGCATTAAATAATAAGGCGGGACTTGAGATAAGCTCAGGGTTTTGGGGAGAATTTGAATTTATGTATCACCGTGATCGGATTGATTAGTATTCCGGAATTTTACAAAGAGTTCTCGTCTCACGTGGTTCCTTGAGCCTCATTCGCACAAAAGGTTCCTAGAGCAGTGAGTTCTGGCAGTTTGCTTTTTGGAAGGCCAAGACGGAGCTCACCAGGCTTGGGCCGATGATAACGAGTGAATACCGTATTTCTTCTTAGATCCACCATATTCCCGTACCGCAAGTGCATTCCCGGCCTGACCGAGACAGTGTTCTGGAAAGTTAGAAAGGTTCTGTGACGGGGATGAGGCTCCCGACTGGGATAAAAGTAAGACAAGTGCCCCCACAGCCTTGGAAGGGGGGTGAGCCAAGGGTCTCAGACACCAAGGTGACAAGCAATCAAACTCAATGCCGGAATATTGAGGTGGTACGTGCAATATTCTGCAGGTCCTCCCTTCCCCGGGAACTCTTATCATTTGCTCTACAGCCTCAGGGAGAGAGAAGAAAGGCTAGGAAAAGGATAAGGTTTGCCATGCTCCGAAGAGAAGGCTCAGAAATTCTCACCGCAGCCTTCCTCATGTTGAGAGACGGGTATCTGAAACGCCCCATCGTGGAGCTATGGAATGGCGCAAAGATGTGTTCGCGTACTGCAAGGGGTGGATATCTGGTCACAGGGCTGTTTGGAAGCCCATCGGATTCGGGCCGGCAGATGGTAGGGTTTCACCAATCGTAGCATTCTGAGCGCAGGGCGTTGAAGTGATTCTCGATGAGAGGGATTGAACAAGAGGTCCGCATAAACACTGAATGTAGACCAAGACACACACGTTGACCGCGTCGCGGGGCGGTCGGCGCGCTTTGTGGGATCTATCCGTAGGCTACCTGTGTTCCACACAGTGTCTCGGCACCTACCTTGGGAGGATAGCCAAGCTGGCCCGCTACCATGTATCGTACAGCACCAACAGACTATGGCCCAGTGTATGGGGTTTTGGCCACCCCGTCAATTTCGGGACTTCTACTTGGCCCAGCGGATACTGGTGTAAGCCTCTATGGGCGGATCCGGCTTTAAGCACAGTGAATGAAAGCCACTTATTGGAAAAAAAGAGGTGCGTATGAAGTGTGCCGATGCGGAGTCTATGTAAATTACTAGGTTGAGCTTGTTTCCTGCGGTTGGAGTAAGGGAGGGCTGTAATCGCGTACGTTGCAGGTGATGAGCCGATAGAACCCAACTCTGCTACCGGCAGAGTACTTCAGTTTCGTTGACGGCCGATGTCTGAAACAAACTAGTGAGCATTTTCAATAGGTGTTCTTCGTAACAGGGCTTAGCGATATACTGCGCGCTTTGGAAGGGCTTATTTGGTTGGGTTCACTCTACGCCGTAATATACACAGTCAAGCACATGGTAGTATCACGCTTTTTAGACAGTTAAACGATAATCAGATAGTAATTGGTATTGAAATTAATCAATCTATCTATGAGGCTATTGAGAGTACATCATGTTCCACATTCAAATACATGACAAGAACCTTGTGCCCTTCCGCCCCAGAGGATTCTAGGGCAATAGCCTTTCGCACCCCCCAACAGTTCCGGCCCTTCATCGTGATCATGCTCCGTGGCATTCGATCGTGGTTGTCTGGGATGTGGGAACCGGCGTATTATCGTGTTGTATTGGGTGCTTAAAATATTCTTGCAGAGTGAAATGGACAAAACGGAGAGTCCTTCTCCATGTCGATGAGCCCTTGACAGCAGCCTAGCAATGTCTCTATCGAAGGAACATTTTCGGCTAACCGGTTTTAGAGGATCCTGTAAAAAAGTCTACATGCATGAAGCTGTCAGTGGACATGTCAAAAGTGGAGTTCTCGCGCTGTGGTTGATTTTACATACGGTTTTGGAAAGGGTATCTGCCTCCGGCCTTATGGACACAATCGTTACTCTTCCAGGAAGATGCTTCTCAATCTCACCCCGGATCACTCCGGATATGTGGTCTTCCAGTCATGAATCCGGATATTCGAGTGCCTGGAGACTTTTGGAGAATTTGACTTAGCGAATCAAGAAGCTTGACTCGGTGATCCGGATAACTTTTTTCTGGTTTTGAAAAGCCTGGAATATTTTTTCCGGAATCTTTTCCAATCCACCAGGCCGTGCCTAGTAGACTCGTCGGAGACTGCTCTTTCTAGGTAGTGAAAATCAAAGTAGAAACAGGCAACTGCAATACTCCGTCTTCTGACCCGATAGACTATGTCGTTTATCACCAGGGAACTAGAATCATTGCTTGTTAGCCCTTGGCTCGTTCGTTCGCCCCCCCGCCCTTCTTTGAGGATCGTCTCTTACCTGATGTACGCCTAAGTCTTCCCGACCCCCGGGTAAGTCTTCCCAACCCCTGGATCGCCATAGCAAAACAAGGCAGGGCTATCAGATCTATTTTCGCCAGTACCGCTTCGACGGGCTCGTCGGTTTGTAAGAGCCATTCCCCAACGGGGTCAGCCTCGGCGGGTTGAATGTCCTGATGTCGTATGCGGGGCTCAGGCGGGGGCGGCCATAGAGGAGTTTCAAAATTCTCGTCAGGAGAAGGGTTGTTCGAGACTTTCAAATCGAGGCTCGTATCGAAGGAGTTGGTATTGTTGTTGATTGAAAACCTTCGTATCGAGACTCGTAATGAAAGAGTTCGTATTATTGGGACATGAAGTATTTTTTTTCCTTGAAGTTTTTCTTGCAGTTTCCCCCGGCGCCCGAGCACCGGGCGGGGTGGTGGTGGACAGATGAGAAAGAGGGCTGGGGAGTCGGTCGACAAAAATTTTTAAATGGGCAGAAGGAAGGTGGGGTCGATTTGTAATGTCTGACGAGTCAGAGGGCGCTGATCCAATCAAAACAACTGCACAGATATGATACTTGTACGAGTACGAGTAGATTTAATGGTGCACAAGTTGCCCAAAATTGTGTGCCAAGACCCTTGGCGGGTAGAAATGGAATGAGCTGGAAGAAATGTAGTTACTCCCACAAATAACCTGTCCAGGCAGTCACATTATGCGGTTCCGGGGTGTTGATGAATATCAGAAGATTCTATTCCATTGATATTTAACAAATGCTATCAAAACCAGTAACCAGGGCCGATGACTTCCCGAGTTTATCGAGACCGCCGGGCGCTGCAGTATTTAACAATAATATTATGCTGTTGCTTCCCATACCCCCATGACAAGCGCAAAGGTCGAGTGCAGGTTTCCGAAGAGTTAAATTCCGATGGGGGGCGGTAGAGGTGGGATTGAGGGATTGGATTTTGCGATGGACGTGATAACCTTTGGATGCTTTTACATTTTTGCCTGTACAGTACTTTCAAAAGCTCTTCTATTCTCTCGAGAGATTGAGAACGTGAGAGAGTTGCAAGCTGGTGTTTATCTCCTCTGGCGTAAAACAAGACCCAAGCGGCTTACCTATGAATAATAGACTGCACTAAGCGTAGTAGTTCCTCTTTTAAACTTAGTGCTCCCGCAGCTAGGCAATCTGTTACCCGGTCTGCACGAGCAGCGAAAACATTATCTGACTAAATTGCCAATAGTGGACAACCACACTTGGATGCCGGGGACCTCCTCAACCGGCTCTGTTCTAAGGCAATTACTTGCTACTCAGGGACCGCTACCAGTTAACCCGATATAGAAGCTACGCATGGCGATTCCCTATTAGTAAAAAAGAGAAAACTATGATATTAACAAAAAAGATTCTAGACTAACTCACTATCCATCACTCGGATAGTATTCAACATTCAACCCTCATCCTTTACCGCTTCACCCTAGGATAGGCGGGAAGCCGGGTGCTGTAAGAACGGTCTTTCCGTGTTCAACCATGGTATAACCCACCTTCACCCAATAACCTTTGCTCGCACCCGTGACACTTCCCCTGTGAAACATTGGTCGACTTATCTACCCAACCACTCACCTGCCCTCAACTCACGTTCCCACTCGCGGGAAAAGCAAGCAAGTCGGGTTACTTCGCAATGCCTGAGAATAAGAGACAACGAGTGTTGATTATCGGGGCAGGGTTGACAGGACTATCGCTAGGCGTCCAGTTACTAACTCACGCAGCAGCATACTACGAGCCGGTGATTTTCGAGAAGGTAATCACTACCCTCCCCCCCGCCACAAGCATCTCGCCAAATATTAACATGGGAAGAAAAGAAAAAGTCCTCATCCCTAGAAGATATCTCAAAATCTGGCTTCGTAATACACCTTTCCCCAAACGCAATCCACGTCCTTCGCGGTTTGAACTTGGACCTAGCCCGCGAGGGGATGGGCATACCACTGAATAGGACTGTCCTGCATCACGAATCGAAGCCAGAGGCCATCATCGTTGAAACGGAGAATTTATTCCCTGACCCGCATACGCTTCAAACTGTCAAGCGCGGGCCATTGCAGTTGTTGCTACTGCAGCGGTACTCGTTATTGGGCGGAAGGGTGCACTATAATTGCGATTTCAAGAGCTACAAAACTCTGGAAGACGGGAGTGTCGAAGCGACGTTTGCCTCTGGAGAGGTAGTTTCCGGGGAGTACATTTTTGGTGCGGACGGGGTGCACTCTGATGTGCGAAAGGCGATGTATGGGAACCTAGCGGGGAAGGTGGGCCGGCCGAGTAGATGCCCGTTTAGTACCATGTTTCCGTTTAGTGTTCTCACACCTGCTATTGAGTTTTTGAGACCCAGGAGGGCGGATTGGGAGTGTTCGCCAACACACTGGACCGCTTTGTATGGGATTACGAAGCAGTTGCCTGCGCACTTATTGACTGCTCACGGGGGTGATGGGGGGTTTGGAACCATGCATTGGTTTCTCCGTGATGTCCCAGGGGCGTACACTACATATTCGCTTCAACAGGGGAGGGTGTTCTGGATATGCCACCAACCTTCACCGCCCTCGAGTACTGGTTGCGGGAGGTATACGGATGGGGAAGCGCTTGATACTGTAAAGATGTACGATAACTGCCCGTACACCGCGTCCACAAAGAAGTGTAAGCTGCCTACAGTCAACTTTTCGGAAATCACATCCCGCTCGGAAAGGTTCATGAAAGTCCGCATTAATCATACCTTCTTCCCCAGCATTTCAGATGGGAACGTGCTGCTTATAGGCGACGCGGCTCATCCGATGAATACTTTCCATGGGCAGGGCGCTGCGATGGGCATTGAAGAGTCACTCGTTCTGTGCAATGCCTTGCTCAGAAGTGCCTGGGCCGAGGGCATGGATGTCAATCCTGAGCTTGTCGGAATCAAGTATTTCGAAAATCAGAGAATCGAGCGTTCGGAGAAAGTCACCAACTTGGGATTCTGGCTTGGTGTGGCTGCGATGGGGGATTTCTGGATTCTAAGGAAAATTCGGGATTGGCTGATTAGGAGGGTTCTAAGGGGAGGAGATCAACAGGAAAGAGCTGGGAGAGCAAAGGCAGAGGGCAAGAAGGTTCTCAGGGGGGGAAATGGGCGAGAGGATATCGGCGAGGAGAAGGTGGAAGATACAAAGAGGAAGAAGAGAGAGGGTCACTGGCTTTTCGATTTGAAGGTTAATGTGCAGACCGAGGAGGAGTTTTGGGAGAGTTTGAAGGGGTGAATGTCGCCTTAGCTAGACTTTGGCATTAACAATGGTTGGAACTCCGGGATATCTGTCCTAATTCTCGCCTCTCCGAGAGTTTAATTACTTGACCCTCTTCTCCTGAACCACTACTCATCGAGTGACATACCATGAATTCACCTCCTTCAGACTGGAACTTCCCGCGCTTACCAAGCCCGCACAGTCAGCAGGCAAGAAATCCCCGGGGCATGCATAAAGCACAAGAGTAAATACGATCCGGAACAACCCCGCACGATACTAGAACAGCCCCGTGGGGTTACGGAATTAGGCTATTGTCTTTCACCATTGGTATCATATCAACGCGCAAATATCCATCGAGCCACGCTATAATCACATAGCTCATCATCGTTTATGTATTTTGTACCAAAGAATGCCATTCCCATCACTTTAGGACGCAACAACCCACACACTATTCAATCGCCACAAGATCCGGCAAGTATCATAAGAATACCCACTCACCGCGAGCAACGTTTTGAAACATTGGATGTTCTCATTCTGATTAGGACTGTGTGTGCGAAAGACTTGAAATCAGTACTGTAGTTTTCCAATTATGATAGCTAAATGGGTATTTGACAAACGTGACTGTGATTTCAAATCATATTTTGGGACGAAATGCCTGATTTCAAATCGTGGGGTGCCTGGCAACCTGGATTCAAACCATAAATTGAAAACACAATTTCATTAATCCTGGGGTTGAATATCTTCGATTCGGGACAATGGATATATTAACAACTGAGTAATGATTTCTCTTATATTAAATATATAATATATGTATCATAATATTTAAGAGATGGTTAGGTGCAAATTAGGGCTAAAAAAAATGTGCTTCGAGCAGTTCAAATGGTGCACTTGCAACAATGTCATAATATTTCAAATTATGTAGCTTCTGCAACCACCCAACTATGACAATAATAAAATAAAAAAACCCCCACGGAATAAATAAAACAAGAAGGAGAATAGCACTTGTTTTTTATTTTTATTTTTATTTTTCGAAATATTATTATGCAGGTGCACCTTTCGAACCGCACGACGCATACAAATTATGCAATCAATTTTCCCGAATCAAAATCCGGATAGGAAAGTGCTAAGCAAACTGTAATTTCGCCGGGGGTTTCACTGGGCCAAAAATAGCTGTGATTGGGCACAGTCGCACCTCGCTATCCCGGATGGCCAAGATCCTGCCAAAATCCAGAGAATTTGGCCTGGACAGCAGATTATGTTTTTGTGCAAGGAATTTTCGGAACTCAGAGGATTCCATCAGGGATAACGGGGGATCTGGGAGAGTGTGATCCGGGGCAATAGGGTGCGACTGTAATTCTGGTCGAGCTGTGAAATTAAGAGGGACTTCACTATCCTCGACGCAAAATGCACCGCCAGGGGTCCCATATCTCACCGGACCGTACAGTACGATAGTCGGCGGAGGATAGACTGTGCCCGAGAGCCATAGCGCTAGTAACAGACTACTGTATCGCAGTCTCCCCACCGCCATTAGTGCAAAGCCCAATATCACCCGTGATCATGGAACGATAGCAGCACTAGGACCACATTATTGTGATGAGAGACAGAGAATAATGTTATCTGCTGGCGTTATTGTGTCTTACTTTGCCGAAAGAGCACGGGTCTTCAACCTACTCCCGGCGGAGGCTAAGGGAGGGTAGTTGCTTGAGCTGGGGCTCGGGGTGCGAGTAGTTGAGGAGTTACCGGATGATCTGAATTCCGGATGGCAAGTTCACTGATGGATGTTTCGGCCGGTAGGTTATGTACATGAATGGTTGGTTCGCGTTTTGCTACTTATCGCAGATTTACGGTTTGTCTCGGTGGCGCTGCTAGGACCTGCGTTGATCTCTCGTTTTCGTTCTATCTTAGGGAGGTTCGCGGTGGGAACGACAGGAAGGCGATTTTGTGTAGACACTGTATTACCGATACCGGTATCCCACATTTGCATCATCCGCCAAAACTAGGGTGGGGGGTCCGGCATACCGGTGATTAATCGCGGGAAGGGGCCTCTCTCCCCGTTAGGCGATCAATCACGCCTCTACGATAGGATTAGAGTAGTCATATTCCATCACTCGTGTTTCTTGTTAGTGAGAATTGAAAAGCACTCGTGGTTGGCGGAAGGTTGGTGGAATTGCTGCTCTGCGTATGGGTTAATGTGCTGCTGGAATATTTGGAGCTCGGTTATTCATTAGAAGTCTCCTCTCGGGTGATCCGGGGGGAGGAGGTCGAGGATGCTCATCCAGTCAATAGGCACGCATGGCTGCGGCCCCTCACCGGTACACGATTGATAAAGCGTCTAGAACTGCTGATGGTGGAAACCAGCAATTTCCCATATGCAGACAGCGTTACCCCCCACCCCCTCTGATTTTGATTTTTTTCACTAGAAATTAGCATTTCTATCAAAGTAATATCGTAGAACCTTATTGAAAGAACCTTATAATACATGAATTGAATAAGCACAGCAAATATTAGATTAAAAACCACACAGACATCGAACTCTTTGAAGGAAAAGAATCATTATTCCTGCAAACGAGAGATGGACCCGAGATCTAAGTACCAAAATTGTAGCCGCAAATGTATATATCTCATCTAAGGCAAGCCCAGAGAAACAAACAGAAACAAACAGGAAGTGATCGTCGTCTAGGGGCTGTTGACTTCCCAGCTCTCAGTCCGCAATGGTGATTCATCTTCCTGCTCTTGATGATGAACGTTATCTTTCGAAGTCGATGCTTCGCTAGCTTGGTCCATACTGCGACTTTCGACGATGACCTCCTTTTGAACTACTACCCCTGAGACGGAAGTAAGACCCGCCCCACCTCCGACTTCTACTCCGACCATATGTGAGAGGTTCCCATCGCGACGGCCTCGGCTTTTCCCATTGGCACTGAGTTGGTAGCTTTGGTTGGCTGACTTGAATTCGTTTTTCTCTCGCGCGATGGTACGGATGAGGTCTGCCATGGACATTTCAATCATGAGTTTAACCGTGTAGGCCAGTGGGTGGAATTGCATGTAGCTGGTGATATTCTTTAGTTAAAGTTCATGATATTTCTAGAGGGATTTGGGAGGACAAACACAAATCCGTTCTTAAGACTCATGGTTCCGATAATCAGACACTGTTGAAGAAATGTTAGCCTTTTATCACCCGGATCGTTCATATGACTTCCTCACATCCATGGTCAACGACAAGAAGATAATCCGCACGTTGAACTTTACAAGTCTGTTGTATTTACCACTGCCCTGCTTGACGAGCCGCTGCCTGACCGTGTTGATAAAGTACCAGTTAAGAATGGCGTCGACGACTAGATATATGACCTTTTCGCAGCGGTCCCAGATTTCATTGATGTGGATGTATCTTTTCACAAAAAAATTGTTAGTTACTGGATTCCGTGGGGCTCGAGTGGCTACTACCCACCTGTGAGATATTTGGAGACGGGCGGGGATCCAGATGCAGTAGACTGAGATGTTTACCGCTGTAATCAAGGCTGCAACCCCCCATTTTATTAGTCCCGCACGGTGTTTGTCTGCTGCAATGACTGTGATTCTGTTGATGATAATTTGAAGGAGAAGCTGGACTTGGAGTGCCCAGAGTGTTACTAGTCAGGTTAGTACAGTACGGGTCTTTGTGTATTCACGAGTCCCTAGATGACTGTGTGAGAGGGAAACCCACAGATAAAAAAATAGAACCAAAAACTGAATATCTGTTAGCCAATGGTCGATAGATAATGGGCTCTTATATGGAGCTATCGGGGACTCTCAATTACCTTGGTCCTATCGTCCCATCGAGATACATCCAGCAAATAATTGAAAATGCCAGACAGACGAAAATCTCACCCCATATCATCCACACATAGATAGACTTCCAAGGGGTTCTAGCCCTTATAGTTTGCCTAATAGCTTCCCATGTGGTGAGGAACCCGAATCCAAGTGTAAATCCCCAACAAATAGACGCTAGGCTCATATCATGCTTCGTAACCTCCTGGAGCTCAAAATGGGGCGACAGAAGAGCCATTTGTCAAGTTGGACGAAGGGCGTTGATTAGGACAACTAACTAGTTTGGCTGTCAAGAGAGAAAGGGCCGAAGAATACAAGAAAGCTTTCGAATGGCCGGGAAATCCGGCAGATTATATCAACGATGAAGTCTGAGCTGGTTCTCATGCATCTTAGTGTCCCAGGAACCAGAATTTCGGCAACCATAGGACCGGTCTTATTGCTCAGTTGAATATCAAGCTAGGGATTCTAGGTGATTTGTCCGTCGTTACGTGCACGGCCTAATATGATTTGCTATGTTTCACTCGGTTTTTGTGCTCTCCCCCCCCCCTCTGCGCGGCACTCCACGATCTTCCTTGTCCAACCACCATTTTCCCTCCTCTCCCTTTTCCTCTTTCCTTTTTTTTTATCCGGGGGGCTTAAACTTTTGCTATTTTTCACAACTTGTGCCTCTTGTGTCACCTACCAGGCTTGCTCTTTCAGGCACATGCAATGGAAATTTAGTTTGGATAAACCTGGTTATAACGAATCGTCAAGCTGAACTATTCGGGCTGTGGTACTGGGCTCGTCTGGGGTAAGGATTGAAGGGAGGCATACGGCACGTCGAGAAGCGATCAGCGCTCCGCTGCAGATGGCCACTCCCGGGGGGGGGGGTGTACTCGTACGTGTATGGGGAGAAAAGTGAGAGACCATGGTCCGAGCAATTAAGCGGCCTGGGTCACTATAAACGAGAGGGGACTGCTGGTACCGCGCTCTCGCAGTACGGTAAGTGCAGTCTTACCTATGAAACAATACCCGGAGCAGAGTATTACTAAATTTGTGCTAGATTTGTGGCGTTGATCCTTCATGGAGCCTTCTCTTCGGGTTTTCTAGGACGTGACCCTTTTTCCTACAGGTACAGTAACGCGGAATTGCTATTATGATAGAGGTATAGTATCATATCATACAGTACCGTGCGGTAGCAGCCTACCCTGTCGCAATCTGCCTATCATACGTGGTACAGTACTCGAGTACTCAACGAACATCCCTGACAGATCCTCCCGTTTTGCTCACGGCTCCCACAGAGAAGAGTGAAGTAGAGCTGAAGTAGTAGTGATTAATACTAGTGCTCTCACCTGGAACCTCCTAGCTCAACTCGCTGCAGCGAAAGTTTTAACCAAATCTTACAAGCCCCTCCGATGCCCCGCAGACGAGCCCTATGCCTAAGACTACCGGTACCGGTAGTAAGACAAATCCCCAGCGCCGAGAGTAGTCTTGGAAACCTCGTCATTTGTGGCGAGTGTGGGCTTCCGAGGCTATTACCTCCGGCCCTTGGAGATCAATTGTGCAAGGTCGCAAATCTAGGGAAAATCTGAATCTAAAGCCGTGAGTATTCGAATAAAAGAAAAATATGCAGCGTCGTTGAACCCCCCCCTATGATAGGGGTACGGTAGGCAAATCAGGGTAAACTCAGCCTTCAGCTGAGGCAAAAGAAAACGGGAACAGCGCTTTACGACGAGAGGCAATCACAAAGTCTCAGCCCATTTCTCTTATATTCGAGCATTTTACTACGCCCGGCCTGTGTTCGAGTACCGTACAGTACGAATGCGCTACCGGTAGAATATATATACCTTGGCTACGAGCTTGAATGCTGTTTTGTTCTATCGGGGGGGTGGGCAGATTTCCGAGCTAGCGGAAAGTTCATGTTAATGCAATTTCATGGTAACTTTCGGGGGGGTCTCTTGCCTCACAACAGCGCGGTTCGAACAGGAGATTCGTGGTTCGCGAATTGAGAATAGGAAAATGAGCTGCAGTGCTAACCCAGTACCGGTTCTGGCAGTAGTTTGCAGGTTGGTGGTTCAGAGACTGTCGGTAAAGGATCGAGCTTGACGGAAACAAGAAAAGTGCCATCACTCACTAGTGTTGAAAATTTTTCAAGCCAGTAGAATACCCATTCCAGAGCCCTAACTAACAACAAATTACCATTCTCTTCGCAGCATTAGTCTCTTGTCTACATATTTTGTTAGACTAGCAGGGAAATTTGGTCGTGGACCAAAAAGTCTCAGCACGTACTACAATGAACCCCTTAGCACCGTTGTGCTGTACCTGCAATATCTGAATTGGTGTGGTGAGACTCCCTTTCGGGAAATGGAGCCACCTTCCGATCTTGTTTGGGTACTGTCCCAATTGGCCATTGGTGCAGGATACGACACCCACTTTGGTAAGCCTTCGCCTCCCGCTCACGCTTTCTTAGATTGGCGGTAGTTTCCCCATCGGCATCTCACGTTTTATCGGCAATGCGTGGAATACACACTGAGAAAATTTGAATCCCGAACACTGAGGAGGCTCAGGTACCGTACTTGCATAGTACGCCCCTGTCCGCGGGGCTTATTCGCATAAACAACTCCCGGAAGCCCGAGTCGGACCGCTGATGTTTTTACACAGGTTTAACGCAACAAACGTGATGGTAAATGGATCCTATAGCTTCCTTGTATTTGTTGAACGATCCATGACCATGTCTCTCGAATAATCCACCAGTAGTCTAAGGGATGTAGTTTCGGCTTGAGTGACGGCGATAGAACTGGAGAAAATGGTGCATAAATTTGATAAAGCCAGGGACAGATGGGGGAACAACCGGCTCCGGTCTACTCGTATCTTCGCTGACAACGATCGGACTAGAGAAGCGAAGAAGTTTCCGTCCCTCCCGAGACTTCCGCTAAACCAACATATCTTGATAGAAATCCCATGCGGGGATTATTTGGTCCGGGTTTCCCAAAAGGGGCTGGAAAAGCGTGCCATGCCATACACTACGGACAGACCCTTCCCAAATGTGGTAGCGAGGAGTATCACTGAGAACTGTCCGACTTAGGATATCGGTCCGAGTACCGTATCGTGCCAACTCTCACAACTCCTACAAACCATGGATTATTAGACACCGTCGTAACATGTCCCCGCAGGGGAACGAGGTGTTGCAAGATATCCGTGAGACAGAGAGGGGCTTGAGATAACGGTTTGGTGGGGGTTTTTTTCCTTTTTTTCCCCTCTCCTTCCATAAGTACAAGTACTAATACAATGCTTTTTTGAACTTTCTTCTTCTTCAGAGCCCTGGGTACTCTCCCACGGCCCCTGAACCTTGCGAATTAGGAACCCGAACATTGAAGCCGCGTGTGTTAAGGATGATATTTGATTTTTCTCCAAATCATTTCTTTTTTTCTTAGCTTCTCTTCCTGTCTTAACCGAAGGACGTTATGTCAGTCGGTGAACAATGTTAACGAAAAAGAAAAGAGAGGGAAAGGAGAGCAGGCCGCTGAGATCATTTTTGTTTTTGTGGGAGAAGGGATTACCTTTTCCGTTTGATTCTGGATGGGATATCTGGAAGCCGCGGAAGGGAACCCAATATTTAAGTTGAGGGGCACGATGTATGATATTATAGGTGGCAAAAGCACTGGTCGGACCAAAACGCAACTGTGCCATACGGTATGGAAATGGTAAGATCATTACCGCAAGTTAAGTGATAAGTAAGGTAATTTCTAGAGCTTCGGCTCAAGAGGACTGATCAGATATCATGCTGGTGCCATGTCGAGGGAAAGAAACTAATCCCGATGATGGGTCTACTACGAAGTCAATCTAAAATAGACATGGTAAATTATCATAGCCTCATCGCAACATTCCTAGCAGAACATCACCTCGCCGAAGCGCTCCTTCAGTGGTGTACCGGTATCTGCTTGCCAATGCCGTCGTCAACTGGGCAACACGGCGTACCATGTGATGGCTATGATATGGCAATTGCCTGGTAGTCTACGGGAGTTACTGGGAAGATAAGGGTACGAATCACTTTATCTTTCAAGTGCCTGTGCTCAAGTCATACCGCGATTCGCAAAGGGATACTGTAGAATGTGCTTGTTTCCCGGTAGTCGGTTCCCTTGTCGGACTCTGGGGAACGAAATGATATTCCTACATGCTGCCGGCACTTTTATCCGGCATTAAGTTATTTGAGAATGAGGCACCGTTGTTTCCGCTGGCAGGGTGGTTGCTCAACGCTACTGTACTCAGTACTCGAGTACCGTACTTATTGCCTGATACAAGTACCGGTACTTTATTAATTGGAATTATCCGGTTTTTCCCTTGAGACAATACATTGTTCAAGGTTGGATGGTGTCTTGTGTGTGAAATACCGGTACCGGTATACCCATTTGGTAACCCGAACTGCTGGACGGGGTTGGCGACTAGCCCACCTTGAGAAAACATGTTGATCAAGAGAAACTCTTTGTAGAACGAACTGCCCTCTATTAAACTTGTTTTCTGATTGAGTAAGTGCAATTGGATAAAATAAAATGGCCTTTGTATACACTAGTACTCCCAAGTAAGCAAGGTCGGTTTCAGGTCCCCGAAATTATACCGCCTAGAGGCTAGAGCCACTTGGGCTGAGATTAAGTCTGCAGGATCGCGTGCAGGAATTTCGAGAATCTTGGCGGCAGAGTGTGATTGCAATATACAGAACTTTGCCCACAGGCTCAAACTCACTCCAAGAACCGGTAGTAGTCACCCATCCGCAAAAGTTAGCTGCTGGCATGGCAGTCGAATATGTGCCAAATTCAGTTTTTATCATATGCAACACCTAAAAACGGACCACTTTGGTACTTGTACCTTGCTACTTGGGAGTACCAATGCTTTCCATTGCCATGTTTCCAATCTAATGGTTGCCCGATCAGAAAACAAAGTCCACAGAAATGAAGAGGAGTATATATCGGGTACTTCTATAGAAAGCTTCCCTCTATCATCTTGATATCTCTCTCTTTTTTTTTTTTTAGGGTGTGTTCATTCCGGCTTCTATTTCCCGATCCTAGTTGTTAAGAGGACTGATCCCAGATATCGTACACCATCTAGAATTCACCATTTCCCTGTCTTGGCAGGAAACAATGCTACCGTATTAACGAATAATACGGTAGGCCCGTCGCTCGCCTTCCAAAGAGCACTAGAGTGTAGTAGACACATGAACATACGACGGCCTGAGCACAGTTGTCAGCCAACAGGACCAAGAATGGTCAATGTTCGAATTATTTTTATGCAAGCGCCACTCCCCGGTCAAGGACCCCCCCAGTATTGTACTAGTACTTGTATTACCACCACCCCTCCTCATTCTTTTCCCCTATCCGGAGTCGCCCTTCGCTCCGAGCCCTGGGAGTGATCGAGCACTCGTGCATACGAGCGGGATTACGGATCGCCAGGAACTAGGTAATACTATACCCCCCCCCTCTCTTAAGGTCTTGTGTCGACCAATGAAACAACCCAGTTGTCGCTCAAGAGCAATACTGGTAAACGATTCTACTCGAGCAGTTTCCTGATAAACGGGTTTCAGCCCAATGGCACTCTCCGCTAACCCCTGCTCGGGTAATGTTTATTGAATGCCTTACCGGATGCGGCACCAATGGACGGAGCACCTCGTTACCCATGCTGCGGATAGACTACGGCACTCGAGCTCGTACTTGTACTGTACGTGCGTGATAATACCATTGCACCATGTCATGATATGATAACTCGGGTAACCCTAAGATATTGTGTGCAGTAAATCCCCGAAGTACCTAACCCTGAAATGTGATGCAACTGAGGAAAACCTTCTCTCCGCCATAGAGGACTCGAGTTCTCGACTGCCCTCGGTGGCAATACAAGGGCATCTGCGACTTCTGCCTGTGGGCTTGCGTTATTCAGAGGAACCTTGGTAGCGATCATCCATCTCCCCACCGGTGTTTTGGAGCGGTCCAATGCGGATCACTGATTGCGAATCACGAACTATAGTACCGTACTAACTTGTATAGAGTAACCTGTCTCAGGACGTCTGAGGTTCCTATTTTGGCTGGGCCGGGAAAAAAAAATACCAGCAAAATACTTGTAAAAACAACCGCGTTACCCAGAGGGGAAACTTGGACGTCCTGAGACAAATTGCTCTTATCCGAGTTAAGAGAGTAGCATGTCAAGGGTAGGGGTAGAGTAGAGTGTTTGAACAACTTGCTGTCCGAGCGTAACTACTTTATATGGGCACTTCAGTGTGCTTTTAAACCAGATCCTACACCCTCGGGCAATATCTACAGTACAGTAGTAAGAATTGGTGCTCTTTCTGGAACGTTTGCGTGATTCCGCCGCCACGCAATATCCTCTGCTTGTCCTAGTACTTTGCCCCCGCCCCGATGTCATCTCGAGGTTCGATTAGCAACCCAAGATGAATCTTGGGATGCCTCGGCCATCGCTCTGTTTGTATTGGCGGGGGCACGATCTAGACCGCCTCCGCCAAAGGGGGGTAACAGCGCCCACTCATTCAAGTAAATTCGCCACAGATCTTCTGTGCTAGAAATGTTTACTGTACCGGCGGGATCACTATCGGAGGGCCTCAGAAATACCCCCTTCAAACAAAGTTACCGTAAAATCTCTCTGAAATCCACCATCTCCGGTTTGCCTGGGAAGGACTAGCGCCGACTAATTGCGGTATTGTACGAGTATTGTGGGGATCTGTCAAATGTCGTTAGATGGTGCGAGGCTCGCTCTTGACCTCACAGGCTATACCCTACGGGGCTTAGTCACGGCGATTGGGATCCACCGGAGATGGTGGATTCCAAGAGGTTTTTACAGTATTCCTCTAGCTTTCCACTTAAAATACGTGAAATTCGGTATACGAGCCAAGGCATTCCCCGGGGAACACAAGTGAGCAGTGATCCTGTCATACACTTGTGCCTAAGTACTGTACTTGCATCGCGGTTGCACTCGCATATTGTACTGTACTAGTACAAGTACAATGTAGAAAAGGGTGGGGAAAAAGAGGCTAGCAAGATCATGTGGGGCAGCAAGGAGCGCATGAGCCTAGAAGGAGAGTAAGGCAATGACATCCCCCCCCCAAAAAAAAACAGGGGTATTTGGAATAATCATCAACCGTCTAGAAATATTTAAAATTGAGGGCACTGTGTAGATGGCTTTTAATTATCTTGGGGAATACCCTGCATAGACTTTGGAAGGTTCCGGTCAAATTAGTCCCTATCTACTCGTATAACTAACTGCTGGGTTCCAAATTACCTTACAGCAGCATGCCTAACAGGCATTTTTTGGCGCGGTAGCAGGGTGACTTTTTCAGACGCAGCCTTGCCCAAAATAGCTTGAAGGGCAGAAATTGCATCTATAGTTCTAATACAAGGAGACCAGTGTATGCGATTGCTTTCAACCCAACGCCAGACTCCAGGTTGATATCGATGTGTAAAAACTCCCAATTTTGGTGTGTAACCGTCCACGTCCCACTACTTCCTTCACTCGTATTAAATTTACACGTTGCACGGTTGGAAAAATTCACGCCTCGGTGGACACAAGAAATCGGGAGTGAAGGAGCACGCATCTTGGGCTGGCATATTTCATGCACGATCCAAATGGGTAATTCTGTCTACCCATTTACGAGGCCCCTTAAAACGGTCATCCCGAAAGCCCTGAATCCCTCTCCTTTAGTTTTAATCCGTCCCCATAATTGTGACCTCGATGAGGTCCACTGCTTTTGAATCATGAATGATCACTTGGCGCAACTGTTCCGTTTGATGGCTTTGTGTTGCGATCCTTTTAGCCGACTCGCGCTGATCGGTCGGTGCGAGCGGCCCAACTTTCCCCGCCCTTTTTTCTGTAATACCTCAGTATTGTACGCTTAGATAAAAAATAAAAAAAATAGTTTTTCATATTATCATCTTGTACCTACCATATTTACTCAAATTATTATGGTGTGGGGCCAATTGTTTGTTGTCCCGGGTGGGGAGATCTGGTGCGCTGGAAGTGAAAGTGGCATGATTGGGCATGGCTAATATCTACCCTGCTCGAGTATGATACTGTACTGTACTGTACGGTACTGTACAGTACTTGTACCAGGGCCAAGAAAAGACTCTTGCGGCTGAGTTGTAGATAGTCTAGACACTATGGCGAT
Source organism: Tuber indicum (assembly GCA_006112555.1). Classification (NCBI taxonomy): domain Eukaryota; kingdom Fungi; phylum Ascomycota; class Pezizomycetes; order Pezizales; family Tuberaceae; genus Tuber; species Tuber indicum. The sequence goes on along the minus strand of VBSK01000259.1, from coordinate 407,768 downwards.
CTTAGATCGAGGAACCCGCCGGAGGCCAGTGATATTGAATCTTGTTACCCGATTGGCCAACTGATCGATTACTGTTTCTGGCGCCCAGCTTCCACTCGACAGCCAGAGAATACTAGCCGAAAGAGAGAGCCTCGAATTTGGGTTTACTCGCACCCAGCAAGAAGTACCTGGACCTTTGCGTCTGAATTTAGTATAGAACTTCAGATATGCGTAGATGATCTGTCATGCAAGTTTTTTGTCCTTGTGTTCGGTTACTGTACTAGTACTTGCTTTTAAGTACTGCACGAGCACAAGCACAAGTACGCACAAAACACCAATTCTTGCATCTTGATGTCCGGGTATTTTTACGAATTGACCAGCAGAGCTTTCCGTAGGCGAATCAGTGGGTGGGATTGGAGATCGAACCAACTATTGGTTTCGGAACTATGGCAGAACTCTCCCGAGTAATGTATATAGAGTAATCAGAGGGATATCTGAGTCCATTCTTTTGGGATTCGCCCAGCTCCCTAATAAATTTATCGATCTTTACTTTTTCTTACTAAGCTTTAAGTTAGATAGGTATCATACCCAACCAATCCATCCCGAATACCGGTAACCCGCAAGGGGGTTGCTGGCCCCACATTATCTTGTTGAACTTGAAGTTGTGCAAGAACGCAGTTTAACCAGATATCGTAAGAGCCGGAGTAATTGAGCCTCACACTGGGACGTTGGAGCTGCCTCTCCCAGTTAGGTCCGTTTTCTCTCCCTCTTTATTTGTCTCAGTGGAGGACCGAGACCTCGGGGTGATTCCTCCCCTATTCCAGAGAGGGAAATTCTGGACTTCTTAGCGTGAACTTCGATCATTCCGGTCCTTGCGGTGACGCGATACCGTATTGCAGCATTCAACTCCAGTAAGCTGACCAACTCTCCCGTCCCCCAGATTCTACTGTTTTTCGGGAGCTCACTAATGCGCTTCATTCTGGAACAACAAGCTCTCGACTTTTTTTTTTTTTTTTTTTTCAGCCACAACATTCCCCGCGGCATGTACAGTACCCAGGTCAAGATTAGCTGTAATCGATAGCCGAAGATAGGATAAGTACGGTTCTATCTCGTGATGCTGCGGCATTTCCTAGTCTGATACATTTCCCTTCTCCCCTATGTGGTACTACGAGTATAAGCCGCGGCTTCTTGGAGACGGTACAGTACAGTACAAGTGTGATACGATACTCGTATGATATATGTCTTTGGTGGACGCGCAGGGTGTAAGGCTTTCACGGCACTGCTTGGTAATTGGGTAAGACAAGCACTCGAGCTTATCTGTTTGGCAGCCGATTTGCCTATCTTGCCGTCCTCATCATTTGATTTTGCCCGACTTGACGTTTCGTGTGCCGCAACCGCCTCTGAAATACCGGTAAAGCTGTCGGCTAGTACTCGTAGCACTTGTATCACACTTCATGGGACCCTTTCTCTGCAGAAAACGGTACCGTACCGATACAAGTGAGTACCGATACCTTGTTTTTTTTTTCTTTTCTGTTGGGGAATTTGGCTTCTAGGGAAAGTTGCGGGGGGGTCACCAATTCTATCGAGTTGCATTTTAGTCAAAGCAAAGTCCCCAGGGAGGCTCAAACAAGGGATTGGGAACTTCTTCTGGGTATTCCGGGTTCAATCACAAAGCGTATTCTGGGTGGGGCTCGGCACTGCACTGTACTGTACACCCAACCCACCCATATTCCTGGATACCCGGGAAATAGATCATAGAATGGTTCACGTCAATGAGCACAAGGCTCAATGCATGGTAAACCTACCCATCGCCTATTGCTATGATGGAGATGAAAAGGGGCGATAGTAAACGGGAGACGAAGCAGCAGGTGCCCAGAAAGTAAAATCCCTAATACTCCTTAGAGATAGAACAATATTTTACTGTGTGCTGTGGCCTAACTTTATGTGCCAAAAATATACCACCAGTTCATAAACTCTTTACCTTTAAAGTTTGATATATTATGCCATTTGACCACAAACCCCACCGTTATTCACACCGAGTGAAGGAAGGATTACTCTGTTGGGAGATTCCAGGGATTCAATCTCACCTAGAAACTGATGTGAAAGGTTAATTTTTCGATCAATGCGCTCGCGTAAAATGTACTGTACTCGTACTGTACACAAAGTCGGGATGCGGCGTGGGAGGGGAGGAAGAAAGGTAGAGGGGAAGGAAGGATACCGGTATTGCCTCAGTATAAGCCCGGTGAACCACTACCAAACACGCCCGATACGAGAACGGTCTATCATACCAATGCCTGAAGCCTACATTGCGGGACACGGAGACAGGGGAGAGGTAAGCGAGTGATTTAGGATGACATACTATTTCCATATCTGTGAAGCAAACCCAGCTCCGCCACAGGTTGGAAAGGAGTAACGAAACCAACTCCATTTCGATTGACCACTGCTTTAAGCGATAGACGCCTTATATTGGCGACATACAGTGGGGGTTTTCTCACTAAATTCTGCTCGTGGCGCACCCTATAATTACGGCGATGTGTAACTTGCCTGACCAATGGCCGTTGTCCTCGTACAGGTGTATTACCCCCCCCCCCGGCGAAACTCCATACTCGCGTTCCCCGAAGGGACATATATTCCTGCTCTCCTCCCAGCCACAAAGCACATCGCAATGGTGCTTTTGCTGTAGTCTTCGCGAGCACGTGAAACTGATATACGGATTCCGCCTCTCACCCAGCTGATCGTCTGCAACACAGGTCGTTTGTTACCGGAGAGAAAAAAAAACCCCCAGCAACTGGTCCCCTATTAACTTTGATCGGATTCCGGGGAAGTGGGCGGGTCGGATGTGCTTAAATCTGCGGGAACTCTGATGTGAGTCATACTCGGAAAGAAAAAGCGCATCTCACATGGAGTGTCGCAGAGTTGTCCGCAGTGGGTCCAGATACGACATTCGCCGTGTCCTGGGATTCGGCAAGCGAGGCCTATATGCTAACCTTTTAATTATAATATTATGACTCGGGTTCGGTTAGTGGGTGCACCGATTATTGGTGTCCATGGAAGTCCATAGTATTCCTAGTATCATAGGTAAAATCTTTATCTAGCTGCTCTTGTGGCGATCGACCTATGTGGCTGTTGTGGCATGGGGGAGTACAGTTGCAGCCAGTGAAATGCGATCAGGTTGCTGGTCATCTTAAACCCATGCTTATTGCAAACCGAAGTCAGTCTTAAATAGAATATCATTTTCATCCACTAATCTCTCGTCCACAACAATTATAGTGATGCAAATGTATATAAAGACAAACATCCAAATTCAGCTCAGCTATTAGTCCACACCAACCTTCATTCACAAGCCACTCATTCTTGGCCCAAGAATGAAACACTTATGATATTCCTTGTCCAGGAATGAAAGCTACAAGCTAAAAGAAATTCCAGACCCAGACCACAATCCACGATGCCAACCACCATTCCATCAATCAGGATAGTGGCACTAGCCAAAACCCATTCCCACAATAGTTATACCAAATGGTTTCACCAGGCGATCATGAATGATAAGAGTTTTAAATATGCAAACTCATGTCATATACTGAATTTTAGATCATTCATTAAGGGAAACTTTACTGAATCCTCGGGAAGGCAAATGCTTTGTTGGCCCCGCATGCCTGTAGGATATATGATGGAGTAGAATTAGGATAATGCCGTATATAATAATATCGTCATTAAGGCAATATTAGTAAAAATAAATAAAAAGTAAAAGAAGCAGTATCAGTTATTCTAACTACCAAAATAAAAGAAGCAAAGGTATAAATAGAGGGGAAAAAAAACAATACAAGTAATCGATGAGTTAATATACAAGTAAAAAAAAAAAACTTAATGAGTGTAGGAATTGAGGGAATACTAGTATATCTTGTGGCGAAGGAGTATAACAGTCAATGACCGACCTGCGCAGCGGTAGAGAAACCAAAGGACTATGTGGGGGCTTGTGGTAGGACGTGCACAAAAGCGTATGGTAAGGAAAAAACAACTTCGCTCTCTCTTCTCTAAACTAACGGTAAAGACAGGTGTATAAGTAAAACATAAACAATGTATCCTCATCATTCCATGAATCACCACACCTATCCGTATCTCTCCAAGCATGCTACCCTTTCCTCCATACACTCCCGTGATAACAAAGGAAAGACATGTCCGGAGAATCTCCTGTCAATCTCTCAACCTCCACACCAATCCATTGAACTTCTGAACTCTCCGCCAGACTCCCGAAACCTCCACAATCTATCTCAATCGACTAACATCGATCTAGAAGCTTCAATATTATAGGAGTGAATGAACACGGAAGTTCAATGGACAATAAAGCTATAGGTTTTAACCATCGCATCTCGTCTATATTAGCGAAAAAAAAGCACTCTGATAATTCTCGGATATGGCTTGAGCTGCACACTTGTTTAGTCTACTTCTTATGACCGTATGATAGGAAACGCACCCCAGTTCAGCGGAGTGGCTTAGCAAATTACAAATCCCAACTAATAAAATCCAGGAAGGTCGGATATTATCGCCCAATTTATATACTAGTGGTGGATACGATCGGAAATGCTCGATTGCATAAGTATCTGTTCGATCGTGATCGAGCATTCGTAATCATGAACGATCACTCTATCCAGATATGCATATCTCGGCATTAATGTTATTATAAAAACTCTCTACCCCGCACACTTGATAGCATATTTTCAACGAGACTCCGTATTGTTTGTTCTTCGGCACACTTCCCTGGGGAACTCAGGTTATAAAAAGTTCCTCACTTTCGTCATCTCTACAGGTGGCAGGAACGGTACGATAAGTGAGTATCCGACACTCCAAGCGAACGGAATAGCGTCAATGGCTTCAGCTCACAGGTCTCGGAGCAGTTGTGTTTAGCAAAGTGTGGTCTTTTATAGCTAAAGCGTTGGCAGTTGGAGATCGGATTGAGCGAGGCTGCTCAAGTCTGCCATCACATTCCAACATACGGAACCGACTCTAGTGGAGAAAGCCCGGGAATAATCGACTGGACTCGGTCATCGTCAAGCATACCCCGCCTGATCTGGTCGAGCATGCTGGTGTCCATCACTACTACGTACTGTCTGGATAGCACTAAGTTAGTCCTTCCTGGTGCTTTTTGTCACTGATCTCGGAGATCTCGGGCAATCAGGAGATGGTGGGTCAGGCGAGACTTTACGACACTAGTGAGTAAACTCCATCCGCAAGTTGGGGGAAAGAAATGGAAAGCATGGTGAATACAGTGCTGAGCTTGCCTGAGCATCCCCGGCCAGGTAAAATAGCCCGGGCGAACAAATAGCGAGAAATATCGAGAAATACTATTCAAGCGATCAGCACAAGACGTCCATTAGCACAGATCCAGGTGCTCTTACTACAGGCGATCCTCGGTACTGCACTAGACCGGACATCCTATTAGCCCAGACTCCGACGAGCATTATTATCGAGAACGATCGCTTAATGGCAGATCTTCTCAAGAGCCCCGGGTGAAGGGGTGAGCGGTTTGAATTTACTTGGTCCCCGTAGCTGATCGAGTGGAATTGGACTGCGGATTGATTGGAACATATTCCCAGTGGTTTATACACTGTCTGGGGATCAAGTCTGAGGCATCAGACCATTATTGGGATCGATAGCACTATCATCGCGCAAGGAAGAATGAATCATACTTTCGAATACTCACTTACCTGCTAAGGAAGGCTTTAGCCAACTCTCTTTTTTCAAGGATGGCGAGAGGAGGCTGCATATGTTCCTCAGACTAGGGAATCACCCCCCTCCCACGGACCCTATGCAGATGGGACTGCCTCCAACAGTTCTACCTTTGGCGCTGGGCCAGTTATAAATACAAAGGTAAAACCAGCTCATAAGGTATCTATAGTAAGTATTATTCGAGTAGATTCTAAGCTAGTAACTACCTAATATACATGCTTTGCTCTAATACCCTTGAGCCCCCCCTCATCCCTTCATGATCCAACAAAAATCAGGGACCCCTCCACCCCAACCTCACACTCGACCGGATTGTGGGCAACTACACCGCGGAGGTTTGTGGATCACTCATATATTTAACGTCATCTTTATCATACAGCACTATCACTTCAACTCGGGAATGGCACTACCGATAAACTATCTCGGTGTCGAGACCGAGAAATACACCTAACTATCCTTGAACCCTCATTTCCACAACAGCATTGCACCAAAGGGAGCCAAGATGCCATTACTACGCTTGGAAAATCAGACATTAACCTCCAAGATAACAGAGGAGGTCGATGTGTACGAATACCGGGGTTATATATCCACTTCGAGTCCGCCTAGATCTTGCCTGTCATGGATGGAACACACAGATTGACAGTCTACGCAGATCAGAAATTCTGCTGATCTTGTCCAAGACAGCCTCAAGAAAGGCAGTGAAGTTCCCAAGGTTATCCGGGAGCTGGGAGCTTGATAATAGGAATTCCAATGGTCTCAGTAGCCCAGATAATTCCGTCATGGAAACGCACTCGACAAGAACCAAAATCCGGCCCCGAGAGCACTGGGTCTACCCGGGGCTGAATTACGACTTCCTAACAAGTTCCAAAACGTCATCAACTTCATGTTGGAAAAGATCTGATGCAGCGAAGCACTTCAACGCTGTCCAATAGAGCATCTTCGGACCCACGCATACCCCAAAGCGCGTCGGCACGCAAATCAGTAACTGGACCACCATTTCGATTTATCCTCCCCACCTGTCAAACGAGACAACTCCAACTTTCGCAATCAGGTTCGGGGGTGGGGGGGAGGGGCGGTAGACACCGCATCGGGAAACAAGGTCTCCAACCCCAAGGCACTATTGGTGGATCACCCTGAGACAACACACGCCTGTGGCCCCAACCACCAACTATAGCCTATGATACCTTGATACCTAAGCAGCAGCTGTATATATGATCCGTAGCACCACGAGTAATTACCAGGTAAGACAACCCCGGGTCTCCGGTGACCCAGTTAAATTCCGGGGTAACCAACTCTGTCCCTGACCTCCCCACCCACCGGGACCAAAACGGAGACTGGGTTTCTGCGGACCGGGAGCTCACTTGAGCGTGATGAGTCCTTCCGAGTAATATTCTGTTGATAAACTTATTTATTTTATTATTGCAGTGGGAGGGGGGGGGGGGGTTCGTTTAGCTTGTTAAGGAACCATGCATATATAAGAATTGTGAAATGACCGTCATTTCGGGAGCGAGCTTTAAGCCGGTGTTGAGGGAGATTGTTCTTGCGCTACCCCCTCCGTTGTATTTATTCACAGGATAAATTCCAGCTTTGTAAATAGCATGTGGGTGTAGGCCTGGCTTGGCGAAAGCGACTATTCACTGGTGACCACTTGGACTTCGAGTGGTGGCTCTTTCTCTTTATACCTCTCGAGAGCGTATGATACGACCAAAGAAGCTCGGATCGGAGCCGATATCGTGCCTTACGTAAGGGGTGCTAGATCAGGTGGATTTGTTATGATAGATCCATGTTGCACTTGGATTGCAGGTCTTAGGGAGGATTTGATCGAGATATTGAGGATGGGGGTTAGGGGCAACCTACCATAAGTGTTCAAGGGGGCGAGTTTGTGTTTCTCAAAAGATAATTTCTATCGAGCATGTGTACGGTATACGGGTGGGACTCTGCTAACGGTCAATAATCGCACGTTAGTTTTGGGTCCATCGGTCTCACCGAGTCTAGTCGAGGCTTGTTGCAACTGTCTGACTTATTCATATCGAGTGATACTCCATGTTGAATTCTTGATGTGGTGCTCGAAACGTGACGTTGTGAAACGGGCTACCATCGCATATGGCTAAAAATTTGCTAGCTTCAGAAATTTGGTGGTATGTAATGACGGTCCGTTTTACGGAGGTCAGAAAATCATGAATTCAAGTAACTCGCGGCTTCCACGACCGGGATACCACACGGTTTGAATTGAAACCCCCTGCTTTCACTACCACCTACCCGATCAGAAAGAATCACGACAATTATGTAGAACATGCTAAAGTTTAAAAAAATAAGAACTAATTGTACATCTCACAGAGAAAATGGTGTTCATTGGGTCTGGTTATTTATCAAACATCATATTGACCCTACTTGTCCCCTTCCGCCCCTCGCACCCATAAAAATAAGAGAAGGAAAAAAAAAAAAAAGCTTGCATAGTCTCCAAACCCGATTGAAGGGGTATGCAATATGTGAAAATTTAGTGCTTGTGATGTCCCCCGTTGAATCTGTGGTGGTTGTGAAGACCACGCTTCTTCTTTCGCTCTGGAGGAGCGGTGTACTGGCCGTGGGGCGCGGGGATTGTGATTGTCGTTTCAAGTGGGGTGACCGTCTCAGTGACAGTGACAATGACGAGGTATGGGTCCGAAGTATTTGTGGGGTCCGGAATGGCCGCAACTCCGACATCATGCTTTTTAGCTCCGCTCGGTGGGGCGGGAGAGACGGAGGGTTTGGGGGTTTTCGCGGAAGCGGAAGAAGAGGAGGTTTTGGTGAGTTCTGGAGATCCGGCCCCCTTGGTTTCCTTGGGTTTGGAGGGAAATGGGTCCTGATTATCATTGTCGAGTCCTTCACCCGGGCACGCATCCTGCTTTGCTGACTCGGGGCCCACAACCACAGGATTACATCCGGGCAATTTCTTCAACGGACCAACTACGTCCTCCTTAACAGTCCTTTTGATGGTGCATTGATGCATCTCATTCTCGGTGTACAAATCGAAAACCTTGCACTCGTCGATCACACCTGATGGGGAAGTGCACACATTGATAGCCTCCTGGAGAACCTCCTTATCCCAAGCGTTCATGAAATCCCCGTGATACCCACACCCTGTCGGATCCCCAGTGGAGAATATGAAACGTCCCTTCTGCCCGCCAAACTTGTCTACATCCCAGATAGTCTCGAAGAACAACGATACCACCCTAGTCTCGAATCCCTTTGGGCAATTTCCGTCGTCCATGAGAGATGGGTAGCGCATGTGGTCACGGTGGCCTGGAGAGTCGAGGTCTTTTCCATTCCAGCAAGATGGGAAGAATACCTCTGCTCGGAGACCGTCCTTGCACGAGAGGTTCTCGGGGATGGTCTTCATTCCCAGTGCTGCCTCGGCGGGTAAGTGATAGTTGAGACAATTAAACCCAATAGCCTTCTGACGAAGAGCAGCCTCTGTCATGTCCTCGGGGGTCCAAAGAGACTTTTCAACATCCTTATAGGGAAAGTTTCGGAGCTTCGGATCACCGGCAATCATGCGGAAGCCATCGGGGAAGGCTTTAACGTTTTCACCGCGGGGAAGATAATACCTATTTTTATTTTTTGATCCATTATATTAGCACGATTTTTTGAACAGGTAGTAGTGCGCAATGTAGCAGAACTTACACGAGCATACCACCCGTCTGGTTAACAACATTGAAGTTGCCAGCCTCATCCTGAAAATACAAGACAGGAGTCCAATATGCTGATCTATCCTGCTTAACCTGACAAGAAGAACAAGTACTCTTCAGCAAATCTGCTTCTAGCGACGACTCACTAAACTCTTTTCCAGAAAAGTTAATAACTCTCTAGCCGAGCAGATCCATGGAACCTGTTTTACTTACTGTTCCCACCATGAATGGTGTGCACATGCTCTCCGACAAGTCCAAATTGAGTAAGTGGATCAATCCGCTCGACAGTCAAACTTTGGCGACATGGTAAACGCCAGAAAGCGCTCGCCTCCAGGGCGAATAGGGACAAGAGCACCAGCGAATTCAACATTTTGGATGAGATGAGCGCGGGAGAAAAAAAAGAAAGGAAAAAAGAAAAAAGAAAAAAAGCTATATAGGCTATCACCAGAAAATTATCCACGAGCACCCAAAGGAACGAATTCTTGTGCAAGGGTGGAAGAGTAAAGAGTGAGATGGGTTAAAGGAGCGACAACAAAAAGAGGAGGTTGTAAAAGGAGTGGAAGGGGTATATGCTATTGCACAATCCAGAAACGAAACCAACCAGCCAACGGTGGAGGGAAAGGAACGAGGTGAAGAGAGAAAGGAGCAGGAGAGAGAGAAGAGGGGAAGAGAAACCCTTGCCTCACATATATCATGAAGGGAAGTGCTAAGAGTTTTTGGCGTGTGGGATTTCCCGCACAAGATTTCTTTCTTGGCACTCCCCTATTCCACCCCTTCCGCACGGATTTCAACCCGATTAGGTGTGGTTCAATTCTGTGATAATATGGCTCGATCCTTTATATCATACTGAGGCTTCCCATCGTCAGTTCGTATGCCGTGCTCCTTCTAATGTTAATATCTTTACCGGTAATGTATACTGCACTCGGGTATGGAGACAATCTTCGAAAGCGACCGCAAGGGACAATAAGTACTAGTATGATACTCGAATGCAGTACTGCAGAAGCGATAACTGCTGCCGACCAAAAAATGAGCTGTTATGTTTCGGTAGACTGCGGAAACAAACACGACAGCTTCATCAAGGTGCCCTTCCCACCCATTCTTCCTCCCTACCGGTATCATGATGATAGCGTGCCCTCCCTGCTGATGCGAACTACTCGAGTACACCAAACATTCCTTTGATCTTTCCACCTCAGTCTAATCTTCCTCAGTTTGTCTTTGCCCCCCGATTTTTCCAATCCAAGGGCGTCACTGCACTTCGACCGGGATGATGGCAATTAATGCGCCATCACCCTTGACAGTCGTTGAAACATGCTTTTATGTCATGGTCTCCTTCCAAGGCGACCCGAAAGGCCCTGAATTTCCTCGATGAGTTAGCCTAAGCGCCTGCCTGTTCCTGCATTCTCAAGTGTTTCACCCCATTGGATTGATCAACCCCTAAGCGAGTCCGTGTGGTCTACCGTACCACAATGGGGGGAAGAAAGAAAGTGATCAGCGAGAGAGAACCATGGTTAAGTCGCTGCGAAAATTTCTTCGGTGCTAGTATTCCATTAGCACATTGAGACTTTTCGGGAAGGTCCGAGAGAGATACCGGTATCAGATCTTTTTGTGGTTGTGGCTGTTACTCGTACAACTTAAATTTACGTCTCGTCCCATCAGATCTCTTCTGCACCGGTACTTGGAAATGTGTGGCAAGTCGCCCGTCCGGGGAAGTACCGGCGAACTGCTCCCCCTACCATACACGTACGAGTACAAATGGACTAAACCACCGGTAAAATCTACACGTCGAGGGAGGCTTGTTTCCCCTAGTGCCACACAATATAAGTGCGCGTGCTATATCAAATAGCACAAACCTTCCAGCATTGGCATACCACCGCACGAGCGGCCCTTCCGCCAACACGCCCGTACCCGTGGCTCAGGCTAATCAATACGTCTGCAGTTTCCCTATTGAACTAGCCCAGTGGAAAGGAGATTCCTCTCAACTCACCAAACCATTCTACCTTCCGGCCCCTGATATTAAAACTCGAAATGTTACCGGTCTTTGGTTCCCTGATCCGACTCCTGAACACTGGATTACCGAGTGCTCGTATAGTACATCATAGAACACAACAGCACGATTGCACAGAGGCCTTCATCGCTTAGCGGTAGTATCGTTCGATTCGCGCGAAGCGCTTCCCTTCCTGGCTGATAACTGTGCGCACTATGAGGCTGTAGTGACTATACAAGAAGGTTTTTTAAGCTTCCTTGCTAACCATAAGGGTGCTACTAGTACCGGCAGTGCCCTTAACCACACATTGTGTAACCGAAAGTATATATATAAGGTCGGGACACACTCGGAGCAAGGTGGCTATCATATGCTTGGAAATCTCGTTTGAAGTATGAATACCGGTACACTATGAGGATAGCCCTTTTTTGGGTGGTATCATAACATTATGATACTAGTTTGATATGCTTTTGGGCCTATCATAATATCAGATTCTTGCCTCTTTTATTCTTTTTCTGCTTTGGGGTTTTGTCTGTTGTGGGAGAGAGCTCTGGGCTGTGCTGTGCCCTACGAAGTGCTTGCCATGAACCCTTATTTAACCAAACAGAATCAGCGCATCACAAGGTGGTTAAATTCGTGACTAACTTTACGGTTATGGTATGATATCTTGGATCGGGGGCAGAGCCGTTTTCTTGCTTCCGCGGACCACAATCAACCCAGAATACGTGTTCTCTCTTTTTTTCCCCTTTTCCAAGTACGCTTCCGCAACTATGGGCTTGTCTTTGTATTCAATGGATAATCACCCAGCATGAGAAATTTTATTTTGGCCAGGGATGTTTTGCTGGTTAATTCCCCAGGCTGGGAACAACCCCAACACTGGTTAGGGCCCAGCAAGCGCCTCGGTAGATTTCCGCAATATGAGACCGTAAAAACCCGTGCGATTCGCCATAATTATTCGTGGAAATCCAGCATCAACCCGCGATAGGTTTAGCCTGGCAAGTTAAGGCAATGGTGAAAACCCTGTTAATGAGATCCCAAGATGCCGGGCAATTCCGTGTCAGGAAAGTGCTCACCCGTCTTGAGAGCTCATCCCTCTAGATCCGGATATTAGATGCCTTCCGGGAGTATCATACGGTGCTGGGATTCTGAAACCAACACTCCCCGGGGCAGCGATAACAAGGGGGGGTAATTCTTTTTCCGGCGGGGGGGGGGACGAACTCGATAGAATTGATCAGAATCAGATCCTCTTCGATTCTGTCGACCCCAACATTTTATCGAATCCTGTTATACATTGATTAACAGTGGGGTGAGCATTTTCAGGCAGGGAAACATATAGTTCGGTATTCGAGTGATCTACATACAAATTTGCGTCAAAGGCAGTGGTTTTTGTGTGCATTACTGAACAAATCTATGGGGCCGGGGGGTTCTAGATGTCAGAGACTACTCGAGCATTTGTTTTGGTCAATTTTCCCAACTGCCCCGCAACCCTAATGAGAAGCGTGGAATAAAACGCTTCTCATTTTTTTTCCCCCAGGATCAAATAACTCATCCATGGAAAAGGAAATTGCGAGAAAATTGTCCCTGGACCCGCCAAGTGGTATCATATTTAGGCAGTATGATACTAGTACATCTGGAGATGCCGCAAAATTTGCCATTTTTTACCGGACCTCTGGACACTAGAAGCTGCGCACCCGACAGGTCGCCTCCTTATATCATGAGAATTTATATTTCAAATGGTAAAGTTGTTGGTCTAGTAGTTCATTCTTGGGAGCTGACTTTGCTCTATATGTTCCTTTAAGAGTGGAGAAATACATTTCTCGGTCACTTAAACTCTCACTCCTACCATAGCCTAAGGGGGCCTTCTTCCCTTACAAGACAATTTCCATATCCCAAGTGAACGAGCCGCGAATAATACCATATCGAGTAAGCCTTCGCACAATATTTATAATAGTAATATTATGATACCTTGCGATACTATAACTCGGAATATAGTTTTATTTGTGGTCAGTCGGCTTGGGCGGTCGTTGAGGCTTTTAAACTATTATACCCCCCCCCGCCAACCCCCCGAATAGAAGCCCAGTCCCTCCTAATTCTACGCTCTAGCATCCCAGCAGGATTCATAAGGTTAACATACGCGATAGAGAAGTGGGCCGTGAGTGAAATTGAGCTCCATTTACATAGAAAATGGAATTTTTGAGCAGCTCATATCTCAGCAACCGGGTCTCTAAAATATGGGATTGAAAAATTAACGAGTGTGGTACAGTACAGTACCAGGCAACAATAGCTCTGTAACAAGATGACTGCAACCTGCCAAAGGAGGTTATGGTCCCCACTTTATTGTCATTACTGCATTATCATACTTATCATACGACATGATACCTCAAAATAAGGAGCCTCCTTCATGAATCCCAAACCTCGCCTTCTCTTATATAACCCTGGGATGGAAAAAGAAAACCTTCATAGCACCCCCTCTGGTTCCCTATAAATCCCACTACCCCCCACCAAACCCCTTTCTTTCCTCTCCATGCGATTTGCATCACTGTTGCGGAGGTCTGGGACTGTGACGACATCCGGAGCGGTTGCCCGGTGGAAGCATCCCGGCTCCCAAGAGAAATATTTACAGCTGCCCGAGGGCACGGCAACATGCCCCAAAATGGGGGTGCCTGACAGGAAGGATGCTTTAGACCGTAGTTGTGATATGGGTTCGGCTATCGCCCGTCCGACATGAGTTGGCTAGGCAGCGGACGGCTTGTGGGACCCTAGCCTGGTTGACACCTTGACACCGCACTGGGGCTTTGAAACTAAGATCTACTGTTGTAAACTTGGAGGTATGATACAGGTTTTTCTTTCTTTAGATGTCTTGTGTGTGCTGGGGGGGGGGGGTAGAAGTTGGTTAGTGGGGTTTCCTCTAGCTGGGGCGCGATGGGTCTCGGGTGTTGGTGTGGGTGTTGTATCATACTGGTCCAGTACTCGTACAAGGAATTGGTACACTTATCAGGGGGGAGTTAGTTCACTGGTTTATATAGGGCTCTCATAATGTGCTTCCCTGGTCAATCCTTTCATTCCTCCGCGCCTACTCTCCACTCGCCATAATGGTGAGATTTTGGAAGTAAGATATATAGCCAACTCATCTCTCGCACTGATCTAAAGCTTCACTCACCGGTGGACACCTCCCAATATCGAAATCACTGTGGTACCACAACTGTACGGCCGCTACTTGGATGGAGGATTTATCCCTTGCTCCACCGCCGAAATTATCCAGACCCCCACTTAAAGTATTCCAAGATCTTAAAGTGTTTCTAGAATTTCTAGCACACAGGGGGCACAACAAGGGGCCAGGTTGATGGTAGACCACCGCCGAAAACTGTATATGGGAAATGCACCCCGAGAAGGAAAGGTTGGTAATATTGTAGCGCAGAGTCTGAGAACTCCCCATTGTTCCACCTATGGGAACTAAAAGCCAAACCGCAGTTCCTCTACCAATTGGTTTAGCATAATACAAACTCAAAATTTGCAAGCAGCTTTGTAACCGAGTGATATACTGTGTAGTTGGTCCCGGGTGATAGAACGAGATTCGTTGAATATGGAGAGAAGAACCTCCACGTCTGCTTTACCAACCTTCTGTAAGGCACCGCCAAGCTTTGTTTACCAGCTCTCATCTGCCACGCCCCCCTCTCCGGGGATGTGTAGAATTCTTATCATGCATAAAGCGAGAGATCAACTTGCGTGTGTGGGGTAGCATAGCTCTTTTGCATCTAAATCCCCCGGCAACCGAGTAGCCCAACCTTCGCCAGGGATGTGTTTTAGAAACCGGGTGCGTGAGAGGCTTTACGTGTAGGTCCTCGCCCGCGAGCCCGACAACTCCATCTCAGCACGGACAACAAAATGACCTCTAGCACTCAACCCAATTTCATTCCATATACCTCAAGTATAAAAAACGAACAACATAACCGCAATGACAATATTTCCCCATGTCCTATTCTCATTCTTATGGCATTGCTTTGCTCAATCTCTATCCCGACCTGCTTTTCCACGCCAATTGCGCAGTGCCCCCGGAGCGGGTTCTCCGAACAAAAGATCTGTCCCCGCGAAGTGGCACCCTTGGTTTATTTGGGGCCGGGGGGTGTTGTTGGGAAGTTTACGCAACGCTTGCAGAGCTCTAACCTTATAAAATACTGTTGAAAATAATTCCAGCACGTCCGGAACTTGCTCCATTGGATTCCGGGGAGAAAACACAGCGAGAAGATCCTCTTCCAGACCTCGGTTGAGATAAAAAATAAGGAAGAGAAAATATAGCAGACCTTACTAGGGGAGGAAACTCCAACGTCCAAAAACAAGTTCCTCAAGTATTCCGGTTCTTATGGTATATGGTATATCCCGGGTCACGAACTACAGCGGCGCCCAGTGGCCACTCTAGCAATACCACCCACGCCCTCCAAATTCCCAGGGGGGGCTCCAGGGTACCCGGGGTCGCATATCTGGGACCGGGAGTTTGACTACTGTATTTCCCTTGGACCCCTCGGATCCCCCTCGCAGGATTAGACCCCTGCTTGGCCACAGTATTAATAGATGATATGTATTTTCTCTACCCCGAAAGCACTTCTAGTTCAAGGCCCATTCTATGCTAGTCAGGCCTCTGATGCCAGATGGATGATGACTTACCCAAGTGGCCGGATTGAAATCAGAAGGTGGCTAAGCGGGCCATGCGATAGGGACTTTTGATTTCAATCAGGTTGCTTGAGTACATGCCCGATCCTAGGACCCCCGTTTATCAACACCCAGCCAGGCATTCACAATGGCAATTATTAGTTGCGGGTAGTGTGTCTTGGTCCATTGTGATTGATATAAGTCTATAGCCAAGCAACTCCTGAAACTTCCATTGGCTTGGTAATTCAGTTGGGTAAGTTATGCAGTACGGCACCCGGACTCCTCGCGTGCCATTGCCGTTAGGCGCTAAGTTAAGATCCTCGCTTGTGGTCTGGAATTTAGCACCCTGTGATTGCAAAGATTCCTGCCGTGAAGAGTGCTGTACTTGCCATCCCCGGAGATGTTGAATATACCCTGGCGTGTCACTTTTTTTACACCCTTTAAGCCAAAACACAAAACTGAGCCTATGTATTATGCCATTGCTTGGAATTACACATTCGAATTCGGGAAGAATACTTTGACGTTTATATCGTGGATCTCGGGATTACATAAGCCTCCATTGCTTCAGGTTTTCCTAAGATAGGGATCGTCGTGAAGTCTACTTTCCAAGATGGATTTGTATCATATCATACCTCGGAAATAGCAATCCTAGAGAATATGTGCCAGCCCGACTTTGTTACAATGACGTAGGGCTTCTCTGGGCTTATCAAGCCCCCTGCTCGACCTGGGCCCTAAGGGTCTGAGATAAACGTGTTGGCATTGAGATTCTTTGAGGTAAGGGCTCACAGGAAATAATGTCCTCGCTGAGTGCTGAACCCGCAAACACGGCACACAGTCTTCCGGCAACCCATACAAGAGCTAGAGAGCCTGAGTGAAACATTAGTAAAACTCGCGCTCACCGCCACTCTCAGTTTGTAAATAGCATCGCGTCCCACCGTCTGCATTTATCCCCTTTTTCCTTTAGTTCCCCTGAATTTTTCGGAGAGTGTGAGTAGTTCAAGCGCAGCAATTCTCACCTCCCAGACCATCCTATCATACTTTTGCTAGAGCTCCGGGATCAGCATATCATAGGGCATTGACCGCGGTGAGGAAGTTGAAAAAAAATCAAAACCCGATTTTGGAGCGTGAGTTTCCCCAAGCGGGATAGCCCACCGTTCGAATCTCCGCTATTCATACTGGGCTGTCGGTACTCCCGGATGGGATCTCACTCTCATGGTTTTACTCTATGTGTGTTCCCTTTTTTCCGGGTATCATACAACTCTGTTGAAAATCACGAAGCTTCCACTGTTTAGAGTATGAGGCGTTGGTTGTTTAGCAATGGTTTAGAAACACAATGGTGGAACAGGCTAAAGGAACGAGTCAACGAAAGAGTCAACGAGTGAGTGAGAGTATGTAGGAACTGGCGTTAGGGTAAGGAGAAGTGTTTGGAATGTTTTAGGAGTTAGCACTAGGGATGCCGGAAGTAACAGGTTACGTTCCGTGTTACGTGTTCGCTAGGTGCTAATCACGTTTCGAGAGGTGTACGATAGTTGACAGGTGGCCTGCTCTTCCAGAGAGGAGGCGAGAGCTGTGTGAACTAAAGGAGGCTTCGGAGGTGTACTGGAGAAACTAAAGAGTAACCGTTCAACCAAGTATATTGAAATACTGTCTGTCGAAGTCTGTCCTTTCCATTGTGGAATAGGACGGTCTTTAAATACACAAATCAGTTCATGTCTAGCATGAACGAAATCAATCAAAGGTATCAAGCGATAAACTTTGGTAAAACAACATAAGTATTAAATCAAGTATCAAAACGATACTTCAAACAAACCAAGTATCAAAGCGATACTTAAAACAAAACATAAAACAAACTAAGTATCAAAACGATACTTCAAACAAACCAAGTATCAAAGCGATACTTAAAACAAAACATAAAACAAACTAAGTATCAAAACGATACTTCAAACAAACCAAGTATCAAAGCGATACTTAAAACAAAATCCTTAACCGAGTACCAGTACCGGTTACATTCCCGAGTTCTGAGTGAACAACCGGGTGTCACACTATAGGGGATAGGAAACTGGAGAAGAAGCACGAAGGTATCAGGACTGTCTGGTACAGCGATAGCCTAGGAGGAGTGTTTCTGAGGATGTTCGAAGGAGTTGTGTGAGTGGAACGGTGTGGCATCACGAAGAAAAGAAGGTGGTATGGAATTCTGCGAGGCAGATTGACGAAGAATATGTTTGCAAAGGAACAGCTCATGCATATATAGGACACCTCCGGCAGCATAGAAAGAACAAGAATCGCAGACACTCTCTACCTATCATAGCCTTATTATTTGAGGTTATGAGCCCGGATCGCGCAGTACTCTAGCACTATTGTTTTGCCCTTTCCCAATACCTTCTTTATTTGTCTATATTTTATATCCACTTTCACTACTATTATGGCTACAACACGAGCAGCAGCAGCCGCAAATACGGCAGCAGGTTCTCCGTCGATCACACTTCCTCCACCGAATCCTTATACCTCCCTCAGCCACTCAATTGAAAAGCTCGATGGGTCGATGGCAACAGGCAAGAGCAACTATGTTGCCTGGAAGTTTCGCGTGCTTCGAATCTTGAAAGAAAAAGGTCTTGCTCGTGCTGTGGAAGACGGTTCTGCTGATGATACTACTCTGGATGGACTTAGCAGGGAGAAAGTCAACGACCAAGCGTTTACCATCATTTCGCTCAACATTCGGGACTCCCAAATTCCCCACATCCAAGCAGCCAGTAACGCAAAGGAAGCCTGGGATGCACTAGCCAAGGTGCATCAAGGAATCGGATCGAACGGACGCATGGTTCTCATGCAGCAGTTGTAGAACCTACATCTTAAGGAGGGTCAAGACATGTCTGCACATCTTAACAGTTTCAAGGAGTTATTGACTCAAGTAGCGAACCTGTCTCCGGACGGAGTCGGGATTCCAGACAGTGACCTTGTATCTATGTTGAGCCTTTCCCTCCCACTGTCATACGAGCCATTGATCATGGCGGTTCAGTCTCGTTCAGATTCGATCACTTTCGATTTTCTCTCCGGAAGATTACTTCAAGAAGCAACCCGATGACAGGCTGCCAACAGTAGTGGTACAAGTTCGGATGCCCAACCACTATCTGCAATGGCAGCGGGGTATAGCAGGGATCAGCCTGGCGGACAGGTGGGTGGTGGATACCATCACCGGAAATATAGTGGATTTGGTAGAGGTATGAGAGGTGGTTCTCCAGGTTAGGCTAGAGGGCAGACAACTGGTCGTAGCATTGTTAGTGGACGATGTCATTATTGTCAAAAGGAAGGTCATTGGAAAAATGAATGTCTCAAGCATAAGGGAGACTTACAAAAGGGTTCCGGGAATGGGCATCTTGCATTTATGGGTATTGCAAGACCGGAGGACACATTAACGGATTGGATCATCGACTCGGGCGCATCGAGACACTTAACCGCAAAGCGAGGTCTACTAGAAGACTATATCAACATATTGCTGACAGTGATAACGATTGGAAACGGGAAGGAGATTACTGCTGTGGGGCAGGGAAATATCAGCATACCGACATCAAATGGAACTATACTTCTCGCCGGAGTCTTGCACGTTCCGGAAATAGGCAGCAACCTGGTCAGTGTTGCTAGTATCGTGGATCAGGGATTCCAGGTGGAATTTACGAAGACTACTTGCATGGTTAGTGTTAGGCGGAAGCCGACTCTGAATAATTGTCGAGAAGACTTAGGCCTGAATCTTTCGTAATAGACGGAGATTTGTCTAGGAAGGCTCGGAATTGTTCTTTTCGTTTATGACTACTAAGAACTTGCTTAGTCGATAAGGGAAATAATTTTATAAAGATTCGTAGGTAAAACAATGTTATATTGTTAAGGTCTCTTCTCCGTTGCTTGTTGATGTCTAAAAGCTTGGGAGGCACTTCGATATTTATATCCCGCGTCTGAGTGTTCGTGGACTATATCTAATCCTCCTATAACTAAGTATCTATCCAAGATTGTACGCTATCGTCTTGTGGTCTTAACAAGTGCGAACACTGTTTGACCCTGAACTCTCACACACCATCTTCGTTCTCATAAATTCTTCTCCGTCTAATCGTAGGATGCGTGATTATCCTCGAATGACCGGTCTTCGATTTATAGAGACGAGTAGACTTATATTTGAAACTTCAGTCGACTTGACTATCGTCCCAGTAGTCTCTTCCGACTTCACATAGTGGCCAGCGTATGCGTCGGGTACCTATGCATAATGCAGGCTGCGTAGACGGTGTGCCAACACTCATAAGTCTACCGCCTATTAGGTCTTCTGAGTCTGAGCAGCTTCCCCTCGGTCCGCCTCGCCTCAAAGAGAATCACCTCTCGAGGGATCCTGTCTCCAGGACCAACCAACATACAGCGGCCTTCAGATAGGTATTGGTGTCATATCTATCTCCTATGGCCTCTGGGGCACTGTAGGAGTAGTTGCGGATTTTCGAACCGAAAACGTCCTGTTACTTTCGGCCCATAGTTAGGATGTCTAACTTTGAAGCCTAGTAACTCAATGCGCCTCCGACGGATTTCCTCCGTTCTACTTCTCAGAGGTACCCAGAGGTGCCCTCTTATATATCCTGCGAACAGCTTCCGGTCGGACGGACGGCAGCGACGTATATGGTGTTATGAAGTGGGCTTCATTGAAGTGACATTTTAGTCATGGGACGCAACTCTTCGAAATCTCGCTAAGGACATGCGGGCCTCAGAGCGGGGCCGGAGGGGGGTGTTGGGCTCTCGATAAATGAGGGTCTGTGCGCAGTTACCCTACCGAGAGGTCTGTGCATTTTCTTTATGCCTAACAGTTAGCGAGGGTAGTAGTGCGCAGGTTATAGGAATAAGGAAAGGAAAGGTGTACCACTTAACGGGAGTGCGGGAAAATGCACTTGTAGGAACACCGCGAGCAAGCGACAAAACCTCGGCCACAGTGTGGCATCGCCGGATAGGATACCGAAGTCTCAGTACGCAGGAAGCTACCAAGATTCGGAAGTCAGTGATTGGATTGGACATCCAAGGGTCCTTTGAGGGAGAGGACACAGTGTGCGGGGTATGCGCACAGGGTAAGCGGACAAGGGAATGTCTCACAGGAAAAAGGGCCAAGAGTATGGAGTTGTTACATAGGATCCACTCCAACATATGCGGACCCATGGCGGTAGAAGGCCTCACGGGAGAACGGTACTTTGCGACATTTATCGATGAAATGTCCGGACGAATGGCGATATCCCTCCTGAAGCAAAAGTCAGATGTCTTTGAACGGTTCAAAGACTATCAGGTAAAGGTGGAAAGGGACACCGGAAAGAAGATTAAGTGGCTAAGATCTGACGGAGGAGGGGAATATACAGGAAACATCTTTCGGAGATATCTTGCGGAGCAGGGAATTACGCAACAGACGACTACCCCATATACGCCGGAACATAACGGGATTGCGGAACACACCAACCGCACTATAACCGAGATGGTTAGATGTATGCTCTTTGATGTGGGATTAGGGCAGGAATTTTGGGAGTATGCGGCTCTTATGGCAGTGTACGTTATCAATCCTCTTCCCTCTAGTGCACATTAGGATAAGACCCCCTTTGAGAAGTGGTTTGGATCACCACCCAGTATAGGACACTTGCGGATATTTGGTTGCGCAGTGTATCGACATATTCCCTCAGCGACAAGGAAAAAGCTCGACAGCAGGACACAAAAATGCCGTCTGATTGGATACGCGGAAGAAAGTGGAAGTCGAGCCTACCGCATTTATGACGAGGAAGTGAAGCAGGTGTTAATCACTAGGGATGTGATATTCGATGAGGGACGATCGCAACACCTATCACCTACACCCCGAAGCATACTGCTAAGGGAGGAAGAGGTACTAGATGAGGAAATACCTGGTATATACACACGAAAGGGAAAGTCCATTGAGGAAGAGGATCAGGAATGGATAGGAGATCCATTGCCTCTAATTGATCCCGAGGAAAGCGGTTATAAGGACACCGCAGACAAGTCCGAAAAGGATACAATCGTACTACGACAACTACCAGTTTTGTCGGAAATAGAAACTCAATCCGCCGCAAACCGTGGACTACGACAATCTCCTCGTATACAGGAACGACGAAGTATGTTTGGACAAGAACCCGGGTCTGTCTATTTGGCAATGGTGGACGATCCAGGTACACTGAAGGAAGCACTAGGCAGTGCTGATGGGGAGGCTTGGAAACGGGCATGTCAGAGTGAGCTGGAATCACTACGAAAGAATGGAACTTGGAAAATCGCCCGAGTACCCCAAGATCGTAACGTTGTTGGATGCCACTGGTTGTTTAAAAGAAAGGAAGATGGGAGATTTAAAGTGAGGCTTGTGGCAAAGGGATATTCACAAGAACCGGGAATCGACTTTAAGGAAACATTTGCACCCGTGGCAAAGTTTACAACCCTACGAACATTGCTCGCCCTTGTAGCTGAGAACGATTGGGAGCTACACAGTATGGATGTGAAGACAGCCTTTTTGAACGGAGAATTGGAAGAGGAGATATACATGGAGTGTCCGGAGGGTCTCCAGGAGAACGAGAAGTCAGGTTATGCCTGTCGTTTGGTAAAGGCAATATATGGACTACGCCAGTCACCTCGCGCATGGTATCAGAAGATACATACCTTCTTCTGTAACCAAGAGTTCCACCGAAGTACACAGGACTAAAGTTTGTACATCAATTACGGTCGTCGAATCCTTGTTTTAGTTTATGTTGACGATCTTGTCCTTGCGGCTGCGAATGCACAAGATATTTGTTGGATCAAGAGCTCTCTCACAAATGCCTTTGAGATGACGGACCTTGGCGAACTGGAAAACTTTCTCGGAATTGAAATCAGGAGGGATAGGGACCGGAGACTGCTTGCTGTTCGACAAAGCAGGTATATCGATCGAATCCTACACCGGCATGGAATGCTGAATGCACGCCCAACCCAAACCCCTCTTGACCCGAACCTTAGACTTCAACCGGATACCAAGGATAGGACTCAAGCACCCCAGATCCCAGAGGTTGACTTGGAGCTCTATCAGTCAGCTGTGGGATCATTGATGTATGCAATGCTAGGAACGAGGCCTGACCTAGCGTACGCAGTTGGACTGGTGAGCCAGTTCAATCACTCTCCGAAATTCGAGCATTGGATTGCTGTAAAGAGAATCCTTCGTTACCTGGTTGGGACCAGAGACTACGAATTGACTTATGGTACAAGTAACCATATGGGAGGCTACTTGGATGCTGATTGGGGTTCCGGGCATGACCGGAAGTCAGTAGGAGGATTTGTATTTTTGGTAAATGGGGGCGCTATCTCTTGGGGAAGTAAAAAGCAATCGTCAATTGCACTTTCGACTACAGAAGCCGAATACATGGCCATGACGCAGGCAGCAAAGGAAATCCTATGGCTACGAATATTGTTGGACGAGCTTGGAGCATTCAAGCATATTACACCGATGTCACAACTGAACGGGGACAACCAAGGAGCACTTGCACTGGCACGCAATCCGGAATATCACGCGCGAACAAAACACATCGATATTCAACACCATTTCATCTGCGAACTTGTACTGGCCGAAAAGGCCCACCTCCAGTACTGACCTAGTAACGATATGATTGCCGACATCATGACGAAGTCCCTTCCAAGAGTTACACATGAGAAACACACACAGGCAATGGGTTTAAGGAAGACTGATAGTTGAGGAAGTCTTCGTGAGGGGGTGTGTTGAAAATCACGAAGCTTCCACTGTTTAGAGTATGAGGCGTTGGTTGCTTAGCAATGGTTTAGAAACACAATGGTGGAACAGGCTAAAGGAACGAGTCAACGAAAGAGTCAACGAGTGAGTGAGAGTATGTAGAAACTAGCGTTAGGGTAAGGAGAAGTGTTTGGAATGTTTTAGGAGTTAGCACTAGGGATGCCGGAAGTAACAGGTTACGTTCCGGAGGTCTGAGTGAACAACCGGGTGTCACACTATAGGGGATAGGAAACTGGAGAAGAAGCACGAAGGTATCAGGACTGTCTGGTACAGCGATAGCCTAGGAGGAGTGTTTCGGAGGATGTTCGAAGGAGTTGTGTGAGTGGAACGGTGTGGCATCACGAAGAAAAGAAGGTGGTATGGAATTCTGCGAGGCAGATTGACGAAGAATATGTTTGCAAAGGAACAGCTCGTGTATATATAGGACACCTCCTCCCGCAGCATAGAAAGAACAAGAATTGCAGACACTCTCTACCTATCATAGCCTTATTATTTGAAACTCTGCGTAGTCAAGCTAAACAGGTGGAAAATGAGATCCTACCCCAGGTGAGCATCCGTGAGCCTTATATGGGTGATTCCCAATTTAAGGCACCCCCTGAGTGCACAGTCACTCCCTGCCCCCCCCCCCCCATGGAGTCTACAAATTATGATTCCCAATGAGCAGTAATATCCATGTGTACCAGATTGATTTAAGGTAAGGTCAGATTCCTCATCATAGGATGTTACTCAAGGTTTTCTGTTCTTTCCTGACTTCCCTGTTCGTTCCAGAGGCCAGTTGTTCCATCTTTCTCCGTCTTTCTCGATTGAGGGTTTGGGTCGTGTAGGATGTACTCTATGAGTGCAAGTACAGTACTGGGTGGAATATTTTCTTATAAGACAGATATTATTTTACCTATTCACTATCATTGTCCTGAACAAAACATTCTCCCCAGGTACTTTCACAGTTGCGCCGTAGCCGGTAAGTGCTTTGGGGAATGTGGAACATTGGTCATCCGCGTCGGTCACCTTGACACGCCGATTTACTGCTATATTCATTGGCCAGCAATTCTAGAGTTATGAGCACGAGATATCTGACTTTGACAGTGTTATCTCGCACCCCTTACCTCAAATGATAGCGAGGAGTAAGCGGGTAAAGCTTTGTGTGATGGTCGTACTATGTGCTTCATGGGAAGCGATTGCCAGCCATTACAGTTCCCCTGCCACCAGAACCAGCTCTGAGGCAGCGCCATTGGATTCGATAGGACACCCGCGGAGGAATGCCATGGTCGAGATTCACGGAGAATGGGTGGTGGGGCTGATGCCGCGGCATAGCATGTGGTTGCTCTCTTCCATCTCTTTGTTTCCCCCATTCACATAGATTTTCCACCGAACCCCTTCTTGGTCACTTTTATTTCCGTCATGGGCTCTCACTTGCGGTTTATCTGGGCCAAGGTGTTGAAACATACTTCTCGCACTACTGCAGTGTTACTCCTACTACTGGTACTTTCTCCTTGCATTAAACCTGATGGCGCATCTAGACCTCCGAGACTATTGAAGATACCTCCTTGCCTTTCTCATCACACCACTTTTCTCTATTATTGTTATTGCTCGCTCAAGCTATTTGTCTTCTCCAAAACAGTAGATAGTCAGGGTCTTCAGCACTTCCCTTTGAAAGTGTTAAGCATTCAAGTTTCTCAAGCAATCGATCATTACTTCACATCTTGTATCGTCGTTCTATCCAATATTCTCACAACACGAGGTTCCCTGCGGATACATTGGCAATACAAGACATAACAAGTAATTTATGCCCAGTTCTCCTATGGCAATATCCGCGGATATAGCAACCCCAACTTTCTAGAAAGTTTAACCGAGCAATCGCTTTGTTTGGGGTGTTCGAAGGGTTCTCTGAGAGCTGGGGCGTAGTAGTTCCTAGGGAAAAAGAAATTAGGGGTATGATAGGGGTTGTGGTGCTCTCCGATAAGTGGTTCGATATATATATATCCGTCCACTCTTTTTTCACTCCTCCTTCTCTAAGTTATCCTAGAGGAGGGCGGCGTAAGCAGAAAAAAATGTGGTATAAAGAAACTCGTGCCAAAATGACTAACCTCAGGATGAAACTGTTCTCGGGCCGGCTCCTAGAGCACACATCCCGCGGCAAACTCAGACTGCCACATCGAGGTTCACAGTCACGCTGACAGAGCACCCGGGAATTTTGATTTGTCTCACGGCACCTCGCTAGCGAACACCGACCGGGCCGTGGTGGCCCACTGCGGATTTTTTACTCGCCCTGCTGTGACACCAGCTTCGTCTTCATATTTTTCAAGACTTACAGGTGGTCCCAGGGGCAGGTGGAGCTGGAACCAGCCAGTCTACGTTATGCTGCCGAGGCCCTCCGGCGCAGCAACACTACCTTGCACCGTTTGGCCCGAGTAAGATCTTATTGCTATGGAGGGTATTCACGGGATGGGTACTCACGAAAGCCACCTGATGTTTTGGTCGGAGGAGAGGATGATCAAGTTTATGTATGAGGCGTATGGCAGTCGTCAGAATAGTCATATTGACCTAGGTCTAGAATCAGTTCGGGATTCCCCGGCACTCACCGAATGGAGGGGGAGTTGGGCCTTATAGTGTAGATGTTTGGTGGGATCGGAACACGGCTTCGCTCCCTCTTCACAATTTTTATTGCTTTTACTGTTTACAAAGTATAAATTTGTTGGGTAGTCGCTAATAATTGGAGTAGCATAGATTCTAGGGAGCGATGGACCGTGTTCCATTCCCAAGCCGCCACGAAATGGTACTCGCTTCTATTAACCGAGACAGGCTGGTATATAGATGGATGAGGCAAACCAAGCGACCGATCCCCATGCACTTGCACTTCAACACATGCGATGAAATAATAGAGTACCTGGAAATGGCAATCTACAACATCGACCCGGAGCCTCGCCCAATCCACCCGGAGTTCTTTTTTTTGGAAATACTGCTCAGCATACTCAAAACTTATCCAACATGCTTGGAGCCTGTTTGGCATCATGGGTATGCGCGAGACATGTTCAACACATGCTCGATGGCCTGAGGACCAGCATATCCAATATTCCGCCCATTTTACCGTCCATCTGTTCACTCGCTCGCTCCTCCCACCGCATGCCTGTGCATCCGTTGGTTTATTCGCTCGCTTGCTAGTTCTCTCGTTCGCTCGTCCGTCCGCATGCCTATCTGTTCGTTGGTTTGTTCACTCCATCGCTTGTCCGTCGGCATGTCCGTCTGCCCGTTGATTTATTGTTGCCCTTCCGCTTGTTTGTTTCTGTTCATATGTTCATATGATAGCTGTGTGTCCGTATTATGGAGAGAAAGATGCTAGCGGAAGGAAGGAAAGAGGCGTAAGGTTATGGGGGCGGTACGGCAGGACGACAGCGGAAGTCTTCATAATTTTTTCTTTTATTAGCAAAGGGAATGAGCTGTGAGAAAGAGTGTGTATTTGAGAGAGAGAGGGAGAGAAAGAGAGCAAGCGGAGAAAATTTCCTTACCGCTCTTTTAATTGCCACCTGAAAGCCTTGGTGTTTTGTTTCGACCGAGTGATAGTTTGTGATCATTCACTTGTGATCGTTCGCTCTTGAAAGTCATAGCTGTTTAAAAATTTGGCCTGGGCCACAATGAACTCGAAGAGGGTTTTATTGTTATGGTAGGGGGTAGCAAGGTGGCTGCGCTCATATATTTGGAGACTGCCTCATGCGACCCTCTATCCTTCTGCCTCAACGACTTGGCCCACTGCACGGACTACGATCCCAGAGTCCGGAGGGGACATGCGGGCCCAACTGTCAAAACTTTCACACACTTCCCTACCGGTTGGAAGTAGACCCCACTGGAGGGCGCCTAGCACATGCTCCTTCTAGGGGTGCTGACCGGAAACCGTTCCCAGACTGGGAATTGATCGAGAGTCACAGGGGGGATCATTGAGGTGGACCATTGCGGCCAGGATCACCCCAAAGACATCAGCTCCAAAGACGACGAGAGCATCATGGACGCTGTGGAAATGCACTGCGACTCGGATGCCGACACCGAGGAAGCGTGCGAGCCCCCAGGCGGCTTGGTATTTAATGATTAACGATGGGGTGCCGTGAAGAAGGGGTGTGGACCCCAACGTTCTCCGCCCTAATTGGTACAACAAGCCCGTGCACACCCTTATAAAGGGGTTCCTTTATCACCATCATGCGGCGGGCCTGGGGCCCGACAGGGAGTAGGGGAGGCTGCCGGAGGAATACGCTAGTCCGCCAGCGAACTTGGATGATCCACTGTTCAGGAGAGTCACACAGATCCACTTTACGGTCAGGCACGTCCAACCTATCGACGAGGATAGGGTGGGTGTGGTGGCGGCTCATGCGGCTGCTCAGGGGGATCAGGGGGCTCAGGTTTCTCCCACCCGAAATGTTGGGAGGAGAACACACAAGTTACCTAAGTGACAATGCCAGGTGCCGACTCTCATGGGCGGCCTGTATGATGAATCCGCGGTAGGAGCAGAAGTTCTCCCCTAGTCCCCTGTATCGAGTAGTACTAGTGCCTACCTGTCTAGGAAGCTCTTAGCCCGACGAATTAGACAAAGATCACCCCCAACCACCACGACCGGGAAGGCCATCGGAATGGAGGCCCCATTCCACTGTCCGCGATCCGGAGAGCATGGGAGCCAAGGAAGGCGAAGCAGTTGGCGGAGGTGGATCCTGCTTGATTGCTTCAGGCATCTCTGCTCCAGTTGTTATGGAAGTTTTTTTTCTGGCCTTTTTTTCTTTCTCCTCTCCTACCTCCCTTTTATGTCCCATTCTCTTGATCCTCTAATTTCCTGGTGAGCCACTAGTAAGGAAGCGAAGGGCAGCAAACAACAAGAGATGTAAATAAAAAGGAGTAGGAGATGACGAAGTGGGGGGGTTCAATTGCAGTTTTGCGCTCAAAATGGAACCGTATTTTCATATCCGGTGCCTAAGCCCGCAGTGGGTGGAGGCGTATATTTGAGGTTTCCCGATATTTGTATATCACTTATCCAGCCCCGAAAAGTGTTATCCATAGCAGCCATTGAGTGCGGTTCATGGGTCGGTGGAGAGGAGGCGTCGTTCAAACAAACTGGAGTGAATATTATTGAAATGGTACCACCACGCCTCCATTCCCGAATATGCAAATCTCTTCCACCATCCGTCCAGAAATTGTGATGACCGGGGGGTGTATTATATATATCGGCACATTAGTGCTATACTTGTGTGCGGGAAAGTGCCGCAATCAGTTTGGCTGTCCTTGTATCTCCCTGAGTTTCTACTTTCCCACGCCTCCAGAGGGCCTCCCCTGTTTTCCTATCTAACCAGGGATACAATAATCACATATATGCGGCTGACGTAAAATGTCTCTTGGAAATCCGTTCTTAGGGCCATGGGGGGGGAGCTCCAAGCCTTAGGAACACTGAAGGAATTAAAGAGGTCGGGTTTGAAAATTTCGGAGTATTGTTCATTCGCTCTATCCCATAAGAGTAGTTCTCAAGTATGTAGGATCAGATATTATACCTTACGGATAGATTGGGGGCTAGAGAATTGTTGTCTCGGAGGTGCTGAGAGACTGTTGAAAGGGGGTCGTATTCACTATATAATGCTCCATTGGCTCCCACGGCTAGTCCGGCGGTGGCTATCCGGGAAAGCAAGCTTTACTAAGGGAATCCAAATAGCATTTGCTGAAATGCAACCCTCCTGCGATAGGGCAAAATACAATAAGTTAGATCATCTCCCTAACTATCGGGCAAGACTATCAAACCGATCGTGCAAGTATGCATCCGAACCATCTCATGGTACATCTCCCTAGCCTCCTTCCACGCCATTTCCTTCTCCTGCAACCTCCTTTCTTCTCGCGTTGTGCCGGCTGACCATTTTGGCATGCCTTTGATAGCCTCAAGGTTCTTCTAAAGCCTTGTGACCTTCTTCAACTCCTTCGGCTCCCTCTTCCGAGCCTTCGCAAAGGGGCTCGTCTTATGTTCCCAATAGCTCCCACCCTATCACCATAAGGGTCCGCGATGGCAATCAACTTTGGATTAAGCCTCTTGTTGCCATCGCCGGTCTTAATTTCCCGCCCGGTGCGAGAACCCGCTCCAATCGTCCGGAGATCACCCCACCTGCTCTCCCCCGCGTCCCAGTACGCTGGCCCCGAGAGACGCTTACGGACAACCCCACGCTCAATGGAGCCTATCGGAGTGTACACGTTGAGTATGTCATTCCCATCGAGTTTGATATGTGGGAGGATGATCTGCAGGAGGGTTGAACAGGTAATTGTAGAGATGTGATGCTGTAAATGGGCTTTGGACTGGCGTGTCGGGTTCGCTGTTTATGGGGGATGTGGCAAAGTCGTCAATTGTTGGCTAATCTTCTCCTTCGTGTCTGTGCGGTGGTCCAAAGCGGGACGGGAGGCGAAGTATGAGTACTCGAGGTCCTCGTGGTTTTTGGATTAGTCCTCCATGAGCCTCTACAGATAGCCGGGGCGCCGAATGGCTCTGTGAGAAGCGGTAGTAGTCTTTGTGTTGGGTGTCGTCCGTGGAGCCAGAAACGAAGGTGGGGCATTCTACCTCGTCTCTCGAATAGTTTGGTGTGGTGTGAACGCGGCTGAATTGGAAGGCGGAACTCAAAGTAAGAACCATTCCCATATAATTTCAATCAATGCAATGTATGGTAGAGCAAGGACTGCTTTAGTTAGTTGTGGAAAGTTTCGTCAGTAATTGCATGATCGATCCCGGCAAGCCGATAACGTATTGGACCGGGAAGTGGATCAGACGCGGAAGTGAATCACTTTGTATGTGAATTTTGTTCAAACCCCAGCCACAGAAATTTCCCCAAAACCAAATATCCGAATTTAGCTCTAAAAAAGTTCAAATCTGGAATAACTTTCTATCTGAGATATGTCCTCAGCTGTAGAAATTTGTCTACCTAGTGTCAGGCGATAATTGAGAATTTTGGGTTTTGACTTTTTTTTGGTGTATTTTAGCTGGATCACTTCCCCGTCTGATCCGCTTCCCGGTCCAACACGATATTGGAGTGAGTGGAGCGCGAAGGTAAAATTGGATGAGAGTTGACCAGGAAGAGGCCTTTGGTTACTGAAACAGTTTCCCAATTACAAGCCTTCCTTTGATTCATTGAGTAAATTAAAATTAAATAGTAAAAGCACTTGTTAAAGATATTGAAGCGTATAGCTACAATTACTATCTCCATCACCGTTTTAGCAAAAAAGCTCAGAACAAAAAACACAAAAAAACACCCTACAAACCAAATCGAAAGTAAGAAGAGCCGTCCATCACCATTAAACTTTCATCATCATTTTGACACAAAAGTTCAGAACAAAAAACACCCCACAAACCAAACGCAAAAAAATTAGTGGGTTGGGAGTAAGCGAGGCCATCCACCACTAGTTCAGCAAAAACAAAGCCCAGAAAAAAAAAAAAGAAGAAAAAAAAAAAAAAAGAAAAAAAAAAAAAAAAAAAAAGAAGAAAAAAAAAAGAAGAAAAAAAAAAAAAGAAGAAGAAAAAAAAAAGAAGAAACAAAAAAGAAGAAAAAAAAAAAGAAGGAAAAAAAAAAAAGAAAAACCTTTACAAACTGTAACTGAAACCTAATTATGTTCAAAGTAAGTATATAGGAACAAGTAGAAACAGGTCTGATATGAACATACAATTTAAGATAAAGCGATCTCGTGGGGAGCGGGATTGTGTTTTGTTTGGGTGTCATGGGGGGTGGTTGTGGTGGTGGTCTGGGTGGTGGGGTTTTGGGATGTTGGGTCTTGGTTTCTCGGACCACCGGGTGGGCTTCCTTCTTGTTCGATCCTGTTGGTGTTGGCCGTTGATAGTGTTCTCGTGCCCGTTGTGTCTTTTGGGGTGCTTTCACTAAGAACTTTAACATTAGTAAGACAGGCGAAGGTATTTCAGGAGCTCGGTGGTACAAACATGGGGCTTGTTGGGGATGTGTTTCTGGGAGCATTTGCTGTGTCTGGAGTATAGGTATTAGCATGCATATTTGGAGCAATATTTTGTACAACTGTTCACCTACCGGCTCCAGGTGCTGAGGGTGGCGGGTTATCGTGCGGAGGGTGTCCAAGATAAGGAAGAGAGGAAGTCATAGTCGGATGGAAGGGATTGTTCAAAGTAACGTGGGACTCGCCTTGGATGGCAGAATGGGAAATAGGATTTGATGTTTGCGGGAGGGGAGGTAGAGGTCTCGGAGGAGGATTGAAGAGGGGTTCTGTCATCCAGGAGGTAAACGGAGATAAAAACCGCGCGAGACAGAGGCACAGAATGCACATCGAAAACACGCAAAAAAAGCGGACGCAGTGGCCCACGAACGGCCTAACTCGACTCCCACACCAATCAAGGGAAACGTCTTCCAAGTGCCACCCTCCGCAAATGAGAAGAAACCTTCCCTTGAATGCCAACTTTAGCACCTCCAAGTCTATCCCCATAAATCGCCAGCCTTTGCCGGGGTCTGTTGTCTCTTGACCTAAACTGAAATTAGTTCAATTTCAAACTTAATTTTGATGAAAACTTACCGGAGTCCATATTGTGAAGAGCGGAGAGTCAGGGAAGAGTGGAGAGCGAGCGGAATGAGAGAAGAGAGGGGAGTAAGGGAAGAGTGGAGAGCGAGGGGAGTGAGAAGAGTGGAAAGATTGGGAAGAGAGGCGAGGGGAGAGAGGGGAGAGAGGGGAGAGAGGGGAGAGAGGGAAAGGAATTGAGTATGGGCTTACGCGGAATTGGTGACACAGGCAGTCACAAGTTGTCACTCGTGACTCTTGTCCGGTGACTCCGGTCACTGGGTTTGCAACAGTTCAGTGGTCTCGGAGGCAGAACCAGCCACCGCCCGCAAATCTTTATCCCTATCCCCATTTTTACCCTCCCTTCTTCTTCCCCCTCCCCTTCTGCCAAAAGGCCCTACCCATGGCAGGACAACAACCGGATAGACTATGATATATTCACTCAGAGTAGCATATGATTCCCAAAACTAGGACAGTTAGTCACCACCCCTTACTATTCTTCATATTAAGTTATTAGAGTATACCTCTCCTTGTTGCACATGGCTTTATTTCCTCACTCCGAGTACATAATAATATTATTATTGTTCACACAAACCTACTTAGTCCGGGCTCTCCATACCCTATCCCACCTCACCATCCTGCAGGTTTGGGAGTACTATTACCACTACTCCGTTAATATTTCTCTTGTACGGGGAGGAGGGAGTTGTAAAGTTGGTATCTCAACGTGAGGATCTCACACCTCACACTTTGGACAGCAAATATGGTCGAACACCATTCTTGTGGGCTGCGGCTCGTGGACATTCGGGGGTAGTAAAGTTTCTATTGGAGCGAGGGGATATCAATCCTAGTAGTGTGGATGGCGATTCTGGCCTATCCCCACTCGGGTGGGCGGCAGACTGCGAGCATGTGGCAGTCGTGAGGTTGCTCTTGGAGCGGGAGGATATCAATCCCAACACTCGGGACAGCGAATCTCGCTGGACGCCTCTTGGACGGGCCGCATGCTTTGGGCATATGAGAGTAGTCAAGTTGCTATTGGGACGACAAGATATCAATTCTAACACTGCAGACACCAAATATGGCCTATCGCCACTCGGGTGGGCTGCACGACGCGGGCATGAAGGAGTAGTCAAGTTGCTATTAAGGCGAGAGGATATCGATCTCAACGCGACTGGCACCGTGCATTGCTGAGCAGCGCCCTCGTGGGCTGCAGAATGCTGGCGTGAGGGAGTAGTAAAGTTACTATTGGAAAGCCGGGATCTTAATCTTGAAATGAAGGGCTATATCGGCAAAACGCCCCTCAAGTTAGCAGCGTCCCGTGGACATGTAGGAGTTGTGAAATTATTCTCCGAACTTTAACCCTCCCTCTCCATCCCGACCAGTACCCGAGTAGTCAGCCAGTCCCTGGAACCTGAGCTGTCGGTCTTGCTTCCATGCTCCTCCTAGCCTTTCCTCCCTGCCTACCTTTCACCATGGAAGCCCTCCCCCCCCCTCTGCCCGTGCCCTCCATGTATTAGCAGTTCTTTCTATCATCGCTACTTCCTCCTTAAATTTTTGTTTTCTAATTTCTTCCTCTTAATTCCTCCACCGCACTAGTCTATCGCCATCGTCTTATTATCGATTGCTATGCATTCATGCGGAGTGGATGTGGACAAATCTGTTACGTTGTTCGATATCTACACAGATGAGAACTCGTGCACGAGCGTGAATGGGAATTCATCGGGAGGGGGAGTATGGCGCATGTTCTTAAGCTTACTCTTTTACCTCTTTCCTTCGTTTTCTTCTCTTGAGTTTTCTTTCTTTTTATTTTTTCTTGGAATACTCCATCATTGGAATTTATCGTACCTTCCCCTCTCGACCCTTTGGTAATCATCCACTCACAATATATTATTTCAAAGGTGGCAGCTTTTCGATAGTATAATTTATGGGACACACTGATAGAAATTCAATCCTCTCCCCCACCTCTCGCTCATAGCTTCCATTGACGATGGGGTTTATTTGCGGTCGCCTATACACACGATGCGCAAACTCTGTCCTGGGTCCCTGCCGGCCCTTCTACCTGTGTTTCAGAAACGAGTTTCGGTAGGGCAGGTGTTGGCGACTAGTGACAATTAATTAAGGACCCGTTTACCTGACCGTCTACGGTACCGTACTGTCGGGGGCGGTGTGGGTATGGTTCTCGAATGCACTGCCTCTGCTCTGGAGTTTTGTGTGGTAAAACTAGAGTCTGGCTTCCCGGCAGCTACTCCCACCTGCCACACATCACATTTCGGCTTGTATACTCAAGTATTCATGCGGGGTGGGTGCCGGTAAAAATGTTACTGATCTTTAACTTTGCTCGATACGTAAGTGCGAACTCGTGCAACGAGGATGTACGGAATTATCCCGGGGGTTGAATATGGTGCATAACCTGTACTGTACTAGTACTTCCTCTTTCACTTCTTTTCGTTGTTTGTCTTTAATTTTTGCACTTTCTTTTTCGTCTCTCACCCACCGTTCACCTGGGCGTCTTCATAAGCGCTGCATTCATTGGGAAATTCTTTGCTAATATTTCTGTTCGCTCGGCTATTAGTCGTATTCCCTCTTTTCTAGAGGGATTTTGGAAATGAAGCAAGGAAGGAGGATTATTGAGGGTGAAGGCATGGCTTGAGTAAAAAGGAACAAGCAGCATTTAGCATGTTGATAGGCGGAAAAATTACATGTAACTATTTAGGGAATAGAAATGTGAAAGTAGAGACTTCCAACTAGTACTGTGGTGGGTCCTATGGTACCTTGGCATTCGGGGTGGCGGCGGCCCTCGTACGGCAACTCAAGCTTTCCTATCTTGTCATACAGGCTTTAACAATGGTGAAGGATTTAAGATATATTTATTCTTCCTATTTTTTTGTTAATAGGTTTCATGTGGTTCGTAGTTTTAAAACTGATATGATACTTCTGGGGCTCTTTGTATGACGACGAGGCGATGTGTTAGAAAGGGGGCTGGGTGAGGGCTGTCTACCTAGCAAATGAACCAGCGCGCATCGTAGATGCAATAGGAACTCCCATTACCAAATTGGGGGCCTCAAAGACGCTTCTATGGACAATCCTATCTCAACCTCAAGTATGATAGCAGGGATTGTAGAGGTTGGCACTGTACGACCGACGGGGTAATCAAACATCGCTCGACGGTGATGGACGACCATCAATCGAATAGTACCCTTGATCGGATCATCGTAGAGAAGGGTTCTGGGATCGGCCTGGTGGGAAATCCACCACGTTGTTCCTATTAGGTACTGCAATTGTCGTGAAATAACCAGCCCAGTTACAAAGCGCGCCTGCTTGGAATGCATGTCTGGGATGTTTCCCTTTCCACCGGTGAGGAACGTGAAAAAATGGATTTTTGGCCCAAACTCTAAGCCACCACCCTCCTGAGGCTAACCAAGTGATTGTTTTCGTCGAGAAGTGTAGGTCTAGCGAGTGCTGGCTCTGTCGAGCGCCGGACAGGTGTCACCGCGATGTGGAGGTGCGATACACCATACAAATCACCCCTAATAGCAATCTTCCTGTGGTTTCGAGACCATTGGGCATAGGATTGAATCGCTGGTGGTGTTCTTTTATAGATAAATTACACTTGGTGAATTCTCTTGCTGGCGGAGAGAGAGAAAAAAATGGGTCAAAAATATTTACAATTTTTGGGGAGGAACGATATCCGATGCACCTCTTTTTTTTTGGGTAAATTCTAAACCATTACTCCACAAACATATTATTATGCGGAAGATGTCAAGAATTGACTAAGCACAATACCGGTGTGTGAGAGGGTAATAACATAGGTTAGTTTGGAAGTCACATGGAGAATTTTCTCCCACTGTGACCAGCCCACTAGTATATAGCTTGGCGAGCAGAGTTTTTCCTTTACAACAACGATCCGCGACTCTTTACTCGCCCTTCAAGGGTATAGAATAGGTCATGTGTTTGAATATTTCCTACTTATCCTCACTAGCTCAATCACGTGACCTGTTCTATCCTCGGAAGCGCGAGTAGCTTGACAGGCACGACAACCACCTCCCCTTAGGGGCAATTGCAATCACGACTCCACTGCTATTTGGGCTTAGCTTTCTGCACCTCTTCCCTTCTGCCTATTTGCATCGTTACACCGTAGGCAATCAGAGTCAGGTTTGTCCGTCCTATTGCCCAGTATAGTAAGTAGGTCAAGAGCGTACTTGCACACACATCGTTAGCCCGGTCAAGACACCATCCACCTTTGGGAAAGTGATCGTCCTACTCCCACACCGGTATGTACTCGTGTCTCCGCGCCAAGAATTGGGGCCCGTTTGGGAATAGTGACACCGGACACATAAAAGGCCTAGTGTTAAAGCTGCTTTGCGAGGTACTTGTCCTACACTACTACTGGTACTAGTACTTCCACTTCATAAAAACTCTATATCGGCAGCATATTGCATCTGAATAGCTTAGCAGTTCATAGATTATTGCCGTCAGGCATTAAATCTGTTATCCCCTCCACATGCCCGAACTTGTAACAAATTTACATGAAAGTTCATACAGAAACGATCAATGAGCTCCTGTGGCATACGCTCCCACTCAACATATAATGCCTCTTGTACACACCGTTTAGTCTCCTCACTACTTCCAATAAAATTATATTGTGCCATAGAGTCCTTCAGATAGTTCCAACATGGTTCGATTTCATTTAAATCAGGTGAATTGGGAGGCCAGTTGGGAATCCGCCGAATGCCTCGCTCTTGAGCTTCCAAATCCATTTGTGCAGCTGTGGTATGATTTCCCGCTTTGTCTTCTACTAACCAGCATTGGCGACCAGTTTCACCTTGGATCCTTTCAATAAAAGGATAAACCCTCTCATGTAAGACATGCTCTCTATAGAGAAACCAATCCATACCCCCTCCTGAACTTCGGGCGCGTGCTTCTTCTTTAAATTCCCAATAGGGACGACGATGTAGGCGGCGTGGCTGGTGCGGTTCCCGGTGAGCGTTGTATCGATCAATTTCCCCATTTAGGGCATTGATGTAGTGGTATTCTTCCGTACCTGGTATAAGTGCATTGGCTTGTTTTCGTGCGATTCGTTCTGCTTTTTGCCGGTTTTCTTGCTCTAGTACTCTTGCGTTTTCTTGTCTTTCCTCAAGCGTTTCTTTTACCCAGATCCAAATAGGACCCTTGAAGCCTAACGAGATGCTTCCTGAAACCATGATACTAAATCCATTGCCTTTTTTATTATCATGAATTGGTATCTGATAGGGGTCTTGGCCTCTTTCTCTAGTGACTTTCTTGGAACCTCGAGGTTGTAACCGGTACTGGTACTCGGTTAAGGGTTTTGTTTTATGTTTTGTTTTAAGTATCGCTTTGATACTTGGGTTGTTTGAAGTATCGTTTTGATACTTAGTTTGTTTTATGTTTTGTTTTAAGTATCGCTTTGATACTTGGGTTATTTGAAGTATCGTTTTGATACTTAGTTTGTTTTATGTTTTGTTTTAAGTATCGCTTTGATACTTGGTTTGTTTGAAGTATCGTTTTGATACTTAGTTTGTTTTATGTTTTGTTTCAAGTATCGCTTTGATACTTGATTTGATACTTATGATTGTTTTACCAAAGTGTATCGCCTGATACCTTTGATTGTTTTCGTTCATGCTAGACATGAACTGATTTGTGTATTTAAAGACCGTCCTATTCCACGATGGAAAGGACAGACTTCGACAGACAGTATTTCAATATACTTGGTTGAACGGTTACTCTTTAGTTTCTCCAGTACACCACCGAAGCCTCCTTTAGTTCACACAGCTCTCGCCTCCTCTCTGGTAGAGCAGGCCACCTGTCAGCTATCGTACTTTACCTCTCGAAACGTGATTAGCACCTAGCGAACACGTTACAGAGGTGCTCCTACTTCCAACATCATTTCGTCTGAGTAGACAAAAGACTCTATTGGCTGATTCAATGCCCAATCAGCCAATCGTAAGCGGTTTTCCTTCGCAATGAAATCAAGGGGTGGTTTGTGGCGGGGACGATAGCGATATAGTCCGTGATGCTGATGCATAATTTTGTAAACTGTCGAATCGGCAGCATGGATTCCGGCTTCGCGAGCAATTTGGAGAAACGTTCGAAGGCGATGTTCTTCATCTTGAGTTGCGAGAGCTTTTAGTCTCTCAGAGACCTCACTACCGGGAGGGTATTTCTGGGGCACTGCTTGCTCCTCCCTCTTCTTGTCACCTGCATCAACAGATAGAAGCAGATCGTTGATTTCATGACTTTGAGAACGATTCTTAAAATTATGCTTCAGTTATCAGCCTTTCTCCAATTTGTCAATTAGGTATAAAGACTACTTACCGCGATTCGCCGATAGGTTATACGTGCTGTTTCTCCTGGCAAATTAAGAATCAATCCAATTTGCTCAAAAGGCACCCCCGCACACCGGTGGAGTGCCATAATAGCACCCCGTGTTGCACTGGTGAGACTTTTTCCACTCGGCATGCTATTTCGTATTAGTTCTTTATCTTAACTTCTGTGGACTGGCTCAGATATGCTCGGTATACATACCTCACAAGGGAGAACACACTGAGCCCATGGCATCTCACAAAACATCCCACGCATATCTTGTATTGAAGTTGTATTGTTTCTCTAAATTCCAATACATCACCATTACCAGGTACCGGTACTTTTCACACACTCCCATCCTCCAAGCAGCTCGAACGCTAGACCTTTTATGTGTCCGGTGTCACTATTCCTAAACGGGCCCCAATTCTTGGCGCGGAGACACGAGTAGATGCTGATGAGTAGACTACGTCGTGTTGGGACACGCGCGGCTGAGCTGACAAATACGGATGTTTGGAGACAACACTTCATGATGACAGCTGACAGTCAGGACACTTCAGTGATTATAAGTGTGAAAAATAATTTTAGAATTGTGGAGCATAGCCTTCTCAATGGGTCTGCTCTCGTGATGTGAACGAGGTTTCACTCGAAATTCTTCGAGAGTTGGAGTTTGGATATACCCACGAGTATGTGTTTACTACAACCAACTTTTTGACAATGATTTACAACCTTACAAGCCGTCTGCCCACCAACTGATGATCCACCACCCCCGTTACGCTTGCTTTCCTTGAATCTATCTATTTATTTATTTATTTATTTATTTATTTATTTACACCTTTTGCCACTCCTCGTCATGGCATATTCTCTTTCCGCTCGGCGAAGGTTCTTTATACTTTTTCTAGCAGTAATTCTTACAGTCTGCCTGATTCTCGGATATAGATCTCATGTACCTCTGGAAGAAAGAGTGGCTTTTGTCCCCTCTTCAATGCCCTTCGTGGATCCCACACCAGGTCCGAAGCCTGCCGTTGAGATTTTTCCTGCCGCTGTGGACGGTCGGATTCCACAGATCCTCGCTGTCAACAAACCTCCGAGATCCCATCACCCTACCCCACTTTTTATCGGGTTCACAAGAAATTGGCCGATTTTACAGCAGTCTGTCGTTAGCTATATAACGGCTGGATGGCCTCCTGTCGATATCTATGTGGTGGATAATACCGGCACGATGGACTCCAACGAACTCGGGATGTTGACGCTACAGAATCCCTTCATCGACTACCTAAGGTTGAGGGCGCTAGGAGTTAACATAATCACCGCACCTACTTTGCTCTCCTTTGCTCAATTGCAAAATTTATTTCTCGACACAGCTATCCGAAGGAAATGGGGGCATTATTACTGGAGTCATGTGGATTCTGTCGTGCTCTCCGAGGAGGAACAACACCTGTACAGGAGCCTTTACCAGAGGATTGTCGAGAACTGGGGTTCCATGGACAAGACGGAGAAGTGGGCAATGAAGCTCTTCGAGTTCGATTATTTGGCGTTGGTCAATGTGGCTGCCTATAAGGATGTTGGCGGTTGGGATACACAAATCCCCTTCTACACTACTGATTGCGATTTACATGCAAGGCTACGCATGAAGAATTACACTATAACCGAAGAGAAAGTTGGGCACATTTTCGATGTAGGAGCGACTGTGCCCGACCTCTCCGTCTTTTATCTTGGGACAGCAAACGAGCCTCTGAACGGCGAGAGGTTCAAGTATCTGCGTAAACTGCTGGACGATTTTTAGAGTTCGAAGGACAAAGAAAAATCCGATCGAAATTTATGGCAAGCGGCGCAACTTGGTGGAAAAGGGGAACCCTTCTATCGGAACCCGGTGGTGAGTATCCTCACATTTTGGTGTGTAACTTGAAGGAGCTGACGTATTTTGACAATACCTAGGGCTTTGAAAAAGCGATGCAGCACTGGATTGAGACTGGCCGCATGATTTATGCGGAGAAGTGGGGCAACCGCGAGTGCGACATATGGGAAATTGGGAAGGAAATTGACAAGGCTTGGGAGTATGAGGAAGACTGGTTGGTCTGGTTGCTCGACAACTTCGATGTGAGAGGCGGAGTGGATACCAGGGCAGATTTGGATGTGGGGGTACGAGAATTGTTATGAAGGGATATTTGACTCTCTGGACAATAGATGAATTTGTTGATATCATACTATAGATATAAGTTAGATACGCAGGAAAAAAAAAGAGTAGAGGGCTGTGTTCACCACCAATCTAGATCAGGCGAGAGTAGTGATGACCACGAGCGTGCTCGGGCAGATTAGGAGGGTTATGCTCGGATGTTGGAGCGAATTGGTAGACCCTGCTCGAGTGCTCTATCATGATCGAGAATAATCGATTACCGGTATGCTAGTGTCCTGTAGATTATGACCTGCTTTTCTCTGCTAGAGTTGTGAGGCATGTCAATATGTGATAAAATTTCTTTTTACAAAACTCAGTTACTCCGAGACCTGTGAGCCGGAGTCATTGACGCTATCCCGTTCGCTTGTAGTCCCGTTGGGAATATGTTATCATTAAATTTTGACTGAGGCAGACAGCTTTTATACTATCATGCTAGATGATGACATATGATTGCCGAGACATACATATACTCGGGTATGGAGGCTAGTGATGGGATAGACGGGGTGTGAGTTCCCGAAGAAATACGCGTACGGTGCTGGAAATCTGTAGTTTAGAGTACGCTGCCCGTCTCATCACTAACCCCCATACCCGAGTATAACTCACAGAGAGAAAACAGAAAGTCCGTCGCCGACCTATAACTTCACACCGGGAGAGGGGGTTCAGAACTGTGACTCGTTGCTATGAGTGAGGGGTGGCTCGAAACGTCCTTTTTGGTGCATGAATAAGGGACAAACCCTTTTTTTTTGGCCAGTGAAAGAGTGATCGATCGTGATCGCCTATATTTCGAGTATGGTCGAGGTGCTCGAGCATAATCTGCTCGCCTCCATCTCTTGCCAAGAGGTAGAGGGTGTGTTTGTGAGAAATGTTCACAAGTCACAAAACTTACAAGGAGGCTGTTTTTCCCTCCTGGCTCTGGTTGGCAGGTGTCCGCGTCACCAATGCTGTGGGCGCGCTGTTTACTCGTTCCAAGGTTGTGACGACATGCCACAACCTCGACACGAGCACATCTTCCCCTTGGGTTTGTTAGCGTCCACCTCGTGGGCCTCCGTGGTATGGTTCAGGGCAATTGGAATCAACTCTCTCTGTGACCAAAAAAGACGGATGGTAAAGAAGCTATCATAATCCATGTCCGCCGACAACTCTAATCAACTCCACCTTCTATAAAATGATTAGTGGGATTGTTACCTAAAACTTGACAGAAGGAATAATTTAATATGCTGCTTCTGCAGGAAGAGTTTCAATTTAAAGAGGCTGATATTTTATGTGGGAGGTCAATGGATTCACGGAGGAAAAATTGCAAAGGAGTTCGGTGCGAGTGAAGACTGATAAGTAGACATAGGGCCTAGGGTATGGGAATATTTGAATTATTAGGGGTGAAATATCGTATCATACAGGTTTTTGTTAGCTGGAGGGTACGGGTGCTCTGGGGTAGTAAGTTTCTATTCGAACGTGAGGGTATATCAATCGCAACACTGCGGACAACCCCCTAGCTAGTCTCTCGAAGACCTGGAGATAACGGAGATTTCACTGTACGGGTGAGAAACTCGCGAACGACATCCGTTCCATTTATGAAACCTAGAAGTGTTGGAATTTTTGACGGTCGGGAGAATGCAGGATCACACAACGGTTCTACTCGATAGAAACAGGGGAATAGCACTTACGATGGGTGGGGTTTATCACAAGATAGATATTCACTCCAGCACAAACGATTCGCACGAGGTTCAACATGAGAGATTAGGAGTGGAGGGGTAAGCCTCTCGCGGGCCGGGGAAGGGCGACTGGAAGAAAGTTGTTTGGGGATCGGGTATAATCGTTTTTGGGGGGGTCCAGTGCAGGTATGATAGTAACACTCGTTCTCCTTTCACACAACAACATCATGGCCATTACCACTACCATCACATGTTGGCACCAAAATTCTGAAACTGGTCATCGTGGATGACATTGATATCGCGTCAATGGCTCGAGTTTGGTCGTGGGGTCATGCTCCCCGAGATTCCCTTTTTTTCGGTTCTAACTGCCCAAGATCACAGGCTCGTCATGGTTGAGAAATATGCACTACTCTACAGTGGATGGGAGTTCAAGTGTACGCTGAGCAGGACATGTAGACGATCGGAACTGCGTGCCAATTGCGGAGGGAGGTTGGACGACTTGAAATACTAAAGTCGGGTAGTTATTCTAATTTCGGATAAGACAATCTCTTGATTTCTGCATGGGTAGGCAATGATGAAGCTTTAATAAATAGGGTAAGGTGCACAGGGGTTGGTTCTTGGGCGACATTTCAGGGAGCACTGGAGGTAAGAATTGCCCCTCCGCCGGAGTATCAGCTGATATCGGTGTTGGGTTCTGTGATATTGAGCTCATATTTCGGCCGTTGATGCGCCGGTACCCTGTTTACTAGCGCGAGATAATTGCATGGTAATTTTACTTGGTGGAGCTGAACCCCTCATTTTCTCGGGCTCCCATAAAGCATCCGGTACCGCCACAACAGTTACCGGTAGAGCATGTCTAGGCCCGACCAATGCTTTAGACATACCATGGACCACACAGAAGATCCGCACTCAATTAATTCCGGTAATATCAGCTGCGATAAAGAAAGGAAGGTGATGGTTTAACGGCACTCGTGTGGGCTGCGGAGCGCTGGTACGCGGGAGCAGTAAAACTGCTGTTGGAAAGAGAGGATATTAATCCCAACGCTGCGGACGCCAAATACGGTCTAACGCCGCTCTTGTGGGCTGTGGACCGCGGGCATGAGGGGGTCGTAGAGCTGCTATTGGAGCGAGAGGATGTCAATCCCAACGCTGCGGACACAGAATTTCGCTGGACACCACTCGGACGGGCTGCGTGGTTTTGGCTATGTGGGAGCAGTAAGCAGTAAAGCTGCTATTGGAGCGAGAGGATATCAATCCCAACACCGCGGATACAAAATATGGCCAAACCCCACTCGGATGGGCTACTATGGGTGGAC
This sequence comes from Tuber indicum, assembly GCA_006112555.1. Classification (NCBI taxonomy): domain Eukaryota; kingdom Fungi; phylum Ascomycota; class Pezizomycetes; order Pezizales; family Tuberaceae; genus Tuber; species Tuber indicum. The sequence goes on along the minus strand of VBSK01000259.1, from coordinate 364,025 downwards.
ATGAGGGAATAGTAAAGTTGCTATTGGAGCGAGGGGATATCAATCCCAACGCTGCAGACACCGAATTTCGCTGGACACCGCTAGGGCGGGCTGCGTGGGCTGGGGATGCTGGAGTAGTAAGGTTGCTATTGGAACGGGAGGATATCAACTCCAACGCCCGAGACACTGAATATTGCTGGACACCGCTGGGCCTGGCTGCGTGGGGAGGGTATGTGGAAGTAGTGAAATTACTATTGGAACGAGGGGATACCAATCCGAACATTGCGGACACCAAATATCGCCTAACACCACTCTTGTCGGCTGCGGAGCGCGGGCATGAGGGAGTGGTAGAGTTGCTATTGGAACGAGGGGATATCAATCCAAACATTCCGGACACCAAATATGGCCGGACACCACTTGGGTGGGCTGCGGAGCGTGGGCATGATAGGGTGGTAAAATTGCTATTAGAACGACAGGATATTAATCCGAGCATTGCAGACACAAAATATGGCCGAACGCCACTGTTGTGCGCTGCTTTGGGCGGTCACGAGGGGGTAGTAAGGTTTCTATTGGAACGACAGGATGTCAATCCCAACAAAACAGACACTGAATATTGCCGCACATCGCTCTGGTGGGCTGCGGAGCACGGGTATGATGGTGTGGTAAAGCTGCTATTGCAACGAGAAGATATCAATCCCAACACTGCTGACACCAAATATTGCAGAATACCACTTGGGTGCGCTGTGATGGGTGGACATGAGGGGATAGTCAAGCTGCTATTGGAACGGGAAGATATCGACCTAAACACTGTGGATACCGAATATGGCCAAACACCGTTCTTATGCGCGGCATACCACGGATATGAGGGAGTAGTGAAGTTGCTATTGGAACGAGGGGATATCGAGCCCGATGCTACGGACACTAAATGTGGCCGAACACCGCTTTCGTGGGCTGCAGAGCGCGGGCATGCGAGAGTGGTAATGCTGCTATTCGAGCATGCTGATATCCAGCCCAACACTGCGGATGCCGATCATTGCCGGACACCGCTCGGGTGGGCTGCACAGCACGGGTATGAGGCAGTTGTCAAGTTACTGTTGGAGCAAGAAGATATCAATCCTAACATTGCAGAGACGGAACATGGCAGAACACCACTCTGGTGGGCTACAGAACGCGGGCATGAGGGAGTAGTCAAGTGGTTGCTGGCACGAGAGGATGTCGATCCCAATACTGTGGACACCGAATATTCCTTTACACCGATTGCCTGCGCAGCGCGGTGCGGGCATGAGGGAGTAGTAAGGATGCTATTGCAATGTGAGGATATCAATCCCAACATTGTAGACAGCAAATATGGCCGAACACCGCTCTCGTGGGCTGCGGAGCGCGGACATGAGGGAGTGGTAAAGATGCTATTGGAAAGCGAGGATGTCGACCCCAACAGTGCAGACGAAATATTTGCTCGAACACCGCTCTGGTGGGCTGCGCTCAACGGACATGAAGGAGTAGTAAAGCTGCTATTAGCGCGTGAGGATATCAATCCCAACACTGCAGACACCGAATATTGCCGAACACCGCTCTCGTGGGCTGCGGAGCGCGGACATGAGGGAGTGGTAAAGATGCTATTGGAAAGCGAGGATGTCGACCCCAACAGTGCAGACGAAATATTTGCTCGAACACCTCTCTGGTGGGCTGCGCTCAACGGACATGAAGGAGTAGTAAAGCTGCTATTAGCGCGTGAGGATATCAATCCCAACACTGCAGACACCGAATATTGCCGAACACCGCTCTCGTGGGCTGCGGAGCGCGGACATGAGGGAGTGGTAAAGATGCTATTGGAAAGCGAGGATGTCGACCCCAACAGTGCAGACGAAATATTTGCTCGAACACCGCTCTGGTGGGCTGCGCTCAACGGACATGAAGGAGTAGTAAAGCTGCTATTAGCGCGTGAGGATATCAATCCCAACACTGCAGACACCGAATATTGCCGAACACCGCTCTCGTGGGCTGCGGAGCGCGGACATGAGGGAGTGGTAAAGATGCTATTGGAAAGCGAGGATGTCGACCCCAACAGTGCAGACGAAATATTTGCTCGAACACCGCTCTGGTGGGCTGCGCTCAATGGACATGAAGGAGTAGTCAAGCTGCTATTAGCGCTTGAGGACATCAATCCCAACACTGCAGACACCGAATATCGCCGAACACCGCTCTGGTGGGCTGCACAGCGCGGACATGAGGGAGTAGTTAAGCTGCTATTGGAATGCGAGTATATTAATACTAACGCCATGGACTTCAAAGATTGCCGAACACCACTCTGTTGGGCTGCGGAGGGAGGGCATAAGGGGATAGTCAAGTTGCTGTTGGAACGCGAGGATATCAACCCGAATACTGCGGACACTGGATTCGCTCGAACTCCGCTCTGGTGGGCTGCGCTGCGAGGACATGCCGCAGTAGCCAAGCTTCTATTAGAACGCGAGGATATCAATCCCAACACAGTGGATAGCAAAATTTCCTTTACACCCCTCGCCTGCGCGGCCAAGCACGGGCATGAGGGAGTTGTAAAGCTCCTATTGCAATGTGAGGATATCAATCCCAACATTGTAGACAGCAAGTATGGCCGAACACCGCTCTTGTGGGCTGTGCTGTGCGGACATGAGGGAGTTGTGAAGATGCTATTAGAACGAGAGGATACCAATCCCAACACTATTGACACCGAAAATTGCATTACACCACTCGCCTTGGCTGCAGAGCACGGACATGAGGGAGTAGTAAAGATGCTATTGGAACGTGAGGATGTCGACCCCAACAGTGCAGACGAAAAATTTGCTACAACACCGCTCTCGTGGGCTGCGCACAACGGACATGAAGGAGTAGTCAAGCTGCTATTAGCACGTGAGGATATCAATCCCAACAGCGCAGACACCGAATATTGCGGAACACCGCTCTGGTGGGCTGCACAGCGCGGACATGAGGGAGTAGTTAAGCTGCTACTGGGGCGCGAGGATATCATCCCCAACACTACTGACACCGTCTTTTACCGAACGCCTCTCTGCTGGGCTGTGGAGCGCGGGCATGAGGGAGTGGTAAAGTTGCTATTGGAACAGAAGGGTATCAATTCCAACACACCAGACGGGGTGTCTCGCTGGACCCCTCTTGGCCGAGCAGCATGGTGTGGACATGCAGGAATCGTCAAGTTGTTGTTGGAACGAGAAGATATCAATCCCAACACACCCGATGCTCATCATTGCCGTACACCACTATGGTGGGCTGCGTACCACGGGTATGAGGGAGTAGCAAACCTGCTTCTGCAACGAGAGGATATCAATCCCAACAGTGCAGACACCGAATACCACCGAACACCCCTCTGGTGGGCTGCATCTCACGGGTATGAGGGAGTACCAAGGTTGCTATTAGAACGAGAAGATATCAATCCCAACACTATGGACACCGAATATTGCTGAACACCCCTTGGCTTGGCAGTTGAGCATGGGCATTTGGGCATAGTAGGGTTGTTATTGCAGCAACAGGATATCAACCCTAACATTTCCGACGGCAAGTCTGGCTGGACGCCTCTTGGACAGGCTGCGTGGTTTGGCAATGTGGGAGCAATAAAGTTGCTATTAAGCCACAAGGATATCAATCGCAACATTGTGGACAGCAAATATGGCCGTACATCATTGGTCTGGGCAACGATGGGTGGTTATGAAGCAGTTATAAAGTTACTATCAGAATGCCCACATGGTAATCCAAACAGTGTGGACACCAAATATTGCCGAACACCCCTCCCCTTAGCTTCTGCGCCACCCCGCCCCCCCTTTCCTACCCATACCCGCCAGAAATTAGCAATTTTGTCCATCGTGGTTACTTCCTCCTTAGTTTTTGTCATTTATTTCTGTCTTATCAGCCCTACCACACCAGTTACTGCGTCACTATAGTCCTATTGTTGATTTTCCTGTATTCATGACGAGTGTGTGTGGACAAAATTGTTACTTTGTTTGATACACAGAGGTGAGCCCATGCGCGAGCGTGAGTGGGGTTAGAATATTTTTCTTAATTAGATCGCTCCTTTTGTTCTCATGGGATTATTGTGCACCAGAGTTCCACTTAGCTAACAGAGTATAAAAATAAAACCGGAGACTCTTACTCAAGCCGGCGGAAGTGTTGTGGATGCTGGTGATAGATGGAAGAGGATAAATAGCTTTCAGAGCTAGGCAGATAGGGCGGTGGAAATTGGGAAAAGGTTCTAAAGCATCATCCGCAAGGTGGTTATCATTAGGGAGCATTGTATCCTAAATCTAGTTAGTATTAGGTCTCTAGGCTTTCAAGAAACAAGTACTTTCCCTACCTATTTGTACCTCACACAACTAACCACCAGTGTTCCCAACTGCCCAGGGGTCTGGCAGGGCCCTTTGCGGGGACTGCCACAAGAGCCCTGGATGGGACGGTAGGGTTATCTGTAGTCTGTCAAGGGCGGAATGAAGGGCACTACAGGGTGAGACATTTTGGTTCAGGACAAGGATTGTGGAGGGCGGGTGACTGCAGGAGACGGCCGGAGGTGGTGGAGGACGGTTGCGGACTACAGGGGATAGTTGAGGACTGTACAGGACGGCGGGGGACGGTGGGGGACGGCACGAGTGATGTTTCATGAAGTGATAATAAATCGTTTCTGGGTGGGTGGTTTTAACTTGGCTAGCTCCGAAGGTCTAAGCGCTAAGGCAATAGTCACCTACAGTCCGTCCGGTCCTCACCCTCCCTGGTGTAGCCAGTCTTAGCACTCTCAGAAAGACGGACTATGAGCTGTAGTCTCTCTTGTTCGACCCTGAAGCCGGACATACTGGACGGCTGGGAACACTGCCTGTTGATTTTCTGCGTCAACCTTCCTTTTTTGTTTTTAGCTTACGTTTACCTGTCCTATACTCTGAGTCACTTATTCTGTCATTGTTTCATAACAGTTGTCACTTTCTTCCTATTTGAGATGATATGACGGAGATACATGGACTATTTGGATAGTTTGTTCTACAATGGGAGATAAGGCTAAGGTGTTGAGTTTGGGATCAGGATACGTGGCGTATTGATACACTGGCTCAGAAGGTATAAGTAGGCAGCATCCGCATAGTGTTAATGAGAGTACGAGCGACAATTGAGGTTCTTTGCATTCACTCATTCTTTGACTTTCCAACAAGTTTAACCACTTGCACTGGCTTTCGCTTGCATCAGGATTCGCTCCACGATCCGATATTTCACAGGTTATGAGCCCGGAGCGATCAGTTTAATCACGATCAAAGTCAATGACTGACCCCTCGTACCCTCGTCTCCCACCACTGCTAGACCGACCGTCAACTTCCAAAGTACCAATGTCCAACCTCTCTTCGTCTACCTTTCGTTCTCGCATTCGAGAAGACAAACCAATTACTATCAAGCTTGACAATGTCAAGCTCTTAACTGGACAAGATAACTATACCATCTGGGCGTCCGTTATGACCCTGGTATGGAAAGGGATGAAATGCTATGAGATAGTTGTAGATGGTCAGCAACCAGCAGTGGACGCCGATGAAGATGAAGTAAGTGCTTACAATGCACTCTGTCATCAAGCCTCAGCTATCTACATTCAGGTAGTCACTTCAGAGATCTTGGAGAAGATCGTCGAGATTGGCAATCCACATGAAATGTGGAAGTACCTGCGAACTGAATACTACCGTGATACCGCATATGCATTAGTATCACAAATTACCAACTTTTCCTCCTTGTCCACGACCTATGACCCGGGACAACCTATCTCAGTATTCATATCCTGCTTTGAAACTGAGTGGCTAAGACTACAAAAGCTGGCCAAAGCTTCGCAGGACTCTTACCGAAAAACTTTTGCTCGCTTCTTAGAGGAGGACAAAGCGAAGCGAGATTTCTTACTATGCTTCCTAGTTCGACACCAAAAGAATATAGTTGACAACCTGTCAACTAAGGACGACTTCACATTTGCAGAAGTTAAACAACGACTGCTTGATTTGGACTTCGATGTGAAACCCGCGCCTAATAATACCTCCGTAGCACTAACTACCCAAAGACCAACTCGAAACCATCCTGCAACTTACCAAACACCCAACCAGACTGATAGGCGTAGAGTCTGTACTTGGTGCATGAAGCACCACCCAACAAGAGCAAATGGTCATTTGTGGTCCGAGTGCTACCGCCTCAAATCACATAAAGAAAATCGAAGTTCTAGCACCCCCAAATCCCGACATGAGGTACACATTACTACAAAACGACAAACTCAGGTTAGCGAACAGTCCTTCTTTTTCGACACTTGTACCACCTCTCATATGTGTCCGAATGCAGGACGCTTCGATGACCTCACGGTTTGTTCCGGTTTTGTAAGATCCAGCTCAAACGAGCAAATGGATATAAAAGGGAAGGGAAACGTGGTGTTAGACTGTGTACTTAAGGATGGAAGTACATCAAGAGTTGTTGTTAAAGATGTTCTTTATGTCCCAGCTTTAGAACGACCACTGTTGTCGTGGCGAAAGCTCCAGATGGAGAAATATGAAATGTGCGGAAGGGGGAATGAAATAGTACTTGAAAAGGATGGGAAGCCCGCAATTCGAGCTGTCTTTGATGGTGGTCTTCCACGGGTTTGTGAGGTTATTCCTCACTCTTTCATGACCTATGAGTTTTGGCATGAAGCGCTGGGGCATCCAGCACCTACCACGCTTGCTAAGGCGAGTAACCTTTACACTGACTTCTCAGTGATCCCGTCTGTTCCACCTTCCTTCTATTGCAAGTCCTGCACTCTTGCAAAGTCTACTAGCTACAAACACGCATCACGTCCGAAACGGAATCTGGGAATATGCCATCTTATTCACTCAGACTTATGTGGACCGTTTCCCGTACCTAGTCTTGGTCAGGCCACATATTACATTACCTTTGTATGCGATACTACAAGGTATACATGGATCCGACTTCTAAGAAGGAAGTCCGATACTACGCCAGAGATTCGGAATTTTGTTCAGATGTTAGCAACACAATACAATCTGAAAGTCCGATCAATGCGAACAGACAATGGAGGAGAATATGTTAACCGCGAACTTTCGTCCTTCTTTGCGCAAATGGGAATTCACCATCAAACTACTCCCCCGTACTGACCCGAATCCAACGGTATCGCGGAACGTTTAAATCGTACGATTGGGGAAGGCATTAGAGCTATGCTTTCCTCAGTTGGTGAGAAACGGCTATGGGGCGAGGCAGTATCCACCTTTGTCTATCTCAAGAATAGACAACCACATTCAGCACTTTCGAAGCAGACTCCCTTTGAAGCGTTCTTTGGAAAGAAGCCACATGTTGCACATGTGCAGCCCTTTGGGCGAGAGGCATATGTACATATTCCTAAGTCTGCACGAGTTGCTGGTAGTAAACTACTACCTCGTGTACAAGAAGGATTGTTCGTCGGATACACTGATACTGACAATCATTATCGCATTTTCATACTACAGTCTGCCAGAACAATGGTCTCAGCGAATGTATTCTTTCCACCCTGCGACAACTACCCATACCATTCCACGAAAAATCTGGATTTACATACAGGTATGCGTAACCGCAATGAGATTGGTAGCTCTACAACTCTATCAAATCAGAATTCCCTAAGTCTGTCCTATCCTATTAATAAGGAAGGATTTCCAACCGATGCCATGTGGACCGCCTGGATGGACCGACATCCAGATGTTGCCAACGAATGTTATAACAAAGGTCACCCGAAGGTAACAGAGCTGTTTCTTCAGGCACATCGGTGCGGCAAGAGAGATGGGTTTTTGGGTCCCCCTTTCTGGGCTGCTGGTAATGAAGACTGTGATACACCTAGTCCCAGTTCTATCATACCATCTTCACCACCCGCGACTGATCCTCCCTCCATGGCAAATGGAGGACTCGGAAGTAAGGACAATTCGCAGGTACCATCGGATATGCGAGCACTGAATCGCAGTCACTCTACTGCTGATCAGGTAATGACTGACGCACCCGACCTTTCCAACACACAGTCACAGATTATTGTTCGACCTCCACAGCAATGTCACCAGATTGAGGGAACGAACTGCCAGACACGTTATGGAAGAGTGGTACGACCTCCAGAAGGGGCATGGAGATTACGAGAGCCGAATAACGATACCGACGATTCTGACACTACGAATTCTTCTTCTAGCTCGCAATCTGCCTCTGAGGATGATGGCAGCGACATAGATGAAGTATTAAGTACCACCACTACTGCACTAATTAGTGTTCATGATATCGAAGAACCCAGCACCTATCATGAAGCAGTTACAGGAACTGAAGCAGAGCATTGGAAAAAGGCAATGACGGAGGAACTCGAGTCCTTAGATGAGAACCGTGTCTGGGACATAGTTAAAAATCCTTCACATTGTCATATTGTTGGTGGGAAGTGGGTTTTCAAGCTGAAGGGCGATGAACATGGCCAGCTTGTCCGCTACAAGGCCCGCTATGTTGCAAAAGGCTTCTCACAAGTTCAGGGAGTGGACTATGATGAGATCTTTGCTCCCGTCGCACGATATGAGTCCTTACGCCTACTGTTAGCCATCTCAGCGGCAAGGGGTTGGAAGCCACGGCAACTCGATATCAAGACTGCCTTTCTTTATGGAGTCTTGAAAGAAGATGTGTATATGCACCTACCTCCCAATATCTACCGCGAAGGCTATGTCGCGAAGCTCAATCGCTGCATCCACGGGTTGAAACAATCCCCACGTGAATGGTACTTTCGCCTTACGAACTTCCTAAAGCCCTTTGGATTCGCCCTCTCCGAGTTTGATCCCTGTGTTTTAGTTCACCGATCACATGAACTGTTTATTGCAGTTTATGTTGACGATCTAACCATATTTGGCCAGGCTGGAAAGTTAAGAGAAACTACTATTCAGCAATTGAAGTCCGAATTCAAAGTCAACGATTTGGGTAACCTACACTGGCTGTTAGGTATCCAGATCGAGCAAACAAATACTGCAATAATGCTTTCCCAAGAAGCCTTCATCACTAAGGTTTTACGACGGTTTGGATTTGACTCTTGCAATCCTGTTGCCACACCGCTTGATTCGGGAACCGTCTTGCAGAAGTCTGTCAAAGGAGATGAACTGGTAAAGGCAAAGAATTACCAACAACTCATCGGATCCTTAATGTACCTTGTAACAGGTACCAGACCAGACCTAGCGTTCACTGTGACATTCCTTTCACAGTACAATTCCAACCCTAACAAAGCGCACCTACAGGCTGCGAAAAGAGTACTCCGATACCTGTCCAAAACCAAGTCACGGCAATTGATTTACCCTTTGAGACAAAAGTTAAAAGTGACTGGGTACTGTGATGCTTCTTATGAGAATTGCCTAGATACTCGCCGGAGTTTCTCTGGTTACATCTTCTTGGTTGGAGATTCTGTAATCTCCTGGCGGGCACAGAAACAACGTACTGTAGCACACTCCACATGCGAGGCGGAGTACACTGCATTGGCCCTTGCAACCAAGCAGTACCTCTGGCTGAGACAAGGTCTACGAGAATTAGACTTGTCCTGTATTCCAATGGCGCTCTATTGTGACAGCAAAGCCGCCATTGACTTTGCAAACAACAAACGGATTAGTAATGCTACCAAACATATCGATGTTGCATATCACTTCACGCGCGAGCAGGTGGAAAATCGGACATTGATTCTCATGCACATTTCTTCGGCGGGAAACTTAGCCGACATCTGTACGAAGGTATTGGGAAGGATAACGCATGAGCACTTGTGTTCCAAGATATTTGGTACAAAGTGAGAAGGGGTGTTGATTTTCTGCGTCAACCTTCCTTTTTTGTTTTTAGCTTACGTTTACCTGTCCTATACTCTGAGTCACTTATTCTGTCATTGTTTCATAACAGTTGTCACTTTCTTCCTATTTGAGATGATATGATGGAGATACATGGACTGTTTGGATAGTTTGTTCTACAATGGGAGATAAGGCTAAGGTGTTGAGTTTGGGATCAGGATACGTGGCGTATTGATACACTGGCTCAGAAGGTATAAGTAGGCAGCATCCGCATAGTGTTAATGAGAGTACGAGCGACAATTGAGGTTCTTTGCGTTCACTCATTCTTTGACTTTCCAACAAGTTTAACCACTTGCACTGGCTTTCGCTTGCATCAGGATTCGCTCCACGATCCGATATTTCACACTGCCAATCACTTGGGCCTTGAGCTCCCAGTTAGTTCCTGGCTGACCCTTCATGGCCAGACGGTGGTCTGCAAGGGGGGGGGGCGGGTGTAATCTCAGGTTATGGTAGAGGGCCGTGGGGACATCGTGAAATGGTGGGAAAATGTCGGTCATGGAAGGGGATAACTGGTGCACTGCAGGAATAATTCTTCGTGATTTCAGCTCCCTTTTATCTATTCTGGAAACTGTCCGCGGAAATCAGTGGGTTATGTTAGTGGTCTAGGAGTTTGAGCTCTAAAAAGAAAATCTGCTCAAAGAGATGTTTTCAGGTATCATATGCCGTTCGAACAAGTGCACTTTTGGACATAATAATATTATTCAACAATTCAGAGAAATATTACCGGGGTAGTGGTAATAGTACTCCCAAACCTGCAGGATGGTGAGGTGGGATAGGGTATGGAGAACCCGGACTAAGTGGGTTTGTGTGAACAATAATAATATTATTATGTACTCGGAGTGAGGAAATAAAGCCATGTGCAACAAGGAGAGGTATACTTTAATAACTTAATATGAAGAATAGTAAGGGGTGGTGACTAACTGTCCTAGTTTTCGGAATCATATGCTACTCTGAGTGAATATATCATAGTCTATCCGGTTGTTGTCCTGCCATGGGTACGGCCTTTTGGCAGAAGGGGAGGGGGAAGAAGAAGCAAGGGTAAAAATGGGGATAGGGATAAAGATTTGCGGGCGGTAGCTGGTTCTGCCTCCGAGACCACTGAACTGTTGCAAACCCAGTGACCGGAGTCACCGGACAAGAGTCACGAGTGACAACTTGTGACTGCCTGTGTCACCTATTCCGCGTAAGCCCATACTCAATTCCTTTCTCTCTCTCCCCCCTCTCCCCCTCTCCCCCCTCTCCCCCCTCTCCCCCCTCCCCCCTCTCCCCCCTCTCCCCTCTCTCCCCCCTCTCCCCTCTCTCTCCCCCCTCTCCCCTCTCTCCCCCCTCTCCCCTCGCCTCTCTTCCCAGTCTTTCCTCTCTTCTCTCACTTCCCACTATCCCCTCATCTCTCTTCCCAATCTTTCCACTCTTCTCACTCCCCTCGCTCTCCACTCTTCCCTCACTCTCCGCTCTTCACAATATGGACTTCGGTAGGTTTTCAGCAAACTTAAGTTTGAAGCTGAACTAATTTCAGTTTAGGTCAAGAGACACCAGACCCCGGCAAAGGCTGGCGATTTATGGGGATGGACTTCGAGGTGCTAAAGTTGGCATTCAAAGGAACCTTTCTTCTCCTTTGCGGAGGGTGGCACTTGGAAGACGTTTCCCTTGATTGGTGTGGGAGTCGAGTTGGGCCGTTCGTGGGCCTCTGCGTCCGCTTTTTTTGCGTGTTTTCGATGTGCATTCTGTGCCTCTGTCTCGCGCGGTTTTTATCTCCGTTTACCTCCTGGATGACAGACCCCCCTCTTCACTCCTCCTCCGAGACCTCTACCTCTCCTCCCACAAACATCAAATCCTATTTCCCATTGGGCCATCCAAGGCGAGTGCCACGTTACTTTAGACAATCCCTTCCATCCGACTATGACTTCCTCTCTTCCTTATCTTGGACACCCTCCGCACGATAACCCACCACCCTCAGCACCTGGAGACTGTAGGTGAACAGTTGTACAAAATATTGCTCCAAATATGCATGCTAATACCTTTACTCCAGACACAGAAAATGCTCCCAGAAACACATCCCCAACAAGCTCCATGTTTGTATCACCGAGCTCCACAAATACCTTCGCCTGTCTTACTAACATTAAAGTTCTTAGTGAAAGCACCCCAAAAGACACACCGGGCACGAGAACACGATCAACAGCCAACACCAGCAGGATCGAACAAGAAGGAAGCCCACCCGGTGGTCCGAGAAACGAAGGCCCAACACCCCAAAACCCCACCACCCAGACCACCACCACAACCACCCCCCATGACACCCAAACAAAACACAATCCCGCTCCCCACGAGATTGCTTTTTCTTAAATTGTATGTTTATATTAGACCTGTTTCTACTTGTTCCTATATACTTACTTTGAACATAATTAGGTTTCAGTTACAGTTTATAAAGGTTTTTCTTTTTCTTTTTCTTTTTCTTTTTCTTTTTCTTCTTTTTTTTTTTCTTCTTCTTTTCTTCTTCTTCTTTTTTTTTTCTTCCCTTTTTTTTTCTTCTTTTTTTTTTTTGGGCTTTGTTTTTGCTGAACTAGTGGGGGATGGCCCCGCTTACTCGCAATTTACTAATTTCCTTGCGTTTGGTTTGTGGGGTGATTTTTTTGTTCTGAACTTTTTTGTCAAAATGATGATGAAAATTTAATGATGATGGACGGCTCTTCTTACTTTCGATTTGCTAGTTTTTTTTTGTGTTTTTTTGTGTTTTTTGTTCTGAGCTTTTTCGCTAAAACGGTGATGGAGATAGTAATTGTAGCTATACGCTTCAATATCTTTAACAAGTGCTTTTACTATTTAATTTTACTTTACTCAATGAATCAAAGGAAGGCTTGTAATTGGGAAACTGTTTTAGTAACCAAAACCTCTTCCTGGTCAACTCTCACCCAATTTTACCTGCGCGCTCCACTCACTCCAATAACTTCTTGGACCGGGAAGCGGATCAGACGGGGAAGTGAACCAGCTAAAATACACCAAAAAAGTCAAAATTTAAAATTCTCAATTATCGACACGCCGTCAGCCGCTGCACGTCAGGCAGCGTCTTGCGAATTTGCTGACGTTTGCCGGCCACAAGGATGCTCGGCCAAACGGACGGACAAGAACTTCAGTCCTCTGGCACAACTCCACTCCCATGCGCCCTGGAGTATACGCTATCTCTAATTCTCCCCTACCTACAGACCTAGCACCGGATACTTATCGTAGCCCATCACTCGACTCCCGTTCGAACTGTATTGTTGGAGATGGATACATCCACGCCAGCACATACGCACCAGGACACCTCAGCCACATGCTCCAGTTGCGGAAAATCTCCTTTCCTCATATTTCCTCTTTTCTGTATCAAAACATTTACCTCTGATCTTCTCTCGCCTCATTGAACAATTGACAAAATTCTTCTCTCCGCACATTCTTATTCTCTTTCTTGTTGAACCCCCTTTCTTCTCTCAATCCGCGCAACCTCCGGTTCAATCATTACCCGTTTTGAACATGTATGCTTAAGTAGCCTACGCTGCCTTGAGACACGGTACTATGTAGTACCTTGCTGTAAGCCTGCCGGACTTTCTGAATTTGGTCAGTATGATGTAAAATAAAACCTGAATCTCAAATAGAGATGCTTGAGGGGGGAGGGACAATCCCCCAATTTATGCTTTTAAATAGACGATCATCTCCCGCAATTGCCGGCGAAGGCACCGTTAGTCTAGCCCCACCCAACTAGCCTCCCGAAATTCTCCTCCCATGCTACCAAGGCCTCGTCTTCAACTCCATTGTCCGACCGCCGGACAACCTCCGCAAGCCGGCTATCTATCTAAAATCGTCTCGTTTTAGGGCAGGTCAGTCAACCACCACTTCCCACCGCATGAGCTGCTATGGGAAAATACAAGGTCACTCGGCATCTCGCATGCATTATAATAGTGCGAGGTAATGTTCCCGTCTTCCGGTATTTGTACCTTGCAGTTATAATTTATGACACCGCGTCAGTACCATGCGGCAAGCAACGCAGGGTTAGACAGACGTGATCGTGGATTATGTTGTGGATGGTTGCAGTGCTGGGGGAGCTTTACGTGTCATTATTATAAGACTGAGAACGAATGCAAACGGCAAAGCGAACGAAGTAGAGAAAAACGAGATTAGAGGGTGAAGCAGAGGGAAGCGAAGATCGAGCGAAGACCAACGAGCCATAGCTAGCTGGCCTTCCGTTCATAGCATTTGGATTGGCTCGCTAAAGACGTGTTGAATGTATGCTGCCTCTGGGGAAGAATGGGTGGGAGTGACCACTGTATGATATAGTATAATATTAGTCAGGCATTACCGGGAGTTAGGCTTCTAGCTATAACAGCATGGGGTGCGATTGATGGCATCGCAAGAGGTAAGTGTTGGCATGTCGATTTTTAGTTTCAGGGCTTAGCTGATGTTGTACCCGGTACTCTACCGCTACTGCGGATATTCTAGTTTCCCGCCATTAAGGCGCCCCTTTTGTTGAATACACGATACATGGAAAACCCCCTATAGAGCTTCCCGAGAGTAGCAGACTTACGATACACGCGAAGGAGGGTGGGCGGGGGTAGGGTTGGGAGTGAGGGTGCGTTGTGTCAATTGCGATGGTCAAAGGAATATAGTGCGGGAAAAAAGCTAATAATGGGAGAGGCTTATCCCAGAATAGGGAAAACAAGGGGATGGTGAAGTATAGGTGGAAGATGTGGGGAAAAAACAGGAAAGGAGAAACAATGTGTCAAATTCTGTGAACCACGCAGTGTAAACGCTTATCGATTAATCCCTGCAGTGCAACTACTCTCGTCTGTAGAGTATGTGTGTCTACATCTGGTTTACGTCTAGTCTACGGAGCTTCCATCTGCTCTTCTTGTAATACAACACACTTGTTATGCAATAATAATTATAAATATGAGGCTAATCATTGACAAACTTGGAATAACTTGACCCAATAGGTATGGGAAAGAAAAGGAAGATTAAAGGAGGGATGGGGAAAGAAAAGGGAGAGTAGATAATACAAGGAACCACAGATATATATAAATTGGTTAGACAAAACCCAAAAAAATACAACAATAAATGCGAAATGGGATCGAGTAATTTAGGAGAACTAAGGGGTAGCTAGACATTTCAAGCAAACGATTAGGGCGTTTGAAGTCTATGGTGGGTTGCCGGGCAGCACATTGCGAACTGTGCGGCGGACTTGGGGTTTCGTTTCGCCAACTCTCCTGGCCTGCGGGGAGGTCATGACCAGTATCCGGAGGCAGAAGACCCGGGTTCGCCATTGGATATCAAAACCTTCGGGCCCTTCTTGAAGGGTGTTCAGATAGTTGGGGCGGTTCGCGGGAGAAGGGTTCGGTCAGTTGTAGGCTTCCTGCGTGTCTAAGAATCAAATCCGTCTGTTGCTGCAGTAACTTTGCAACTCCCGGATAACCGTTCCCGACAGCCCACTGGAGAGGCGTTCGGCCAGAGTGGGTGTCAACTGTGTTGGGATTGATGTCATTCCATTCTAGTAATATCTTCATGACTCCCTCGTGCCCATTCCTAGCAGCCCATGAGAGTGGTGTTGGACTCCCAATATCTGCTTTGTCGGGGTTGATGTTGCTCCTTTCCAAGAGCATCCTCACGATTTCATCGCGCCCACCCTCGGCAGCCCGCGAGAGCGGTGTTCGGCCATATAGGGTGTCAGCGGTGTTGGAATCAACGTCGTTCCGTTCCAGAAGCATCCTCACGAGACCCCAATGCCTATTCTTGGCAGCCCACGAGAGCGGTGTTCTGCCATATAGGGTGTCAGCTGTGTTGGGATTGATGCCCCGTTCCAGTAGTATTCTCACGACCCCTTCATGCCTATTCACAACTGCCCACAAGAGCGGTGTTCGGCCATATTGGGTATCAGCTGTGTCGGGATTGAGGCCCTAGTCCAGCAACGTCATCACAACCCCTTCATGCCCTCTTCTAGAAGCCCAGGAAATTGCCGTGTTACCAAGGAACTCAGTTGCCTTCAGGTCCCATTGATGCATCTCCAATAAAGCAACTGTTATCTCCACGCACCCGAAGAAAGCGGCACCGTGAAGCCCTGTAAATCCTCTAGGGGTGCCTGCATCATCAGGGGGCAAGTTCCAAAATTCCACCCAACGTAACAACAGCATCTTTGAAGATATGTGCTCATCATATCTATCGAGTAACTTCAATGCAAGAATTTTCACACTGTCAGTGGTTTCCCGTCTCGCGTGTTCTCCCCAGTGGCAAGAGGCATATTCTGCAAAAAGGGATTGTTGGGGTGGGCGAACGGAGAGTAGGCGAAATGCCTCTGACCTGCTGGAATTTGATGTAGGTCAAACAGGCATCGGCAATCATCGAGTGTGGTTTAAGGAATAGGTTAGGATCATGGGAGAGGTACTCCTGCAGAGTGTAGTGAATAAGACGGACGGTAGACGAGGACTTCTCAACCGTGACAAGCCCCATAGAACATGCTAGCACTGTTTCTATCGCAGGAACATTGCGAATATTCAAGTCGATTGATCCTTTCTCTACCCCTAAGGTGTGGCACAACTCGTCGACATGTAATGGCCGCTCCGCATGCGACACCTACATTAGAACTTGCATGCCGAGCTTTGATCTACTTCTCTGCTGTGCCTTCACTCGTGATAGGGTTGCCGCATATGCATCGCCGAAACTCTCACCCTTGGTCATCTCATCAAGCTTTCTCCTTCTCAGATGGAGAGTAATCTCACCCAGGATTGCATCAACGTTTAAAGAAACGGGGACGAAAATGGACATCATTGTTAGAGAATAATAAGACAGAATTTTATTGGGAATGGGTCTGAGATTTCTTGCATATCTGAGATCTTCTGCAGAATGATTCTCATAATATCCGCACTCAATTTGTCGTCAATTGCATCGGGATCCGTGTCACTATCCAGCCTCATCTCCCGAAAACTCTTGATATCATCCTGAGCAGGACTAATAGGTATCTTAACAGCCTTGCCGAAACATTTCTCGATTTCACCGTCGATATGGGGCCTCCCTGTCAGGAATATTCGTGCGCTTGGTGACAGCTGAACAATTTCACGCAGTAACTCAAGGAACTCTCGTCGGTACTTCGGAACGGATTCGTCTAAAGCGTTAATGAAAATATATACCCGTGGTAGCGACTTAATGGTCTTCTTCAGAATTTCTATCAGATCAGGAGGAAGGAGACTCCGGCCACCAAACTCTCTTTTGGCTTTCTGAAAAGTCTCCCGTAAATGCTCTGGGATTTCCCCTCTGGTGACAAGTTGCTTGAGGATGGCGCCCAACATACTTGCCGTGGATTGTTCCTGCTTGGCGAGGCAATCGCAGTAGAGTCCCACAACGGCAAAGTCATCTCCGCCAGTTTGATCGCACAGGCTATCAATCACCAGAGAGCTATTATTTGATAATTGTCAGCAAAATCTGCATTACCTTCCTCAAGACAAGAGGGCTTCCTACCTGAGACAAGTTTTTCCCACCCCTGGATTCCCGGAACAGAACAACACTTGGTCAACGCAACCACCTTCCGCCTCACTCCATTTTCTGAACTCGTTGGTCTCTAGTACCCAGTTCCCCACGCCCTTGAGTCGCTCGGCTCGCACGCCTTGGTGCCGTTGTTGCGGTTCAAGTGTCGACAGCCACTGCAGAATTTGATGTCTCTCGGCGCCTGCTTCTGTAGTGAAGTTTACAATATTCGTATTGTGATTATAGTTTGTCTGTACATTGAACGAGTTGCTATTACCCGTGACCCGCTGGTGCCCTGATAATGACATCTCTGCTATTGTCTGTTATCTGAATTTCTGTTGTCGAAATTATCGTGGGAGGTAGAGAGCGATCGTGTGATGAGAATCTGGTTTCTCGCAAAGCTGGGGGGAGAGGGCGATTGATTAGGCTCTGGTGTTGCACTTGTAATATTCTCCGGTCCAATCATTATTCGTACCGCAAATACGAGTTCAATACTGTATCCAGCACCGGTTCTCAAATAGCACTATAATAGGACGTTGGAATTCCTTTTCTCGACCAAGTGAGGGAAAACACCGCAAACCCAGCCTCCAGCTGAGAGAAAACAAAACGAATACCATACGGAGCGCCATGGACCGTGGGAACACGGAGCGAGGCGGCACCCCCAGCGAGGCGCGGCGAGACTAGGCAAGCAAAAGCTCTTTGATTTTAACCACGTAGTAAGCCAAGCCACGCCGCGCCTCGCTGAGGGTTCCCACGGTTTACCAGGAACGGCAACTTCAACGCTCTACAATTGAAACACATTCCTCTTCTATTCTAGTTTTTACCGTTGTGCTAAGAAAGCACATGACGGACCACTGTTACTGTTCACCAACAATTTTTCCTCCAGATCGGCTTGACCCACGGGAGCGAAAAATAAAATTTCAACCAGCCTCTCACACCCCACAGTGCCCGAGTACTGTATTATGGGTACCGCACGATATATATTGCTTGTAGTACTTGTATTGTAACATACCCATCAACTCAGAACACAGCTGCGGTGCAAATGCATTTTAATACAGCTCGCTTCCCCCGTTGTTTTACCTTTCTGAATGGTGAGCACATTGTGTATACTGCTTAGTTTGTATTATAGTAGACTACTAGGTCCCTTCAATTCCATCATTCGCCTAATCAGAGTCCAGACAATGTCCCTCCTTACTCTACCAGATATCTTTCATGGCACAAGACCTTTCATAACTGTATCATAACACACCCAAAGTCTACCTTATATGAGGGGGCCCAATCCAGGGATCGGGATGTTTTGCACTGGAGTACCGCGCCCGAGTAAGGGTTTAGCGGATCGATCAGGTGGCTTCACTCTTCCGTTCGAACAGCATCTCCACCACAGACTAACCTGATCGAAAGGTGTCCCCAGCAGTTACTCCATTCTCGGAATGCATCTTTGTATAAAAAAAAAAAAAAGAAATTACAAAGGATATGATTATAGACGGCATTGCCGTTGTGCGCTCAACAGTAGATTCATTTTTTCCCCCCAAACCCTATCTGAGTTCGTGAAGGCTTTGATCCTGTTTGACAAAATATGCCACCTTCAACCCACCGCGCCAAGAGACAAAAAAAAACAGCCGGTTGGAGCGCACCCACAATCCTGATGTTCCAAATAAGATGTCTCGGGTTGATGCAGGTATACCATCAAGTTTTTGAACATGATACTTCCTAACCTTTAAAAATTCAATTCTACTCGGGGGAAAATGACACTTTTTACTTTACCTTTGTGGCCATGAACCAGCAATCCCAGGTGAACAGCCCTTAAACCTAGTGGACAAACTATAAAAAGAGCTTCCGCAATAATAATATTATCACAAGCAATAATCTGTCGACAATGCACTTAGCTAGAGCACCTGGATATAGTTTTTTCCTGACCGAAAAACCGCCGATAACTACGCCCATTTTCTCTCCAGTCTATGTTGGAAAGAGGAAGATAATTGTGTTAGGGATGATAATCTATGCTGCGGTTATTGTTTTCTACTATAAGTGGTCATCTGTGATCGCTTCCTCGGTACGCTAGCTAACCCGGTGAAACAGGTTAAAATCCCCCCCCCTCCTGCGGTATATAAGAGCAAATACTCTAATTCCGCAGCTGATAGAATACTCGAGCATATGCTGGCGCCCCACAAATTGAAATATTATCCAAGCGAGGAATAGTAAATTATTGGAGCAGGACGGTGTTCCTAACACCTATTACAGTACTGTATCAGGTTACATAGATTGATTGTACGTATATATCCACACCAGCACATACGAACCGGAACACCCCAGCCCCATGCTCCAAACGTGGAAAATCTCCTTTCCTCATATTTTCCTCTTTCCTGTATAATACCTCTACCCCCGGTCCCCTCTCACCTCATTGAAAAATTGCCAAACTTCTTCTCTCCTCACATCATCATTCTACTTTCTTTCTTGCCGAACCCCTTTTTATCTCGACTCCGTGAAACCGCCGGTTACTCATTTCCCGTTTTCAACATGTATGCTTAAGCAGTGTACCGCGATGCGACGCGGTACTTTACAGTACCTTGCTGTGAACCTGCCGGACTTTCTGAACTTGGTTGGTATGATATAAAAGAAAACCTGTATCTCAAATGGAGATGTGAGAGGGAGGGGAAGAAGCCCCCAATTTATCCTTTTGGGTAGAAAATTATCTCCCATGTCGGTACTTGTACCACATTCTCCTAACGCGGCTTCGTACGATAAGCAGAAGCCAGTACCTACCAGGGAGATAGACGGCATTCGCGTTTCGGGCCCACAGTCCAGCTAAAATAAAAGTCTTTGATCCCAACTTCCTCGGACCTCCCTATACCTCTGTTCGCGGAATTTACTATAGATATACATTACCGTAAAAACCGGAACAATTGAAGATGGCACTATCACAGGACATCCCCCGCTGGATAATGGGGGGGCACAATGAGGTAAATTTAATCATCTTTCAGCCCTCAACCGAAACAAGCAACAGACCTTACCAGAAGAGTCAACTCCAATGTCCTAGTAATATTCACAACCATTTCTGTTTTTACCGCACGCTTGATAGGAGGATAACCTCCCAGGTCCGCGGATAAAATAGATAAAGATGTAAGCAATGTGCGAAGAGGTTTTCACACATAACCCAGATTATGACAGCAATTCCGTTCATCTCTCAAACAAAAGACTTTTTCCCAAAAAGCAAAATCGATACGGGACACACGGCATCGGTAATCAGGTCCTGGTATGATATTATGATAGGTATCTGGCCAGCGGGAGCACTGCCCAGGTTGAATATTTCTGCTGTTTTTGAGCTGTTATTCTGGTATTCTCTTTCCCCGGATAACCAAACCCCGAGCGGAATATCCCAGCCAATAGAGCACCCGGGAGAGCGAAATGTCAGACAAACTTTTCTTTCAAGTAATGGAATCTCGAGTGACAATGGAGCAGCGATAATTAGCGACTATCCCATCTGGAATCGAAACGGGGAAGCGAGCGGCAAGTAAAATCTACAAGGGACGAGATGAAAATCTCACCAAACAGTCTGATAGCATAACACGTAGTATATTATGAAATTCCCACTTTCCATTAACCTACCGAACCATCTTTAAGCCAGAAACACCAACTGGGATGAATCACCCGGCATCTTGTAGCCTGTATATATTGGAGGCTCCGCCAGTATTGAGGGAGGCAATCGCCATCTCACCGGGCTGACCATTCGTTGGATATCAACCACGCTTTCAAACAGCCACCACACCATATTTTACGCGAGAGTGATGCGAAAACCCTAGACACGGAATATATATTTTCCACGTGAGAAGCTGCGAGAGATTCTGAAAAAAAATTCCATCCGATCTAAAAACACAACACCCAAAATCAAAGACGATGAGGAGTATTCCCACGACAAATCTTGAAAAACCGCACAGGGTAAGGAAAAATCGGGCTGTGACTAAATCCTGAACCTCGACAACACGGCCCATTGTATAACCTTCCCATTATACTAGTACCGCAACCCAATTTGCACCATTACCCCCCGCACTTCCGGACACAACCGGACACAGCTAAATCTCAGGCAGAGACAAAATGTCTGTTCACCAAACATACCCCACGGTGAGCCCTACCATAAGTACCCCCCTCTATCTCGTACCACTCCGCTAAATTCTGAGTAAGCCCCGGCCGACCGGATTCACATTTTCCGAACGTTGGCGAACGCTATTGCGATGCAACGAACAGTTAGAGAAAAGCACAACACCTATTTCAGATGGCCAGAGTTGAGAATACGGGGGTGAGGATATGTTGCTGATGGAGAGGTAAGTGTGGAGGAGTACGGGCTCGAGGGGTGGTGATTCCTGGGATGGAACGGGATGGAATGGCAGGACTGCTTGGACGGATCATAATACGCGCCGTAGCCCGCACACCAGGTGACGCCCCAAAACGCAATTGCCAGTAAGGAGGGATCTAAAGTTTGGAGGCATCATAATAAAACGCCATTACATTTAATTCGAAGGAGAGAGCAAGGGGCAGGGTGTTCTTATTCTTTTTGGTTAATGTTTTAACAGCCGCCGCTACGATTAACACCATGAACCTTTACCACGAATTGTCACGAGTGATACCTTGTGACTGCTCCTCCTCAATTCCCCTCCTCCTACGCACAATCAATCACAACGAACACACCCATCATACCGTATAAAATACCATTCCATGTCAATTTCACATATAAATGAAAAGAGAGAGAAAAGAAAAAAAGGAAAGCGCAGACAGCCAAACACAAATCCCAATTTTGCCGGCTTTTTGTCGAGGAAAGGAAGAAGCCTAATGAACACATTTCCACCCCTCCCAGCCTCCCCCCCCTCCGTATCTTCCATTTCTATAATACAACGACATGAGTAGAGTTCCGTTCCGTATGGTAAGCCCCGCTAGGACCTAGCGCAGACAGGGGAGAAAAAGAGTACATTGAATGGAAAAAGGAATAACAGAAATGAGGAGGAATGCAAAAATACATGAAAGAGAACTAGACCAAAATGAATTTTTTTCCCCACAAATACGGATAGATGAAAACCGAGCAAGCGGATAGAAAGATAGTCGATCACCATTAATCATAAGATAATGAGAAACACATCCTCTGGACTCCACCCTGGTAATTCGAACACAACAGGGTTGCATCTATACTACAAGCTCAATATCGCCCTCCTCCACTACTACGACCGCGATTCCCGCGCTCCCAGTTTCCGGGACCAGAATTGCGCGCGCGCTGGTACCCGCCGCGACCACGCTCGCCGCCTGAGCCCCGACTGGACCTTCCGCCATAACCGCCACGACCACGTCCCCGGCCACGGGAACCTCTGGGGGCGAAGGACCCGCGCCCGTAGCCGCCGCCACCGCCCTCGCCATCATCATCATCGCTTCTGGAACGGTAGGGCCTGCGCTCGTAGTTACCGCTACCTCCTTCATCGTCGTCGTCGTTCCTAGGACGGAAGGGCTTGCGCTCGTAACCGCCAGGGGAATCGTCCCTGGAGTGGAAGGGCTTGCGTTCATAACTATTCCCGTTGCTGCTGTCCCTTGGCCTATATGGCTTGCGCTCATACCCGCTGTCGCCTTCGCCGTCTCCATTTTCTTGCGGCCAGAAAGGCTTACGTTCATAGCCATTCCCATTGCTATCGTCCCTCGGTCTGAATGGCTTGCGTTCATAGCCACGCCCTTCTTCACCACCGCTGGAGTGGTTAGATAGGTGATCGCTGAACCCACCCCGACCCCCCCTTCCACTAAAACCGCCTCTTCCACCTCTTCCGCCCCCTCCACCACGACTAGGTCGGTCAGACTCCTCGCCATCAGCCTCGCCGCGAGTTGAGGTTGGACATGGAACCTGTGATGGGAACCTATGCCCTGCTTCGACGCAAGTACCCGAGAAACTTGCGGAGGTGACGGCAGCCCCCATCCAAGGATGGCGAGGCGATTCAGAGATTCGGCCATAACAGGTTTTTTGATACCGCTATAGCAGCCAATAAGTGACATATAAGTGTCCTTCATCGCGTACGGGTCAATTTTTTGGTTGGCTTCCGTAACAGACATCAATATCTCGGCTGCGTGTTTTGGAAGTTCTTGCTCTACTCCCAAGTCGATCCCAGCGGTGACAAGTGAATTGTTGAGTTTCAATGGAAGCTTTCGAAGTTCACTCATAGTATATGGATATTCCATCCCCGAGAGGAAGAGATAGCCTAGGCCAGATCTATCCCCTCGAGCAGTACGGCCAATTCTATGAATGTAGTTTTCCTCATTTTTGGGGGCGCCCATCTGGATGACGTGTGTTACACCAGGGAAATTCATCCCGCGCGCCGTAATGTCAAATGAAAGAAGGATTCCGGACCTAGCCCTGCGGAAATTTTCGGCTCTTCTTGTTCGCTGGTATTGAGTGAGATGGGAGTGCATCTCAAATATCTTAGCTGGGTAGAATGGGTTCATGGATCGTCCCTCCTCCTTATCCCCTAGATTGAGGTTTCGGAGAGCTGTATAGAAGAGCATCACTGGGCCAACAGCCGTAAAGAAGATGATAGCTTTGAATGGCTTAAGGGGTTTCTCGGTTCCAACAGAGTTGTCGACAATCTCGATTTCGCGTTTTAGGAGCTCCGCGAGTGCTGGCAGCTGGTTTTCAAGTCCCTTACATCTAACAATGTGTTGTGGGACTTTCTCGTGTGTCGCCGCCCCGCCTTTCTCGACCGTCTGTAGGAATTTGTGCCCTTGGCGCATGGTTTTCCTCGCCATCTTCTGGACCTTGTCTGGGATCGTAGCAGAAAACAGGAGTGTTTGCCTAAATTTCCTGGTATTTCCAATGGGCGCGTCTCTATTAGGTAGGAGTTTGATAATATCATCAATTGCTTCGGCGAACCCCTGGTCAAGTAAATGCTCCGCCTCGTCCAGCACTAGTATCTCGAGATTTTTTGTGCTAATCCCGGCTAGCGGGTCGGACGGAAGGTCATGCAATCTACCGGGAGTAGCAACCAAAATATGGCACCCCACGCTTCTAATACTTGCGAGACTCTCCCTCTTCCCAGAACCACCAACGGCAAGTTGGGTAACGATTTCAGTATTCTGAGTAAGGAACTGGGCATCGACCTTAATTTGCTGCGCCAACTCACGTGTAGGAGATATAATTATCGCACGAACATCCGCATTCGTCTCTCCGTTCCTAGTCCTAAAGTCGATCCTCCTGCGAGGCTTAAGAGGGATAGTGGTGGATCTTATGCGTTGTATAACCGGTAAAAGGAAGGCAAAAGTCTTTCCTGTACCAGTCTTGGCTTGACCGAACCTGTTGTCCGACAAGTTAACTTGTTAGCAAACAAATCTGGACACAAAATATTGAGAGCAAGACATATACATCATCTCCCCCCCAAAGTCTCCGGAATAGTCTTCCTCTGAACCTTTGTCATTTCCTCATATCCCTTTCCTTTTACTATCTCGCCGATAAAGACTGGGTCAACCAAACCTCTATCAGCCAGCTGTCGAAAACGAGTGATTGGCTCATGTTTTCCGTAATGATGGGTTACTCCAGGATCGCCTGTGTGATGGATATATTGCCCTGCAGGGGGATCAGGATCTGCTGCCGATTCCTCAACGAAATTCCTGCTCCGCCTCGGTATCGTTTTTCAAAAAAAGGGCGAGACCGAGAAAAATATACTAGTATGTTGCGAAGAGGCGGCGGGAGGACTTTTTAGAGAATTGCGTACAATCGTGCGTGTAGGAGTATATGAAGTGAGAGAGAGCGAATGGAGATGAAAGAAAGGCGTGCAATTGAGGGAGAATGATGGCGGAAGGTGGAAGAAAACATAATTGGAGCGAGGGGAAAGGATATTTTACCTTTCTATCAAGAAAGGGAAACGAAGAGGAGGGAGAGGAATAGCAATTGATTCCTTGTTTAAAGGGAGTGGGGAGGGATAAAGTAGGAAGGGAGGAAATCTTCCTCCGGTTTTGGATGAGGTTGACGGCAAACAGATGGAGGAGCAGAGATTTCTTTCTTTTGCTATGATATTCTTTTTTTCTTCCCCGGACCCTTGTAGTGGGTTATTGTGCTTGGCATCCCACCGAATAATTGTTTCTCCGGATAAGAGATTGTTTCTCAGCAACGGTATGATAAATCATATCATATCCATAATACGGAAGGAGCAAGGAGACATTACCGATTCCCATGGCACCGTGGAAACCCTCGAGTATGATATGATATGTAGCGACACAATAATAATTACGACCCTTTATCTCACAAAACCGGCAGCAGTCTACTCCAGTACTGGTACGGTGTTCGGGCTAGTATCATTACCGTACCTTGTATAGGCAGTCTCTTTTAGGATCAGAAAGAGAATCCTTTCATTTGTCTGTATTTCCTCCAACCTAGGAAACCTGGGTTGGTATTCCCTCCCAGACGCCAGCAGCCACTCTAGGCGTCCAAGCCCTGAGAAGAGTCCCACCGCACAGTACGAGTACTCGTAGTCGAGAAGGGAACCGCCTAGCCCCTAAGGCGATTTCTAGATTTTTCCAGCCCGCGGACAGGCCCAGTACTGGTTACTTCGGTAGGATTGATCATGATCTCCAGTTAGATCTCAGGATTCCGGTGAATGCACAGCTACCAGAAGTAGTAGGAATGACGGGCCTCTTTGACTCGGGGTCCAGCCATGGACCCATGTATATTAGAGCAGACCTCTTGACTAGCAGGAATGTCTGACAGGTCCGAGAGAGATACCGGGATCAGATCTTTTGGTGGTTGCGGCTGTTACTCGTACAACTTAAATTTACGTCTCCTTGTCCCATCAGATCTCTTCTGCAATGGTATGATACTTGGAAATGTGTGGCAAGTCGCCTGTCCGGGGATGAACCGGTGAGCTGCTCCCCCTACCACATAGCATCCCACAATTCCATCCCTGCCCCCCCACATGACCATGTGCAACAAGGAGAGGTATACTTTAATAACTTAATATGAAGAATAGTAAGGGGCGGTGACTAACTGTCCTAGTTTTCGGAATCATATGCTACTCTGAGTGAATATATCATAGTCTATCCGGTTGTTGTCCTGCCATAGGTAGAGCCTTTTGACAAATACAGAAAGAAAAAAAGTAAAAAAAAGTAAAAATAAAAATAAAAATAAAAATATGCAGCCGGTGACTGGTTCTACCTCCAAGACCACTGAACTGTTGCAAACCCAGTGACCAGAGTCACCGGACAAGAGTCACGAGTGACAACCTGTGACTGCCTGCGTCACCTATTCCGCGTAAGCCCATGCTCAATTCCCTTCCCTCTCTTCCCTCTCTTCCCTCTCTTCCCTCTCTTCCCTCTCTTCCCTCTCTTCCCTCTCTTCCCTCTCTTCCCTCTCTTCCCTCTCTTCCCTCTCTTCCCTCTCTTCCCTCTCTTCCCTCTCTTCCCTCTCTTCCCAATCTTTCCGCTCTTGCCACTCCCATTGCTCTCCACCCCCCCTTACTCCCCTCTCTTTTCTCATTCCCCTCGCTCTCCACTCTTCCCTCACTCTCCGCTCTTCACAATATGGACTCCGGTAAGTTTTCAGCAAACTTAAGTTTGAAATTGAACTAATTTCAGTTTTGGTCAAGAGACACCAGACCCCGGCAAAGGCTGGCGATTTATGGGGATGGACTTGGAGGTGCTAAAGTTGGCACGCAAAGGAACCTTTCTTCTCATTTGCGGAGGGTGGCACTTCGAAGACTTTTCCCTTGATTGGTGTGCGAGTCGAGTTAGGCCGTTCGTGAACCACTGCATCCACTTTGTTTACATGTTTCCGATATGCATTCTATTCCTCTATCTCGCGCGGTTTTTATCTCCGTTTACCTCCTGGATGGCAGAACCCCTCTTGACTCCTCCTCCGAGACCTCTACCTCCCCTCCAGCAACCAGCAAATCCTATGTCCCATTCTGCCATCCAAGGCGAGTCCCAAGTTCCTTTGCAGAATCCCAACTATCCGAAACCGGGTTCTTACCCTCTTCCTTTTGTCGGACACCATGCGCACGATAACCCGCCACACTCAGTACCTGGAGCCGGTAAGTGAACAGGTGTATAAAATATTGCTCCAACTATGCATGCTAATACCTATACTCCAGACACAGCAAATTCTCCCGGAAACACATCCCAAACACCCGAAAACCCCCCCACAACCACCCCCCTAGAACCCGCTGCGGGTGTATCTGGTCCGAGCAACACCGTGGCTAAGAACTCAAAGCCTGGCTACCTACTTGATACTGCCACCACTAAGCGCCGTGGGCAGGCTATCATACAAGCTCCTGCTCGAAACCCAAACCACAGGGTTGCTAAGGCTGGTAAACCTCGCCGCGAGATCACTTTTTCTTAAATTGTATGTTCATATCAGACCTGTTTCTACTTGTTCCTATATACTTACTTTGAACATAATTAGGTTTCGGTTACAGTTTATAAAGGTTTTTCTTTTTTCTTTCTTTTTTCTTTCTTTTTTCTTTTTTTTTTTTCTGGGCTTGTTTTTGCTGAACTAGTAGTGGATGGCCCCGCTTACTCCCAACCCACTAATTTCTTTGCGTTTGGTTTGTGGGGTGTTTTTTTGTTCTCAACCTTTTTGTTAAAATGATGATGGACGGTTCTTCTTACTTTCGATTTACCAAGTTTCTTTTTTTTGTTTGGTTTGTAGGGTGAAATTTTTTTTTTCCGGGCGTTTTTTTGCCGGAGTAGTGGTGGATGGCTCCATTTACTCCCAACCCGCTAATCTTTTTACGTTTGGTTTGTGGGGTGTTTTTTGTTCTAAACCTTTTCGTCAAAATGATGATGAAATGATGATGGACGGCTCTTCTTACTTTCGATTTGCTAGTTTTTTTTCGTTCGGATTGCGGGGTGTTTCTTTGTGTTTTTTGTTCTGAGCTTTTTCGCTAAAACGGTGATGGAGATAGTAATTGTAGCTATACGCTTAAATATCTTTAACAAATGCTTTTACTATTTAATTTTAATGTACTCAATGAATCAAAGGAAGGCTTGTAATTGGGAAACTGTTTCAGTAACCAAATCCTCTTCCGGGTCAACTCTCACGCAATTTTACCTTCGCGCTCCACTCACTCCAATAACGTATTGCACTGGGAAGCGGCTCAGACGGGGAAGTGAACCAGCTAAAATACACCAAAAAAGTCAAAATTTAAAATTCTCAATTATCACCCGACACTAGGTAGACAAAATCCTATAGCTGAGGACATATCCCAGATAGAGAGTTATTCTAGATTTGAACTTTTTTGGGCTAAATTCGGATTTTTGGTTTTGGGGATATTTCTGTGGCGGGGGTTTGAACAAAATTCACATACAAAGTGATTCACTTCCGCGTCTGATCCGCTTCCCGGTCCAATACGTTATCGGCTTGCCGGGATCGATCATGCAATTACTGACGAAACTTTCCACAACCAACTAAAGCAGTCTTTGCTCTACCATACATTGCATTGATTTAAATTATATGGGAATGGTTCTTACTTTGAGTTCCGCCTTCCAATTCAGCCACGCTCACACCACACCAAACTATTCGAGAGATGAGGTAGTACTTTTTTCTCCATTGTTGTTAGCTTCCTCCCGCAATAACGATAAAAACGCCCGTAGAAGAGTGTGTTCGACGGATACGCGAGCAGTATCTCAACTTCCTCCCCACCGGTCCGCTGGAGAAGGGCGAATGTAAAATCTGCGAGAGATACTATGGCTACCGGACCCGGCTATTGCTTCTGGGTGAGACGCTCCACCGCCCCCCACCCTGAAGCACTCCCGCGAAATAGGCCTTATAGACACAGGTTGACTAATGAATTGCTGACTACAAAGGGGTAGGGGGGAAAGAAGGAAGGGCAGGAGGAGGTGTGGAGCCTCACACTGATGACTCTTCTCGTCTCTTTTGAATACATGGGTTCACTTACGTCGGGCGGTTCGCGTCGTCTCGGATCTGACTTCAATCTGTGGTAAGGGGCTGGACAGGGTCTTTGATTGCGATTGTCTCCACTGCACATCTAGCGGACTTGGCGCATACGACTCTTGGTGGTCTACATCTCCAATTCCCGCCCATCTACTGGAGGAAGCTGGGTAAGCTCCAGTTGACTATCCCCATCAACCCGATTGGCAGTAACATGTCGGATATGGATGCCAACCTGTTTCTCACTGAGGTGAGTGATACTGCGGCTATATGCGCAGTGCTTGAGTTCGTTGACCAAGCCGTGAAACCCTTTGGGCGGCGATTGGGTGCTCGCAGCAGGTATGGGGGTGGGAGCGCTGGGGGACTTTCTCGACAAAGGCATATCGAAGCAGAAGAGGAGGTAAGGAAGGATGATGAGCTTTCAGTGAGAACCGGGAATCTTCCGTCTGGCCCAGGTGGGAAGGTTCTGCCGGTGGCGAGCGAAAGGAGTGGATTGCGGGGTGCTGTCGTTGCCAGGCCCATCAATCTTAGGAAGAAGGCTACGAAGCTCTTGTACATTACATTGTGTATTCGCTGAGGGCTGGATATCTATTTCGAAACCTACAACAATCTCTGGGCGCCCCAACGGAGAAGAACGAACTTGAAGCTCCACCCAGAAAACTCTAAGATCTGGTCATTGGTTCAAAAAAAAAGACTCCTTGTGATGGCGAAGTCATTTTCCACCCCCAGGTCATTGCACAACATGAGACACAGCTAAATACGAACATTGGCGTTATTTTGATAATAAGGAGGGGCACGCCCATTTGCTTTGGAGCCATGGCCTACGCCCCGTTCCGCTGTCCTGAAGGGCTGCATCAAGGACATTGGCGAGGCGTTTTAATCCCCTCGTGCCACAAATTCCCTCGGCTCCGCCAACCCCTATGTCTAAAGGAGGCCCGGCGCTATAGTCACCCAGCATATGAACCACGAAGAATGCCCCACCTTCGCTTCTGGCTCCACGGACGACACCCAACACAAAGACTACTGCCGCTTCTCACAGAGCCATTCGGCGCCCCGGCTATCAGTAGAGGCTCATGGAGGACGAATCCAAAAACCACGAGAACCTCGAGTACTCATACGTCGCCTCCGGTCCTGCTTTGGACCACTGCACCGACACGAAGCAGAAGAAATCCAGCATCAACCCGCGATAGGTTTAGCCTGGCAAGTTAAGGCAATGGTGAAAATGAAATTTTGGTAACGGAGGATGACGGATCGCAAGTGGAAGCCAGTCCAAGTTGTTAGACTTGTGGAAACGGCCTAATATGAGCGAATGTGAATTGCCTTGAAGTTCCCTTGATTTCCCCTTAGCTGGGGAGTGGTCATCTACTTATATCCTCTATCCGCCTACATTCAGCCATTGACCACGTAGCCTTACGCCTCAAACGATACGTATGAAATAGTGACGTAGTGACAGGTAAACGACAGATATACCAAACGAAAGAACAACAACTGTCGCAACATATTACCTATCCTAGACCATCCTTTCATCACTCTCTTCGAAGTGCAATCATGACGGCAGAAATATACGAATGGAAAAGATACATGTAGTAAGACAACAACTTAGGAAGATAAACGCGAAAACTAACAGAAAACCCTGTTAAATCATAGGTTGGTACAACCTAGTGCCAATTGGGCAAAGCAGAGGGGTGTTAGCGCAGATGAAGAGAGCCGCGTCGCGGTGGAGGACGGAAAATGGTATTCGCGGTTGCTGGGCCATTATGGGGTCATAGCTCCACGAGATAGGGTCCGCGGACCTCCACCTGAACACCAGCTCTCTCCCTGCCACACTTCGACAGCCTCATCCTTCCCACAGTTCGCGTTCTCTATTAACTGCTTAGTTTTTGCATCTCCACGCGTTTTTTCTGAAACCCACTACGTCTCTTCAACGACCAGCACACATCAAATGACAAATACGATGGCACCTAGAAGATCTTCCAGACAAGGTGGGACCTCCTCACCAGCCATAAGACATGGGGCACAAGGGGGAATACGGAAGAGCACACGCGTTGGACAAGCTCCAAACCATTATGGCCAGCCGGCAGAGCCAGCTCCCCGCACTTCAGGCATGGCCCAAGGTGAGGAGCCTGCAAGCAGCAGTTTGGAACCAGAACCCAGTATCCCTGAATACAGCCACTATGCACCGAGCAACCAGAGTCGACCCAGCTCCCCCACAGGATCCCTTGTATCCCCCAGCCGTAGCCTGGGACTCCTGCCACACAAGGCAAACAGGAACCACTCACCTTACCCTCAATAATACATGATCTACTGATTACCCTGGCTACAATGCGGCAACTGCTGCATTCACAAAAAGAGGATATCGTAGACCTTGCTGTTCTATGACTTCGATCACAGAATCCCACTTCCCATACACACTATACCTCCAATGACCAAGCAGCATACAACCTCATCCAAGGCAGTCAGCCCCCACAGCCCAGCCCAACGCTCATGAGAATTACGGAGTTGAAAGTTGAGTTAGCTCCACTAACTTGAAGAGAGCAGGGCCAGCAAGAGCAAATTGGCATATGGGAGGCAAGAGTACTTGCAGCCACCACAGTCTCTGTCGAAGTATTATTCCCAGGCATTGAATGGGTGACGTTGGTAGTATAAATGATTGAAAACAGTTTCAAACCAACAAATATCTACCGAATATTAGCGAGTGAGAAGGAATGAGCGGAGTCTCAGTGCACAGACAACATCAGTGGTATCGCGTTCAAGCAGACAGGATGTGACGGGATGGAGAGTGAACATAGGACGATGATTTTCTTTAACACCTAGGCCGCATACTGCAGAATCTTGTATACATGAGTGGGTATTAAAGCCTACCACTTCCAATTTCACAGGAAGAGAGTTGCCAGCGACCCACTTGGACTCAAAGCCACAAGGGAGTTACGACATTGACTCAAAGGACCAGCACACTCCCAATACATGAAAATATTCCTGCCTCATATGGCACCTCCGAATACCGAACACACTACAGCTACCATAGCCTAGCTTCCCCTCTGAACCCACGAGCCAACACAGGCATCACAGCTCCAACCCCACAAGCTTGCTAGAACTGGAACTACTGAGAATGCCAGTCAGTGTAGTGCTGCTACCAGCACTCCCGTATCACCTGTGGTAGCAACCACCGAGTACAACAATGTGCCTCTGGGAATACTACTGGACCACTAGGGCCATCATATCCTGGGACCAATCGACATTAGCTCCCCTGCACATTTTAAATTCTCTTGCCCTAACCAATTTTCACTACCTTACTCCTCAATCTCCTCCTCTATGATCGCAATACGTGAAACTCTCTTTAGCCTAGACACATTTTCATTCACTGGTTAGCAAACCACCACCATACCCCTATCTCATAATTCACTATCCGCTAGCTAGCGCATATAATTTACCTGTGCCAGCAGACCAATTGATAGCAGAAGAATGGAAGGAGTATTCAAGAGAGTTCCCAGACCAGATAGCTGTAAGCGAAATCCTAGGCACTTGTTGGAATCAAGTACGAATAGGATACGAAAGCAAGCATAGTGTTCAATTTGGGAAGTACAGCGGGAGTTGTCAGACTCCGAGATGGATTAACTTAGAGACGATTATGCACAAATGAGAGGTTTGTTGAGACAGGAGAAAGGTGTTTTTTATTCTTCTTAATCGTTCAATTCTCTCTCAACTATGTGCAATATGCGCGTGCTTAAATACCAGAAAGATGTGAACATGTCCTATGTGAAAGACAGAAAATTCAGATGCAACTATGACTCGCACAAGAAATCAACAACTACTATTTACATCAGTATTGACAACATGACTTGTAGACAGAAAGCATAAGGGGCAACAGGTGGCATATGTTAGGAGTACCCGATTCTGATAGCCTGGGAGTACCCTAGGTAGGGTAACTTTACCTGAGTTCGAGAATCTTAGTCTCCAACACCCCCCTCTGGCCCCCTCACAGTGCCCGCGCATCATCATACACATCAATCTTAGTTGCGTCCTGTATCTATATGGTCACAGAATTGAAGGTGTCAGAGTAACACCGTATACGTCGCTGCCGTCCGACCGAAAGCTGTTCACAAGATATATAAGAGGGGACCTCTGGCTAGACCTGGGAACACGCTCCGCGCCCTCTATTTTCCTGCCACATAGTTTTACAACACCACGTTCAACTATCGTGAGCCCCCCTTCTCCCGGCCCCCTTTGGGGCCCCCTCCTGCCCTCTGCCCCCTAGATGGCCTCTGCCTAGGGGCACGGTATACTGTTAGGAGTACCCGATTCCGATAGCCTAGGAGTACCCTAGGTAGGGTAACTTTACCCGAGTTCGAGAATCTTGATCTCCACCACCCCCCTCCGGCCCCCTGACGGGGCCCGGGTGTCATCATACACATCAACCTTAGTTGCGTCCTGTGACTATTTGGTCACAGAATTGAAGGTGTCAGAATAACACCATATACGTTGCTGCCGTCCGTCCGACAGAAAGCTGTTCGCAGGATATATAAGAGGGGACCTCTGGCTAGACCTGGGAACAACGACCGTCTCCGCTACACCTCCGGTGATTGAAATCTCAACACCAAGGAATTATCACCACTTTTTCGCGTCTGGTCCTCCCCCTATGGGGGGGACTAGGCCATTATCTTTTATCTTTTTGCAATGGCAAAACTTCTCTCCTGCTTTCTCTCTTGAGGTCTACCCTCATGAGACCCCTCCTCACTCCCTCCTGGCGTCCTCGTCGCTGGGTCTCTCTCCTTCCCCGCTTTTGCTTTAGCCTCGCTTAGCATCAGCACGGTCGGGTTCCTCCCTTTTTCCCTACAACAGACGGCTGGGAATACGGTTTGCGGTACGCGATTCCTATGGATTCCTTCTCCTTCTTCTGCTCGGTTCGGGTCAGTCCCTCTGCTGGGTCCGGGTCTTGTCCCGCTGGTGGGTACGGGTTAGTCCCACGGTCGGGGGTTGGTGGCTGGTTTTCTCAACAGGCTGCGGTCGATTTTGCCTCTCTCCTCCTCTCTGCCCTTGGCGGTGGTTTTATCTACTGTTGGCACTGGGGATTAATGGAGACCGCCTAGTTAAGACACGAACACGTTTCCGATAGTTGTTTCGGCATCTGGGTCTACCCCTCCCTCTTCCTCCCTCGGCTCGTTCGGCTGGTATCCTACTACCACCCCTTCGGCTAGCACCCTACTGCTCTCCCAGCTGGCACCTTACTGCCCCCGGGCTAGCACCCTCCTGCTCCTCCAGCTCGCACCTTACTGCCACCTCTCTCTGGGGGGCCCCAGCCCTGGCTCCTCTCCCTCCGATTGGTATTGCACTGTCTCCGGTCGGTCGGGATCTCTTCTCCTCGTCAAGCTTTCCCCCTTGGTGGGGGTCGCGCCATGAATCGGTACACCTGGTCCTCTTGGGCCCGATCGAGGGTTAGCTTTTAAGCGGCCGGCCGTGCTATGGGCATGGTTTGGTGGGTATGAGTTTGGTTTTCTTCGTGGTGAGATTTCCGGGGGGATTTTTCCTTGGGCTTCCTGCTTTTCCTGTCTTGGGTTTCTCTTAGGACTAGATTCGTTTTAGTTGTAGGAGGGGCTTGACTCGGGGCGAGATCGTGCGGTTGGCTCCATACCAGAGGGGCTTGGGGTTCTTGGTTTTTGCCTCAGACGGAGGAGGGACGCGTGTGTTTACGGTTTTGTTTACGCCATAGCTAGCGCTGCATGCGAGATTCTTGTACCTTAACAATGAATTATATGATATAAAAAAAAAAAAAAAAAAAAAAAAGGCTAGACCTGGGAAGTGGAACGAAGTCAATCCGTCAACTAGCCAGGAGGTTCCAAGGATTTAAAGATATGACATCTTTGGTATGGGCCGTAAGTAACGGGACGTTTTCGCACAAGGTCATGAGATGAATGTTAGGAGGTTCGGGATAACGAACCAATGCATTCACATCCACCCTTCGACGATTAGAAAGAGTCTAGAGCTCCTGGAAACACTACCAAAGAAGCCAGCGAGCTTCGAGGAGTGTTGCAACTATGATAAGAGGTATACCGCAGTTGCGGGATTTTCAACCAACACAACACGAAGGTCCACCCCCTCTACATAGAACAATCAGGAGTTTCTGACCGAGGAATTATGAGACTATTCAATAGAATGACCTCTCCTCTACGAGAAGAGAGTCATCAAAATGAATTCTGTCGGTTAGTTGTTGAGTTATCACAACTAGAAGTCATCGGCTCCGGCATATCTGCATATGCAGTCTCGTATCAAGACTGATTCTTTTGATAATCAAAAGAACTATTGGAGCCGACAGAGTTCGACTTGAGAACTCGGCTACAGGTCTATAGACTCTGAGGATCGGAAAATTACTACTGGTGACAAGTATGTCTCCCAGGCAGGAAATAGTAATTAACGAAGCTGGTGTGATGGTTTTCAGGGTCTCCCGGTGTTCGCACCATTATAGAGAACTCGACGCTGCGCATTAGATTTGAAGAGGTACATATTTTGTATACTAGATAGATGTAGCCCGCGAACACTCAGACGCGGAATATAAATATCGAAGTGCCTCCCAAGCTTAAGACATTATCAAGCAACGGAGAAGAGACCTTAACAATATAATATTGTTTTTACGATTCTATTTTACTTTCTTGCACTCTTAGTAGTCATAAACAAAACGAGTTGCTTCTGAGCCTTCCTAGACAAATCTCCGTCTATACAAATGAATCTCGATTGGCCTAGACAACCCTAAGTCTTTACCGGTTGTCTCCGCCTAACATATACTTTCTATACTCTCCCGCCTTTGCTTCGCTTGTCTCCTGTTCGCTTGATGGGGGAGTTCTCTGGGTTCGCCCAGTAGTCCCGTCTCGCTTCTGGACCCTCGCTTAGCTTTGGCACGGTCGGCCTCCTCTCTTCGTTTCTGGTCGGCACTGGTGCTGGTGGAAGCCCGTCTCCTCACCTTGCACGATCCCCGAGGGGGAACGCCTCGGCTAGTAACTTCGGGGTCTGCCTCTTGGTGAGGCCTGGCCATACCCTCCTAGTCGTCTTGGTTCAAGCTGCGGTCGCCTTCCTCCCCTCACCCTTCCCCTACTTTGCCCCGCCAGTGGGATCCCCTCCACTAAGTGACGCTTTCTCTCGGAGAACAAGGGACTACATGAGAGACGCGGTAATACGGCATCGGTTGGGTTTCTACGGTTGGGTTTCTCTGGGGCCTTTGGCCCTTCCTCCTTTCCACGTCGGGGTGTCGGCTCGCATCCTACTGCCCACCCTCCTTGGCTAGCACCCTACTGCTCTTGGCTGGCACCCTACTGCTTCCATCGTAGGCTGGCACCTTACTGCTGCCTGAATTTTACGGGACGTGGGTAGCACTTGGTCTCTTCGTCCCGACCAGCCCTCTGGGGGTCCGAGGCCTGGCCCCTTCCTCCGGTCTGTATTGCAATGTTTCGGGCCGGTCGGAACTCTCCTCCTACCAACCTTTCCCCAATGGACTGGGGTCGCGCCACAGATTGGTGCATATGCCTTGCTTAAGGGGCCGATTAGGGTTAGCCTTCGGGCGGCCAGGTATTACTGTGGGTCTGCTTGGTCGGTTGGATTTGGACTTTCTTTTGTGCCTTCGGGCTGACATTTCCTGGGGGATTCTTTCTTGCGCTTCCTGCTTTTCCTGTTTTGGGTTTCTTTTGGGGCTCAGTTCGTCTGGGTTGTAGGAGGGGCTTGATTTGGGGCGAGATGTGCGGTTGGCTCCATACCAGAGGGGCTTGGAGTTCTTGATTTTTGCCTCAGACAGAGGAGGGACGCGTGTGTTTACCTGTTTTGTTTTTGCCATAGCTAGCACTGCATGCAGGTTCTTGTACCTTAAACAATGAATATATGATATAAAAAAAAAAAAAAAAAAAGAAGAAAAAAAAGGCTAGACCTGGGAACAAAACAACCGTCTCCGCTACACCTGCGGTGATTGAAATCTCAACACCAAGGAATTCTCACCACTTTTTGTGTCTGGTCCTCCCCCTATAGGGGGGACTAGGCCTCCATCTTTTATCTTTTTGCAAGGGCAAAACTTCTTTCCTGCTTTTTCTCTTGAGGCCTACCCTCATGAGACCCCTCCTTACCTCTTTCTGGCGTCTTTCTCGCTGGTTTGCTCTCCTTCCCCACTTTTGCTTTAGCTTCGCTTAGCATCAGCGCGGTCGGGTTCCTCCTTTTTCCCTAAAACAGACGGCTGGGAATACGGTTTGCGGTATGCGATTACATTTGATTCCTTCCTCTTTCCTCTGATCGGTTCGGGTCAGTCCCTCTGCTAGGTCCGGGTTTTATCCCGCTGGTGGGTACGCGTTAGTCTCACGGTCGGGGGTTAGTGGTTGATTTTCTCAACAGGCTACGGTCGAATTCGCCTCTCTCCTCCTCTCTTTCCTTTTCAGTGGTTTCAACTACTCTGGGCACTGGGGATTAAAGGAGACCACCTAGTTAAGACACGAACACGTTTCCGATAGTTGTTTCGGCATCTGGGTCTACCCCTCCCTCTTCCTTACTTGGCTCGTTCGGCTGGTATCCTACTACCTCCCTCCTCGGCCGGCACCCTACTGCCACTCTTCTCGGCTAGCACCCTACTGCTCCCCCAGCTGGCACCTCACTGCCTCCTGGCTGGTATCCTACTACCACCCTCCTCAACCGGCACCCTACTGCCACCCTTCTCGACTAGCACCCTACTGCTCCCCAGCTGACACCTTACTGCCACCTCTTTCTGGGGGGCCCCAGCCCTGGCCTCCTTCCCTCCGATTGGTATTGCACTGTCTCCGGTCAGTCAGGTTCCATCCTCGTCAAGTTTCCCCCTCGGTGGCGGTCGCGCCATTAATCGCTGCACCTGGTCCTCTCTTGGGCCCGATCTGGGGTTAGCCTTTTGGCGGCCAGCTGTGCTATGGGCACTGCCTGGTGGGCAGGAGTTAGGCTTTCTTTTGTGCCTTCGGGCTGAGATTTCCGGGGGAAGTCTTCCTTGGGCTTCCTGCTTTTCCTGTTTTGGGTTTCTTTTGGGGCTTAGTTTAGTCTGGGCTGTAGGAGGGGCTTGACTCGGGTCGAGATGTGCGATTGGCTGCATAGCAGAGGTGTGACATGTTCGCTATGCGCTAATCACGTTTCGAGAGGTGTTCGATAGTTGACAGGTGGCCTACTCTTCCAGAGAGGAGGCGAGAGCTGAATGGACTAAAGGAGGCTTCGGAGTTGTACTGGAGAAACTAAAGAGTAACCGTTTGACCAAGTATATTGAAATACTGTCTGTCGAAGTCTGTCCTTTCCATCGTAGAATAGGACGGTCTTTAAATACACAAATCTGTTCATGTCTAGCATGAACGAAACTAAACAAAGGTATCAAGCGATACACCCTGGTAAAACAACATAAGTATCAAATCAAGTATCAAAGTGATACTTAAAACAAAACATAAAACAAACTAAGTATCAAAACGATACTTCAAACTAGCCAAGTATCAAAGCGATACTTAAAACAAAACATAACACAAACTAAGTATCAAAACGATACTTCAAACAAGCCAAGTATCAAAGCGATACTTAAAACAAAACATAAAACAAAATGGTTAACCGAGTACCAGTACTGGTTACAAGAGGGGCTTGGGGTTCTTGGTTTTTGCCTCAGACGAAGGACGGATGTAACTGGTACTGGTACTCGGTTAAGGGTTTTGTTTGATGTTTTGTTTTAAGTATCGCTTTGATACTTGGGTTGTTTGAAGTATCGTTTTGATACTTAGTTTGTTCGATGTTTTGCTTTCAGTATCGCTTTGATACTTGGGTTGTTTGAAGTATCGTTTTGACACTTAGTTTGTTTTATGTTTTGTTTTAAGTATCGCTTTGATACTTGGGTTGTTTGAAGTATCGTTTTGACACTTAGTTTGTTTTATGTTTTGTTTTAAGTATCGCTTTGATAATTATATTGTTTTACCAAAGAGTATCGCTTGATACCTTTGTATAGTTTCGTTCATGCTAAACATGAACAGATTTGTGTATTTAAAGACCGTCCTATTCCACGATGGAAAGGGCAGACTTCAACAGACAGTATTTCAATATACTTGGTTGAACGGTTACTCTTTAGTTTCTCCAGTACACCTCCGAAGCCTCCTTTAGTTCACACAGCTCTCGCCTCCTCTCTGGAAGAGCAGGCCACCTGTCAACTATCGTACTTTACCTCTCGAAACGTGATTAGCACCTAGCGAACACGTTACATTTTTTTAACCTCAGCAAGTGGTTAAGAACCTGTCTCCGGATTTAGGCCTGATCAACCTATCGATATCCACCCTGGAACGCTAGCGGAGTGAAGCGGCAGAATCTTGGTATATTCGGCTTCAGCTCAACCTCAACATAGAGTCATTGACAACCCGAAGTGGGAAGCGAATCCCACGAGACGGCCTTACAAAGAAGAAGCAAGGCAAGCGTCCTGCAAAGGACTCTCAGGGCGACACAACGGAATCCCCACACCATCCAGAAGAAGTCCCTCCTACTCCTAGAAAGAAACCCGCTGTCGAGCCTCCTCAAGATCCAGATTCAAGCAGCGAGTCCGACATGGCTAGCACAGTTGGTGGACCTTCAAGGTCCCGCCCCGCAGATATACAAGAAGACGATATCCCGTTACCTGAAATCAAGATCCATCTACCTGCAAAGTTCACAGGAGAAGGAAAAGACCTTAAGCCTGAAGCCTTTGAGCGATGGGCAACCGAAGTTACACACTACCTCCTCCTGAAAAAGGTCGATATTGAAAAAGCAACTACCGGCCTTTGGATAGGATCGTTCTGCAAAGGAAAGGCAGTCGATGCATACCACCAATGCTATAAGGAAAACAGAGGAAACCCAAAGCTAAAAGGCTCCACGGTAATTGAGTATCTCAGAGCCCGTTTCCAATCCTCTATCACAAACGATCTCCTGTTCAAACGATTCAATGAACTTCACCAAGTCAACTGGTCCCACGTTAAAAGAATAACTGACGTGGCGACTGATCTTGTGATGCTTAAGAACAGGATGGTGGAAGACAGCATCTCAGACTACATACTGAAACGAAGGTTCTAAGATTGCATGCACCCTACACCCCGACGCGAAGTGGAGCCGCTTCAGGACGAAGATGACGAGATAGCAACCATCATAGCTAGAGCTGAACGAAAGGATGCCATTCTTCATGAAACCAAAGCCTACAAAACCCAAACATCCACCAGTAGCAATAGACAGCCTAGACGAAATACCTCCAACAACTCAGAAGAAGAAACCCCCCGATCCTACAAGAAGAAAGGCAAATCCACTAAAGAATCGAGAAGGGAGAAAGGTGAATGTTTTGAGTGCGGTAAAACCGGACACATGGCGAGAAGTTGTCCCACCAAGAAAGGCAAAGGAAAGGCAGTTAAAGTCAAGCAAGAAGTGTCAACAAACCACTTTGAACTCAGTGGTGATGGCGAGCAATCGAGCGAGTTTGAAGAAATTCACAACGGCTATATTGAAATAGAGTGCAACAGCACCCGTCCACCGATGGCAAAGCCTTACCCAGCATTAGAAGGGACTATCTTAATCAATGGGAAACAGGCACGGGTCCTTTTCGATATCAGGGCTATTGGACGAGATATAATCAGCAATACTTTCGTCTCCGCCTACGGTCTACCTACCGAAACCCTCAAACAACCATTAGCCGTCAATATGGCAGTTAAAGGATCTCGCTCCACTAGTCATAAGACATGCAAAGCTACCGTCCAGCTAGGATCAGTCTCGCTACCCCCACAGACGATGCTTGTTGGGAACGTAGCAGAATACGATGCGCTCATTGGGATGCCCTTCCTCAAACGCCATAATGCTACCATCAAGTGTGGAGACTCAGTTATCCAGTTTGGAAACCACAAGGTCCGGGTTGTTTGCAAACCATCAAGTGGAGAACTCCGAGCCGCTGTCTGTGTGACTACAGCGCTAAGCCTGTTGGATGAATACTCCGATGTCTTCCCTGAACGAATCCCAGAAGAATTACCTCCTATGAGGGAAATGAACCACCATATCCGCCTGAAAGATCCCACTAATCTCAAGAATCAACCGACATACACCATTCCGGAAGCATACAAAGACCAACTCAATACCTGGGTCAATGAGAACCTCAGGCGTGGAGTCATCTACCGATCAGAAGCACCAGGTACCGCACCTATGTTTGTCCAACTTAAGGCAGATGGAAAGCTAATCCGCCCCCTTGTCGATCTCAAACTTCGAAATGACAATACAGTTATGGACAGTTCTTCGATCCCCAATCAAACTCAGATCCTGAATGCAGTTCGACGAGCTAGATTCCGAAGCAAGATAGATCTAAGCGATGCCTACAGCCAAAGAAGGTTAGATCCGGAAAGCGAGCGAATTAATAGTTTCAAGACACCCTTCGGAAGTTTCGTTAGCCGAGTCATGCTACCGTGTGATATGAATGCGCCCGCCACCTTCATGCGAATTATAGAAAATATGCTTAGCGAGTACCTCCATCACTTTGTATGGATCTACATTGACGATATCCTTATCTTCTCCAACTCTGAAGAAGAACACAAGCACCATATCAGCCTAGTTTGCGACAAGGTAAGAAAAAACAAATTCTATGCCAGTAAAAACAAATCTACCTTGTTTGCCGATAGTCTAGAGATACTCGGACATGTAATTGATGATCAAGAGATACATGCATCTCCTGGAAAGATATCCTGCCTGACGGAATGGACTACACCTCAGAATCAAAGGGAACTTATGCGATTCCTTGGACTTGTCAACTACATCTCCCAGTTCCTCCCACACCACGCCACTGTCACTGCTCCACTCACGGACCTCACCGGCAATGGTGAATTCGTTTGGACCCCTACCCATGATCGAGCCTTTAATAACATTAAGCAGTTAATTAAAAACGCAGATGTTATACAGCCTATTGACCGGTCCAAAGAAGAACCTATTTGGTTGATAACCGATGCCTCTGATGTTGGCGTTGGAGCTTGGGTTGGACAAGGACCCACCCATGAACAAGCGAAACCGGCAGCATTACACAGCAGGAAATTCACTAATTCGCAAATGAACTATAGGACCACGGACAAGGAAGCACTTGCAGTGATCGATGCCCTTGCCGCTTTCAACCACCTCCTGATGGGAACTACCTTCACCATTGTTACCGACCATCAACCCCTTACCAATCTGAAGACCGAAAAAGTTCTTGGGCGAAGAAGAACCCGATGGATAGGAGAAATCAGCAAATATGACGCCAAAATAGTCTACACCCCAGGAACAACCAACTATTTAGCTGACGCCCTCTCCTGCATCTATGAGAACCAATCACTCCAGAACCCTCCTCTTGTCCATGACCACACTAGACAAAGTGACGACAGTTCCCACAGCACAACCTACGAGGAAGAACCAGTCATGGCTTCTATCAACACAACCTCTCCATCTCCTCCTTTCTCCTATACTATGTACGCTGCGGCAGGAACAGAGCGAGGCCAACATCTTGAAGACGAATGGAAAGATGATTGCACCCTCCGCAGTACGCCACCTCAAGACCTTGAACAAAGCACGCTCCATTGGTCCCACTGTTACGAAGATACATGTCCCTTTCACCAAACTGAGATTAAGTTCGGCAACAGACCTTCAGGACCATGGACAACCCCAGCGATCCGATCATCTGCCCCTGTGGGTAATCCAGGCCCAAGAAGACATCAAGACTTAGAACAACTCGAAAGAACGGCACAACTCGAGGAAGCAGCAGCCTTCCTGCATGCACCATCCTTTGCACCACCCTCTTCCACACCCCCGGTAGACTCACGTCCCCTTTATGGTAGACCCCTCTGAGTTTTCAATAATGAAACTATCGTCTCAATTATGCCTCCCACTATTCCGGATCACCGCCGCCAACTTTATGAAACCTTTGAAGAAGAAGAAGAAGCACCAATCGAGCCGTCTAGGGGATCTCATATCGAAGATGAATGCGATGTCAGAACCACTACAGATGAACTCACCACCGCCTTCCGAAGTCAAATGATCAAGGGATACCGCCACGACCCAATCTGCTTCAAAGCACTAGATAGCACTAAGCATGAAGATCTCGCAACCTACCAGGTATCTGATGGAATGGTCTATACCGCTACTCGGTACGACTACTAATGCCTATACATACCAAAGGCCCACATGTTCAATGGCACGACAATCAGAGAATATGTCATTTCCGAAATCCACAACAAAGGACACCATAGTGCAGATCGAAACCTCCGTTATGCCTGTGAATATATGTATTGGCCAGAAATGCGACAGGACTTCCGAGATTTCGTTAAACAATGTGAACTCTGCCAGGCGAATAAGGAACGTACTCAGTTACCTGAGGGAAGAGCTCAAACCCTCCAACTACCCTCCGAAGTTTTGAAGTCCTTTGCTATTGACTTTGCAGGACCATTCAACAAATCCGCTAGATATGACACCATTCTGGTAGCTGTTGACTGATTCTCTGGATATACATGGCTACAGCCTATGAAGACTACCGACACCTCCAAGGATAAATGGAACATCCTCCAGCGAAACCCCTTTACACCCCATGGATACCCTCTGTCTATTGTCAGCGATGCTGACTCCCGCTTTACCTCTCGATTCTGGAAACAGACCCTCACCTCTCTAGGAATTAACCACATCATGGCCGCTCCTCGATACCATTAAACTAATAGTCAAGCTGAACGCAAGATCAGGGAAGTGAAAATCGGAATC
The DNA here is from genome assembly GCA_006112555.1 of Tuber indicum. Classification (NCBI taxonomy): domain Eukaryota; kingdom Fungi; phylum Ascomycota; class Pezizomycetes; order Pezizales; family Tuberaceae; genus Tuber; species Tuber indicum. The sequence goes on along the minus strand of VBSK01000259.1, from coordinate 320,102 downwards.
CCGAACCTTATCAATGAATGACAGACCAATTGGGAACCCGCCTTTGTCGAGCTTGCAGCATACCTGAATGCCGGATACTCCGATACCCTTGGTATGTCACCATACAAAGCAGTCTTTGGCCGACAATACCCCCTCCTACCTACCGCTCTTTTCATGAACTCCTCAATCCCCAACTCAGATTATCACCTCAACCGGCACCAGGCAATACGCAATGACACATTCCAAGCTTTCAAAGCTGTATAATTCCGAAGCACCACTACTGCCCAGAAGCGAAGACGCAAACATGTGCCTATTCCTGTTGGAGATATGCTTATGGTTAACGGAAGCATGTTCATCTCCACCCCCGGACGAAGCAAGAAGCTTCAACCACGCTGGAGAGGACCCTTGAAGGTCTTAGCCTTCGATGAGCACACCGAAAACTATACTGTCCAGATGGATGGACGCATGTACCGCAGCCCCACTGCCACCTTCCATGCCTCCTCTGTTAAACGATTCTACCCTAATGACGACTCTAATTTCCCAGGACGAATTCACTCTCGCCCCGCTCCCATCACCATTGACAAGAAAGAGGAATGGGAAGTTGAAGAAATCGGAGACCACCACCTTTCGCATGGAAATGATCAGTTCCTCGTCAAATGGAAAGGATACCCTACAAGTGAGAACAGCTGGGAACCGTTAGAAGGACTGGAGCACGCTATGGATATGATGAATGAATGGTGGGAAGCGAACATGCCTGACAACTCCCTACCACCGACCATCAACTATATCACCATGTGCTGGTCACCAACTGTGCCAGAAACAGAACGATGGCACAAGGAACTCGAGGCCCGAGATGGATTCTGGGCCCGCACTTTGAGTCCAAATTTGAAAGCAGCAATGAAGAGAACCAAACCATGGAGCAGGGTCTTGATGACTTCATCTGAATCGCCACCATCCGAATACCTTAACTATGTCAACCTATGAGGAGATCAATGTGAGGCAGCGACAACAGCTTGTTGGACTGTTGTTGAACCGCGATGTTATCCAACCTGAAGACTATTTCGCTATCCTATGGGTAGATTACTGTCCTGATTGCAATGAAGCATGGGTAGAAGCTGACCGCGAATCTGGTATTCGTGACTATTGTGATTTATATTTCTTTGAGTCCCGCTGTTATATTAAGGCGTTTACTTGTATTTGCTGTCTCAATGCCGATAATTGGATGTTAGCAGAAAGCGAGCTTTTCGAGCCTTCTGAGGACTCTAATTTTGAGGACTATTGAAGATTGATTTTGTTTAAACAGTTGTTTTGTTTTGGGGAATGTAACCGGTACTGGTACTCGGTTAAGGGTTTTGTTTTATGTTTTGTTTTAAGTATCACTTTGATTCTTGGGTTGTTTGAAGTATCATTTTGATACTTAGTTTGTTTTATGTTTTGTTTTAAGTATCGCTTTGATACTTGGGTTGTTTGAAGTATCGTTTTGATACTTAGTTTGTTTTATGTTTTGTTTTAAGTATCGCCTTGATACTTATGTTGTTTTACCAAAGAGTATCGCTTGATACCTTTGATTGATTTCGTTCATGCTAGACATGAATTGATTTGTGTATTTAAAGACCGTCCTATTCCACGATAGAAAGGGCAGACTTCAACAGACAGTATTTTCAATATACTTGGTTGAACGGTTACTCTTTAGTTTCTCCAGTACACCACCGAAGCCTCCTTGGGTTCTTACAGCTCTCGCCTCCTCTCTGGAAGAGCAGGCCACCTGTCTACTATCGTACACCTCTCGAAACGTGATTAGCACCTAGCGAACACGTTACAAGGGACGCGCATGTTTACAGGTTTTGTTTTTGCCATAGCTAGCGCTGCATGTAGGTTCTTGTGCCTTAAACAATAAATATAGGATATAAAAAAAAAAAAAAAAAAAAAAAAAGTGGCTAGACCTGGGAAGTGGAACGAAGTCAATCCGTCAACTACTCAGGGAGTTACTAGGCTTCAAAGGTATGACATCTTTGGTACGGGCCGTAAGTAACTGGACGTTTTTGCATAAGGTCGTGATATGAAGGTTAGGAGGTTCGGGATAATGAGCCAATGCATTCACACCCACCCGGTGATAATTAGAAAGAGTCTAGAGCTCCTGGAAACGCTACCAAAGAAGCCAGCGAGCTCAGAGTAGTGTTGCAACTATGATATGTGGTGCACCGCAGCTGCAGGATTTATGACCAACACAACACAAAGGTCCACCCCCTCTACATAGAACAACCAGCAGTTGCCAACCGAGGAATTATGAGACCATTCAATAAAATGATTTCGCCTCAACAAGAAGAGAGTCATCGGAATGAATTCTATCGGTTAGTTGTTGTGTTATCACAACTAGAAGTCATCGACTCTGGCCAATATGCAGAGACAACTTCGTATCGTGACTGATCCTCTTGATAACGGAATGGACTCTTGGAGCCAACATAGTTCGACTTGAGAACTTGGCCACAGGTCAATAGACTCTGAGGATCGGATAATTACTACTGGTGATAAGTATATCGTCCAGGCAGAAAATGGTAATTACCGAAGATGGTGTGGTAGTTTTCAGGGTCTCCCAGTGTTCGCACCTTTAGGGAGAACTCGACGTTGCGAGTTAAAATTAAAGAGGTACATATTTTGTATGTTAGATAGATGTAGTCCGCGAACACTCAGACGTGGAATATAAATATCGAAGTGCCTCCCAAGCTTAAGACATCATCAAGCAACGGAGAAGAGACCTTAACAATATAATATTGTTTTTACGATTCTATTTTACCTTCTTGCACTCTTAGTAGTCATAAACGAAACGAGTTGCTTCCAAGCCTTCCTAGACAAATCTCCATCTATATAAACGAATCTCGATTGGCCTAGACAACCCTAAGTCTTTACCGGTTGTCTCCGCCTAACAGCATATCAGTTAGAACAATGTAACTACTACAGCAGGAGCATGCCTGCAATAATGACCACTAGATTACACATAAGAGCAATTGCCACGTCATCTCAATTTTCAACATGTAGTGCAGATATAAAGTCTGATGTAAAGAAAGCCCACTCAGAAGTATACTAGAACAGCGCAAGACTTCCCCCTGACTACACGGCATCATCACTTAGCCTGGTAGATAAGGCAGATAGTAAGGATGGCATAAGAGCCGTTCAACAGCTGGGAAAACACTGCATCTTAATGAAGTGAGACTTCGAGGTGGCCTCTTTAGCATATGCCACTATCACCCGAGGATACTCCATTACAGGGATTCCATTAGTTTAACCACTACTATACAGAAAGCTTTCTGCCATTCAGTCTGTGAACAGCCCCCTATTTCTTCAACATTTCCATCGAGGTTTTTCACTAGAAACTTGACAATCAGCTAAAGCAGCGGAACCTTATAGTGATAGTTATTCAGTACCCGAATGACTTTCTCCTGGTACTCTGGGCGAACGAGGAGAGAAACATAGTAGGTTTCACAGGAATCGAATTTAATACCAAGTGCATGGTAATTCATCTCGCTAAAAAGAAGCTCTATAAAGCACGTGCAATTGTCAAAACAGCAACAAATCGGAAGTCCCTGCCATTTCATGAGATTCAAAAAAATCACAGGATTCCTGAACTTTGTCACAATAGTGGTCCTTCTCGGGCAAACCTTCCTGTGACGCCTTTATAACATGGAGTTATATTTCCCACTAGATTTCCGACATTGACAGTCCCAAATATCAAGAGAGGTGCAGAATGACGTAGCCTAGTAGGCCGAAGTGCTATCACTAGCCCCAGAGAGGTCAATCATGAGACCAAGGGGAGAGGTTATCCTCACATGGTCGGGTACTACCACTGGCACCAAAGGACTTGGGTCTTTCTACTTACGCTACAACCAAAACTATTCAGAACGAGACATAGCATTCTCAATCGCATCCTCAACCTCTTTAGCACAAGACTATGAACACATTAATAGCTTGAAATACGAGCAGTAGAGCAAGGGCTCCTGCATTGGGGGTCGGGTCGAAAAGAAAAAGAGCTCATGATACATATCGACAACAGAACTGTGCTACATGGGGTCCGAAATCGAACTATTTGGGGAGTGTCGACGAAATTTCTCCGGAGATGCCTACTCCTATCGACTGAGTATGACTTGGAGTTGCAAGCTCGATGGGTCTCCACCTAGGAGAATGCTTTGTTATTGTACCCCATATCCAACCCCCTAGCACGCGGTTTTCAGACATACAGGAATCAGGACTCTCTCCTGTAGTAGCCCACTACTTATGGTGTGGACTAGCACCATCAACTCAGCGCAACTACAAAATCCTGAGATCCTGCCTTAAGTTACCATATTCTGTGCACTTGCCAACTTTCGGCATCACAATAGTAGGAGTTGCTTCCCAGCAAAATCTACCTGGCTTATTGAATGGTTAAGTTCACTCGCAGGAACGGTAAAAAACGCTCTGTATTCTCCGACCCTCGACTCGAGCGTACAATGCATGGGTTTAAACGCGACCATAATGAGCCCGAGCTCCGCACCCTAATCAGTGTTCCCAACCGTCCCGTCCTGACGCCAGGGCCCTGGCGTCCGTCTTTTGTAAACACCGCAGGACTGTAGGTTGACGGGCGGGCCCTGCAGTCTTTTTGGAAATGGTAACTTCCGGCAGGGCCCGACTATCATGAGTAATGACGGCCGTCACCTGTAGGTACCTACCGTCCTGAGTAAGGAAGGGTGTCCCTTGTAGGCCCTGGCTGCTTCCCACATACCCCCATCACTACCTTCTCGGCCCTGTCGTAATCCAAATCGCCTAACCCATTGCCTATAGGCTATGTGGTCTCTCCACACCTCTGCCTGGGTAAATAAATACAGACCTGAGAGACGATGATTAACTATTTTGAGAAATCCTAGCGATAAAGTAGAGTCCGCCTCCCTTGGTCTCAGAATTTGTACTCACTAAACCTTCTGCCTTACCTTCCAGCGACATATGATACCTGATAGTAGAGCCTAAGCTTCTCTACATTGGAATAAAAATGTTTCACTTCTTAATAACACTAACCTAATGCTAATGAAATTTGATAATGAAACATAATCTAAGACACCTATAGGGCCCGGCCGTCCGTCCCGGGCATAGGTCAGGACGGACTGCAACTGGGCGTCCGTCCCGGGCAAAGGTCTCAAACTTGGCGTCCGTCCCGTCCTAGGCGAAAGACGGACGGACTGGACGCTTGGGAACACTGACCCTAATACCACTATCATTCTGCCCTTGTCTACTTTGTATACTGAACTGCCTGACACCACAGGACTATGATGACCCCACTATCAAGGCTGCTGTTACACTAGTCTTTGCTGGATTCCTCTGAGTAGGAGAATTTACCTATAAGCAGTATCAAGATACGACCCGGTGGGCAATATATGGAAGCGATACTACGCGCATCCAAAACAGATCCACTCTGCAAGGGTATAACCATCACAATCGCCGCAGGTCATGACATCGCATGCCCTGTATATGACATGAGACAGTTCTTTACCACAGACACTCACAGGTCATATTGAAAAACAGCTCGAAATATGTGAAACTGGTCGATGAAGCGGACTCAATACTGGCGCAATTGGTGACTTGATTGTTCCTTGTGTTCCTCAGAGACTTCCTCTCAGACCTCAACTACGAACATAACCAGCAGACAGCGTCCATTAAGTACAGGAGTTCTTGCCACTGTGTCATCATTCCATGATGACACCTATTCTACCTCGCAATACCAAAAGAGAAGTTCGTGCTGTCCTCAAGTACCAATGATGACAGGTGTACTGACCGTTCTCACAATACAACCATCACCACTCACTATATATATAAAGTCATTCCAACTATACAGGAAACTCATTACCTGTCCTCACCAAATCGGTAACACCGCTGTGAGCACTTATCAAAAATCTCCAAGCACATTAACCATTGCATACGTATCGTTGACAAAAACAATAGGTCCGAGTCACCCAATGCACTGCTGTTTTGCATTGGGAGAGATAGACAGCTACCCTTTACCAGGGAACATGTTGTACTAAGACTTCAACCACTAGCTCACACGGCAGCTCTAGGGACGGGAGCATAGAATGGGCACAGTTTTTGAAGGGCGGTGGTAACTTGGTCAGCAGAAGTTGGAATTTCTGGGAGCGAAATTCAAACCCTCGGCTGCTAGCGATCTGACGCATACAACTGGTTAGTGTTCCCAATGGGCCAGGCCGATATAGGCCGAATTCCATCAGCCTATCAGGCCTGGCGGGCGCCTATAGGCCTGACCCTTGGCATTGGAAAACTGTTGTCATGGAAACCATCGGGTCAAATCTAGAAATAACGTGATTCCCGGGTATGTGGCTCAGCACTGGGATGCGGCTCACCCATGGCAACCACTGTAAAAACGAACATCTGCTTTATTATCTCAACCAATATTACCGATAAAACTTTGCAACTACATGAGTACGTACATTTAGATATGAAGAATCAGAATATGTAATTGTTATTTTATGATTTAAAGCTGTTGCTGTTTTGTGATATTTTTAAAACTATTTACACTGAACAGCATACTCGCCAACTTTGAACCATGTGAGAACCCAAAGGATATACTGAGTGGCTCCATAACTTACTACTGTACTTCTATAGATCATATATAATTAGTAATAAGACTTTTTATTCTGATTTATAGCAATTCTTTGACATAGTAGGACCAAATAAAGACCTCAAAAAGTGGATCAAAATACATAGAAAATTAAGCCATTGAACTACATGATATCAACTCATACAGAAGAGATATCAAGTTCATTATTTGCAATAAGCTTTAATAACCTAGCTAAAGTAGGTGTAAATAGTATTAGGTTATTTTAGGAAGTTTTCTAGATTCTATCCTTCAATTATAATTAGTAGGTAGAAGAAGTATCTAGGTTATCAAAACTAGACTAATTATACTAGAAATAAAGATCTCTGATAAATATAACTTTCCTAATAGCTTCATTGGGTTCAGGAGGCTAAGTGAATTGATTTTTAACTTTATTTTACTGGAATTGCATACAATGCTAAAATATATGTACTGTGTTTCTTATTGACTAAAGACTGTTTTCTTGTAGTAATCTGGTTATCTATCAGGTTTGTAACAATATAGAATATGTATTCAACTAATATACAATACTAGTAATAAGGCAAGAAAGGTTTCTGAAGGCTAGGTAGCTTTTATTGGTTAATTTTATCATATATTACAAATTTCTCTTTGGTTTCTGCCTCTGAACTGGATACCTGTGTACTAACAGTAAAACATTCTCACTGAACGCCAAGTTCTGTATTACTACTCTCTGAATATTAGTGGACATAATTGCAAAGAATGAGATCTGTAGGCGATCTGTGTAAGTAGCTATCATCTAATCAAAATACCCAATTTAGTATGTATTTTGACAAATTTTTTACAGTTTTTATTAGGTTCTATAATTTCCAAGAATTGCCATGAATCAGAGTAAAAAATCTTATTACTACTTATATATGACATATAGAAGTACAGCAGTGAGTTACAGAGTTACTCAGTATTTGCTTTTGGTTCTTACCTTGTTCAAAGTCTGGGGGTTTGCAATTCAGTGTAAATACACTTAAAAATATCACAGAAACGCAATAACTTTAAATAATAAATTAACAATTACATATTCTGATTCTTCATATCAAAATGTATCTACTCATGCAGTTACAAATTTGGATCAGTAATATTGGTTGAGATAATAAAGCAGATGTTCGTTTTTACACTGGTTGCGATGGGTGAGCCGCATCCCGGTGCTGAGCCGCATCCCCGGGAAACACGTTATAGTTCCCAACCGCTCCCCATTTGGTCCTCATCCCCCACTGTTCCCCCCGGGGAACCCGCAAGAGGTTCAGGTTTGGTTCACTCACGGGAATGTGTATGGCTATCTATAATTTGCTAGGGTTTTTAACTTGCCCTTTCCACTGGAAATAAATCATCTAGAACGGGTGCTGCTACTGGACCACGTAGTAATGCATACTGAGAATTCGCTATGCAGGTGATAGCTTGGGAGAACTCAAGTCACGTTGAATAGAAGTTAAAAACAAAAGGGAAGAAAACATCTGGCTAAGCGAGCTCCAAAAGGCAGGTAGTACAAAGCCTATACAGCCTATAGGCGGGCCGGGCCGGGCCCGGCTCAGTTGCTTCAAGGCCTATAGGCTCCGGCCGGGTTAGATCCTCCGGAATTCTCGTAGGCCAGGCTCGGCTTTCCTTCGGCCTGGCCTACCTGGCCCGTTGGGAACACTGCAACTGGTACATCGAGTACTCAAGCAGCGAGCGGATCTCCCTCTCCAAGCGCCTCTAAGTCTGCCAACCTCCTACCTGCTAGTCACAGACCAGCCTGCCTTGATCTGGGCGGGAGTCGTTACCGACCAAACGGCAGGCCAATTCAGGCTTCCGATTGATAGCCTGCCTTGAATTGGGACACATCGGTGGTAACGATCTCCCCTGGCAAGGGCAGCGACCACCCCAGCAAAGCCTCCGGCAGTGGAATCTCTGTAGTATGGGGCAGGTTGCCATCTTCAGGTCTACTCCCGTCTAGTGTTGTTCTCGCTTAGTTTTCCTTTATAGTGTATTCAGTCTTTTGTTATCAGACTTTCTCAGCGTTGGAAAATTGGTGAGATCCCAAGATGCCGGGCAATTCCGTGTCAGGAAAGTGCTCACCTGTCTTAAGAGCTCATCCCTCTAGATCCGGATATTAGACGCCTTTTGGGAGTATCATATGGTGCCGGGATTCTGAAACCAACACTCCCCGGGGCAGCGATAACAAGGGGGGCTAATTCTTTTTCCAGCGGGGGGGGGACGAACTCGATAGAATTGCTCAGAATCAGATCCTCTTCGATTCTGTCGACCCCAACCTTTTATCGAATCCTGTTATACATTGATTAATAGTGGGGTGAGCATTTTCAGGTAGGGAAACATATAGTCCGGTATTCGAGTGATCCACATACAAATCTGCGTCAAAGGCAGTGTTTTTTTGTGTGCATTACTGAACAAATCTATGGGGCGGGGGGTTCTAGATGTTAGAGACTAGTCGAGCATTAGTTTTGGTCAATTTTCCTAACTGCCCCGCCACCCTAATGAGAAGCGTGGAATAAAACAGGTCAAATATTTTTTCCCAGGATCAAATAGCTCATCCATGGAAAAGGAAATTGCAAGAAAATTGTCCCTGGACCTCAAATAATAAGGCTATGATAGGTAGAGAGTGTCTGCGATTCTTGTTCGTTCTATGCTGCCGGAGGTGTCCTATATATACAGGAGCTGTTCCTTTGCAAACATATTCTTCGTCCATCTGCCTCGCAGAATTCCATTCCACCTTCTTTTCTTCAATGTGCCACACCGTTCCTTTCGCTCGACTCACTCAAACATCCTCCAAAGCATTTCTCCTAAGCTATCGCTGTTCCAGACAGTTCTGATACCTTCGTGCTTCTTCTTCGGTTTCCTATCTCCTATAGTGCGACACCTGGTTGTTGATTAGACCTCCGGAGCGTAACCCGTTACCTCCGGTATCCCTAGTGCCAACTTTCTAAAACAACCCAAACACTTCTCCTTGCACTAACGCTAGTTCCTACATACTCCTGCTCACTCGTTGACTCTTTCGTTGACTCGTTCCTTTAGCCTGCTCCACCATTATGTTTCTAAACCATTGCCAAACAACCATCGCCTCATACTCTGAACAGTGGAAGCTTCGTGATTTTCAACAGGACCTGCCAAGTGGTATCATATTTAGGCAGTATGATACTAGTACATCTGGAGATGCCGCAAAATTTGCCATTTTTTACCGGACCTCTGGACACTAGAAGCTGCGCACCCGACAGGTCGCCTCCTTATATCATGAGAATTTATATTTCAAATGGTAAAGTTGTTGGTCTAGTAGTTCATTCTTGGGAGCTGACTTTGCTCTATATGTTCCTTTAAGAGTGGAGAAATACATTTCTCGGTCACTTAAACTCTCACTCCTACCATAGCCTAAGGGGGCCTTCTTCCCTTACAAGACAATTTCCATATCCCAAGTGAACGAGCCGCGAATAATACCATATCGAGTAAGCCTTCGCACAATATTTATAATAGTAATATTATGATACCTTGCGATACTATAACTCGGAATATAGTTTTATTTGTGGTCAGTCGGTTTGGGCGGTCGTTGAGGCTTTTAAACAATTATACCACCCCCCCCCGCCAACCCCCCGAATAGTAGCCCAGTCCCTCCTAACTCTACGCTCTAGCATCCAATCAGGGTTCATAAGGTTAATATACGCAATGGAGAAGTGGGCCGTGAGTGAAAGTGACCTCTATTTACATAGAAAACGTAATTTTTGGGCAGCTCATATCTCAGCAACCGGGTCTCTAAAATATGGGATTGAAAAATTAACGAGTGTGGTACAGTACCAGGCAACAATAGCTCTGTAACAAGATGACTGCAACCTGCCAAAGGAGGTTATGGTCCCCACTTTATTGTCATTACTGCATTATCATACTTATCATACGACATGATACCTCAAAATAAGGAGCCTCCTTCATGAATCCCAAACCTCGCCTTCTCTTATATAACCCTGGGATGGAAAAAGAAAACCTTCATAGCACCCCCTCTGGTTCCCTATAAATCCCACTACCCCCCACCAAACCCCTTTCTTTCCTCTCCATGCGATTTGCATCGCTGTTGCGGAGGAGCTCTAGGACTGTGACGTAATCTGGAGCGTCTGCCCGGCGAGAGCATCCCGGCTCCCGTGAGCAGTATTTACAGCTGCCCGAGGGCACGGCAACATGCCCCAAAATGGGGGTGCCTGACAGGAAGGATGCTTTAGACCGTAGTTGTGATATGGGTTCGGCTATCGCCCGTCCGACATGAGTTGGCTAGGCAGCGGACGGCTTGTGGGACCCTAGCCTGGTTGACACCTTGACACCGCACTGGGGCTTTGAAACTAAGATCTACTGTTGTAAACTTGGAGGTATGATACAGGTTTTTCTTTCTTTAGATGTCTTGTGTGAATTGAGGGGGTAGAGGTTGGTTAGTGGGGTTTCCTCTAGTGGGAGCGCGGCAGGTCTGGGCCGTTGGGGTGGGTGTTGTGCTGGTCTGGTACAGGGAATTAGTATCATACGCCCGTCAAGGAGGAGTTCTTTCACAGGTGCATAAAAGACTCTCATAATGTGCTTCCCTGGTCAATCCTTTCACTCCTCCGCGCCTACTCTCCACTTGCCATAATGGTGAAATTTTGGAAGGAAGATATATTGTCACCTCATCTCTCACACTGATCTAAAGCTTCACTCACCGGTGGACACCTCCCAAGATCTTAAAGTGTTTCTGGAATTTCTAGCACGCAAGGGGCACAACAAGTGGCCTGGTTGATGGTAGACCACGGCCGAAAACTGTATATGGGAAATGCACCCCGAGAAGGAAAGGTTGGTATATTGTAGCGCAGAGTCTGAGAACTCCCCATTGTTCCACCTATGGGAACTGAAAGCCAAACCGCAGTTCCTCTACCAGTTGGTTTAGCATAAGACAAACTCAAAATTTGCAAGCAGCAGCATTGTAACCGAGTGATATACTGTGTAGTTGATCTCCTGTGATAGAACGAGATTTGTTGGATAACATAATTTACGGTGAAGCGGCTCTTAGCCGGGATGCGGCTCACCGATGGCAACCGGTGGAAAAATCAACGTCTACCTTATTATCTCAACCAAGATTACTGATACAACTTTGCAACCGCATGAGCATATACATTTAGATATGCGGAATCAGAATGTGTAATTATTATTTCATGATTTACAGTTATTGCTTTTTGTTGATATTTTTAAAAGTATTTAAATTGAACTAGATACCTCCTGAGTTTAAACCATGTGAAAACTAAAAGCATATACCAAGTAGCCTTGTAACTTACTGCTGTACTTCTATAGGCTATATACAATTTGTAATATGACTTTTTATCCTGATTCATAGCCATTCTTTGAAATTATAGGACCAACTAAAGACCTGAAAAATTTGATCAAAATACATACAAAATTGAACCATTTAACTACATGATATCTACTTATACAGAACAGCTATCAGGTTCATTATTTGAGATTAGTTTTAATAACATAGCTAAAGTATATGTAAACAGTTTTAGGTTATTGTAGTAAGTTCTCTGTATTCTATCCTTTAATTATATTTAGTAGTTTGAAAATGTATTTACCTCATCAAAACCAGACTAATTGTACTAGAAATAAAGATCCCCAATTAATGTCGCTTTCCTGATAGCTTCATTGAGTTCAGAAGGCCAGGTTGATTGATTTTTAACTTTGTTCTAGTACAATAGTCTGCTAGGCTAAAATTTATATTTTATATTTCTTATTAACTAAAGACTTTTTTCCTATTGTAATCTGCTTTACTATCATGTTTGTAGCAACATAGAATATATATTCAACACACAATTCTAAAGAAAGGTCGAGATAGGTTTCTCAAAGCTAAGCAGCTGTTATTGATTAATTTTATCATATATCAAAAATATATCTTTCGTTTCTAACCCTTGACTAGATGCCAGTATTCTAACACTGAAAGGTTATCACTGAGTATCAAACTCTATATTCCTGCTCTCAGAGTATTAGGGAAGGTAATTGAAAAGAATTAAATCTATAGATCTTCCATGTAAGTAGATATCATCTCAACAAATTAACCCATTTTGTATGTAGTTTGATAGATATTTTCTGTTAGGCGGAGACAACCGGTATAGACTTAGGGTTGTCTTGGCCAATTGATATTCGTTTGTATAGACAGATATTTGTCTAGGAAGGCTCAGAAGCAACTTATTGCGTTTATAACTACTAAGAGCGCAAATGAGGTAGAATAGAATCGTAAGAACATTATTACATTGTTAAGGTCTTTTCTGTTAGGCGGAGACAACCGGTAAAGACTTATGGTTGTCTAGGCCAATCGAGATTCGTTTGTATAGACGGAGATTTGTCTAGGAAGGCTCGGAAGCAACTCGTTTCATTTATGACTACTAAGAGTGTAAGAAAGTAAAATAGAATCGTAAAAACAATATTATATTGTTAAGGTCTCTTCTCCGTTGCTTGATGATGTCTTAAGCTTGGGAGGCACTTCGATATTTATATTCCGCGTCTGAGTGTTCGCGGACTACATCTATCTAGCATACAAAATATGTACCTCTTCAAATCTCATGCACAACGTCGGGTTCTCTATAATGGTGCGAACACCGGGAGACCCTGAAAACCATCACACCAGCTTCGGTAATTACTATTTCCTGCCTGGGAGACATACTTGTCACAAGTTGTAATTTTCCGATCCTCAGAGTCTATAGACCTGTAGCCGAGTTCTCAAGTCGAACTCAGTTGGCTCCAATAGTTCTTTTCGTTACCAAGAGGATCAGTCTTGATACGAGACTGCATATGCAGATATGCCGGAGCCGATGACTTCTAGTTGTGATAACTCAACAACTAACGGATAGAATTCATTCTGATGACTTTCTTCTCGTAGAGGAGAGGCCATTCTATTGAATAGTCTCATAATTCCTCGGTCGGCAACTCCTGATTGTTCTATGTAGAGGGGGTGGACCTTCGTGTTGTGTTGGTTGTAAATCCCGCAACTGCGGTACACCTCTTGTCATAGTTACAACACTCCTCGAAGCTCGCTGGATTCTTTGGTAGTGTTTCCACGAGCTCTAGACTCTTTCTAATTGTCGAAGGGTGGATGTGAATGCATTGGTTCGTTATCCTGAACCTCCTAACATTCATCTCATGACCTTGTGCGAAAAGGTCCCCTTACTTACGGCCCGTATCAAAGATGTCATATCTTTGAAGCCTTGTAACTCCCTAAGTAGTTGACGGATTGACTTCGTTCCACTTCTCAGGTCTAGCCAAGTTTTCTTTTTTTTTTTTTTTTTTTTTTTTTATATCATATATTCATTGTTTGGTTAAGGTACAAGAACGTGCATGCAGCGCTAGCTATGGCAGAAACAAAACCCAAAATCAAGCAACAAACAAACGAAAAATCAAAACCGGATCCTCCTATGGCGTCCAACAACCGACGCATTGCCTACACAGGACTTATAAAGGAAAACTACTAACTACCTAGCATCGTAACGGAAACAAATCAAAAAACTCATAATAACAACAAGTAAATGAAATCAAACAGGAGACCTTCCACCACTTAGACCAACTGGTGACCCAGCCAACGACAACCGAGGCGAGGCAGGAAAGGAAGGGGAGGGGGAGAGAGAGGGCAGGCGGGGGGCATATTGTGCGTACATATCGGGGGGAAAACCAGTCTTGGTAGCGGTGAGATAGCGACCGAGGCCTAAAAGCATCGGAATCGAGGTCCACAGAGAAGAGTCAGGCCCAATATCCGTGGTCCCCTGGAGGTGGCGACCGCGGGCTGTAGACTTGACAGGGCAGAAAAGGAGGGCATGTTCGAACGTCTCATCCTCCTCTTCACACCAGGGGCAGAGGGGGGAGGGGTCGGCGTCGTGCCATGAGGGATGGGCGGCGAGGTAGCTCTTTCCAGCACGCATCTGGTGGAGCCGGCCCGAGAGGAAACGCCCTAGGCCCATAAAGGGGTGCGGGCGCAGGGTGGGGCCAAAGAGGTAGTAAGGCGGGGGAGGGGAGAGGAGGCGCCACGAGGTGAGGAGTTCTTCACGGCAACGGGCCTTGAGAGAAGCGTAGAGGGCTGGAGCCCCTAGCAGGGCTACCTGCAGTGGAGGCAAGAGGAGGGGGTTCGCCGGAGGGAGGGGGTCACTGCGGCAGCCGATGATGAAGTGAATGCGGTGGGCGACCGCATCGACTGGGAGGTGGCGTCGGTTGGGTGGGGAGGGTGGTTTGGTGAACCACCTGAGGGGCCGGTAGTTGGGGCCGGCCCAGGGGTGCCGGCCCTTGCCAGACCCAGGGAGGCGGAGGGAGTCGGGAGCCCTAAAGGGGGACGTAGTCGGGACCGAGTGGTCCAGGCGGGCAGTTGCCGGGTTGATTTCGGGCGGCAGGCAGACAAGGCGGACCGCCGCCAGGCGTTGAAGGTGCTTGATCAGTAGGTCAATGGGAGGGAGTGATGATTCACAGGGATGGATGGCCGTGTTGGTGGAGGCAAAGCAGTTTGTAACCCATCTCTGTACCCAGTGCCAGAATGCCCTCATCTTGTCGAGCATCCTGGAGTTGGGGGAGAGAAGGTCGCTGCCGTAGAGAAGGATGGGACGGACCAAGGAGGAGGCGAGACGATGACACAGGTGTGGAGCGAGACCCTTGCCTGGCCGGGATAGGCGGTCTATCGTAGCGAGGGCAGCTTCAGCCAGGGCGAGGCGCCTGGTGAAATGAGAGGTGGTGGCACGATCCAACGAAGGAGTTGCGGGCTCCAGCCAGTAGCCCAACCACCGTAGGACCTTGGCCGGCTTGTAGGGGACAGAGTCCACCGAGACGGGGAGGAGGCATGGGGGCCCTTTCTGTTGGGGCGTCCTCCAGTGCATTAGTTCTGTTTTGGGAAGGGAGAAGGCAACACCTATGCGCCTTCCCCTCGACGTGAGAGAGGAAGCGACTGCCTGCAGCTTCTGGACGTTACGCCTGTAGGAGGGCGAGGAGACAGTTATAGCGAAGTCGTCAACTTAAGAGAGGATTATGCCGCTGGGGATTGGAAAGTTCTCAGGTCTAGCCAGAGGTCCCCTCTTATATAACCTGCGAACAGCCTTCGGTCGGACGGACGGCAGCGACGTATACGGTGTTATTCTGACACCTTCAATTCTGTGACCAAATAGTCACAGGACGCAACTAAGGTTGATGTGTATGATGACGCGCGGGCCCCGTGAGGGGGCCGGAGGGGGGTGTTGGAGATCAAGATTCTCGAACTCGGGTAAAGTTACCCTACCTAGGGTACTCCTAGGCTATCGGAATCGGGTACTCCTAACATCTTCTCCGCCGCTTGATGATGTCTAAAGCTTGGAAGACACTTCGATAATTATATCCCACGTCTGAGTATTCGCAGACATGATCTATGTAACATACAAAACATGTACCTTTTCAAGCTTCCGTCGCAAAGTCCCCTACTCCCTAAAGGTGCCCATACCGGGAGACCCTGAAAACGATCCCACCCTCATCAGTAATTACTATTTCTTGTCCGAAAGACATACTCGTCACCAGTAGTAATTGTTCCATCCTCAGAGTCACTAGACCTGTAGCCGAGTTCTCAAGTCGAACTATGTTGGCTCCAATAGTCCTTTCCATTGTCAAGAGGATCAGTCTTAATATGGAGTTGTCTTTGCATATATGCCGCAGTCGATAACTTCTGGTTGTGATAACTCAACAACTAACCAATGCAATTTGCTCCAATGACTCTTTCTTCGTAGAGGTGAGGTCATTCTATGGAATAGTGTCATAATTCCACGGTTGGCAATTCCTGGTTGTTTTATGTAAAGGGGGTGGATATTCGTGTTGTGTTGGTCATAATTTCCAGGATGACGGTACACCCCATTTCGTAGTTGCAACACTCCTTGGAGATTGTTGGCTTGTTTGGTAGTGTCTTCCAGGAGCTCTAGTCTCTTTCTGATTATCGAAGGGTGGATGTAAAGGCATTTGTTCTTTGTCTCGAACCTTCTAGGATTTAAATCACTTCCTTGTCTTAAAACGTCCTCTTACCTATGCCCTATACCAAAGACATCATATCTTTGAACCTAGTAACTCCCTGAGTAGTTGATGGATTGACTTCGTTCCACTTCTCAGGATTCACGACTTTTTTTTTTTTTTTTTTTTTTTATATCATGTATTCATTGTTTGGTTAAGGTACAACAACGTTCATGCAGCGCTAGCTATGACAGAAACAAAACCCAAAATCAAAGAACTAACAAAAGAAAAAACAAAACCAGTTCCTACGATGGTGTCCAATAACCGACGCATTGTCTACAGAGGACTTATAAAGGAAAACTACTAACTAACTAGCATCGTAACGAAAAACAAATCAAAACTCATAATAACAACAAGTAATGAAATCAAACAGGAGACCTTCCACTACTTAGACCATCTGGCGACCCAGCCAACGACAACCGAGGTGAGGCAGGAAGGGAATGGGAGGGGGAAAGAGAGGGCTGGCGGGGGGCATGTTGTGCATACATTTTGGGAGGGAAAACAGTCCTGGTAGCGGTGAGGTAATAACGGAGGCCCAGAAGCATCGGGATCGAGGTCCACAGAGAAGAGTCAGGTCCAATATCCGTTATCCCCTGGAGGTGGAGATGGCGGGTAGCAGACTTGGCCAAGCAGAAGAGGAGGACATGTTCGAACGTCTCGTTCTCCTCCTCGCACCAGGGGTAGAGGAGAGAGGGGTCGGTATTGTGCCACAAGGGATGGGCAGCTAAATAGCTCTTGCCGGCCCGCATCTGATGGAGCCGGCCCGAAAGGAAACGCCCCAGGCCCATAAAGGAGTGTGGGCGTAGGGTGGGGCCATAGAGGTAGTAGGGCGGGGGAGGTGAGAGGAGGCGCCATGAGGTGAGAAGTTCCTCACGGCACCGGGCCTTGAGCGAGGCGTAAAGGGCAGGGGCCCCAAGCGGGGCCACTTGTAGGGGGGGCAAGAGGAGACGGTTCGCTGGAGGAAGGGGGTCACCGCGGTTGCCAATGATGAAGTGAATGCGATGGGCGCCCGCATCAACCAGGTGGTAATGTCGGTTCGGCGGCGAGGGCGCTTTGGTAGACCACCTGAGGGGGCAGTAGTTTGGGCCAACCCCGGGGTAGCGGCCCAGGACAGAATCAGAGAGACGGAGGGAGTCGGGTGCCCTGAAGGGGGACGTAGTCGGGACAGAGTAGTCCAAGCGGGCAGTTGCTGGGTTGATTTGAGGCGACAGGCATACGAGACAGACTGCCGCCAGACGTTGAAGGTGCTTGATCAGGAGGTCAATTGAGGGGAGGGAGGCCTCATAGGGGAGAATGGCCGTATTGGTAGAAGCGAAACAGTTTGTAACCCACCTTTGCACCGGGTGCCAGAACGCCCTCATCTTGTCGAGCATTTTGGAGCTGGGGAAGAGCAGGTCGCTGCCGTAGAGGAGGATTGGGCGGACTAGGGAGGTGGCAAGACGATGGAACAGGTGTGGTGCAAGACCCTTGCCTGGTCGTGACAGGCGGTCTATCGTAGAGAGGGCAGCCTCAGCTAGCGCTCGGCGTCTGGTGAAATGGGAGGAGGTTGCTCGGTCCAGTGCAGGAGTCGCTGGCTCTAGCCAGTAGCCCAACCACTGAAGTACCTGGGCCGGCTTGTAGGGGATGGAGTCTACTGAGACCGGGAGGAGGGAAGGAGGCACTCGCTGCTGAGGCGTCCTCCAGTGCATTAGTTCTGTCTTGGGGAGGGAGAAAGCCACACCTATGCGCCTTCCCTTCGATGTGAGTGAGCGGGCGACTGCCTGCAGCTTCTGGACGTTGCGTCTGTAGGAGGGAGAGGCCACCATTATAGTGAAATCATCGACGTAAGAGAGGATTATGCCATTGGGGACTGAGAAGTGGAGGGAGGAGAAGTATATTAGGAAAAGAAGTGGGGAGACAGGCGAGCTCTGGGGGGTGCCCACTTGGACTGGTGAGAGACCTTTAGGAGAACCCTGGTATAGGAGGCGGCACTGCCGGCCGTGCAGGAAGGATCGGACCCACGAAACAAGGTAGAGTTGAACGCCTTTTTCCCGAAGTCTGCCGCACAGGGCAGCCGAGTCGACATTATCAAAGCCCCCTTTGACGTCAAGGAAAAGAGTGGAGGAACAGAGGCCCATGCTGTGGGAAAGTCGGACCTCGTGTGCGAGGGTAGCCAGGGCGTCGAAAGTGCCCATGCCTGATAGGGAACCACATTGGTTAGGGTGGACGAGGCCGAGGGCCCGAGTAACTGCGGCTAGACTTACAGCTACCACACGCTCCAGGATCTTGGAAAGGGTTTGGAGGAGGACAATGATTCGGAAGGAGGCTGGGGTGTCGTAGGAAGCCTTGCCAGGTTTATCAAGCACGATGCCGTTGGCCTGTTCGAGGGACGAGGGGTGGAACCCATATAGTAGGAGGGGGCTAAGGATGGAGGTGAGGATCTTTAAATTAGTCCCGTGTACCCTCTTCCAGACCGAGTAGGGGACATGATCGGGTTCAGGGGTGGACGAGCTCGAGCTGGATGCCAGGGCCTTTGAGATTTCCTCTTTGGTGAGGACATCAAGGTCTCTGAAGGGACGTAGGATAGTAGGGGGGGAGGAGGACCCTCTAGGGGGAGAAAAATGGGTTAGGAGGGCGGTGATGACAGCTATTGAAGTGTCAACGTCCGGGAAAGACGGAAACCGGCCAGGGGGGCGCCCCATCGCGAAACGCTTGGCTGTCCATACAGTCTTAGGGGTTGCAGAGGAGAGGAAGTCATCCCAGTGCTTTCCCTTAGCCTGTTTGATGGCTTTGAAGTAAGCGTTGTGGGACGTCTGGGCTTCGGCTCAGGTGTCCACACAGGGGGCCTTGCGGGCACGACGTGTAGCGGCGTGGAAGGAGATTCTGAGAGTGGAGAGGCGCGGCGACCACCAAGGCTTAGAACGAGTCGACATGCGATTGAGGGGAGTGTGTAGGAGGAGAGTGGTATGGTGGCGGTTAACATTATTGTTGAACAAGGCCGTGGCAGAAGACAAGGTTGGGAGGGCAGGGGGTGGTGAAACAACAAACAACTTGATGGCATCACCAAGGGCGGACCAGTCGGTCTTGGCCCAGGCTGGAGTAGGCGGAGGGGGATGGAGCAAAGGAGTGGAAAGTAAAGTATAAATTGGAACATGGTCAGAGCCAGTGGACATGAGCGGTATAGCCCATTCCGCAAAGAGTTAGGCTGCCGTACTATTGGCAAAGGAAAGATCAAGAACGGAGGGCCTGCCCACTGAGGCAAAGGGGAAATAAGTAAACACACCCGGAGTATTAAGGAGGAAAAAACCATGTAACGAAGCCAGTTGAAAATAAGGAACTGACATTCTAAGTTGAGAGGATGAGATGACCCGCAGCGGGTCTGAAAGAGGGTGGTAGAGGTTAAAGTCTCCCATAACAAAAACAGGAAAACTCAGATTGGGAAAACATGATTCGGGGGAAATAATACGTGTATGGGTTGAGGCGCCTTGGATGTTGTACACATTGTACACCTGAAGGCGGGTTAGGGAGGAGGAGCAGAAGCCTGCATCGGAGAACAGGTCGACCGCCATCACGTTGGCAGACTGCCCCACCCACACAGGCAAAAGTGAAACAACATCAAGAAAGGACAAAAGAGCGTGGCAGGCCACTCGTGGCTTGCCAAAAGAGGAAGACAGAGAAAAACATTTAAAGCCAGGAAAGGAAGGTAGGCGTGCCCGCCATACAAGGCGATCCTGTATGGCCACAATTGCAGGCAAGGAAGACAAAGCAGAAAAACTTTGAAATAAAGAAAGAAAAACATCCCAGCTACCCAAGCTGTTATGTTCAACGAATGAGAGGTTTAAATGGCCAGGATCCCTGCCTGAGGGCCTGGGGAGGGGAGAGTGGGGGAAAGGCATTTACACGGACAAGCCGGAGGGGTTACCAGGGCAGCGAGCTATGTCAGCATCCTCGTGGGCGGGGGGGATACTGGCCCTGGAGGAGGAATGAGAGGCAGTTTGGGGGGGTTTCAGGCAGGACGCGGTGAAGGGAGCGGCGGGGAGTTGCAAAGGGGGGGGCAAGAGTTTGCCTCGGAGTGGAGGGACCAGCACCAGAGTCAGCACCAGCAGGGCCGATATCCATGCCATCTTCGTCATCATGACCTAAGTGCTGTGAGGTGGGGGGGTTTTTGTGGGTCGGGGTGGGCCGCTCCGGGCAGTCTCTGTCAGTGGCCGCATGGGGCTCCTTACAGTTAGGGCAGGAAGCAGTTGAGGAGGGGCAGCAGTTGATGACCGCCTTGGTGTTACCCGCCTTGGGGCAGGTGGGGTTCTGGCAGCGGTGGGCCGAACGTGTGTGCGAGAGGGAGCAGATTGGACATATCGGGTGATCCAGCTTACATCGAGGGGCCTGATGGCCGAATTTCCAACAGTTGCGGCACTGGGTGAAGCGGTTGGCTGAGAAGGCATGCTCCACACAGCGCCTTCTAGAGAAGAGGTGGATTGAGGTTCCCATGGCATTGATGTCCTTGGGAGCGACGGTGACAATGACAGAGGTAGTGGACTTGGACATCCTGGATTCTAAGTCGCGGTTGAGGTAACGGGCGGAGAAGATAGTGACGCCCGTGGCGTTACAGACGGACTCCTGGACGAGGGAGAGGAGGTCTTCCTGGTCTTCTGGGAGGTAGGCGAGGGGGAGGAAGTGGATGGTGAGCTGGGTCTCGTTAGGGGCTGGACAGAAGGTCAGGTAGGCATTGTCGCCTACCGGGGAGAGCTGGTTGAGGCGGTTGGCGAGAGCTTGATAGTACGTGGCGTAGGTGGTGGCAGGAGTGTAGGGGTCGAGGATGGTGAGGGTAAAAGAGCCCTGGTCGTTGACCAGGGCAGAGAGGGAGAGAGGTAGGGGGCAGTTGGCCTCACGGAGGACCGAGGCAGCGATGTCGGGGAGGGTGGCGGAAATTCTTTCGGCTTCAGGATGGAGGGCAGGGGAGGAGCGAGGGGCGAAGAAATGACGTTGTGCTGCTAGCAGGATGGGCGCCTCTTTAACAGGAGGAGCCGTGGTGCGTGATGCGACTTGCGCAGCAGAAGGTGGTTTCGACTTAGTCCCCTTGGGCTTCTTCGGGCCTCCGGCGGTGGCACCCAGGGCGAATGAGCGAGGAGGGCGAAGGTAGGTTGGATCCATGTTTCCATGGGTCCACTCAGAGAGGGGGGGGTATTTGCCATCACGGAAGGTCCGGGCCTCCCACCAGTTGCGGTACTTGACCGCGTAGGCTTCGGGGTTGCTGTAGTTCTTACCAGTAACGGTGTCATAGCGGGGGGTGTCAAGGTCATACCGGTCCACGATCGCTCCAACCTGGTAAAGTGGAGTGTGGGAGGGGGCCTGTTGGGGGTGTGGGACGGCGGGAAGTGGTGCCGTGTTAGACTGAGGAGGTGGAGCCGAGGGAGGGACTTCTTTCCCTTTACGGGTAGGAGGCGGAGCAGGAGGCGCCGGAACTTGCTGATGTGGGAGCAGTGGTTGGGATAGTCTTTGTGACAGGTCACGCAGAGCTGACTCGATAGGGGCTAGGGAGGAAAGCGAGGGGGCCTGGATGGGGGAAACACCGTCAGTTAGCCCCTGAACTCTAGCAGCGAGGAGGTCGATCCGTTCATTGGTGGTGGCCAGTCCATTGAGCGTGGCAACTAGGAGGGGGATGAGGACGGCGTCGCCTTCACTGAGGTCGCGAAGGTCTGACGAGATGAGAGGGGGGACGGAGGAGAAAGCATCTCCGAGGACAGGCTGTAAAGACTGTAGGAGGGCCGGGATCGCGAAGACCGCGGGGCCAAGGGGCTGAGCAGTGGTCGCCCTAGAGGGCTGGGAGGAACCAATATCTGACATCGCAGCGCGAAGCAGAGACTTGAGGTCTAAGCTGGAGGGGAAAATGTGTGCAAAAGTGAGGAGTCACACCAGATGCGATGGTGTTGAGAACGCGTAAGAAAGTTATGGTCAGGAAAACAGAGGGCGCGGAGCGTGTTCTCAGGATTCACCATTTTTTATTTTTATTTTATTTTTTATATCATATATTCATTGTTTGGTTAAGGTACAAGAACGTGCATGTAGTGCTAGCTATGGCAGAAACAAAACCCAAAATCAAAACAACTAACTAAAGAAAAAACATATCCAGTTCCTCCGATGGCGTCCAATCACCGACGCAATGCCTACACAGGACTCATAAAGGAAAACTACTAACTAACTATCATCGTAACGGAAAGAAATCAAAAACTCATAACAATAAGCAACTGAAATCAAACAGGAGTCCTTCCACCACTTAGACCGTTTGGCGACCCAGCCAACGTCAACTGAGGTGAGGCAGGAAGCGAAGGGGAGGGGGAAAGGGAGGGCAGACGGGGGGCATATTGTGCATACATGTCGGGGGGGAAACCAGTCCTGGTAGCGGTGAGGTAGCGACCGAGGCCTAGAAGCGCCGGGATCGAGGTCCACAGGGAGGAGTCAGGTCCGATATCTGTTATCCCCTGGAGGCGGCGATAGCAGGCAGTAGACTTGGCAGAACAGAGTAGGAGGGCGTGCTCGAACGTCTCATCCCCGTCCTCGCACCACGGGCACAGGGGAGAGGGGTCGGTGTCGTGCCACGAGGGTTGGGCAGCTAAATCACTCTTGCCAGTGCACACCTGGTGGAGCAGGCCTGAAAGGAAGCGCCCCAAGCCCATAAAGGGGTGCGGGCGTAGCGTGGGGCCGAAAAGGTTGTAAGGCGGGGGAGGCGAGAGGAGGCGCCAGGAGGTGTGGAGCTCCTCACGGCATCTGGCCTTGAGTGAAGCGTACAGGGCAGGGGCTCCGAGTGGGGCTATTTGTAGAGGAGGTAGAAGGAGAGAGTTCTCAGGATTCACTAGAGGTTCCCTCTTATATATCTTGCGAAGAGCGTCCGGTCAGATGGATAGCAGCGATGTATATGGTGTTATTCTGACACCTTCAATTCAGTGACCATATTGTCACAGGATGCAACTAAGGTTGATGTATATGATGACACTTGGGCCAGGTAAGGGGGCCGGAGGGGGGTGTTGGAGACTAAGATTCTCGAACTTGGGTAAAGTTACCCTACCTAGGGTACTCCTAGGCTATCGGAATTGCGTACTCCTAACATTTTCCCATTTTTACTGAATTCTATAATTTCAAAGAATTGCTATGAATCAGGATAGAAAGTCTGGTTACTAATTATATATAACCAATAGAAGTACAGCAGTAAGTTACAGAGCTACTTATCCTGCCAGTCTTTTGCTTTCCACATCTTTGTTACGTTCTCCTGCCCCCTCGCCTGCGTAGGCCAAAACCTACTGGCTAGCCCTTGGTGATGCCCTCAAATTATTGGTTGTTTCTCTCCCCCACCTTCGCACTTCGTCATCTGCTGCAGCCTGGTTTGACAGGAATGTTGGCCGCCTCCGAACTACCCTCCTTCTCCACACTCCCCTCCACTCCCTATCCAGTCACTCCAAACCCTGGAGGGTCTCCTCTCCTTTTAGCCTTGACGACATCCTTTCCTCCTTCTACACACCAAGCCTGCAGGGTCCCTACCGAAGCCACCCGGGCTGAGCCCCGGAGTTCCTGCAATCCGTACTTCAAGGCTATCAAGCGGGCCAAGCGTACATACTGGGATGACTTCCTATCCTCTGCTTGCCCCAAAACTGTTTAAACAGTCAAGGACTTTGTACTCAGGTGGCCCCCTGATTGGTTCCCGTCCTTTGCCAAGGCAGACATCCCGTCGGATGTCAATAACGTCCTCCTCTCCCACTTCTTTCCCCCTAGAACCTCTGTTCCCCCTCCGACCATCCTCCGCCCCTTCAAAAGACCTTCATGTTCTCGCAAAAGAGGAGATCTCCAAAGTACTTACTTCCAGCTCTAGCTCATCTGCCCCAGGTCCTGACCACATGCCCTACTTAGTTTAGAAAAGGGTGAATGACACCAACCTGAAGATCCTCACCTCCCTCCCAGGACCCCTCCTCCTATACTGTTTCCACCCTCCTTCTCTCGAACAGGCTAATGGCATCATGGTCGATAAGCCTGGCAAAGCCTCCTGTGACACACCTGCCTCCTCCAGTATCATTGTTTTCCTTCAAACGTTATCCAAAGTCATGGAGCATGTGGTAGCTGTTAGGCAAGCTGCAGTTGCTCGGGCCGTAGGCCTCATCCACTCCTATCAATGCAGCTCCCTCACTGGCATGGGAAATTTTGAAGTACTCACTTCCCTCTCCTGCCAGGTCCGTCTGGCACCCCGCATTGGCCTCTGCTCTTCCAGCATTTTCTTGGACGTGAAAGGGGCCTTCGACAATGTCGACTCACTCATCCTCTGTGGAACGTTACGTGAAAGAGGGCTATAGCCTTACCTCATCTCCTGGGTTCGCTCCTTTCTACATGGTCGCTAATGCCCCTTCCTCTATCAAGGCTCCTCCAAGGTTGTCTCCCCAGTACAGGTCGGTACCCCTCAAGGGCAACCTGTCTCACCACTTCTTTGCTTTATCTATATTTCGTCCCTCCACTTCCCAGTTCCCAACGCGCTCATGGTTTCTGATATTGATGACTTTGCCATCACTTTGGCCTCACCCTCTTACCAGCACAATGTCTAAAAACGTCCGGATGTCGCAACCTCCCTCACCTCGTGAGGCCGCCGCATCGGCATTGCCTTCTTCCTTCCTAGGACCGAGCTCATACACTGGAGGCCCCCTCAGCAGAAGGGGTCCTCATCTCCCCTGGCTGTCTCAGTAGACTCAGTCCCCTATAAACCCACCCATGTACTTAGATTGCTGGGCTACTGGCTCGAACCAGCAACTCCTGCACTGGACGAGGCTACCTCCTCATACTTCACAAGATGACTCGCCCTGGCCGAGGCCGTGCTTTTAACAATTGATCATCTCTCCCGCCCAGGCAAAGCAGTTGGCCCCTACATCTGGCACAGGCTCACCTCTTCCCTAGTACGTCCTATCCTCCCCTATTGGTGTGATCTGCTCTCCCCTAGTGCCAAAATGCTCGACAAGCTTAGAGTGTTCTGGTACAGGGTCTAGAGGTGGGTTACTAACTGTTTCTTCTCAACCAACCTGGCTATCCTTCCCTGTGAGGCCTCCCTCCCCCCTATCGACCTCTTGATGAAATACCTCCAACGCCTTGTTACCATACATCTTGTTTGCCTACCTCCCAAAGTAAATCCTGCAACTGCCCGTCTTGACCACACCCTTTCTACCATGTCACCCTCTGGTGTACCAGACTCTCTCCGGCGCCCGGGTTCCATCCAAGGCTACCACCCATGGGCCAGCCCCAACTATACCCCCCTCAGGTGGTTTACCAGTTGGCCCTCCCCGCCCAAGCGCCGCCACCTTCCGGTAGATGCGGTTGCCTACAGAGTCCGCTTTATAGTTGGCAACTGCAACGACCCCCTCCCTCCCGCAAATGTTCTTCTCGTCCCACCCCTACAGGTGGCCCATGATGGAGCCCCAGCCCTCTACCCTTCCCTTAAGGCTACGTGCAGTGAGGAACTACTTACCTCCTGGCGCCTCCTCTCTCCTTCCGCACTGTACTACCTTTTTAGTCCTTCCCTCCGCCCCCACCCTTTCATGGGTCTCGGAGGCTTCCTCTCTGGCCATGTTCACCAGATGCGATCCGGCAAAAGCTACTTAGCTGCCAACCCGTTGTGGTATGACAACAACCCCTCCGCCCTCTGCTCCTAGTGTGAGGAAGGGGAGGAGACTTTCAAACACGCCATACTCCTCTGTCAAGCCATGTCTGCTGCCCGAAATTGCCACCTCCAGGCAATAAGCGATATTGGACCTAACACCTTACTCTGGACCTCAATCCCAGCCCTCATAGGCCTTGGTCGCTACCTTACCACTACCAGGAGTGTTTTCGGCCCCTACATATATACATACCATGCCCATTGTCCGCCCTCTTTATTCCCCTCCTCTTCCCTTCCTGCCTCACCTCGGTTGTCATTAGCTGGGTCACCAAGCTGTCTAAGTGGTGGAAGGTTTTCCCTTTAATTTCTTTACTTGTTTTATGTGATACGTTGTGAATTTTTCGTTACGATACTAGCTAGTTAGTAGTTTTCCTTTATAAGTCCTGTGTAGGCCTTGCTTCGGTTATTGGACGCCATCGGAGGAACTGGTTTCGATTTTTCCCTTTTTTTGTTGTTTTGATTTTCGGCTTTTGTTTCCGCCATAGCTAGCACTGCACGCACATTCTTGTACCTTACACAAACATCGAATATATGATATAAAAAAAAAAAAAAAAGAAGTTACAGAGCTATTTGGTATATGCTTTTGGATGCAGGGTTGGAAGAACACCCTACCAATTGAACAAAGCACGAGCGGGATTATCTATTAGCCTAAGGCAGGTCTCAGAGGTTAACCGAGAAAAGGTGTAGGAACTTACTACCTTAGCGCAGGTCCTAGCTCTACCAAGATAGGTCCATGGAACTACCACACCATATATCACCCCCGAAGCGCCCATGATGTGAGTTTACCAAATTGTCGAAATCCACGATCCTCAAGCTTCCAACAGCTCGCGTTCTTTGTTTCTGGCTTTGCTCTCTCCTCATTTTGTTTCAGTTCACCATCCTTGCACAATACAGCTTGTACTCACAATATCACTTGCACTATACCAACCCTCACATTCCAAGAAAACTACGGCTTTCCCAGTACCGAAATGACAGCAAGAAGGGGATCAGGAAACAGAGTAACATCTGGAGCTATGAAAAGGAGGGGCACCCAAGGACGTATCCAGAAAAGGACCCTCAACAGCCACCTCCCCGCCGATATAGCACCAGGAACCCGAAGTCTGCCACTACGAAACAGAGCAGCTCCATGATCCAGAAGGTGAGAGCGATGGAATCGAACACAGCCAGTATGGGAGTTCACTTCCTAATATCTTACCCGTGCAGTCACCTATTAATATCAATCCCCGAACCATATCCTCAACTACAGCCACACCTAGAACCCTGAGTACATCTGTAACTATTGCACCATCCCACCACTGTAATAATGTAACAATCATACTAGACCTCATGCAGCAGCTACTCGGATCTCATTACAGCGACATAGTTAACTGGGCTGTCCTACAATTGCAACAACACCATCCTAGTCCAGCCCACACCTCCATACCTACTAGTATACAGCAAACCTCTTCCAACAACCGTGAACAGCAACAGGCTCGAATAAATAGCTGTATTGTCGAACTGGAAAATGAACCTTGCCCAACTGCCCGATGAAAGTCAACACCGATCAGACCCAACTGAAGAACATACTCAGCCTCGTACGTACTACCCTCTCCTACACATGGCCATAGCAGACACCGAAAGAGCATCTGATATCACAGCGTCAGTGGAGGTTCTGATCCTGGAGGTTGAACGAAATACCATAACTCTGATAGTTGAGAACCATTTTAAACTGACAAATATCTACTGCCTCCTAGCCACTGAAAAAGATAGGACTGGATCCCAAAGGATAATCAACATAGGGGGAATCGAATTCGAACAGATGGAGAGAGATAGGAAAAAAAGTAAATATCGCATGAGCAACGATATTAAGGTATGTGCAGCTTATAGTAGGATTTTGGTGAAACTCGCACCCCATGCACTGTAAAGAGACTTGGTTACCAACTTACCCATCTACAGTTTGAACTTGTACGACGTGTTAGAAAGGTATATATGGAATGCGGTAAAAGGATACTACTTTCAATTTTACCCCAAGGGTGTGGCGAGTGGGAAAAGCATATATCTCCTATAGGAATGTGGTAGGCTGAGACAACAGGTATATACTTAGGGTTGTCTAGGCCAATCGAGATTCATTCGTATAGACCGAGATTTGTCTGGCAAGGCTCGGAATCAACTCCTTTCGTTTATTACTACTAAGACCTCAAGAAAGTGGAATAGAATGGTAAGGACAATATTATATTGTTAAGGCCTCTTCTCTGTTGCTTGATGATATCTAAAGCTTGGGAGGTACTTCAATATTTATATCCCACGTCTGTGTATTCGCAGACTACATCTATCTAACATACAAGCTACGTACCTCTTTAGTTTTAACACACAATGTCGAGTTCTCCATAAATGTGCGAATACGGGGAGACCCTAAAAACCATCTCAACCTTTTCAGTAATTACTATTTCCAATCGGGTAGACATACTTATCATCAATAGTAAATATCCGATTCTCCGAGTCTTTAGACGTGTAGCCGAGTTCTCACCTCCAACTATGTTGGCTCCAATAGTCCTCTTCATTGTCAAGAGGATTAGTCTTGATATGAAGTTGACTTTGCATATATGCAGAACTCGATGACTTCTAGTTGTGATAACTTAACAACAAACTGATGCAATTTGTTCTGATAACTCTCTCTTTGTAGAGGAGAAGTCATTCTATTGAATACTCTCATAATTCCCCGGTCGGCAATTTCTGGCTATTCTATATAGAGGAGGTGGACATTCGTGTTGTGCTGGTCATAATTCCGGCAAATGCGGTACACCACATATCAGACTTGTAATACTCCTTGGAGCTCGTTGGCTTCTGTGCTAGTGTTTCCTGGAGTTCTAGACTCTGTCTAATTATCGGAGAGCGAGTGTGAATGTGTTGGTTCTTTGTTGCAAATCTTCTAACATTCATATCACAAACTTGTACAAAAATGTCCTGTTACTTACGTCCCATGTCAGAGATGTCACATCATTAAAGCCATGTAACTCCCTGAGTACTTGACGGATTGACTTTGTTCCACTTCTCCGCTCTCACCACAGGTCCCCTCCTATACATCCTGCGAACGGCCACTGCTCGGACGGACAGCAACAATTTATAAGGCATTCTTCTAACACCTTCAATTCTGTAACCATATAGTCACTGGAGGTAACCAAGGTTGATATGTATGATGACAGACGGGCCCCATGAGGGGGCCGGAGGGGGGTCTTGGAGCCTAAAATTCTCGAACTTGGGTAAGGTTACTCTAACTAGAGTACTCCTAATCTATCGGAATCGGGTACACCAAACATGAGCTCTCTCCACTAGCGCTTCGCCTCGAATGCCTCTTCGGTACAAAAATAAAAATTAAACATTAAATTTTAAATATTAAATAATAAACCTTAAACATTAATGATTTAAGGACCCGATGAAAGCAGGGTAAAAAACCTTCTGCGTTTGCTTGGCGACGGTAGGAAAACCTTATCTTCATCGTCCTTCCTCTGCCTGCCATGGCATTTCCGGATTATCGTGCCGAAATTCATCTGGCAATTCCCTCGCATTATCCATTCCCATCGCAAGCTCCCAAGTGTTCTCATCTTCAGAACAGCCCTACCATTGGACGAAGTACCACAGCTGTTGTATCTGTTGATAGCAGCTACGGACTCTTTTCCTGTTAGAGCGTATCTCGCTTCTTACAATCTTTTCTGCCTTCCATTGTAGGTTGCATTCGATATCATCAGCTTTCCTGGGAGGTTGTTATCGATCTGCTTGTACTGACTCACTGTAAGGTTCCAACAGTGAAACGTGGAATACTGGGTGTATATTATAATGATCTGATATGTTCAGTTTCAATGCGCAGTTTTCTCGTTTCTCCATAATCACAAAAAAGTCCATAAAGTTTTGGACTTAGCTTTTAGGATTTCTGGCGGGTGTAAAGGTTTTTTGGGTTCAACATTACTTTATCACAGGGTTTGAAGTCGGGTTCTTGTTTGGCCTTCTTATTATAATATTTAGCCATACCTTCTCGTGTCTGTTCGAGTGATTAATGTGCCTGCTCGTCAATCATTTTTATCCAGTGTGCGTAAAGAGTTGGTCCTGGATTATGCGCCTCGTGCTTCTTCATCTGTTCGGTTAGAGGATAAAATCCATAGTTTGTATAAAATGGGGTCTATCCATGTGCGTTGGTAGCCGAGCTATTGTAGGCATCTTCAGCTAAAGGTAGGAGTTGGTACCAATCATCCTGATTGTAGTTGACAAAACTTAATAAGTAACCTTCCAGCACTTGGTTTGTATTTTTTTTTTTTCAGTTTGTCCATCGCTCTATGGGTGGTACACCATTAACAACCTCCTTTTTATATCCAATGTTTTACATAACGATTCCCAGAATTCTCATGCAAACTTCGAATGCATATCTGAGACGATTTGTCATGTTAAGCCATCTAGCTTCCATATTTCTTTCATGAAGGCAATAGTGATATCTTTCGTAGTAGCGGTTCCCTCCAATCCAATCAAGTGAGTCATATTGGTGAACCGATCAACCAGTACCATTATCTGGGTACCTCTCTGACTCTGTGGTAGTTACGCTATCAAGTTCAGAGATATAGATGCCCAGGCCGCGTATGGTATCGATAGTGGTTGAAGTAGACCATACATTGCATGGCTTGGTGACTTGTTATATTGACAAACATCACACGACAGCACATAATTGTTTACCCAATTAGCCAGTCCTTTCCAATAAACATCTCGCAAGATGATCCTGAGAGTTTTTTCTTGTGTGAAATGTCCCGTAATCTTTACCTCTTGAAATCTTTCGACTATTGTAGTACAAAGCCTCTGGTTATTTAGTACAAATAGTCTTTGCTTATAGTAAGGTAAATCATCGGTTAGGGTTCAATCCTGTAGGAAAGGTTTGTTATTGTCTCGGAGTTCTTCTAATTCTTTTCTTTGCTTAAGTGATTCCTTATTGCCTGGAATGGCCTGCTGAATCTGCTCAATAAATTCGGGATTGAGTTTCTTCATCTCATCGCGGGCTAGTATAGTACTAGTCATGAGGGTTCATTTGGGTATTTCCATTGCGTCATACCAGTGTTTATTCTGTTCCTTTAATGAATGCAGCTGGCTGACTACTGGTTCAATTTCTTGAATAGTCATAGCTCTCTTAGCAATATCTGTGCTACCAAATCCTACCGTTCCTCTTTCTGTTTTATCCAGGCTATCTATTTGCATCATATCCGGGGTATTAATCTTTTCTATTACTAGTTGGGCAATATTTCTTTTTTTTTTTTTTTTATATCATGTATTCATTGTTTGGTTGAGGTACAAGAATGTGCGTGCAGCGCTAGCTATGGCAGAAACGAAACCCAAAATTAAACAACTAACAAAAGAAAAAAAAACACCAGTTCCTCCGATGGCGTCCAATAACCGACGCAATGCCTACGTAGGACTTATAAAGGAAAACTACTAACTAACTAGTATCATAACGGAAACAAATCAAAACACAAAACAATCAAGTAACGAAATTAAACTGGAGACCTTCCACCACTTAGACCACTTGGCGACCCAGCCAACGATAACCGAGGTGAGACAGGAAGGGATGGGGAGGGGGAAAGAGAGGGCTGGCGGTAGGCATATTGTGCATACATGTCGGGGGGGAAACCAGTTCTGGTAGTGGTGACTTAGCAACCGAGGCCCAAGAGCATCGGCATCGAGGTCCATAGAGAGGAGTCAGGTCCGATATCCGTTATCCCCTGGAGATGGCGACGGCGGGCGACAGACTTGGCAGAACAAAACAGGAGGGCGTGTTCGAACGTCTCGTCCCCTTCCTCGCATCAGGGGCAGAGTGGAGAGGAGTCGGTGTCGTGCCATGAGGGCAGGGCAGGTAGGTAGCTCTTGCCGGTGCGCATCTGGTGGAGCCGGCCTGAAAGGAAACGCCCCAGGCTGTTAGGCGGAGACAACCGATATAGACTTATGGTTGTCTAGGCCAATTGGGATTGTTTCTTCTAGACGGAGATTTGTCAAGGAAGGCTCGGAAGCAACTGGTTTCGTTGATGACTACTAAGAGTGCAAGAAAGTAGGATAGAATCGTAAGAACGATATTATATTGTTAAGGTCTCTTCTCCGTTGCTTGATGATGTCCAAAGCTTGGGAGGCACTGCGATATTTATATTCCGCGTCTGAGTGTTCGCGGGCTACATCTATCTGGCATACAAAATATGTACCTCTTCAAATCTAATGCGCAACGTCAAGTTCTCCATGAAAGTGCGAACACCGGGAGACCCTGAAAACCATCACACCTTCTTCAGTAATTACTATTTCTTGCCCGGGAGATATACTTGTCACCAGTAGTAATTATCCGATCCTCAGAGTCTATGGACCTGTAGCCGAGTTCTCAAGTCGAACTCTGTTAGCTCCAGTAGTTCTTTTCGTTACCAAGAGGATCAGTCTTGGTACGAGACTGCGTCTGTAGATATGCCGAAGTCGATGACTTCTAGTTGTGATAACTCAACAACTAACCGATAGAATTCATTCTGATGACTCTCTTCTCATAGAGGAGAGGCCATTCTATTGAATAGCCTCATAATTCCTCGGTCAGCAACTCCTCATTATTCTATGTAGAGGGGGTGGACCTTCGTGTTGTATTGGTTGTAAATCCCGCAACTGCGGTACACCTCTTATCATAGTTGCAACACTCCTCGAAGCTCGCTGGCTTCTTTGGTAGTGTTTCCAGGTGCTCTAGACTCTTTCAAATCGTTGAAGGGTGGATGTGAATGCATTGTTTCGTTATCCCGAACCTTCTAACATTCATCTCATGACCTTGTGCGAAAATGTCCCGTTACCTACGGCCCGTGTCACCGTTGTTATATCTTTGAAGCCTTGTAGCTCCCTGGGTAGTTGACGGATTGACTTCGTTCCACTTCCCAGGTCTAGCCAGAGGTCCCCTCCTATATACCCTGCGAACAGCCTTCGGTCGGACAGACGGCAGCGACGTATATGGTGTTATTCTGACACCTTCAATTAAGTGACCAAATAGTCACAGGACGCAACTAAGGTTGATGTGTATGATGACGCGCGGGCCCCGTTAGGGGGCCGGAGGGGGGTGTTAGAGATCAAGATTCCCGAACTCGGGTGAAGTTACCCTACCCAGGGTACTCCTAGGCTATCGGAATCGGGTACTCCTAACATGAGCTCCCTCCTCTAGGGCTTCGCCTCGAATGCCCCTTCGGTACAAAATTAAACTTTAAATTTTAAATATTAAATAATAAAACTTTAAACATTAATCATTTAAGGACCCGATGAAAGCAGGGTAAAAATCTTTCTGCGTTTGCTTGGCCACGGCAAGAAAACCTTATCTTCATCGTCCTTCTTCTGCCCGTCGTGGCATTTCCGGGTTATTGCGATGAAATTCCTCCACCAATTCTGTAGCATTATCCATCCCCGTCGCAGGTTCCCAAGTGTTCCCATCTTCGGAACTGCCCTGCCATTTAACGAAGTACCATAGCTCGCGCATCTGTTGATAGCAGCCATGGACTCTTTTCCTGTAAGAACGTATTTCGCTTCTTACAATCTTTTCTATCTCCCATTGTAGGTCGCCTTCAATATCTTCAGGTTCCCTGGGAGGTTGTTGTCGGTCCACTCGTACCGACTCTCTGTAGGCTTCTAACAGAGAAACATGGAATAGTTAGTGTATATTCCAACGATCCGATATGTTGAGTTTGAATGCCCGGCTTCCTCGTTTTTCCAGAATCACGAAGGATCCATAAAGTTTTGGGCTTAACTTTTTGGACTTCCGGCGGGTGCGAATATTCTTTGCGTTTAACATTACTTTATCGCCGGGTTTGAAGTCTGCTTGTTGCTTGGCCTTTCTGTCATAATACTTGGCCATAGCTTCTCGTGTCTGTTCGAGTAATTGCCGTGCTTGCTCATGAATCGTTTTTATCCAGTTTGCGTAAAGGGTTCCTCTGGGATTATGCACTTCGCGCTCCTTCATCCATTCCGTTTGAGGATGCAACCCATAGTTTGCATAGAATGGAGTCATTCCGTGTGCATTGGTTGCTGAGTTGTTGTAGGCATGTTCGGCCAGGGGTAGGATTTGATACCAATCATCCTGATCGTAATTGACAAAACTTCGTAAGTAACCTTCCAGCACTTGGTTGGTTCGTTCATTTTGTCCGTCCGTTTGTGGATGGTATGCAGTTGACATCCTTCTTTTTATATCCAATGCGTTACACAATGATTCCCAAAATTCTCCTGCAAACTTCGAGTCCATATCCGAGAAAATCTCTGATGGTAAGCCGTGTACCTTCCATATTTCCTTCGTGAAGGCGGTAGCGACATCTTTCGCGGTCGCTGTTCCCTCTAGTCCGATGAAATAGGCCATCTTGGTGAACCGATCAACCACTACCATTATTTGGGTACATCCTTGACTTTGCGGTAACTGTGTTATAAAGTTCACGGATATGGATGTCCAAGCTGCATATGGTATTGATAGTGGTTGAAGGAGACCGTACTTTGCGTGACGTGGTGACTTGTTGTGTTGACAGTCGTCACATGACCGTACATAATCGTTTACCCAATTTGCCAAGCATGTCCAATAAAAGTCTCGCATGATGATTTCGAGAGTTTTTTCTTGTCCGAAGTGTCCTGCAATTTTTACGTCATGACACCCTTTGGCTATTGTGGTATAAAGGCTTTGGTTGTTTGGTACGAATAGTCTTTGCTTATAGTAAAGCAAATCATCGGCTAGGGTCCAATCCTTTGGAAAAGGTTTGTTGCTGTCTCGGAGTTTTTCCAACTCTTTCCTTCGCTTCAGCCATTCCTTATCTCCTGGAATGGCCTTCTGAATCTGCTCCAGAAATTCGGGATTGAATTTCTTTAATTCTTTGCGGGCTAGTTTAGCACTAGTCATGAGGGTTCGTTCGGGTATTTCGGATACGTCATACCAGTGTTTATTCTGATCCTTTGACGCATGGAACTGGCTGACTACTGGTTCAATCTCTTGGATAGTCATAGCTCTTGTAGCGATATCTGTGCTACCGAATCCGGCCGTTCCTCTTTCTGTTTCGTCCAGGTTATCTATTTCCATCATATCAGCGGTATTAATCTTTTCCATCACTAATTGGGCAATACGGTCCCCTTCTTTGATGTGACAGTCCACGTCTCGGTGGTTGAATAGTAGAACTTTGAGTTCTCCGGTATAATCCGCATCAATTTCTCCGGCACCTGTTGAAATCCCGCTTTTAACGGCTAACCCGCTTCTGGGAGCAATTCTTCCGTATGTTCCAACCAGTAGTCCTACTGCTATACCAGTTCCGACTACTAACTGTCCCCTTGCTGGGACTATATCTTCTTGCAGAGCGTAGAGATCATGGCCTGCTGCCATTCTTGAGCCCTTGGTTGGAAGCCTTGCTCTTTTGTCTAACCTTTTGACCCGAATAACGGAATTGAGATCATTCCATTTGGGTTCCTCTTGGATGTCATCTGCACATATATGGCCTTCAGGGTTTCCTGCAAGTAAGCAGATTCGAATTCCCCCCATCTTAGTTCTTGTAACTGAACTGATTTGGAAATGTTCGGGCTTCAGGATCGCTTGTTCGCGATCTGCAGCTCCCTCCTCAGGACGGTACTCCGGCCGTCGACTGAGTGCATCCGGTTTTCCTCCTCTGGTGCCTAGGCGGTAGACAATTTTGAAATTGTAATCAGCGAGCTTCTGCGCCCAGCGAATTTGGCGACCGCTCCAGACCTTTGAGGTGAGGAAATATTGAAGGTTTTGGTGATCGGTATAGACAGTAACCGGTTTTTCGGTTCCAACCAAGTATTGGCGCCATTCTTTGAATGCTTCTAGTATCGCCAATAGTTCTTTATCGTGGATCTCATAATTTCGCTCTGCCGAATTTAGTTTGCGGGAATGAAACGCTACCGGGTGTAGTCGTTTCTCCACAAACTGTGATAAGACGCAACCTAAAGCGAAGTCGCTAGCGTCTGTTTCTACTACCGTTTCCCGTTCGGGAAAAAAATGGTGTAGAATAGGGGCAGAAGTAAATCTTCTCTTAAGTTCTTGAAAGGCTGCTTCTTGTTCCGGGCCCCACCGGAACTTTTTTGGGTCGCCCTTCAATGTTTCCGTGATCGGCGCACAGATTTTTGAGAAGTTTTGTATGAAGCGTCGGTAGAAATTCGCAAATCCTTGGAATATCTGAACTTCTTTGACTGACTTCGGTGGCTTCCAATTCAAAACGGAGTCCACCTTTCGGGTGCTCATAGACACCCCATCGACGGCTACTATATAGTCTAAAAATTCCACCTCATTTACAAGGAAGAAGGATTTCTTAATTGAAATCGCGAGTTGGAAATCCGCTAATTTTTGCAGAACCTTTTTTACCAACTCGATATGTTCTTTCTCGTTCTTTGAATAGATGAGAATATCGTCAAGGTAGCAGACAACGCCTTGGTCAAGGTGTTCACGGAGAACTTCGTTCATCATGTCTTGGAACGTTGCCGGAGCATTAGCTAGTCCGAAAGGCATTACGTTGTATTCATAGTGCCCGTATCTTGTTCGGAAGGCTGTTTTCCATTCGTCCCCTTCTTTTATCCGAATCAGGTTATACCCATCTTTTAAATCAATTTTTGAGAAGATGGTTGCACCTGCTACTCGGTCGGGTAGTTCCGACATTAGTGGTAACGGGTACTTGTTTAAGATGGTGATCTTATTTAAGTTCCGGTAATCCACTACCAAACGTAGTCGGCCATCGGCCTTCGGTGTGAAAAGGATTTGTGCACCGAATGGTGACTGACTTCGTTTAATCTTTCCTTGTCTGATCATTTCTTTAAGGTATTCGCGTAAGAGTTTTAACTGTTTCTCGGATAGTGGATAGATGGGTCCCCAAGAGGGTTTTGCTCCGTCATCTAACTTGATTTCGTGATCAAATGTTGTCCTTGGCGGTAGCTTCGCCGACATTTGCGGTAGGAAGAGCTTTTTGAATCCCCAATAGTA
Organism: Tuber indicum; assembly: GCA_006112555.1. Taxonomy (NCBI): domain Eukaryota; kingdom Fungi; phylum Ascomycota; class Pezizomycetes; order Pezizales; family Tuberaceae; genus Tuber; species Tuber indicum. The sequence continues at coordinate 282,863 of VBSK01000259.1, read as the reverse complement.
ATTGGGGAGCGAGTCGAAGTTAACTTCATTCGGATCTTCGACATCCCCGATTCTTCCAATTTGAATCGCATTCTCGTCCCATGCTACCGATTCGTCGTATTCGAACATATCTGCAATTCCTTCGTCTTCTTCTTCCACACAAGTAGTTTTACATTTAGGGTCTTTGAATTCCCAGTTATCGGGATCCCCAATGTTGGATAGGGGGTGTTCTGAATGCCAGCACCCAAATGGGATAATCATCCCATAGTCTCCGGCTGCTGCGATTTCGCATGCAACTTCGGACAAGTATTTATTGCGTCCAATTTCAAGCCATAGTGGACGCGTATAGAATTTTCCTCCTGATGGAGATGGTACTCCATCGAAGCCTTGAATTGTGACCGTATTCGGTCACTCTGTGAACGGAATTTTTAATTGCTTAACGAGGTCTTTGTCGATTAGGAACACGTTGGATCCTGAGTCTAACAGAACACGGATTTTTATCCTTTGTCTGTTTGGATTCATAACATGGATATGAGCATATCCCTCGGGACAGTCATATCGCGTAGGTTTTGGCGCGTCAAACACGCGTCTCTTTGGATGAGGGGTCGAACCGTCGTCTTTTCGTTTCGACATGTCTGAGGTTTGATAACAACTAGGATGTTTGTTACCGCGCCCGCGCAGTTTCGACCATTCAGGTCTCCTCAGACAAACTGGTTTCCTATTAATAAAGTAAATCCTAAATCCTTACAGGGCGTTTCACCGATACACTTGATAGTGCACGACCAGTTCTTAGGCTGGATGCCTCTCCTTTCTCTCATACTTAGGGCCTTCGTGGTAACGCGGTTGATTTCTTGCGAAACCTATTGTTCCTCTCCAATTCCTTTCCCCTTATGGATTGGTTTGATCTTCCAACCAGAAACAGCTGTGTGTGCAACATAGAGGTATCCCCGGCGCTGTCCAGCTGGTAGAACTTCCCGGATACGTGTCCTGCAACTCCACATATGTTTTCTGGGGTTAAGATCCCGACACGTGATATGGTCGTCCATATCATCCTTCACCAACCCTAGTAACTAACCGGGAGTGGAAAACGCTTGTGGGTAAGGTCTGCGGAATAACTAGCGTACTGGAGAGACTAACTAGTTCATTCACTACTCTTGTCCGGGCGCTTGAACCATCCCCTCTTTCCAACATAACTAAGCTTCAGGACTGATAGGTTCGGGAATGTGGGCTTGCGCAGTCATTCAGGCCAATTTCATCGTCATGAATTCGGCAACCCTTCTGACAGGAGGTCTTTTACCAACAACCCTACTTAATATGCCTGCCTGCTGGTATGGATGGAGTGCCTGGTCAAGGTTTTATTTTAGTTCCCGCTGACCCTGGCGGACTACCCAGACGATAATACCGCTGGTGCTTGGTTCCTTTCACTAACTTCACCCCAGCCCCGGGGGGTTCCCAATTTCGATTCCGGTCTCGTATCCTAACGAACCCCGACTACCCAAACGCCGTCGCCGTTGGTGCCATATGAGGTGACCTAAGTCATTTCCTCATCTTCGCCTAGTTCCTAAAGTTTGTTTCCTCTAGGTGTTTGGGCGGTGGAAATGTTGCGGGGACGGTGTACCGTAGCTACCGTCCTAGCCCTATGTCTAATAGGGAGAGTATCTCGCTCTGCCCTTGTAGTAGACACCTTAATTTGTCCCCTGCATGTTTTATAGTGGTGGTTTTTCTTTCCACAACGAGTGCATATGCCGTCTTTATTTCGTTCGTCAATGACGGACTGGGGAATTCCTTCATGGGCTTTTTTGAAGTTGGTATGCGTTTGTTTATTGACTCCGCCGGGTCTTTTCGCCGGTTTGTCGGGTTCCGGTTCCCTTCTTCGCTTTTTGGAGGGACCACCGCCTTTGATTTGGGGCTTCTCCTTCTTAAACCTGGCCTTGTCAGGTTTCCTATCATCGGAAGAAGTTTTTACAGGTTTTGGTTTATCACGTAACAAGTGGTCCTGTTCCTTTAGTTCCTCCTCTTCTTGGCTTGCCTTCCTGAGTGCTGCTTCCCATTCCGCATCGGTATCGAAGGTCTTGAGGGATAGGCGTAAACGTATGCTGGCTGGTAACTTCTTTTCCATCGCCAGACGCCATGCGGGGCCAGTTATTTTGGCCTTCGTATTAAGGTTGGTCATGATTTGTACGTAGTTTTGAATATTATCTTTATATTCAACTTTCTCCATATCACGGACCGCCTTTCGTCCTTCCTCGATTGATGCGAACCGTTCCGTGAACTCGTGGTCGAAGCGTGTCCAGGTTGCGAGGCCGGTATCTTGCTCCACGCCATGGAGTCCATCCATAGCCCTACGGTACCTCATTGCTACCGCGTTGACTAACTCCCCTTTAGCTCTTCCTAGTGTAAAGATGACCCTTTCTCGGTCACTATTCCAAGTTCTAGGATTTCTTTCAAAGTAGTCCACACATTGTAGTAACCAATAGCGAACGCATTGTGAAGGTTTTGCTTCGAAAAATGGGGGTGGATCAGCCGGTCGTTTAGTGGTTAATGCAAAGGCTTCTGCCAGTACATCGGCTGTTCCACGTTGTTCAGGTGTCGATCCGCGGCTAAATCTGGATGGGCCTCCACCACGTCTTCCTCCGTTTCCTTCTTCATCATCACTCCCATCATCATCTGGGTCACCCCCTGGTGCCGCAGGGATGGGAGGTTCTCCCTCTCTTTGCTTTCCCTTATCTCGGGAAGGCCCCTCTGGAGGTTGAGTCTCCTCTCTTGCTTCCGCCCAACTTTCAGGGACCGATTGCAACGCTACTTGTCGACCCATTGGTCGATTTTGTGAGAGCTCCGTTACCCGTTCTGTCAACATTGCAAGAGTATCCATGATAAGAGTTTGGTCTCGCTGTCTTGTTCGGGTAAAGTCACTGTAGCTATTAGCCTCGCGTTCTTGTCTTTCGGCGAGGTTAGATATCACGGCTCGGAGCGTCATGTATTGTTGGAATTGGTTATCCTTGAATGCCTGGAAATCCCGTTCCAGGGTGAGGTCTCTTTCTAGGGCTTCTCGTTGCAATTGAGAGGTTACTCCCTCGTGATGCTCATGTCGAGCATCTTGCTGCGCTAACTTAGCAGCAATCTCCTTTGCCAACTGGGTCTGGAGATCCCGAATGTTGGCTTCCACCAAGACACACTGTTGCAACACGAGTGTCATCTCGCTATCATGCAAATCTTGTCCTTCCAATAGTTGCTTTTGGACTTTGATTAACCCTCTTGCATTCTCCTCAGAATCTGCCGAGAGGGTTTCAAATGCAATATTGGAGGTGTCGATACTGGTGGAAATGTCTTGACGGATCTGCCCAATAACTATTCCTAACTGGGCCGCGAGTCTTGCGAGATCGACGGCGTGGGTATTCGGACGTGGTGTAGTAGATCTGGAATGAGGAGATGTTGCTCTTGATGTTGGTGCAATGCTAGGGGTCCTTCCTCCTGTTCTGGGATTTCGAAGAGCTGGATCGAGAGAGGAAGGATTACTGAAGGCGCTGGGACTATTGACCCCTGAAGTATCCATCGGTTCTCCTGGACCGATTTGCTTTGGAGGCTGCGACATCTCTTTTTCTCTTTGTGCTCGTACCGGAGCTAACCAAGCCGGAGTGTTGGAGGCAATGGTTTTATGGATAGAGGCCTAGACACTTGGTGTCTCGCCGTATCGTGCGGTAAGGAGGTGATGTGAACCGTGGTTCACTCGTAGGTAGAGAGCCTTGGTAACAAGGAGATCTAACAATATACTGTTAGGCGGAGACAACCGGTAAAGACTTATGGTTGTCTAGGCCAATCGAGATTCGTTCGTATAGACGGAGATTTGTCTAGGAAGGCTCGGAAGCAACTCGTTTCGTTTATGACTACTAAGAGTGCAAGAAAGTAGGATAGAATCGTAAAAACAATATTATATTGTTAAGGTCTGTTCTCCGTTGCTTGATGATGTCTTAAGCTTGGGAGGCACTTCGATATTTATATTCCGCGTCTGAGTGTTCGCGGACTACATCTATCTAACATACAAAATATGTACCTCTTCAAATCTAATGCGCAACGTCGAGTTCTCCATGAAAGTGCGAACACCGGGAGACCCTGAAAACCATCACACCATCTTCAGTAATTACTATTTCTTGCCCGGGAGACATACTTGTCACCAGTAGTAATTATCCGATCCTCAGAGTCTATGGACCTGTAGCCGAGTTCTCAAGTCGAACTCTGTTGGCTCCAATAGTTCTTTTCGTTACCAATAGGATCAGTCTTGGTACGAGACTGCGTCAGTAGATATGCCGAAGTCAATGACTTCTAGTTGTGATAACTCAACAACTAACCGATAGAATTCATTCTGATGACTCTCTTCTCATAGAGGAGAGGCCATTCTATTGAATAGTCTTATGATTCCGCGGTCGGCAACTCCTGATTGTTCTATGTAGAGGGGGTGGACCTTCGTGTTGTGTTGGTTGTAAATCCCGCAACTGCGGTACACCTCTTATCATAGTTGCAACACTCCTCGAAGCTCGCTGGCTTCTTTGGTAGTGTTTCCAGGAGCTCTAGATTCTTTCTAATCGTTGAAGGGTGGATGTGAATGCATTGGTTCATTATCCCGAACCTTCTAACATTCATCTCATGACCTTGTGCGAAAACGTCCCGTTACTTAGCGCTCGAGTCAAAGATGTTATATCTTTGAAACCTTGTAACCCCCTGCGTAGTTGACGGATTGACTTCGTTCCACTTCCCAGGGCTAGCCAGATCCCCTCCAATATATCCTGCGAACAGCCTTCGGTTGGACAGACGGCAGCGCCGTATACGGTGTTATTCTGACACCTTCAATTCTGTGACCAAATAGTCACAGGACGCAACTAAGGTTGATGTGTATGATGACACGCGGGCCCCGTAAGGGGGCCGGTGGGGGGTGTTAGAGATCAAGATTCCCGAACTCGGGTGAAGTTACCCTACCTAGGGTACTCCTACGCTATCGGAATCGGGTACTCCTAACACAGGCCCATAAAGGGGTGCGGGCGTAGGGTTGGGCTGAAGAGATAGTAGGGCGGGGGAGGTGAGAGGAGGCGTCATGAAGTGAGGAGTTCTTCACGGCAACGGGCCTTCGGTGAAGCGTAGATGGCCGGGGCCCCAAGGGGGACTACCTGTAGGAGATGCAAGTGGAGGGGGTTTGCCGGAGGGTGGTGGGTACTGCGGTTGCCAATGATGAAGTGAATGCGGTGGGCGACTACATCGACAGGAAGGTAAAGTCGGTTGGGCAGCGAGGGCTGCTTGGTGAACCATCTTAGAGGGGCGTAGTTTGGTCCGGCCCAGGGGTGACGGCCCCTGTGGGAGACAGGGAGGCGGAGGGAGTCGGGAGCCCGGAAAGGAGACATGGTAGGGACAGAGCGGTCAAGACGGGCTGTCACCGGGTTGATATCCGGTCGGAGGCGCACGAGGCGGATCGCGGCTAGGCGTTGTAGCTGCTTGATCAGGAGGTCGATTGGAGGGAGGGAGGCCTCACGTAGGAGAATGGCCGTGTTGGTAGAAGCGAAGCAGTTTGTAACCCACCTCTTTACCCAGTGCCCGAACATTCTCATGTTGTCGAGCATTTTGGAGTTGGGGGAGAGCAGGTCACTGCCGTAGAGGAGGATGGGGCGGACTAGGGAGGAGGTAAGACGATGGCACAGATGTGGTGCAAGACCCTTGCCCGGTCGCAACAGGTGGTATACTGTAGCGAGGGCAGCTTCGGCCATGGCGAGGCGTCTTGTGAAGCGGGAGGAGGTGGCCCTGTTCAATGCAGGAGTCGCGGGTTCCATCCAGCAGCCCAACCAGCGAAGTACTTGGGCCGGTTTGTAGGGGATGGAGTCCACTGAGACAGGGAGGGGGGACGGGTGCCCTCTCTGTTGAGGCGTCCTCCAGTGCATTAGTTCTGTCTTGGGGAGGGAGAAGGCAACACCTATGTGCCTTCCTTTTGATGTGAGTGAGGACGCGACTGCCTGCAGCTTGTGGGCATTACACCTGTAGGAGAGGGAGGCAACTTTTATAGCGAAGTCGTCGACGTAGGAGAGGATTATGCCATTGGGTACTAGGAAATGGAGGGAGGAAACGTAGATCAGGAAAAGGAGAGGGGAGACAGGTGATCCCTGGGGTGTGCCGACCTCGACCGGCCAGAGGACCTTAGGTGAACCTTGGTGTAGGAGGCGGTATTGTCGGCCATACTAGTTGGGCAATACGATCCCCTTCTTTGATATGACAGTCTGTATCCTAGTGGTTGAATAGTAGAACTTTGAGTTCTCTAGTATAATCCGCATTGATTGCTCTGGCACCTGTTGAAATCCCGCTGTTAACTGCTAGCTCGCTTCTTGGAGCGATTCTTCCATATGTTCCAACCGGGAATCCTACTGCGATACTGGTTTCGACCATTAACTGTTCCCTTACTGGGACTATATCTTCTTGTAGAGTGTAGAGATCATGGCCCACTACCATTCTTGAGCCTTTGGTTGGTTGCCTTGCACTTGTATCTAACCTTTTAACCCGTATAAGGGAATAAGGATCGTTCCATTGCGGTACCACTTGGATGTCCTCACCGGAAATTTGTCCTTCAGGGTTTCCCGCAACTAAGCAAAGTTGAATTTCCCCCATCTTAGTTCTTGTAACTGAACTGATTTGGAAATGTTCGGGCTTCAAGATGGCTTTTTTGTAACCAACAGCTCCCTCCTCAGGACGGTTCTCCAACCATTAACTAAGTGCATCCGGTTTTCCTCCTGTGTTCCCGGGTGGTAAACAATTTTAAAGTTGTTGTCCATGAGTTTCTGTGCCCAGCGATTCTGGCGACGGCTCCAGATCTGTAAGGTTAGGAAATATTGGAGGTTTTTGTTAGGCATATAAGACCTGGCATAGTGGTAAGGTCACGCATATGATCATAATGGTCAAGTGACTCGATAAGATGGTTGTGGCAAAGCTATATAGGAATTAAAGTAATAATTTCTAATTTATATCTCCCTGACTGCGGACCATATGAGACCACTCACTATAAGTGAATAGCCGATTGAGGGATTTTCTATCAATTAGATACAAGACCTTCGGCGCTATCAGATTACACCAGAAGTTACCAATACCCATTCAAGATTAGGTGTATGTCAGACGGCTCCAATAGGGGTCTCGCTTAGAGGCAGGAGGTCTAAGGGGAACCACACTTGAATTGGAAGGCTGGGGATGCATGAAGCCTTTCTATGATACTGGCGTATCGAGACTCATGCATGCATATATTAATTATGCACCAGTTCCTGACAACGAACTTAGCTAGTTCTTGATCAGAAGGGACGATTGGAATGATAGCCATCTGGACTACAGTTACATACTTAGTCCATTCAAGCCAAGAGATTGGAAAGAGATCATTGGTGGATAGGACGCTATCCGCTCAAGATAAATATCTCGTTTCAATTAAGGTTGAAGTGGTGTACGAACTTTCAGGGTCGAATGGTGTTCGCACCTAGTAGAAACTAAAGTTAAAAGCTCCTCAGTACAAGTTAATATAGGAATACTAAGTAGCGGTAGATTAGTATAAATAGGTTTAAGGTCTCCGGGTTAGTTAGAGGAATCAAGCGACGAAGAAGAGACCTTAACAATATAATAGGTTTACAACTACGAATCTTTATTCTTTTATTCTTTACTACTTTACGAGCCTTCCTAGACAATCTCCGATCAAAGATTCAGGCCCTAGTCCGATCTATAAGACTGATCTCGGCTATCGCTTAACAGTATATTGCTAACTCTTTGTCACTAAGACTCGGCTATTTAGTCTTCACGAGACCAAATCCTTAACTCGCTTAAGAAATCCTCCAATATCATCTAAATGATATTTTTTATATATATTTTTATTAATACTTATATTCTTTGCTTGACTTACAATGCCAGCAGACAAGAGAAAGAAGAGACTGTATCCACCTCCGACGGCGAAAGTTGTCACACAGATATCGACCACTGCGCAGGCTACGATAGCCACTCGACTCTCGATGATTTTTGCTTTCTTGACCCGCACTGGAACACCCAGTACCTGGAAGAAGAAATTCCCGAAGACAACTGGGAATCCTCCCAGCCGGAAGATTCCACTCCTCCCCGTCCGCTCCCTACATCCCTCACTGACGGAAATCAAAGAGCTTAGATCTTAGAGCCAATTGCTCTAAACCCGCCTACCTTCCAACAACCCCTAAACGTACAGCACTCGACTACATATACGAGCACCACTTAACCGGTGATGGACTTGCATCACCGGCCTACCAAAGGCAAAGCCCTTCGCAAAGATAGGTGTGGTAAGCCCATTGACAACCTTTGACCTCCGAGACTTTGTAAAAATGTCTCTACTAGTTCCAACATTCCACCAGTTCCGCCAGCTCCGCCAAAAGATTTGCTCGGTACACCTATGACTGACACGTCGGTAATTACTACCAACCGCCCCCATTTCTCCAACCCATCTTCCCAAGTACCTTCTCCGCTATCCCAAAAATCTGGTCGAGGAGGAATCCCAAGGGGTACCTCACTACGGCCAACGGATCATGGAGCCAATATGGCGAGGTTGGCAGCCAGGATAGGGGTAGTAGTGGCTAAATTGGATAAAAACTTGAAACAGTCTACCAATGCAGGAAATATGGCATTAAGAAGTTTATACTCAACGGCACAGGACCAGCATGCTAAGCTCTTAGTTGTTCAAGAACAGATAGCCAAAGGAGAAGAAATGCGAGAAGCGGATGTCGCATTATATGCCATGCAATGTGCAGGGTTGGAACAGTGTGTAACGGCACATCAGGCTGAGTTAGCCAAAGCTGTCGCTGAAAGATTAGCTAAACAAGATGAGCAACAACAATGGCATGAACAGGTTACTACTTAGTTGCATGAACATATGGGGCAACAAGGATAAGAAGCGCTGCATCGAGACCAAGAGCTCAAACAAGCTTTGAGGAACATCCATGAAAAACAGGCAAAAGAAATGGGATCATTACGAGCAGCCATCACTCAGACAATAGAAGAAGGCCAACGGTGTGAAGATAGAATGACAGACCTACTTATGACACAACAAAGATTCACCGACCGATACGGCAATTTGTTGGGAATTCTAAAAGAAAATATAAAAGAATTAGAAGGCCCGACATCCAAAAGATCTCCCTCACGAAGACAAAAGCATGTGACGGTCGAGACGACAGATAGTGAGTCTACTCAAAGTAGGCAATCAAGTAGGAGAGAGAACGGAAAATGGAAGGAAGGAGATCCGCCCCTGCTGAGACACCATCTGACCCAGAGGACCCTGATGACGATAGCAGTAGTGACAGTGGCAGAGGTGGTGGATCAGGATGAAACCCTTTCAAAAGGCCCCGCGACATGACTCCAGAACACACTGGAATGGTCAATGTATTAACGGAAGCACTAGCGCAAAGCGCCAAACGGCCAGCAGACCCCCGACTATTTTTAGAGGGAAAAAGGCATCAAGATGTACATGTGTGGTTGACACAATTTATCGACTATTTCGAACGAAATCCCACGACATGAGAGAACAATCGAGAAAGAATCATACACGCCTTAGGCCGGACGAAGGGTGAAAAGGTAGCCCTATTTACCACTTGGTATCGACTCCCCATAGATGGTTTGCGAGGTGAAGAACAAGAGCCTGGCCTAAAGAAATGGTCAAGATTTGAACATGAGATGATTAAACGTCTCGCCCCCATAGAAGCGGCACGACAAGCTATCCGGGATATGGATAGAATCAAGTATGAAGGTGACATTTAAAACTTCTTGGGTGCTATGCATAACCTCAACGTCTGGGGACGTATGACTGGAGCTTCCTGGAGAATGCAGGTTGATCGGAAGCTTACACCAGACATTATATACCGTCTATCATATAAAAAATGTGACACCGACAAAGAATGGAAAAGGGCGTTAATGAAGTGCGGCCGTTCAGAAGAAGAATTACTGTATTCTAAAAAATTACTGCATTAATCAACTTCGAAACCCACTAAGGACTGCAGTGAAAGATTGGAGTCAAGGAAAGATAAGTCAATCCGGGATAAGCCCAAAAAACAGATAAAGGGAGGAGGACCTTCTAAAAAGCGAAGAAGAGAAACGGAACGACCAACCTCAAACAAATGGTTAGGCGGGACACCTGCGATAACCTACTCCAACTGGAAGGAGGCACATGAGGGAATACCTAAATCGGTAGTGGATACTCAAAAACGGAAAGGCATTTGTACGAGGTGCTGGAAGTACAACCATGACTACAAAATCTGCTGGGGCGACATTCAAGTATCAGCAGCTACTGCCTCCCGCTGCTCGATAAGAATGGGAGTTAAATGGACGAAATCAGCAGCTGTCATGAACCGACCGAAAAAACCACTACTGCGACACAGAGTCCAGACAGCACACTGAATATGGGAGTTGGGCGAAAGATGAAGAAATGACTTGAAGTCGTTATGGCACCAACAGCGATGGTGTTTGGTTAGTCTGGGTCCTTCAGGAACTGGAATCGAAACCGGGAACCCCTTTTGGCCGTGGTGTTGGAAACCACTGGAGAAAATTTATTTAAGTATCGTTCTCCCTAAGTCCATAAGAGCTTATTAACTTAGAATAGTGGACAGACGCGGACGGTATACTTCCTCCCTAAGAATGACAGGTTGGAAAGTTATACGGCTCCCCGATCTTGAGAAACATTCTAAGATAACCTATAAAAAGGCAGGCAGGAAAAGGTACAAAATATTTTTCTGAAAGAGGTGGAATTTTTTTCCTTTTTTGGAAAATAATTTCCTTTTTGGGAAATAAATCTACGATTGTGATTACTCAGCTCACCCTGAGGATTAGAATGAGGAGGACATTAGGTGCCGACACCATGCACCAAACTGCCAAAGGCAGAGTGGCCAGGACCTTAGCCATAGAGCCTCAAGGCCTCCCTACTCCCCGCAGAGTAGGTAAAGAGGTAGATGGCACAGAGGACCGCTCGCGACATCTAGAGCCTAAGGGGCAGAAGAAGAGTGCGAAATGAGGCCCCTTTTATGGCCAGTTGACCGGTACCTTAAAACTGGTTGACCGGTTGCAATCAGCATTAATCCCTGCGCGGCAACCGGAAAACCACACTAAATCTTTCTAAGCGAGGCAACCGGACCTCAGCTCACCTCAGACCAAGTAGGAACCGGAGCTACACATCAAAAAAAAAATAAAAATAAAAATAAAAAAGTAAAAAAAAAAGTTGTAATTGAAGGAAAATTTTGGCATCCACCCATAGAACTGGTCGTGGACAAAAGTGTATTGGTGAAACGCCAAAGGCTACGTATTATTTCTATCCTTATTAAAAAACGCTGACAAAAGATAGTTTGTCTGAGGAGACCTCAATGGTCGAAAATATGCGGGCATAGTAACAAAACACCCTAGTTACACTATGCCTAAACGAAAACATGATGATGAACCAGGTCAGCCCCGAAGGCACAAGCTATATGCTCCGATACCTAAACGATATACCTGTCCAGAGGGCAGTGCGAACCTCTTTATCCATTGTGAAAGACAAAAAATCACGGTTCTTTTAGACTCGCGATCTAATGTCTTGGTCATAAACCAACAGTTAGTTCAACAAAACCGATTACCCTTTACCGAAAGACCGGAAGCTGTGAAGATTTATGGCTTCGACGGTACTGCAGCCCCTTCAGGAGGAATACTTTATACCTACTCTCTTATGCTGGAAATCGGACGAAACAAGCACCTTTCTGAATTAACATGCGAGATTACTGAGTTAGGAGTCTACGTCAAGATTATACCGTTTGGATAGTGGCACACCGACCACCCAATATCGAATATTGAAGACCCAGAGAAGTGGTCCATCGACGCAAAATGTTGCGAAAATTTTGTGGAGGAAGATGAGGGGATCGCAGATATGTTTGAATATGATGAGACGGTGGCAACAGATGACGATTCAGTAAGGATAGGAAGTATCTGCATGAGAAATGATCAAGAGACAGTCGAATTGACCTCTGTACCACGAGTTTATCACCAATACAGGAAGCTCTTCCTGCCACAGACAGCAGCCCAATTACCACCGCACCGGACCTATGATCACGAGATCGAAATAAATGAGGAAAAGGGCAAGCCATGGGGAGCAGTATATCCTTTATCGGCAAAACAGCTAAAAGTGTTACGAGAATACTTGGAGGAGATGTTGGCTCAAGGTAAAATATCACCAAGTAAATCCCCTTATGGCGCACCTATCCTGTTTGTGCCAAAGCTAGATGGTAAAATGCGGCTCGTCGGGGACTAACGGAACCTGAATAAACTGACTATCCTCAACAAACACTCTCTACCACGAATGTCAGAATTGCGCGACAGAGTAGCCGGAGTAAAGATATTCTCCAAACTCGACCTAAAGGACGGCTATCACCTTATCAGAATGAAACAGGGTGATGAATGGAAGACAGCTTTTCAGACTCGATACGCAAATTATGAATATAATGTAATGGTATTTGGACTTGTAAATGCACCCGCGACATTTCAGAAAATGATGAACGAAGTGCTACAGGAATTCCTTGATCAGGGAGTGGTCTGTTATCGGGACCATATATTAATATACTCAGACAACGAAGCCGACCACATAACACTGGTAAAAAAGGTTCTAAAACAACTCCAAGAATACCAACTCGCCGTATCAGTCAAAAAGTCAATAGTCCACGTCGAATCTGTCAAATTTTTGGGCTACGTTGTAGCGGTAAAAGGAGTATCCCTGAGTAACTGCAAAGTGGAATCGATTATAGAATGAATACCACTGAGATCGGTAAAAGAAGTACAAATTGCTATTGGATTTGCTAACTTCTACCAACGGTTTATTAGAAACTTCTTTGCTATTTGTGGACCGATATTGGAAATACTGAAGGGAAATCCGAAGGATTTCAAGTGGGTACCTGAACAAGATGCGGCTTTTGAAAATTTGAAGGTCAAATTCACGACGGCGCCAATACTACACCACTTTTTTCCGGATCAAGAAACAGTTATCGAGACAGATGCAAGCGACTTTGCACTAGATTGCGTGTTGTCTCAGTTTTTAGACAAAAGGCTACATCTAGTAGCTTTCCACTCAAGAAAGTTGAACTCTGCTGAGCGAAACTAGGAGATACACGATAAAGAACTTCTGGCAATTCTTGAGGCCTTTAAGGAATGACGACACTACTTAATTGGTACTGAAAAACCAATTATAGTATACACCGACTACTAGAATCTTCAATACTTTCTCACGTCAAAAGTCTGGAGCAGCAGACAGATCCGATGGGCTCAAAAATTGGTTGACTATGATTTTAAAATTGTCTATCTCCCAGGAACCAGAGGGGGCAAGCCCGATGGACTAAGTAGACGGCCGGAGTACCGTTCTGAAGAGGGAGCTACGCATCACGAACAGACAATTTTGAAACCAGAACACTTCGAGATAGAAGGAATTCAGGTTTCATTGATCACAACCGTGGAAAAAGATAAAATCATAATAAGAATTGTGACTCTCCAGAATACTAAGTCTTCTGAAGACCTCAATGATTGAAACCCTAAGAGCGACATAAACCAAGATCTACCATCGCACGAGACAGCAATCCAGGTCAGAGGATGAATCCAAAAGCACAAATGCCGACAAAAGGTTCCAGGATGGCAGCGGGACATGACTTATATAGTATGGACGATGCGATAATATCTAAGATGGGACAACTATTAATAAAGTTAGGCATCGCAGTCAAGTTACCAGAAGGAACATACGGCAGAATAGCACCTAGCAGTGGTCTTGCAGTCAGAAGCGAAATTTCCACAGGAGCTGGAGTTATCGACGCAGATTATAGAGGGGAATCACTAGTCCTCCTATTTAACCCTAAGGATCTGAACTGTCAAATACGAGCAGGGGATCGAGTGGCCCAGCTTATAGTAGTAAGGATCAATACCGCAGATCTCATGGAGATAGACTAGCTTGACGACACAGAAAGAGGCAATATAGGGTTCGGAAGTACAGATATCGCTGTACGAACCCTGGTTGTCAATGAACAAGAACCAGTCATTACTCACCTTCAGGCTTCGGCTAGCGATAACGAACAATGGTATAATCTAGACGACATACCTGAAAAAGTTTTAATGTCTAATGCTATATTATCAAAAGCAAGCATCAAGACATTTAATCCAGACTTCCTAGCAGCAATTAACATAGCCAACGATACGGACCAAGACTGGAAAGACAAAAGAGAAAAGCTAAGGCGGTTACGAGATGATAGAAAGACGCTTCCAGAGGATTGGGCAATAAACGAGGACCTGCTTTATTACAAACAACGCTTATATGTGCCAAAAGATAAGCCCCTCTATACTAGAATTGCTGAAGCATGCCATGACGCAAAAATAGCCGGACAATTGGGACAAGAAAAAATCTAGAAATAATTATGCGAGACTTTTACTGGAAAGGGCTAGCCAATTGGATAAACAACTATGTAAGGTCTTGTGACTAGTGCTAACACAATAAGTTACCAAGGCATGCTAAGTACGGACTATTACAACCATTACAAATGCCATATAGCACTTGGAGCTCCGTATCAGTAGACTTCATAACACAACTACCGGAGTCTCAAGGATGCACCCAAGTCATGGTAGTAGTCGACCGGTTTACTAAAATGGCACACTTCCTCGGCCTGCAAGAAAGTGCAACAGCTAAGGATGTCGCGAATACTTTCATAAGAGAAGTATCGAAGCTACACAGCTTACCAACTCAAATTATCTCGGATGTGGACTCAAAGTTTGCAGGAGAATTCTGGAAATTGTCATGCAAGAGCCTGGACATCAAAAGAAGAATGTCGACAGTATATCATCCTCAGACTGACGGACAAACAGAAAGGACCAACCAAGGGCTGGAAAGTTACCTTCGCAGTTTCGTCAACTATGATCAGGATGACTGGTATCAGTTACTACCACCTACCGAATATGCTTACAATAGCTCGACAACAAACGCCCATGGAATGTCTCCTTTCTATGTAAACTACGGTTTTCATCCACAGACGGAATGGATGAAAGGATGCGAAGTTCAAAATCCCGGTGCCTCACTATATGCGAACTAGATCAAAACGATACACGAACAGGCTAAGGAATCACTGGAAAAGACTCAGGAAGCTATGTCTAAAAACTACAATCGAAAAGCAACTAGACAACCAGACTTTAAGGTTGTGGACAAGGTACTGCTAAATGTAAAGAATATTGGGACATGATGAAAATCCAAGAAACTTAGTCCTAAACTATGTGGTCCTTATCGAATCCTGGAACAGAAAGGCAATCGAAGCTTTCGACTTGATATATCAGCGCGGTGGAAAATTCATCCAGTATTCCACGTATCACTACTCGAACCATATCGCGAGTCGTTTTTCGAAGACCGGAGGCAGCCACCTCGCGAACCTGAGGAAGTTGAAGGAGATCTTCAAGGGGAAATAGAAAAAATTGTCACAAGCAAGATCCGCACTTACAGAAAGAAAATCCAAGGCCGATACTGACAGTTAAAAGAACTATGGTATCTGGTAAAATGGCAAGGATGTTCCGAGGATGAGAACACCTGGGAGCCATCTGAAGGCATGGGAAATGCCGAAGAACTAGTGGACGAATTCCACAGAGATAATCCAGAAATGCCTGGCAGGGCAGAAGCAGGACGATAAGGAAAAGGTATTTCCTACCGTGGCCAAGCAAACGCAGGAGGTTTTTTACCCTGACCTTATCGGGTCCTAAAAGGATCTATACTAAAGGTGTTCGAGGGGAGGCCTTAAAGGAGGGAGCTAATGTTAGGCATATAAGACCTAGCATAGTGGTAAGGTCACGTATATGATCATAAAGGTCAAGTGACTCGATAAGATGGTTGCGGCAAAGCTATGTAGGAATTAAAGTAATAATTTCTAATCTATATCTCCCTGACCGCGGACCATATGAGACCACTTACTATAGGTGAATAGTCGACTGAGGGATTTTCTATCAATTAGATACAAGACGTCTGGCGCTATCAGATTACACCAGAAGACACCAATACCCATTCAAGATTAGGTGTATGTCGGACGACTCCAATCAGGGTCCCTCTTTGAGGCAGGAGGTCTGAGGGGAACCACACTTGAATAGGAAGACTGGGGATGCATGAAGCCTTTCTATGATACTGGCGTGTCGAGACTCATGCATGCATGTATTAATTATGCACTAGTTCCTGAGGGGAAACTTAGCTAGATCTTGATCAGAAGGGACGATTGGAATGATAGCCATCCGGACTACATTCACATACTTAGTCCATTCAAGGCTAGAGATTGGAAAGAGATCATTGGAGGATAGGACGCTATCCGCTTACGCTAAATATCTCGTTTCAATTAAGGTTGAAGTGGTGTACGAACTTTCAGGGTCAAACGGTGTTCTCACTTAGTAGAAACTAAAGTTAAACGCTCCTTGGTACAAGTTAATATCGGAATACTAAGTACCGGTAGATTAGCATAAATAGGTTTAAGGTCTCCGGGTTAGTTAGAGAAATCAAGCGACAGAGAAGAGACCTTAACAATATAATAAGTTTACAACTACGAAACTTTATTCTTTTATTCCTTACTACTTTACGAGCCTTCCTAGACAATCTCCGATCAAAGTTTCAGGCCCTAGTCCGATCAATAAGACTGATCTCGGCTAACGCCTAAGAGTTTTAGTGATCGGTATAGACAGTAACCGGTTTTTTGATTCCAACAAGGTATTGGTTCAATTCTGAGAATGCTTCTAGTATTGCCAATCGTTCTTTATCGTGGATCTCATAGTTTAGCTCTGCTAAATTCAGTTTGCGGAAGTGAAACACTACTGGATGTAACTGTTTTTCCATAAACTGAGACAAGACGCAACAAAAAGCAAAATCACTAAGGTCTGTTTCTACCACCCTTTCTCTTTGGGGACAGAAATAGTGTGGTATAAGGGCTGAAGTAAACATTCACTTAAGCTCTTGAAAGCCTGCCTCTTGTTTCGGGATCTATCGAAACTTTGTTGGGCCGCCTTTTAATGATTCTGTGCTCGGAGCGTAGATTTTAGAGAGGTTTTCTCTACAGTATCGGTAAAAATTGGCAAATCCTTGGAATATTTGGACTTCCTTAACCGACTTGGGTGGTTTCCAAGCTAACATGGAGTCCACCTTTCGGGTGCTAAAAGACACCTGATCGACGGATACTATATAGCCTCAAAATTCCATCTCTTTCACATAGAGGAAGTATTTCTTTAATCAAATCGCAAGTTAGAAATGAGCTAATTTCTCCAGAACTTTTTTTACCAACTCGATATCTTCTTTACCATTCTTTGAGTAGATGAAAATATCATCAAAGTAGCAGACAACTACTGGGTCAAGGTGTAAATGGAGAACTTCGTTCATCATATCTTGAAAGGTTGCAAGAGCATTATATCAGGAAAAATACGACTTGTGTCAGGTACTCAGGCTCCGTGTCCTTACACCCGTACTGCAACCTTTACATACCGTGAGACCGGTACGTTTAGGACTAGGTCACGTCGACATTTACAACCTGTGCGTCCAGCGTTGCCACCTCCTCCACCCTTGCCTCACAGGTGTCTTGTGTTCGGCCACACATCCGGACCACATCCTAAGTTTATTCTATACCCATTTCTTCTTCCAGTGGTAGGCCTTAAGGACTTGCCCCATCACCAGGTCCACACACCTGGCCTATGTCACGAATTCTGTCATGGGGGCGCCAGTTAGGCTTTATTACGGGACCTACGTGGCCCTAACAAATACAGGTCCCCGGCAAAATTTCCCGGGTGGTGCCTATTTTTTGCAATATTCTGCCAAGCCGTCCTGCACTGTCCATACCGCAGGCGGGGCCCTGTCAAAGTTTGGTACGATGGGGGTGCACAATCAGGCCCGGACGGGGAGGGAAAGTTATCACCCCGCCAACGCGAAACAGTAGGGCTCCGGAGTCTAAATCACGCCCCGCCCTACCGCGTGACTAAAACTAGTGCCAGTAGTGCCACCTCCTCCATGCCTGCATCCAGGGCGTCTCTCTTTCGGCTACATGTACAACCCACGTCCTAAGTCTACTCTGCACCCATTTCTTCCGGCTGTAGTTCTTACAGACTTGTGCCATCACCACCTCCAGACATCTGGTTTATGTCAACTACTCTGTGGGTAGGCAACAGGAGCCACGATCACTTACTTATATGAGTCTCATTCCCCACCCCGTTTATATGCGTTCTGACACCGCCTGACATCGCCTAAGACTCGTTTCCAGACCCCTTTGCCCTGCGCTCTTCTAATATCTGACGGTTGTCTTCCTGTTACCATTAGACAAATGGCCGTGGATACAACGTTTTTCCCATAATTTGATAATGGACCTGGACGTTAATTGCCCGTCCTGGCCGTCTGGCACCCCACTGGCTCAATTCCAATCTGACTCCCCATAGCATCCGCTATCATGTTTTCAATGTCACAATATCACTAACTCTCTCTATGCATGCTTTGATTTCTCGTACTCTAATTACTATCATATTATTTCTACATTCCGAGTCTGCTTACCATCCTTTAATCTCAATTGCCCCCAGTGCCTTGTGTGACGCGTTATCAGAGCTCATGTAGAGCGGCGCGTCGATGGTTCAGCATGCTACGTAGCTGTTGCTCCCGATTTATCAATAGATCTCAGCGAATATTCATAAATCTATCGCGCTGTTGACGAGCCATCGCCATTCCCCCTCAGGGATCTGATATGCCATGCCCATAATGGTACCAATGTGTACAATTGTAAACCTTCCCTGATCGTAATTTACTGGCAGCTTTACAGTAACCAGATTGTGCGATTCTGATAGCCATCCAGAGTTAAGTATGTTTAACATTTGAAGACTTACCAGTCTATATACTCTATCTTGGTGTCGGTAGTCTCGGAGTTTGAAGAGTACCTGGAGCTTACCAGAAAGCCGGCCCCTCAGTTTACCATTCATCTGTTCGTTACGGGTGTATACGGAAGTTCAATCATCGCAACTTGTCTGGTTTCGGAAGACATCGCTGCCCGTACAACATGCTCAGTGGATGTCGTAGATGTCGGTTTCCGGTAATGCTGGAATCGGAATTTCAAGCGGTGTCATATGTTCAACAGCTAGAAATTGCAGTATGCCTAGATCCTCTTGCAGGGTGTGCCTAACGGGCTGGCTCTGCCGGCTATATCGAACCAATTCAATACACATAACCTTATTTCAGATGCCAAAGAACCTGCAAAGATCTCCAAGGTGAGCCACATTATAATGACATCTATTGAGGACCCTGCGACACAGTAGCGGTGGTGATTTGTTCCTGGTTTTGTCAAGAAGAACTATGACGTCCCACTGAATATCAGCTCTGCAATGTCATACATCATCTAGGTTCAAAGGTGTCATTTAGATTTAGTAGTGGCACTTGTAGTTACGAAGCATTTGCCTTGCGGCATTATTTTTATTCAAATGTCGCCATCCGTCTTTGATTTGTTCCTCATGTGGCAGCTTCCTAAAGACAGTAGAATACTGTAGAATGTTACGAAACTGGTACGCCTGATCATGGAAGTGAGCAAGTAGATGCATTTTCATAAAGTTGAAATGGGATTCCCCTTGAATCAATTCCATATGTTGGTCATTCTCTTCCAGCAGTTGCTGTTCTTGCACATGGCACTGTTACGATTGGACGAGAGATGGATTTCGTAGTGTCCTCCGATGTCGTATCGTCTGACACTGGTCGTGAATTTTCCCCTGTTTCCCTTTTGACACCCTAACCACCAAGAAGACATCCTTCATTGCCGGAAGCTCATCAAGAAACAGATCCAGATAGCGAAAGGTGTCAGGCATCTGGCTTCAGTATTACCCCACCAAACTGAAATTGACTAGTAACCTGACACCGCAGAGTGCACGTTTGAAAGGTTGCTGTTGCGCACTATCTGGGTGTGTTAAGGCGACAGTGTTAGGCAGAAGCTGACTCTGAATAATTGTCGAGAAGACTTAGGCCTGAATCTTTCGTAATAGACGGAGATTTGTCTAGGAAGGCTCGGAATTGTTCTTTTCGTTTATGACTACTAAGAACTCGCTTAATCGATAAAGGAAATAATTTTATAAAGATTCGTAGGTAAAACAATGTCATATTGTTAAGGTCTCTTCTCCGTCCCTGGATGATGTCTAAAAGCTTGGGAGGCACTTCGATATTTATATCCAGTGTCTGAGTATTTGCGGACTACATCTAATGCTCCTATAACTAAGTATCTATCCAAGATTGTATGCTAACATCTCGTGGTCTTGACAAGTGCGAATACTGTTTGACCCTGAACTCTTATACACCATCTTCGTCCTCATAAATTCTTTTCCGTCTAATCGTAGGATGCGTGATTATCCTAGAATGACCGGTCTTCGATTTATAAAGACGAGTAGACTTCTGTCTGAAACTTCAGCCCTCTTGACTATCGTCCCAGTAGTCTCTTCCGATTTCACATAGTGGCCAGCATATGCATCGGGTACCTATGTATGATGCAGGTCGTGTAGACGGTGTGCCAACACTCTTAAGTCTACCGCCTATTAGGTCTTCTGAGTCTGAGTAGCTTGCCCTCGGTCCGCCTCGCCTCAAAGAGAATCACCTCTCGAGGGATCCTGTCTCCAGGACCAACCAACATACAGCGGCCTTCAGATAGGTATTGGTGTCAAATCTATCCCCTATGGCCTCTGGGGCACTGTAGCAGTAGTTGCGGATTTTTGAACCGAAAACCCCCGTCACCTTCGGCCCATAGTTAGGTTACCTGACTTTGAAGCCTAATAACTCAATGCGCCTCCGCCGGACTTCCTCTGTTCCACTTCTCAGAGGTACCAAGAGGTGCCCTCTTATATATCCTGCGAACTGCTTACGGTCGGATGGACGGCAGCGACGTATATGGTGTTATGACATGGGCTTCATTGAGATGACATTATAGTCATGGGACACAACTCTTCGAAATCTCGCTAAGGACGTGCGGGCCCCAGAGCGGGGCCGGAGGGGGGTGTTAGGTTCTCGATAAATGAGGGTCTGTGCGCAGCTATCCTACCGAGAGGTCTGTGCATTTTCTATATGCCTAACAGACAGTGAGAACCCCGAAAAGGCAAGGTCTCAAGTTCCTCATCTCCTTTCCTTGCCACTTCATAGTCTCATAGTATGCCTCTTTGTGGACAAAAAAGCTCCAGGTACGGTAGCAAGGTTTTCCAGGCCGCATCGAATGCCTGTAATCGTCCCTGTTTTTTAACAAAAGCTTGTAGCCATTCCATCATGTGCTTGAATATTCCGAGATAAACATTATGAAGTAAATCTGGCTGGTGCAGATTGCTAGAGGAAACACGAGGAAGCCCCTGAAAAATATTTCGACCAATGTTGACTCCGGAGAGCATTAAAAGTACTGTGGACGACGGCCACCGAATACTCCTCCAACCCAGAATGAATTTCTTGCTCTAGGTACTTGTATTTCACATAGTCTCTAAGTGGATACTACTCCTGGGCGTTCCATTCCAACATATCTGTGGGTATTCCACATTTAGTACAAGCATTGGGTTTTGCTCCATAAAGTATGACCATTTCCATATGGTCCGCAATGCAGGATACAATGAAGGGCATACAACACCGTACTTTGGCATCACCACAGTCAATTGGCACACCGAAGAGCGCAGCCTGCTGTAACAGTTTGAATTGCTGGTCAATTATTCCTTGTAGTGCATCAGCGTTAATCTGTATCTAGAGTTCATTGACCAAAGAGGACTGTGGGGCTTTGGGTAGGATGGGCAACAGCATAACAAGAAGGACTCTCATCATGCCAGTGTTACTACGCTGAGTCGACGGAAGATTTCCAATTGTGATATAGGCAGACCATGCCTTCTTTTCTCCGGAAATGTTGCTGAGGTGCGTCAGAGCGGATATCCTAATAATTGGAACCACGGTTACAAAATTCTCGTGTGATTCCTGCCATCCATGAGCCGTCGTTTCGTCAAAAGGGGTACATACCGTGTTGTTTCTATACCTGGATATCAGACTCCCAGTTTGCCGTATACATTTTCCCATATACTAGCTGTCTACTGGAATTATATTCACATCGGGCCCATAAATGAAATCACTTTGGTAAGTTATCTGCCGAAATATGTTGTCGGACACAATCTAGAAGGGTGCGGTAGAAGAAAGTTCACGTTCTCACCCCGTCCTCAACTGTACCATCGATCTATTACAAATATGAACCATATGGGCTGTGTGAGTGTAGGTGGTTCTCGTGTGTATGGATTGAGCTATAGGAAATGTATGCAGAATTACAGAGGCCATTGGGAAAGTATTTATTAAC
Source organism: Tuber indicum (assembly GCA_006112555.1). NCBI lineage: Eukaryota > Fungi > Ascomycota > Pezizomycetes > Pezizales > Tuberaceae > Tuber > Tuber indicum. The sequence goes on along the minus strand of VBSK01000259.1, from coordinate 260,553 downwards.
AAACATCTTGGATACTTTGCTTGGCCATGAACCAAGATGCAAGTTTAAAATTCTTTCCAGTGGCAAAGGGGGCTTCGGCTCCCCGTACAGCCTGTGGAGTTCATCCGTAAATCCCGCCACTAATCCGATAGGCTCCTCAGTAGCTGGATAATAAGCCGTCTCATCAGGCGTCACAGACCTGTCGTCTGTATGAGTAGATTCTGCATTAAGCTCATATTCAAGATCATCAAAAGATATGTCCAGTTGTGTTAGGCGGTAGCCGAGATTAAACTTATTGGTCAGACTAGGGCCTGAATCTTTGATCAGAAACTGTCTAGGAAGACTCGTAAAGTAGTAAAGAATAAAAGAATAAAGATTCGTAGTTGTAAACTTATTATATTGTTAAGGTCTCTTCTCCATTGCTTGATTCCTCTAACTAACCTGGAGACCTTAAACCTATTTATACATTTTTGCCGCTACTTGGTATCCCTGTACTAACTTGTACCGAGGAGCTTTTGACTTTAGTTTCTACTAAGTGCGAACTGTTAGGCGGAAGCCGTCTCTAAATACCTGTCGAGAAGACATAGGACTGAATCTTTCGTAACAGAGGGAGATTTGTCTAGGAAGGCTCGGTGTCGTTCTTTTCGTTTATTACTACTAAGAACTCGCTTAATCGATAGAGGAAATATGTTTATAAAGATTCGTGGGTAAAACATTGTTCTATTGTTAAGGTCTCTTCTCCGTTGCTTGATGATGTCTAAAAGCTTGGGAGGCACTTCGATATCTATATCCCGCCTCTGAGTGTTCGCGGACTATATCTAATCCTGCTATAACTAAGTACCTAACCAAGATTTTACGCTACCATCTCAAAGTCTTAACAAGTGCGAACACGGTTTAACTCTGAACTCTCACACACCATCTTTGTTCTCATAAATTCTTTTCCGTCTAATTATAGGAAGCGTGATTATCCTCGAATGACCGTTCTTCGATTTATAGAGACGAGTAGACTCCTGTTTGAAACTGCAGTCGCCTTGACTATCGTTCTAGTTGTCCCTTCCATTTTCACATAGTTGCCAGTATATGTGTCGGGTACTTATGCATGATGCAGGCTTCTTAGACGGTGCGCCAACACCCGTATGTCTACCGCCTATTAGGTCTTCTGAGTCTGAGCAGCTTCCCCTCGCTCCGCCTCACCTCAAAGAGAATAACCTCTCCATGGATCCCGTTTCCAGGACCAACCAACATACAGCAGCCTTCAGATAGGCATTGGTGTCATATCTATCCCCTATGGCCTCTGGGGCACTGTAGGAGTAGTTGCGGATTTTCGAACCTAAACCGCCACGTTACTTTCGGCCCGTAGTTAGGATGCCTAACTTTGAAGCATAATAACTCAATGCGCCTCCCACGGATTTCCTCTGTTCCACTTCTCACAGGTACCCAAAATTTTTCTTTTTTTCTTTTTTTTTTTTTTATATCATATATTCATTGTTTTTTGGCAAGGTACAAGAACTCGCATGCAGCGCTAGCTATGGCGGAAACAAAACCAAAAAACAAACAACTAACAAACGAAATAACACAACCAATTCCTCCGATGACGTCCAATAACCGACCCGTCGCCTACTCAGGTCTCATAAAGGAAAGCTACTAACTAACTAGTATCATAATGGAAACAAAAGTAAACTCGCACAAACAAGTAAAGAAAATCAAACAGGAAACCTTCCACCACCTAGACCATTTGGCGACCTAGCCAACGACAACCGAGGCGAGGCAGGAAGGGAAGAGGAGGGAGAAAGAGAGGGCTGGTGGGGGGCATAGTGTGCGTACATGTCGGGGGGGAAACCAGTTCGAGTGGCGGTGAGGAAGCGTCCAAGGCCTATGAGGGCCGGGATTGAGGTCCATAATGAGGAGTCAGGTCCGATATCCGTTACCCCCTGGAGGTGGCGGGCGCGGGCAGCAGACTCGACTGGACAGTGGAGGATAGCGTGTTCGAAAGTCTCGTCGGCCTCATCATACCAAGAGCATATGGGAGAAGGGTCATCATCATGCCAGGATGGGTGGGCGGCCAGGTAGCTCTTGCCAGAGCGCATCTGGTGGAGCCGGCCAGAGAGGAAACGGCCCAAGCCCATAAAGGGGTGTGGGTGCATCGAGGTGGGATACAGGTAATAGGCCGGGGGGGCGAGAGAAGGCGCCAGGAGGTGAGAAGCTCTTCGCGGCACCTTGCCTTTAGGGAGGCATAGAGGGCTGGGGCCCCAACTGGGGCCAGTTGAAGCCGGGGGAGAAGGCCAGAGTTCGCTGGAGGAAGTGGATCGAGGCGGTTGCCTATCACGAAGTGTACTCAGTGGGCTACAGCGTCTACTGGTAGGTGGCGTCGGTTCGGCGGGGAGAGTGGTTTGGTAGACCACCTGAGGAGGGTGTAGTTGGGGCCTGCCCAAGGGTGTCGGCAACGAACGGAGCCAGGGCACCGGAGGGAGTCTGATGCCCTGAAGGGTGATCTAGTTGGGACTGTGTGGTCGAGGCATGCTGTCGCAGGATTGATTTCCAGAGGGAGGCAGACCAGCCTCATGGCAGCAAGGCGTTGGAGGTTCTTGATAAGAAGGTCGATGGGCGGGAGGAAGCTCTCGCATAGGAGAATGGCAGTGTTCGTGGAGAAGAAGCAGTTGGTGACCCACATTTGGACTCGGTGCCTGAAAGACCTGAGCTTGTTGAGCATCTTGGTACCTGGCGAGAGGAGGTCGCAGCCGTAGAGGAGGATAGGGCGAATGAGGGAGCAAGCCAGCCTGTGGCAGAGATGAGTGGCAAGGCCTTTACCGGGGCGGGAGAGACAGTCGACTGTAGCCAGCGCGGCTTCTGCCAGGGCCAGCCTTCTCGTGTAGTGCGCAGAAGTGGCCCTGTCCAGCGACGCTGTCGCCGGCTCGAGCCAGTAGCCCAGCCACCGAAGTACCTGGGCGGGCTTATAGGGGACCGAGTCCACCGATACGGGGAGGGAAAAGGGCTGTCCTCTCTGCTGAGGTGTTCTCCAGTGCATGAGCTCAGTTTTGGGAAGGGAGACTGCAATGCCTATATGGCGGCCCTTTGAGGTCAAGGAGACCACAACCGCCTGGAGTTTTTGGACATTGCGTCGGTAGGAGGGCGAGGCTAGGGTGATGTCAAAGTCGTCAACATAGGAGAGGATGAGACCATTGGGGACAGGGAAATGGAGGGACGAGACATAGATGAGGAAGAGAAGGGGGGAGACAGGCGACCCGTGGGGGGTGCCTACTTTGACCAGGGTGAGGACCTTAGGGGAACCCTGGTAGAGGAGGCGGCATTGGCGACCGTGCAGGAAGGAGGGGACCCAAGAAACCAGGTAGGGCTGCAGGCCTTTCTCTTTCAACCTGCCATACAGAGCCCCCGAGTCCACATTATCAAAGCCTCCCTTGACATCACGGAGGAGGGTGGAGGAGCCGAGGCCCATGCTGTGCACCAGTCGGACTTCGTAGGAGAGGGTAGCTAGGGCGTCGAAAGTTCCCATTCTGGAGAGAGCCACATTGGTTGGAGTGGATGAGGCCGAGGGCCCGAGCAACTGCGGCTAGCCTTACAGCTACCACACGCTCCGGGGTCATGGACAGGGTTTGTAGGAGGACAATAATGTGAAAGGAAGTTGGTGTATCGTAGGAGGCTTTACCAGGCTTGTCGAGCACGATGTCATTTGCCTGCTTAAGGGAGGGCGGGTGAAAGCCGTAGAGGAGGAGGGGTCCTAAGAGAGAGGTGAGGATCTTCGGGTTGGTAGAATGGACTCTTTTCCAGACCGAGTAGGGAATATGGTCGGGCCCCGGGGCAGAGGAGCGGGAGCTGGAAGCGAGTGCTCCAGAGATTTCCTCTTTTGTAGCTCGGTGAGGTCCTTGAAGCGGTAGAGGATGGACGGTGGAGGAGCTGAGGTGCTAGGCAGGAAGAAGTGGGACAAGAGGGCGGCATTGACTTCAGAAGGAGTGTCTGCATCAGGAAAGGACGGGAAACGGTCCAGGGGGCGGCCCAGCGCGAAGCGTTTGGCAGTTCAGACAGTCTTGAGGGTGGCTGAGGACAGGAAACCATCCCAGTAGGCACGCTTAGCTTGCTTAATAGCTTTGAAGTAGGCATTGAATGCGCGGCGCGCTTCAGCCTTGGAGGCTTCAGCAGGGGCCTTGCGGGCTCGACGCGTTGAAACATGAAAGGATGTTCTCAGGGAGGACAGGAGGGGAGACCACCAAGGTTTGGAGTAGTTGGAGAGGCAGTGGAGTGGGGTGTGGAGGAGGAGAGTGGTATGGAGGCGGTCGACATTTCTATCAAACCAGGCTGAGGCAGATGCAAAGGTGGGTAGTGGTGGGGGAGGAGAAACAACAAATAACTTGAGGGCATCCCCGAGGACCAGCCAATCGGTTATGACCGATGCAGGGGAAGGGGCAGGGACGCGTAACAGCGGTGTGGAAAGCAACAGGCAAACAGGAACATGTTCCAAGCCAGTGGAAGGGAGTGGGGTGGACCATTCAGCAAACAAGAAGCTCGCCGGCCCGTTCCTAAATGCAAGATCAAGAACTGACGGCCTGCCAACAGAAGCGAAAGGAAAATAAGTAAATACACCAGGGGTATTTAGTAAGGAAAAACCACGCAGTGAAGCCAGCGAAAAATAAGGAGACGACGTGCCAAGCTCAGTAGAGGAATGCACCCTAAGTGAGTCGGACAGGAGGTGATGAAGATTAAAGTTACCCATAACAAAAACAGGAAAGTCCAGGTCGGGGAAACACAAATCCGGGGGTACAATTCTGGTGTGGGTGGAGGTGCCCTGAGTATTATACACATTATACACTCTGAGGCGGGTCTGGGAGGACGAACAGAAACCCATGTACGAAAACAAGTCTACCGCCATGACATCGGTAGAGGTACCCGACCAAACTGGCAAAAGGGAAACAACTTCAAGAAAGGACAACCGGGCATAGCACGCCACGTGCGGCTTGCCCCAAACATACGGAGGGGAGAAAGATTTATAACCAGGAAATGAAGGCAAGCTTGCGCTCCATACAGGGGGAAGGTGTATGGTGACCAGTGCGGGCATGGAGGGTAAAGAGGAAAAACTCTGAAACAAAGAAAGAAAATCATCCCAGCTACCCAGACTATTATGTTGAACAAAGGAGAGAGTCAAGAGGCCCTGGCTGATGCCAGAGAGCCTGGTGGTAAACCTGATAGGAACGGACATTTAGCCGGACAAGCCGGAAGGGTTGAAGAAGGTTCGGGCGGGGTCGGCATCCCTCGGGGAGGGAGGGAGGCTGGCCCTGGAGGAGGAGCGTGTAGCTGTGTGAGGTGTTTCTGGTGGTGCTTGGGGGTGGAGGCGGCGGGGGATGGCGAAGGGAGGGGCGAGGGTTTGTCTTGGGGTCGAAGGTCCGGGATTCCTGTCGGCCCCATCGGGTCCGACGTCCATGTCATCCTCCGACTCATTTCCTAGTGGGGGTGGGGCGGCGTGGTCTCTGGCCAACCGGGCAGGTCGCTCCGGGCAGTCTCTGTCGGTGGCGGAGTGTGGCTCCTTACAGTTAGGGCAGGAAGCAGTTAAGGAGGATCAGCAATTGAGGACCGCCTTGGTATTGCCCGCCTTAGGGCAGATGGGGTTCTGGCAGTGATGCGCTGAACGTGTGTGTGAGAGGGAGCAGATTGGACATACCGGGTGATCCAGCTTACATCTAGGGGCATGATGTCCGAATTTCCCGCAGTTCCTGCACTGGGTGAAGTGGTTGGAGGAGAAGGCGCGCTCCACTCGGCGTCTCCTGGAGAAGAGGTAGTTTGAGGTTCCCATGGCATTGATGTCCTCAGGAGCGATAGTGACGACGACAGAGGTAGCGGACTTGGACATCCTGGACTCCAAGTCGCGGTTGAGGTAACGGGCGGAGAAGATCGTAACGCCCTTGGCGTTGTGGATGGACTCCTGGAGGAGGGGGAGGAGGTCGTCCTGGTCCTCTGGGAGGTAGGCGAGGGGGAGGGAGTGGATGGCGAGTTGGGTCTCGTTGGGGGCAGGTCGGAAGGGGAGGTAGGCATTGTCGCCTACTGGGGAGAGCTGATTGAGGCGATTGGTGAGAGCCTGGCAGTATGGAGCGTAGGAAGTAGCGGGAGTGTGGGGGTCGAGGACGGTAAGGGTGACAGAGCCTCTGTCGTTAACCCTGGCAGAGAGGGAAATAGTTAAGGGGTAGTACGCTTCTCGGAGCACCGATGCAGCAATGTCGTGGAGGGTCGCAGAGATCCTCTCGGCTTCTGGGTGGAGGGCAGGAGAGCAAAGAGGGGCGAAGAAACGACGCTGTGCTGCTGGCAGGATGGGAGCCTCTTTAACAGGAGGAGCCAGCATAACGGATGCGACTTGCGCAGCAGAGGGTGGTTTCGGCTTAGGCCCCTTGGTCTTTTTCCGGCCACCAACGGCGGCAGCCAAGGCGAATGAGCGATGAGAGCGTAGGTAGGTCGGATCCATGTTGCCAGGGGTCCATTCAGAGAGGAGGCGGTATTTGCCCTCACGGAAGGTCCGGGCCTCCCACAAGTTGGGGTATTTAACCGCATAGGCTTCGGGGTTGCCGTAGTTCTTACCCGTAGCGGTATCATATCGGGAGGTGTCCAGGTCGTACCCATCCACAATTGCTCCAACCGGATAAAGGGGCGCGGGGGGGGGGGACCTGTTGTGGGTGTGGGACAGCAGGAAGTCGTGCCGTGTTGGACAGTGGGGCTGGAGCCGAAAGAGGGATTTCTTTCCCTTTATGGGTAGGGAGCGGCGCTGGTGGCGCCGGGGCTTGCTGACATGGGGGCGGCAGTTGGGAAAGTCTTTATGACAGGTCATGCAGAGCTGACTCGATGGGGGCTAGGGAGGAAAGTGATTAGTCGGGGCGGCGGAAACCCGGTCAGATAGCCTTTGGACCTTAGTGGTGAGGACGTCAATTCGTTCATTGGTGGAGGCGAGACCATTCAAGGATGCTACGAGGAGGGGGATGAGGACGGTTTCGGCGTCGCTGAAGTCGCGAAGGACGGGGGAGAGGGGAGGAGGAACAGAGGAGAACACATCGCCCAGAACCGGTTCTGGGGACTGCAGGAGGGCCCGGAATGCGTAGACCGCGGCAGGGAGCGGGGTGATAGAGCTTACTCTGGAGGGGTGGGCGGAGCCAACAGTGGACATTGGGACGCGATGCAAAGACTTGAAGCCTAAGCTAGGGGGGGGCTAACAGGCAAAAGTAGGGTGTCACACCAGACGCGGTGGTGTTGAGAATGCATGAGAAAGTTGTGGTCCAGAAAAGAGGGGGCGCGGAGCGTGTTCTTAGAGGTACCCATTTTTTTTTTTTTTTTTTATTTTATTTTATTTTTTTTTTTTTTTATATCATATATTCATTGTTTGGTTAAGGTACAAGAACGTGCATGCAGCGCTAGCTATGGCAGAAACAAAACCCAAAATCAAGCAACAAACAAACGAAAAATCAAAACCGGATCCTCCTATGGCGTCCAACAACCGACGCATTGCCTACACAGGACTTATAAAGGAAAACTACTAACTACCTAGCATCGTAACGGAAACAAATCAAAAAACTCATAATAACAACAAGTAAATGAAATCAAACAGGAGACCTTCCACCACTTAGACCAACTGGCGACCCAGCCAACGACAACCGAGGCGAGGCAGGAAAGGAAGGGGAGGGGGAGAGAGAGGGCAGGCGGGGGGCATATTGTGCGTACATATCGGGGGGAAAACCAGTCTTGGTAGCGGTGAGATAGCGACCGAGGCCCAAAAGCATCGGAATCGAGGTCCACAGAGAAGAGTCAGGCCCAATATCCGTGGTCCCCTGGAGGTGGCGACCGCGGGCTGTAGACTTGACAGGGCAGAAAAGGAGGGCATGTTCGAACGTCTCATCCCCCTCTTCACACTAGGGGCAGAGGGGGGAGGGGTCGGCGTCGTGCCATGAGGGATGGGCGGCGAGGTAGCTCTTTCCAGCACGCATCTGGTGGAGCCGGCCCGAGAGGAAACGCCCTAGGCCCATAAAGGGGTGCGGGCGCAGGGTGGGGCCAAAGAGGTAGTAAGGCGGGGGAGGCGAGAGGAGGCGCCACGAGGTGAGGAGTTCTTCACGGCAACGGGCCTTGAGAGAAGCGTAGAGGGCTGGAGCCCCTAGCGGGGCTACCTGCAGTGGAGGCAAGAGGAGGGGGTTCGCCGGAGGGAGGGGGTCACTGCGGCCGCCGATGATGAAGTGAATGCGGTGGGCGACCGCATCGACTGGGAGGTGGCGTCGGTTGGGTGGGGAGGGTGGTTTGGTGAACCACCTGAGGGGACGGTAGTTGGGGCCGGCCCAGGGGTGCCGGCCCTTGCCAGACCCAGGGAGGCGGAGGGAGTCGGGAGCCCTAAAGGGGGACGTAGTCGGGACCGAGTGGTCCAGGCGGGCAGTTGCCGGGTTGATTTCGGGCGGCAGGCAGACAAGGCGGACCGCCGCCAGGCGTTGAAGGTGCTTGATCAGTAGGTCAATGGGAGGGAGTGATGATTCACAGGGAAGGATGGCCGTGTTGGTGGAGGCAAAGCAGTTTGTAACCCATCTCTGTACCCGGTGCCAGAATGCCCTCATCTTGTCGAGCATCCTGGAGTTGGGGGAGAGAAGGTCGCTGCCGTAGAGAAGGATGGGACGGACCAAGGAGGAGGCGAGACGATGACACAGGTGTGGAGCGAGACCCTTGCCTGGCCGGGATAGGCGGTCTATCGTAGCGAGGGCAGCTTCAGCCAGGGCGAGGCGCCTGGTGAAATGAGAGGTGGTGGCGCGATCCAACGAAGGAGTTGCGGGCTCCAGCCAGTAGCCCAACCACCGTAGGACCTTGGCCGGCTTGTAGGGGACAGAGTCCACCGAGACGGGGAGGAGGCATGGGGGCCCTTTCTGTTGGGGCGTCCTCCAGTGCATTAGTTCTGTTTTGGGAAGGGAGAAGGGAACACCTATGCGCCTTCCCCTCGACGTGAGAGAGGAAGCGACTGCCTGCAGCTTCTGGACGTTACGCCTGTAGCAGGGCGAGGAGACAGTTATAGCGAAGTCGTCAACGTAAGAGAGGATTATGCCGCTGGGGATTGGAAAGTGGAGGGAGGAAACGTAGATCAGGAAAAGAAGGGGGGAGACAGGTGACCCTTGAGGGGTGCCGACCTGGACCGGCGAAAGGACTTTAGGGGAACCCTGGTATAGGAGGCAGCAATGTCTGCCGTGCAGGAAGGATCGGACCCACGAGACAAGGTAGGGTTGGACGCCCCTTTCTCGAAGCTTGCCACACATGGCAGCGGAGTCGACGTTGTCAAAACCTCCTTTGATGTCAAGGAAGAGCGTGGAGGAGCAGAGGCCCATGCAGTGCGAAAGACGGACCTCATGCGAGAGAGTGGCAAGGGCGTCAAAGGTACCCATGCCCGATAGTGAGCCACATTGGTTGGGGTGGACTAGGCCAAGAGCCCGAGCAACTGCAGCTAGCCTTACAGCTACCACACGCTCCAGGATCTTGGATAGGGTTTGCAGGAGGACAATGATACGGAAGGAGGCCGGGGTGTCGTAGGAGGCCTTGCCAGGCTTGTCAAGGACAATGCCATTGGCTTGTTTGAGGGAGGACGGGTGAAAACCGTAGAGTAAGAGGGGGCCTAGGAGGGACGTGAGGATTTTTGGGTTGGTGCCGTGGACTCTTTTCCAGACTGAGTACGGAATATGGTCGGGGCCGGGGGCGGACGAGCTTGAGCTGGATGCCAGAGCCTTAGAGATCTCTTCCTTTGTGAGGACATCGAGATCCCGGAATGGGCGCAGGATAGTAGGGGGGGAGGAGGACTCCCTAGGAGGAAAAAAGTGTGACAGGAGAGCAGAGTTGACAGCCAGCGGGGTGTCGGCTTCCAGGAAAGACGGGAACCGGTCTGGGGGGCGACCTATCGCGAAACGTTTGGCTGTCCATACAGTCTTAGGAGTTGCAGAGGAGAGGAAATCGTCCCAGTGCCTTCGCTTGGCCTGTTTGATGGCTTTGAAGTAGGCGTTGCGGGACTCACGGGCCTCAGCCAGGGAGTCCACACAGGGGGTCCTGCGAGCACGACGAGCAGCGGCGTGGAACGAGATTCTGAGGGAGGAGAGGAGGGGCGACCACCAAGGTTTGGAGTGGGTCGACATACGGTTGAGGGGGGTGTGTAGGAGGAGGGTAGTGCGGATGCGGTTGACGTTGGTGTCAAACCAGGCTGTGGCAGAGGACAAGGTCGGGAGGGCGGGAGGCGGAGAGACAACAAACAGTTTGAGGGCATCACCAAGGGCAGACCAGTCAGTCTTGGCCCAGGCTGGGGTGGGGGCAGGGGGGCGCAATAAGCGCGTGGAAAGTGAGACGCAAATGGGGACGTGGTCAGAGCCAGTGGACGGGAGCGTGGTGGACCACTCAGCAAAGAGCTGGGCCGCCTCGCCATTGGCAAAGGAGAGATCAAGGACAGAGGGCCTGTCCTGGGGGGTAAAGGAAAAATAAGTAAACACACCAGGGGTGTTAAGAAGGGAAAAACCATGTAAGGAAGCCAATTGAAAGTAAGGAACTGACGTCCTGAGTTCGGTGGACGAAATGGCCCTCAGTGGGTCGGAAAGAGGGTGGTGGAGGTTGAAATCTCCCAAAACAAAAACAGGAAAACTCAAATCAGGAAAACACAACTCAGGAGAAACTATGCGCGTGTGGGTTGAGGTTCCCTTGGTGTTGTACACGTTGTACACCCTGAGGCGAGTCTGTGAGGAGGAGCAAAAGCCCAAATTGGAAAACAAGTCAACCGCCATCACGTTGGCAGACTGGTCCACCCAAACGGGCAAAAGGGAAACAACTTCAAGAAAGGACAAAAGAGCGTAGCAAGCCACACGGGGCTTGCCAAAAGCGGGGGGTGGGGAGAAACATTTATAGCCAGGGAAAGAAGGTAAGCGTGTCCTCCATACAGGGGGATCCTGTATGGCCACAATCGCCGGTAAGGAAGACAAAGCAGAAAAACTTGGAAATAAAGAGAGGAAAACATCCCAGCTACCCAAGCTGTTATGCTGAACGAAGGAAAGGTTCAAAAGGCCAGGATCCCTGCCAGGGGGCCTGGGGAGAGAAGAATCGGGAGAAGACATCTACCCGGACAAGCCGGAGGGATTTTCTGCGGTGCGGGCTGGGTCGAAGTCCCCGTGGGTGGGGGGGACGTTGGCCCTGGAGGAGGAGCGAGTTGCGGTCTGTGGGGTCTCGGGCGGGACGCGAGGACGGGGGCGGCGGGGGGTTGCAAAGGGCGGGGCAAGAGTCTGTCTCGGGGTGGAGGGGCCAGCATCGGCGTCGGCACCGTCAGGGCCAACATCCATGCCATCCTCATCACTCTGGCCTAGTGGTTGCGGGGCGGAGGGGTCTTTGGGGGTTGGGGCGGGTCGTTCCGGGCAGTCCCTGTCGGTGGCGGAGTGTGGTTCCCCACAATTGGGGCAGGTTGCAGTTGAGGAGGGGCAGCAGTTGACGACCGCCTTAGTGTTGCCCGCCTTCGGACAGGTGGGATTCTGACAGCGGTGCGCCGAACGTGTGTGCGAGAGGGAGCAGATTGGACATACCGGGTGATCCAACTTACATCTAGGGGCCTGATGGCCGTACTTCCAGCAGTTCCGGCACTGGGTGAAGCGGTTGGAGGAGAAGGCACGTTCGACCCGGCGCCTTCGGGAGAAGAGGTGGATGGCGGTTCCCATGGCATTGAGGTCCTCGGGAGCGACCGTGACAACGACGGAGGTAGCGGACTTGGACATCCTGGACTCCAGGTCTCGATTGAGGTAGCGGGCGGAGAAGATGGTGACGCCTGTGGCGTTGCGGACGGACTCCTGGAGGAGGGAGAGGAGGTCCTCTTGATCTTCCGGGAGGTAGGCGAGGGGGAGGGAGTGGATGGCGAGTTGGACTTCGTTGGGGGCGGGTCTGAAGGGTAGGTAGGCATTGTCGCCTATCGGGGAGACCCGGTTGAGGCGGTTAGTGAGGGCTTGATAATATGGGGCGTAGGAGGTGGCGGGAGTGTGGGGGTCGAGGACAGTGAGAGTGACGGAGCCTCTGTCGTTGACCCGGGCAGAAAGGGAAAATGGTAGGGAGCAGTTGGCCTCACGGAGAACAGAGGCAGCGATGTCAGGGAGGGTCGCGGAAATCCTATCAGCTTCGGGGTGGGGAGCAGGAGAGGAGCGAGGAGCGAAGAAACGACGTTGTGCTGCTGGCAGGACAGGAGTCTCCTTAACAGGAGACGTCGAGGTGCCGGATGCGACTTGCGCAGCAGAGGGTGGCTTCGACTTAGGCCCCTTGGACTTCTTCTTGCCCCCTTCGGCGGCAGCCAGGGCGAATGAGCGAGGAGGGCATAGGTAGGTAGGGTCCATGTTGCCAGGGGTCCACTCAGAGAGGGGGGGGTATTTGCCGTCACGGAAGGTACGGGCTTCCCATGTGTTGGGGTACTTGACCGCGTAGGCCTCGGGGTTGCCGTAGTTTTTGCCTGAAGCGGTGTCATATCGAGGGGTGTCGAGGTCGAACCCATTCACTATCGCACCAACCTGGTAAAGGGGGGTGCGGGAGGGGGCCTGTTGGGGGTGTGGGGCGGCAGGAAGTTGAGCCGTGTTGGTCTGGGGGGGCTGAGCTGAGGGAGGGAGTTCTTTCCCTTTTTGGGTAGGGGGCGGAGCTGGAGGCGCTGGGGCTTGCTAACGTGGGGGCGGCGGTTGGGAAAGCCTTTGTGACAGGTCACGCAGGGCTGACTAGATAGGGGCTAGGGACGAGAGCGAGGGGGCCTGAGCGGCGGAAACACCGTCAGCCAGCCCTTGAACTCTGGTAGCGAGGAGGTCGATTCGCTCGTTGGTGGTGGCGAGCCCATTGAGGGTAGCAACCAGGAGGGGGATGAGGATGGCCTCGCCTTCACTGAGTTCGCGAAGGTCCGACGAGATGAGAGGGGGGACAGAGGAGAAAGCATCACCAAGGACTGGCTGCAAAGACTGTAGGAGGGCCGGGATCGCGAAGACCGCGGGATGGATGGGCTGAGCCGAGCTCGCCCTAGACTGGTTGGCGGAACCAATGTCGGACATTGGGTCGCGAGGCAGAGACCTGAAGCCTAAGCAAGAGGGGGAAAAGCGTACAGAAGTGAGGAGTCACACCAGATGCGGTGGTGTTGAGAATGCGCAAGAAAGTTATGGTCAGGAAAATAGGGGGCGCGGAGCATGTCTTAGAGGTACCCAGAGGTGTCCTCTTATATATCGTGCGAACAGCTTCCGGTCAGAAGGACGGCAGCGACGTATATGGTGTTATGAAGTAGGCTTCATTCAGATGACATTTTAGTCATGGGACGCAAGTCTTCGAAATCTCGCTAAGGATGTGCAGGCCCCAGAGCGAGGCCGGAGGGGGGTGTTAGCCTCTCGATAAATGAGGGTCTGTGCGCAGTTGCCCTACCAAGAGGTCTGTGTATTTTCTATATGCCTAACATGAGCTCCCTCCTACAAGGTCTCACCTCGAGCACCTGCTTAGTTATATCTATTTTAACAAAATTTCCTTTTAAAACCCGATGTGGTCAGGGTAAAAAACTTTCCAGCGTTTGCTTGTACACCGTAGGAAAACCTTTTCAACGTCGTCTTACTTCTGCCTGCCATGGCATCTCCCGGTTGTCTCGATGAAACTCCTCGACTACTTCTTCAGCATTTTACATGCCCGTAGCGGGTTCCCAAGTATTTTCATCTTCCGCACAACCCTGCCATTTCACAAAATACCACAGCTCCCGTACCTGCTGGTATTGGGTGCTAATCTTTTTCCTATATGTCCGTATTTCGCTGCGGAAAATTCTCTCTATTTCCCATTGTAGGTCCCCTTCGACCTCCTGTGGTTCTCTGAGAGGTTGTCTGCGTTCTGGATGAACCGATTCTCGATAGGGTTCAACTAAGGATACGTGGAAGACAGGGTGAATATTCTATTTGTCGGAAATGTTTAGTTTAAACCCTCGTTTGCCTCTTTTATCCAATATTTGGAACGGCCCATATAGTTTGGGCGATAGCTTTTTTGACTTCCGTCGTGTCCGTATATTTTTTGCGTTTAACTTAACCTTGTTACCAACTTTAAACTCAGGTTGCTTTTTGGCTTTCCGCTGGTAGTATTTCGCCATTCCTTCCCTTGTCTTTTCAAGCAAGCTCTTCCCTTATTCATGTATCGTCTTAATCCAGTTCGCGTATAGGGCAGCCCCACGGTTTTAAACCTCCTGTTCTTTCATCCACTCAGTTTGTGGGTGGAAACCATAGTTTTGCATAAAAAGGCGACATCCTGTGGGCGTTGGTAGCAGAATTGTTGTACGCGTGTTCCGCTAGTGGTAGCAACTGATACCAGTCGTCCTGGTCGTAGTTGACAAAACTTCGAAGATATCCTTCGAGCACTTGGTTGCTCCTTTCTGTCTGTCCATCCGTCTGTGGATGATATGCCCTCGTGATTCATCGCTTTATTTCCAACGCCTTACACAGGAATTCCCAAAACTCCCGTGCAAGCTTAGAGTCCATGTCGGAAATGATTTCGGTCGGTAAGCCATGTAGCTTCCAGACATCCCTTAAGAACGTATTTGCGACATCCTTTGCCGTTGCCATCGTCTATAATCTAAGAAAGTGTGCCATCTTCGTGAATCCATCCACAACTACCATAATTTGTGTACAACCTTGTGATTCTGGTAGTTAGGTTATGATGTTAACTGATATTGACGACCATGCCGTAAACCGGATCTGTAGCGGCTGCAACAATCCGTATTTCGCATGTCGTGGTGATTTGTTATGTTGACATTCATCACAGGACCGTACGTAGTCATTGATCCACGCGGCTAATTCCTTCCTGTAGAAATCTCTCACGATGATTTCAATGGTTTTTTCTTGTCCGAAGTGTCCAGCTATTTTTGCGTTGTGGCATCCTTCGGCTATCTTGCTGTATAGCGCTTGGTTGTCTGGTATGAATAAACAATTCTTATAGTATAGGAGGTCGTCAATTAATGCCCAGTTCTTAGGGAATTCCTTTCCTTCATTTCGGAGTTTCGACAAGCCCTCTCGTCGTTTTAGCCAGTCACTATCCGATGGCGTTGCCTCAAGAAGTTGTCCAAGGAACTTAGGATTAAACTTTTTCATAGTCTTTTGTTTTAGCATGGCTGTGGATATTAGTATTTTTTCTGGTATTTCTTCGATGTTGTACTAGGACAACTTTAAGGCTGCCGATACTTCCAGCTGACATATGATGGGTTCTTGTTCCTTTATCGTTAGACTTCTTGTAGCGATGTCGGTACTTCCGAAACCTTGGGTTCCTCTTTCTATCTCGTCTAGTTCATCGACTTCCATTAAATTGGATGTGTCGATTTTTTCCACGATGAGCTGTGCCATTCTATCCCCTTCTCTGACTTGGCAATCCACATCTTTGTGGTTGTAAAGCAAGACTTTGAGTTCTCCAGTATAGTTGGCGTCTATCGTTCCGGCGCCAGCTGAGATTCCAGAACATACAGCGAGGCCGCTACGAGCTGCTACTCGTCCGTATATCCCTATTGGTAGGCCTATCGCCAACCCAGTATCACACAGTGCTTGTCCTCGCTTAGGGATAACGACGTCGCTTATGGCGTAGAGGTCATGTCTGGCCGCCATTCTTGAACCTTTGGTAGGAAGTGTTGCCTTATGGTTCAACCTTCTTACTCGGATGTATTTGTCCGATGTATTTGTCTCTAGCTTCAGCACCGGGTCTTTCTCATCGATCCAACCCAGTACTTCTTTTCCTAATCCTTCTTCCTTTTCCTCCTGTAGTGCCAATAGCATTACTTGGAAGTGTTCTCGTTTCAGAACAGTTTGCTCGCGATGCGTAGCTCCCTCCTCAGGACGGTACACCGGCGGTCTACTTAGTGAATCTGGCTTTCCGCCCTTAGTTCCTGGTCGGTAAACAATCTTAAAATTGTATTCAGCTAGTTTCTGAGCCCATTGGATTTGGCGTCCACTCCAGACCTTGGAAGTAAGGAAGTATTGTAGGTTTTGATGATTGGTGTTGACCGTTACAGGTGTTTCCGTGCCTACTAAGTACTGTCTCCATTCTTTGAACGCTTCTAGGATTGCAAGTAGATCCTAGTCATGAATCTCGTAGTTTCTTTCTGCCGAGTTCAACTTTCGTGAGTGGAAGGCCACTGGATGTAGCCTTTTTCCACAAACTGTGACAAGACACAGCCCCAGGCAAAGTCGCTTGGATCCATTTCTAACACTGTCTCACGCTCTGGGTAGAAATGTTGTAGAATGGGCGCAGTGGTAAAGCGATGCTTTAGCTCTTTGAATGCTGATTCTTGTTCAGCGCCACAATGAAAATCCTTTGGATTTCCTTTCAGTGTCTCCGTTATAGGCTTACAGACTCCGCACAAACTTCCTATAAATCGTCGGTTAAAATTGGTAAATCCAATGAATATCTGTACTTCTTTTACCGACACCGGCGACTTCCAACCCAATACGGAGTCGACTTTCCTCGTACTCATAGCTACTCCTTCGACGGATACTATGTATCGCAGGAATTCTATCTCTTGGATCTGAAAGACTGACTTCTTTAAGGGTACCGGTAGTTGGTAGTCTGCGAGTCTTTGCTAGACTTGATTGACTAACTCAACGTGGCTTTTTTCATCCTTTGAATATATCAAAATGTCATCCAAATAGCAGACCACTCCGTAGTCCATAAATTCATGCAGGACTTGGTTCATCATGTCTTGGAAGGTTGTAGGGGCATTAACGAGTCCAAAAGGCATCACTTTGTACTCGTAATGGCCATATCGAGTTCGAAAAGCTGTCTTCCATTCGTCTCCCTCTTTAATTCTTATCAGATAATAGCTGTCCTTCAGATCAAGTTTCGTGAAATCTTGGCTCCAGCTACTCGATCCCTTAATTCGGACATTAGTGGTAGTGGTTGTCTGTTTAAAACCGTAATCCGGTTGAGGTTTCGGTAGTCTACGATTAACTGAAGTTTACCGTCAGGTTTTGGAGCGAACAGCACTGGTGCTCCTGCTCGGGATTTGCTTCGTGTGATTTTTCCTTGATCCATCATCATTTTAAGGTATTCCCTTAACACGGCCAGCTGCTTCTCTGATAAGGGGTATATCGGACCCCACCGGGCTTTCGCGTCGTCCTTTAGTTCGATTTCATGATCAAACGTCCTCCGTGGTGCCAATTTTTCCGCTGTCTGGCGCAAGAATAGGTCCTTGTGTCGACAATATTCTTGAGGTAGTGATCCCAAGACTATATCGTCGTGACTTTCGCTCGTCCCAATTCTTCCAATATAGGCAGTATTTTTGTCAATGACCACCCTCTCATCGTATTCGAACATGTCGGCTATGGCCTCGTCTTCCTCCACACATTGTTCGCAACATTTTACGTCGAACGACCCTTTCTTTGGGTTTTCAATGTGGGGTATGGGATGTTCCTTATGCCACCACCAGAATGGTATGATCATCCCATACAATCCAAGCTCTGCTAATTCGCAGGTTATCTCAGACAGGTGTCTATTTCTTCCAATTTCTAACCATAAGGGATGGGTGTAGAACTTCCCTCCAGATACTGCTGCGGTCCCACCAAATCCATAAATCTTGACCGTGTCTGGCCATTGCGTGAACGGCAATCGGTGTTCTTGTACCAATCTTTGTGTAATGGGGGCTCCCTCTGGGAAGATGGATCCCGAGGCTGCGACCGCACTGAAGTATTCTTTCAGAAGTAAAGATAAAGATAATCAACAGTAGAGTTGAAAAAATAAATGGTAAAACTTAATATCGTTAAGCCACAGCATTACTCAATTAAGTCCTGATCTCGAGAGGTAGTTGATTGCCAGAGTAGAGGAGAACTCGCATATACTTAAGTTGGTTTGGTATGCTGCCAGTTACTCCCCATCACTATTCTGCGTTCGCGAGCACCCAACTCCCGTGTGCTGTCTAGCCAACCTCTACGGGTCGGACCAATGATCCTCCGTGGCGAACTAGACCACTCGGTGGTGTTCTAACATCTGCCCGATAGAAGTGTTTTAGCCGCTGCATCTCCAATGCAACCGCAGGAGTAAAAACTCTTCATATCGCGGACATGTCAGTGGCGAGCTGACATGCCCGAGCGGATGTTATACCAAATATGGAACTCTCTACCCATATACACTTAGTCTTCTACAAGCATTCGCAGCCCCTGAACATCTATCCGGTTCCACTCATTTCTATATCATTCCGGATGATAGCCACGTAGCTCCCCCGATAGACCACTCCGGAGGTTGACTACCGATAGGCGCTACCCACAGTCAACCCTCCTAGAAGTAGGTCATATCGTGGCCCCAGACTAGTGTCTTAGAGTCCTTAACAATTCTCCAATACTATTACTCTTTCGGGGCAACGGACTTCGGTTACCTCGCCTACTGGCCTCCGGTAACCTGGCATACTCCTCTTGACTTCAAAGCAGTATTACTCCGTCAGTTTTGGTCCGTTTTACACGAAACCACCTGGAGGCTATTCTCCAGGTTCCCCTCTTCCCCCTCATATATCCTGCGGACAGCTTCCGGTCGGACGGACGGCGTGAGCGCATACGGAGTTACGGCAACATCTCCCCTTAGAGACTTTTGCTAGACTTACAGCAACTCTTCAGGCTGTAGCCCATGACACTAGGGACTTATAACGGGGCCGGATGGGGGTGATAGCAACCACACCTCCAAGTTACAGCTTGTTCGGAGCTCAACTGGTTGTGCGGGAGTGATCCGCACAACCTGAGAATCGAACACCCTATGTAGTTTCGCGTGACAAACAATCTAGTAACTTCCCCCGAAGTCCTGCGTAACAAGTTACTTTCAAGGTAGAGTAACTTGACTCCATAGCAGGGTAACCCGTGGCTCAAGGCAGGGTAATCCTAGTCCGAAGGTAGGGTAACTTTACCTGGACTCTCCGTCGAGTAATTCAGGGTAACTCCCAAATTGACTACTTGGGTTACCCTACAGAGTAGGGTAACCCCCAACCATTACTAGGACCTATGTACCTTTGGTATGGCCTAGCATGCCCGACTGAGGTACGTAACCACCGGTACCTCCACCTGGTAGACCTAAGTCTACTGCCAGCCCTACCGCGGTAGTCTCTTGACTCCGGTATGGGTGTAGGTTTGGCTACTTGTAATAGTACTCAGTGGAGTCTCGTTACACTTTGATTGATGACGAATACATTAGAACCGGAGTCCAATGGGAGTTTAATTCTTTGTCCCCTATGGTTTAAAAAGAAGTAGGCGTCTCCCTCAGGGCAGGAATATCTTTTAGGTAATGACACATAAAGTTTGCGTTGTCGCGGCTGACCGCGATCATCTTCAGGTTTTCGATTAGGCATTGTGTAACTGTGTTTGTTACCATGCCCGCACGGTTTCGACCATTCAGGTCTCCTCAGACAAACTGAAATTTTCTTGGTATTTCAAGCAGCCCACTACTAGCGGTCTTTACCTCCTGCCGAGGAGTTCCCATACCTTCCACTTTGACTACCTGTGGAACCAAACTTGGGGGTCTCTGCCATCGTCCAGATAACATGGGGACAAGAGTCGGGTGCGTAGGGCTGGTCGGCTGTCCCTCTGCTAACCTTCCCGGGCTTATTATCCACCCTCGCTTAACCGTAGACAGTGTCCTCATTTTATCGGGTGCGAATTCAGTACCAGCGCCGCACCTAAGAAGTAAGAACTAGAGGTGCGGTCTTGAGCCCTTGTACCTATTGTTTGAAGATACGCCTGGCTCATTTCTCTATGTTTTTTCATCTTAGCCCTACTGTCACTCCTGTCGGTACCCTTGGTGCTGTCTGTTTCCTGTCTAGGCTTTGGTCCTTATCGGAGACCTTTCAGATTCCAGGTCACGTGCCTGACTACCTAAGTGTTAGGCGGAAGCCAACTCTGAATAATTGTCGAGAAGACTTAGGCCTGAATCTTTCGTAATAGACGGAGATTTGTCTATGAAGGCTCGGAATTGTTCTTTTCGTTTATGACTACTAAGAACTCGCTTAATCGATAAAGGAAATAATTTTATAAAGATTCGTAGGTAAAATAATGTTATATTGTTAAGGTCTCTTCTCCGTCGCTTGATGATGTCTAAAAGCTTGGGAGGCACTTCGATATTTATATCCCGCGTCTGAGTGTTCGCGGACTACATCTAATGCTCCTATAACTAAGTATCTATCCAAGATTGTACGCTAACGTCTCGTGGTCTTGACAAGTGCGAACACTGTTTGACCCGGAACTCTCACACCCCATCTTTGTCCTCATAAATTCTTTTCCGTCTAATCATACGATGCGCGATTATCCTCGAATGACCGGTCTTCGATTTATAAAGACGAGTAGACTTCTGTCTGAAACTTCAGTCGTCTTGACTATCGTCCCAGTAGTCTCTTCCGATTTCACATAGTGGCCAGCGTATGCGTCGGGTACCTATGCATGATGCAGGTCGTGTAGACAGTGTGCCAACACTCTTAAGTCCACCGCCTATTAGGTCTTCTGAGTCTGAGCAGCTTCCCCTCGGTCCCCCTCGCCTCAAAGAGAATCACCTCTCGAGGGATCTTGTCTCCAGGACCAACCAACATACAGCGGCCTTCAGATAGGTATTTGTGTCAAATCAATCCCCTATGGCCTCTGGGGCACGGTAGGAGTAGTTGCGGATTTTCGAACCGAAAACCTCCTGTCACCTTTAGCCCATAGTTAGGATGCCTAACTTTGAAGCCTAATAACTCAATGCGCCTACGACGGATTTCTTCCGTTCCACTTCTCAGAGGTACCCAGAGGTGCCCTCCTATATATCCTGTGAACGGCCTCCAGTCGGACAGACGGCAGCGACGTATATGGTGTTATGAAGTGGGCTTCATTGAGATGACATTATAGTCATGGGACGCAACTCTTCGAAATCTCGCTAAGGACGTGCGGGCCCCAGAGCGGGGCCGGAGGGGGGTGTTAGGCTCTCGATAAATGAGGGTCTGTGCGCAGTTACCCTACCGAGAGGTCTGTGCATTTTCTATATGCCTAACATGAGCTCCCTCCTACAAGGTTTCGTCTCGAACACCTTCTTGGTATTATCTATTTTAACAAATTTCCTTTTAAGACCCGATGTGGTCAGGGTAAAAATCCTTCCGGCGTTTGCTTGTCCACCGTAGGAAAACCTTTTCCTCATCGTCTTACTTCTCCCAGCCCTGGCATCTCCGGGTTGTCTCGATGAAACTCTTCCACTACTTCTTCAGCATTTTCCATGCCTGTAGCGGGTTCCCAAGTATTTTCATCTTCCGCATAGCCCTGCCATTTCACAAAATACCACAGCTCCCGTACCTGCTGGTATCGGTTGCTGACCCTTTTCCTATACGTCCGTATTTCATTGCGGACAATTTTCTCTATTTCCCATTGCAGGTCCCCTTCAATCTCCTCTGGTTCCCTGGGAGGTTGTCTGCGTTCTGGATGAATCGATTCTCGATATGGTTCAAGTAAGGACACGTGGAAGACCGGGTGAATATTCCATCGGTCGGAAATGTTTACTCTAAACGCTCAGTCTCCTCTTTTTTCCCGTATTTGGAACGGCCCATAGAGTTTAGGTGCTAGCTTTTTCGATTTTCGTCTAGTGCTTATGTTTTTCGAGTTTAGCATAACTTTATCGCCAATTTTAAACTCAGGTTGCTTTTTGGCTTTCCGATCGTAGTATTTCGCCATTGCTTCCCCTGTCTTTTCACGCGAGCTCTTCGCTTGTTCGTGTATCGTCTTAATCCAGTTCGTGTATAGGGAAGCACCGGGGTTTTGAACTTCACGTTCTTTCATCCACTCAGTTTGTGGGTGGAAACTATAGTTCGCGTAAAAGGGGGACATTCCGTGAGCGTTGGTCGCAGAGTTATTATATGCATGTTCTGCTAGCGGCAATAACTGATTCCAGTCATCTTGGTCATAGTTAATAAAACTTCGGAGATATCCTTCCAGCACTTGGTTGGTTCTCTCTGTCTGTCCATCCGTCTGTGGATGATATGCCGTCGACATTCGTCGTTTTATATCCAACGCCTTGCACAATGATTCCCAAAACTCGCCAGCGAACTTAGAGTGCATATCCGAAATGATCTCCGTTGGTAAGCCGTATAGCTTCCAAACCTCCCTAAAGAACGTGTTTGCGACATCCTTTGCCGTAGCCGTAGTCTGTAGTCCAAGAAAGTATGCCATTTTTGTAAATCGGTCAACAACTACCATGATTTGTGTACAACCTTGTGACTCTGGTAGTTGGGTGATGAAGTCTACTGATATCGACGACCATGCCATGAACGGCGTTTGCAGTGGTTGCAACAGTCCGTATTTCGCATGTCGGGGTGACTTGTTGTGTTGACATTCATCACAGGACCGCACGTAGTCGTTGATCCATTCGGCTAGCCCTTTCCAATAAAAATCTCTCATCATGATTTCAAGGGCTTTTTCTTGTCCGAAGTGTCTGGCTATCTTTGTGTCATGGCATCCTCGGCTATCTTGGTGTACAATGCCTGGTTGTCTGGGACGAATAGACGATTCTTATAGTATAGAAGGTCGTCGATCAGTGTCCAGTTCTTACGGAATTCTTCTCCTTCATTTCGGAGCTTTGACAAGTCCTCGCGTCGTTTCAGCTAGTCTCTATCCGATAGCATCGCCTCAAGAAGTTGTCCAAGAAACTCGGGGTTAAACTTCTTCATTGTCTTTTGTTTTAGCATGGCCGTTGATATTATTATTTTCTCTGGTACTTCTTCGATGTCGTACCAGGACAAATTTTGGGCTGCCGATGCTTCCAGTTGACATATGATGGGTTCTTGTTCCTTTATTGTTAGACTTCTTGTAGCGATGTCGGTGCTCCCGAAACCTTGGGCTCCTCTTTCAGTCTCGTCTAGCTTATCGACCTCCATTAAATCGGATCTGTCAATTTTTTCCACTATGAGTTGAGCCATTCTGTCTCCTTCTCGGATTTGGCAATCAACCGCCTTGTGATTATATAGTAAGACTTTGAGTTCTCCCGTATAGTCGGCGTCTATTGTTCCTGCGCCGACCGAGATTCCGGAACGTAATGCCAGCCCACTATGAGCCGCTACTCGTCCATAGGTTCCTGCTGGTAGGCTTATTGCTAGTCCAGTGTTGAGTAGCGCCTCTCCTTGTTTAGGGATGATGGCGTCGCTTATGGCATAGAGGTCATGCCCGGCCGCCATTCTTGAACCTTTAGTGGGTAACCTCGGCTTGTGGTTCAAGCGTCTTATTCGGATGTATTTGTCCGAGGTATTCCTCTCTGGCTTCAACGCCAGGTCTTTCTCATCGCTCCAACCCAGTACTTTTTTTCCTAACCCTTCTTCCTTCTCCTCCTGTAGTGCCAACAGGATTACTTGGAAGTGTTCTGGCTTCAAAACAGTTTGCTCGCGATGTGTAGCTCCCTCCTCAGGACGGTACTCCGGCCGTCAACTTAGAGCGACATGCTTTCCGCCCTTAGTTCCTGGTCGGTAAACAATCTTAAAATTGTATTCCGCCAGCTTCTCAGCCCATCGGATTTGGCGTCCGCTCCAAACCTTAGAAGTAAGGAAGTATTGTAGGTTTTGATGATCGGTGTAGACCGTCACAGGTTTTTCCGTGCCTACTAAGTACTGTCTACATTCTTTGAACGCTTCTAGGATTGCAAGTAGCCCCTTGTCATGAATCTCGTAGTTTCGTTCAGCCGCGTTTAACTTTCGTGAGTGGAAGGCAACTGGATGTAGCCTTTTTTCCACAATCTGTCACAAGACACAGCCTAAGGCAAAGTCACTTGCATCCATTTCTACCACTGTTTCCCCGTCTGGGTAGAAATGTTGTAGAATGGGCGCAGTCGTAAAGCGATGTTTTGGCTCTTTGAACGCTAATTCTTCTTCAGCGCCCCAATGAAAATCCTTTGGATTTCCTTTTAGTGTCTCCGTTATAGGTTTACACACTCCGGAGAAACTTAGTATAAATCGTCGGTAAAAATGGGCAAATCCAATGAATATCTGGACTTCTTTTACCGACGCCAGCAATTTGCAACTCAATACGGAATCGACTTTCCTCGTACTCATAGCCACTCCTTCGGCAGATACCATGTATCGCTGTAATTCTACTTCTTGGACATGAAAGACTGATTTTTTCAAGGATACAGCTAGTTGGTAGTTTGCGAGTCTTTGCAAGACTTGGTCGACTAGCTCAACGTGGCTTTTCTCATCCTTTGAATATATCAAAATGTCATCCAAATAGCAGACTACTCAGTAGTCCAAAAATTCATGCAGGACTTGGTTCATCATGTCTTGGAAGGTTGGTGGAGCATTGACGAGCCCGAAAGACATCACCTTGTATTCGTAATGGCCGTGTCGAGTTCGAAAAGCTGTCTTCCACTGGTCCCCCTCTTTAATTCTTATCAGATGATAGCCGTCTTTCAGATCAAGCTTCGTGAAAATTTTAGCCCTAGCTACTCGATCTCTTAGTTCAGACATGAATGGCAGCGGGTGCTTGTTCAAAACCGTAATACGGTTGAGGTTTCGGTAGTCTACAACTAACTGAAGTTTACCGTCAGGCTTTGGCACGAACAGCACTGGTGCGCCTGCTGGGGCTTTGCTTCTTGTGATTTTTCCTTGATCTATCATCATTTTAAGGTATTCCCTTAATGCGGTAAGCTGTTTTTCTGATAAGGGGTATATTGGACCCCAGGGCGCTTTCGCATCGTCCTTTAGTTCGATTTCATGATCGAATGTCCTCCGGGGTGCTAACTTTTCCGCTGTCTGTGGCAAGAATAGGTCCTTGTGTCACCAATATTCTTGAGGTAGCGATCCCAAGACCATATCGTCGGGACTTTCACTAGTGCCAATTCTTCCAATATAGGCAGCGTTTTCGTCAAAGGCTACCGTCTCATCGTATTCGAACATGTCGGCTATTCCTTCGTCTTCTTCCACATATTTTTCGCAACATTTTGCGTTGAACGACCATCTTTTTGGGTCTTCAATGTGTGATATAGGATGTTCCTCATGCCACCAGCCGAATGGTATGATCATCCCGTACGATCCAAGTTCTGCTATCTCGCAGGTTATCTCAGACAGATGTTTATTTCTTCCTATTTCTAACCACAAGGGATGGGTGTGAAACTTCCCTCCGGAGACCGCTGCCGTCCCATCAAATCCATAAATCTTGACCGCGTCCGACCGTTGTGTGAACGGTAATCGGTGTTCCTGTACCAATCTTTGATTGATGACGAACACATTAGAGACTGAGTCCAATAGGACTTTAATTTTTTGTCGCCTATGTCTTAAAAAGAGGTAGGCGTCTCACTCAGAACAGGAATATCTTTTAGGTAGAGACGCGTAAAGCTTGCGTCTTCGCGGCTGACAGCGATCGTCTTGTGTCTTTCGTTTTGGAATTATGTAACAAGGTGTTTGTTACCATGCCCGCACGGTTTCGACCATTCAGGTCTCCTCAGACAAACTGTAATTTTCTTGGTATATCGGGCAGCCCACTACTAGCGGTCTTTACCTCCTGCCGAGGAGTTCCCATACCTTCCACTTTTTCTACCTGTGGAACCAAACTTAGGGGTCTCTGCCATCGTCCAGATATCATGGGGACAAGAGCCGGGTGCGTAGGGCTAGTCGGCTGTCCCTTTGATAACCTTCCCGGGCTTATTATCCAGCCTCGCTTAACCGTAGACAGTGTCCTCATTTTATCGGGTGCCCGTCCAGTACCAGCGGGGCACCTAAGAAGTAATAATTAGAGGTGAGGTCTAGAGCTCTTGTACCTAGTGGTCGAAGATACGCCTCGCTCATCTCTCTAAGTTTTTCATCTTAGCCCTACTGTCGCTCCTGTCGATACCCTTGGTGCTGTCTGTTTCCTGTCTAGGTTTTGGTCCTTATCGGCGACCTTTCAGATTCCAGGTCACGTGCCTGACTACCCGAACACGCATGTGTCCGGGACATTGACGCGAAACATACGTTATTACCTTGGGAAGCATAGAGGCGCCGCCAATGTCACCATTGCTCTTTATTAATCCTCTTGTCTTAGCAAGAGGGACACGTGTACTCCCACTCAGGTCGTCCAGCATGGTTGCTTGCCTCGCTTCGGTCTCCTTTTCCCGTTGATTTCGATTCCTAGAGACCGTGTGTCTACTAGACTACCCGAACACCGTGGTTGTCGGTAACCTTGTGAAGACCTTATGTCATTTCTTCGTCTTGGCCTAATTCCCACAACCGGCTGGTGGTTCGGACCGGTCCAGCCTGTGCGGGTCATCGAGGAGGTCTAGGTGGCTTGATCGACCTTGCTCGACTTGGGCCCATTCTTAGTTGCCTTCGGCTAACCGCGGCCGCTGATACTTGAATGTTCCCATAGCACGTTTTACATGTGTGGTTCTTTTTTCCACATCTCGTGCAGTTGGTGTCCTGTTTTCTCGCATCAATGACGCTTTGCGAGATTCCTTTGGTGTGCTTCAGACCAATTCGAGTGTGTGATCGGAGCACTTCCTCCTAATTTCTTAGTTGGCCGTTCCGACTTGTGATCCTCACGTTTCCTTTTTCGTGAGGGTCCTCCACCTCCTTTTATATAAGCCTTATCTCTTCGTGGCTTATCAGGTCTTTCGTCTCTTGAGGATTTATCTTTTGTCTCCTTAGAGGAGGTGTGTCGGGAACTGCCTTCTTTCAGTAACTTTTTTCGGTACTGAAGGTCTTCTTCTGCCCAGCCGGCTTCTATAACAACATCTTCTCCTTCCTCGTCGGTGTCGAACTTCTGGAAGGAGATGCGGGTGAGGATGTCTTTGGGCAAGTTTCTTTCGACTACCTCTCTCCATGATTCACCTGCCATATTGGCTTTGTTGTTCAGGTTGTGCATGATTCGGAGGTAGGTTTGAATGTTGCCCTTGTATTTTACTTCCTTCCTGTCCTGCAGGGCTTGTCGTCTTTATTGTAGGGGCGCAAAGGCCTTTCCTATTTCGTACGAGAAGCGGGTCCAACTTGGAAAATTCTGATTTTGGGTTTCGCCCTGTAACCCATCCATCTTTCTTCGGTACCATATCGTGTATGGTGTTACCACTTTTCCATTGGTACGGTTGAGGGCATATATGACCCGTTCCCGGTCATCTCTCCAAATGTGGGGATTTCGGTCGAAGCAATCGATACATTGTTGAAGCCAAATGTGCACATCTTGGTGCTTTTCTCCTTCAAACAGCAGTGGTGCCTGCGCTGTTCGTTTTGTGTTTACCACGAAGGCTTCCGTCAGGACATTTGCCAGGTCTGATTGTTCTGTGGTTAGACCCCTGCGCCGCCTTTCTGGACCGCCGCCTTTTCTTCCTTTTCCTTCAGCGTCATAGTCGCTGCCGTCATCGTTGTCATCACTAGGATTGTAACCGGTACTGGTACTCGGTTAAGGATTTTGTTTTATGTTTTATTTTAAGTATCGCTTTGATACTTGGTTTGTTTGAAGTATCGTTTTGATACTTAGTTTGTTTTATGTTTTGTTTTAAGTATCCCTTTGATACTTGGTTTGTTTGAAGTATCGTTTTGATACTTAGTTTGTTACTTATGTTGTTTTACCAAAGAGTATCGCTTGATACCTTTGTTTAGTTTCGTTCATACTAGACATGAACAGATTTGTGTATTTAAAGACCGTCCTGTTCCACGATGGAATGGACAGACTTCAACAGACAGTATTTCAATATAGTTGGTTGAACGGTTACTCTTTAGTTTCTCCAGTACAACTCCGAAGCCTCCTTTAGTTCATACTGCTCTCGCATCCTCTCTGGAGGAGCAGGCCACCTGTCAACTATCGTACACCCCCCAAAACGTGATTAGCACCTAGCGAACACGTTACAAGGATATCCCCCTCCTTGTCCAGGTGGTGGAGTTGTGTCTGAGGTCCCTTCCCGACTAGATTGAGGTTTGGCGATTTGTTTGCCCTTTGCCTGTCTAGTTGGTCTGGAATAATATTCCTCTTCGTCCTCCACAGATTCCATCCGTACATGCCTGCCGGCCTCCGGTCTCGCTTTCGGAGTTTCCTTTCTTCTGGAGGAAATGAGAAGTTCTTGGACCGCTTCGCCAATCTTTTTGAGCTCACTCCGTTGAGATGGGAGTGACTCACGAGTCTTCTTTGCTTCGTTTTGAAAGAGCTCGTCTCTTTCTTTAAAGGCACTATTTACCTTCCGGTCTCGGTTCTTCCTTTCCTTTCTAATTTCTTCTACCACTTGTTGTAGAAGGATATCCCGTTCAAGCGTGGTCTGGTGTAACTGCGAAGTGACTCCTTCGTGATGTTCTTGTCTCGCAGGTTGTTGTGCCAGATTTTCTGCGATTTCTCTTACTATTTTTTCTTGTAGAGATTTTACTTCAGTCTCTACTCCCTGACACTGCATTAACAGGACTCCTATGTCTTGGTTGTGGAGGTCCTTTCCTTCAGCAATTTGTTTTTGAATATCAAACAGCCAGAGCGCGTTTTCCTGTTGAGCTCCTGTGAGCTGAGCAAACGCTATGTTTGCAGAGTCAATAGAGGAGGTGATGTCCCTCCGGACATCACGTAGTACCACCCCTACTCACGCTGCTAACCTAGCCAAGTCGGCCGCCTGATCTATTGGTCTCGGAGTAGATGAGCGAGAAGAGCTGGGGATGCTTGATGCCCGTAATCCATCTTTTGGTGGACGCCTTAGCCCTGCGGGGAGTGATGAAGGTTGGCTCGGTGCATTTTCACCTTCACTCCCGGTATCCATTGCATCTTTGTATTTTAATTTTTTGGGAGGTTCTCTCCTTGGTACCGGTATCCCCGGACCTTCAGGAAACCACGATGTCGATGGTTCTGTCATCCTTTCCTATAATAGTATTCTGTCTTAATGAGAACTCGGGTGGTTCCCGAGTCTCCACACCAAAGGTATAGTAGGTGTGAAGCAACTATCAAAGGATCCTTCTTCAATGGTGTCCCAGTTGAGGAAAGGTTTCCAAACGAATTCTGGCCTGTACTAGGTTTCGTGAAGCTTTTGAAATTGTACCTCCGTAGGAACTAGAGTTGGGTCGGTATACCACGAAGGAGCTTCTTGTTCTAGAAATGGTATTTCTGGGAGCTCCGGCAGACTGGATAACACTGAGCTAATAGTAGGGTGGTGTACCTGGGTCGGTGGTTCGAATATTGAATTGGTTCGGGAGAGTTCCTCAAGGGCGGCTAAACCGACCGTATCTTCGATGGCAGGGTAGTGTACCTTATCTTTAACCGTCTCGTCGTCTGCGTGATTCGAACCCATGCGCTTGCTTAGTGTAGAGTGGTGACCGACTTATTTAGTGAGCCTTGGTAACAAGGAGAGCTAACAATATAGTGTTAGGCGGAAGCTGACTCTGAATAATTGGCGAGAAGACTTAGGCCTGAATCTTTCGTAATAGACGGAGATTTGTCTAGGAAGGCTCGGAATTGTTCTTTTTATTTATGACTACTCAGAACTCGCTTAATCGATAAAGGAAATAATTTTAAAAAGATTCGTAGGTAAAACAAGGTTATATTGTTAAGGTCTCTTCTCCGTCGCTTGATGATGTCTAAAAGATTGGGAGGCACTTCGATATTGATATCCCGCGTCTGAGTGTTCGCGGACTACATCTAATGCTCCTATAACTAAGTATCTATCCAAGATTGTATGCTAACGTCTCGTGGTCTGGACAAGTGCGAACACTATTTGACCCTGAACTCTCAGACACCATCTCGTCCTCATAAATTCTTTTCCGTCTAATCGTAGTATGCGTGATGATCCTCCAATGACCGGTCTTCGATTTAAACAGACGAGTAGACTTCTGTCTGAAACTTCAGTCGTCTTAACTATCGTCCCTGTAGTCTCTTCCGATTTCACATAGTGGCCAGCGTATGCGTCGCGTACCTATGCATGATGCAGGTCATGTAGACGGTGTGCCAACACTCTTAAGTCTACCGCCTATTAGGTCTTCTGAGTCTGAGCAGCTTCCCCTCGGTCCCCCTCGCCTCAAAGAGAATCACCTCTCGAGGGATCCTGTCTCCAGGACCAACCAACATACAGCGGCCTTGAGATAGGTATTGGTGTCAAATCTATCCCCTATGGCCTCTGGGGCACTGTAGGAGTAGTTGCGGATTCTTGAACCGAAAACGTCCCGTCACTTTCGGCCCGCAGTCAGGGTGCCTAACTTTGAAGCCTAGTAACTCAATGCGCCTCCCCCGGATTTCCTCCGTTCCACTTCTCAGAGGTACCAAGAGGTGCCCTCTTATATATCCTGCGAACAGCCTACGGTCAGACGGACGGCAGCGACGTATATGGTGTTATGAGGTGAGCTGTATTGAGATGACATGATAGCCATGGGACGCAACTCTTCGAAATCTCGCTAAGGACGTGCGGGCCCCAGAGCGGGGCAGGAGGGGGGTGTTAGGTTCTCGATAAATGAGGGTCTGTGCGCAGTTATCCTACCGAGAGGTCTGTGCATTTTCTATATGCCTAACACTAAGCACGCATGTGTCCGGAATATTGCTGCAAAACATACATTATTGCCTTGGGAAGCATAGAGGCGCCGCCAATGTCACCATCGCTCTTTGTTAATCCTCATGTCTCAGCAAGAGCGACGCGTGTACTCCCACTCAGGCCGTCCAGTATGGTTGCTTTCCACACTTCGGTCGCCTTTTGCCATTGATTTCGATTCCTAGAGACTATGTGTCTACTAGACTACACGATGACCGTCGTTGTTGGTACCGTGTGGCGATTTAAGTAATTTCTTCGTCTTCGCCTAATTTCCACAATCGACTGATAGTTCTGACATGTCCAGCCTGTGCAGGTTTTCAAGTAGGTCTTGGTGGTTTGACGGACCTTGCTCGATTTGGGCCCATTCTTAATGGACTTTGGCTAACCGTGGCTGCTAATACTTGGATGTTTCCCCAGCACGTTTTGTATGTGTGGTTCTTCTATACATATCTCGTGCAAGTATCATCCTGTTTTCTTGCGTCGATGACACTTTGCGAGATTCCTTGGTGTGCCTCAGACCAATTTGAATGTCTGGTCTTAGCACTTCCCCCTAATCTTTTAGCCAGCCGTTCCGACTGGTTGTCTTCGCATTTCCTTTTTCGCAAGGGTCCTCCTCCTGCCTTTATATAAGCCTTATCCTTTCGTGGCTTATCCAACTTATCTCTTCTTGACGACTTGTCTTTTATTTCCTTCGAGGAGGTGTGCTGGGAATTACCTTCTTTCAATAGCTTTTTTCGTTACTGAAGCTCTTCTTCTGCCCGGCTGGGTTCCATAACCACGTCTTCCCATTCCTCGTCTGTGTCGAACTTCTGGAAGGAGATGCGAGTTATGATTTCTTCAGGTAAGTTTCTTTCGACTGCCTCTCTCCAAGCTTCACCTGTCATATTGGCTTTGTTGTTCAGATTGTGCATGATTTGGAGGTAGGTCTGGACTTTGCCTTTATATTTCACTTCCTTCATATCCCGCAGTGCCTGTCGGCCTTCTTGTAGTGCAGCGAAGGCTTTTCCAATTTCCTATGAGAAACGGGTCCAACTTCGAAAATTCCGGTTTTGGAGTTCCTCTTGTAGTCCGTCCATTTTTCTGCGGTACTATATCGTATATGGGGTTACCACTTTTCCCTTGTTACGGTTTAGGTCGTACATGATCCGTTCTCGGTCATCTCTCCAAATATGTTGGTTGCGATCGAAGAAGTCAATACATTGTTGCAGCCAGATGTGCACGTCTTGGTGCCTTTCTCATTCGAAGAGGGGTGGTGCCGCCGCGGGTTGCTTTATGTTTACCCCGAAAGCTTTGGCCAGGACATTTGCCATGTCCAATTATTCGCGTGTTAAACCCCTGCGGTGTCTTTCTGGGCCGCCTCCCTTTCTTCCCTTTCCTTCAGCGTCATAATTGCTGCCATCATCGTCGTCATCATCACTGGGATATCCTCCGCCTTCTTCCAGTGGCGGAGCTGGATCTGAGGTTCCCTCCCGACTAGATTGGGGTTTCTCGATCTGTTTTCCCTTTTCCTGTCTAGTTGGTCTGGAATAATATTACTCTTCATCCTCTACAGATTCCATCCATACACGCTTACCGGCCTCCGGTTTCTCTTTTCGAGTCTCTGTCTTTCTGGAGGAAATGAGAAGCGCTTGGACCGCTTCTCCAATCTTTTTTAGTTCACCCTGTTGAAATGAGAGTGACTCACGAGTCTTTTTTGCTTCGTCTTGAATGAGCACGCCTCTTTCCTTGCAGGCACTATTTACCTTCTGGTCTCGGTCTTTTATTTCCTTTCTGATTTCTTCTACCCCTTGCTGTAGTAGGATATCCCGTTCAAGCGTGGTCTGGTGTAACTGCGAGGTGACCCCTGCTTGATGTTGTTGTCTGGCGGCTTGTTGTGCCAGGTTTTCCGCGATTTCCCTTACTATCCTTACTTCTAGAGATTTTACTTCGGTCTCCACCCCTTGACATTGCATCCACAGGACCCCTATGTCCTGATTATACATTTCTTTTCCTTCAGCAATTTGTGTTTGAACTTCTAATAACTGGAGCGCGTTTTCCTGTTGAGCTCCTGTGAGCTGGGTGAACGCGATATTGGCGGAGTCAATGGAGGAAGATATGTCCCTTCGGACATCGCTTAGTACCACTCGTACTATTGCGGCTAGCCTTGCCAACTCGGCCGCTTGATCCCTTGGCCTCGGAGTAGATGAGCGGGATGAGCTGGTGACCCTGGATGCCCGTGATCCATCTCGCGGTGGACACCTGATCCCCGGAGGCAGGGATGAAGGTTGGCTCGGTGCATTCTCACCTTCACTCCCGGTATCCATTGCATCTTTTTTTCTTTTATTTTCTTGGGGGGTTCCCTCTATGGTACCGGCATTCCCGGACCTCCAGTCTACGACGTAGATGGCTCTGTCATTCTTTCCCAGCTAAAGGGTGCTAGAAGGAATCGTTTCCTGTAACAGGGTTCCAACTTAGTAAGAGTTCCGATGGCTTCCGAGTCTCCACGCCAAAGGTATAGTAGGTGTGAAACTACTATTGAAGGATCCCTCTGCACTGTTGTCCCAGTCGAGGAAGGGTTTCCAGACGAATTCTGGCCCGTACCAGGTTTCGTAAAGCTTTTGAAATGGTTCCTCGGTGGGAACTAAGGCTGCGTCAGTATACCACGAGGGCACTTCTTGTTCCAGCAAAGGTATTTCTGGAAGTGGATTCCAAGATAACACCTCCTCAACGAATGGTAAGTGGACCTTAGTCGGTGGTTCAAATATTGAACAGGGTCAGGATAGTTCCTCGAGAGTGTCGAAACCGACCGTGTTTTCAATAGTTTTGCAGTGGGCGTAAGTTGAACCCATGCGCTTTTGAGAAGAAGCGCCGCGGGGTAACCGAATAGGTTTAGAGAGCCTTGGTAACAAGGAGAGCTAACAATATAGTGTTAGGCGGAAGTCGTCTCTAACTACTTGTCGAGAGGACAAAGGCCTGAATCTTTCGTAATAGACGGAGATTTGTCTAGGAAGGCTTGGTGTCGTTCTTTTCATTTATTACTACTAAGAACTCCCTTAATTG
This sequence comes from Tuber indicum, assembly GCA_006112555.1. NCBI lineage: Eukaryota > Fungi > Ascomycota > Pezizomycetes > Pezizales > Tuberaceae > Tuber > Tuber indicum. Next base: position 227,115 of record VBSK01000259.1, on the reverse strand, counting down.
ATGGAGGAAATATATTTATGAAGATTCCTGGGTAAAACAATGTTATATTTTTAAGGTCTCTTCTCCGTTGCTTGATGATGTCAAAAAGCTGGGGAGGCACTGCGATATTTATATCCCGCGTCTGAGTGTTCGCGGACTACATCTAGGCCTCCTATAACTAAGTACCTAACCAAGATTTTACGCTAACGTCTCATAGTCTTAACAAGTGCGAACACCGTTTGAGCCTGAACTCTCACACGCCATCTTCGTTCTCATAAATTCTTTTCCGTCTAAGCGTAGGAAGCGTGATTAGCCGCGAATTACCCTTCTTCGATTTATCGAGACGAGTAGACTCCTGTTTGAAACTGCCCTCGCCTTGCCTATCGTTCCAGTAGTCCCTTCCGTTTTCACGTAGTGGCCAGTGTATGTGTCGGGTACCTATGCATGATGCAGGCTTCGTAGACGGTACGCCAACACCCGTATGTCTACCGCCTATTAGGTCTTCTGAGTCTGAGCAGCTTCCCCTCGGTCCGCCCCGCCTCAAAGTGAATCACCTCTCGAGGGATCCCGTTTCCAGGACCAACCAACATACAACGGCCTTCAGATAGGTATTGGTGTCATATCTATCTCCTATGGCCTCTGGGGCACTGTAGGAGTAATTGCGGATTTTCGAACCAAAAACGTCCCGTTACCTGCGGCCTGTAGTTTGGATGCCTAAACCTGAAGCCTTATAGCTCCATGCGCCTCCGACGGACTTCTTCCGTTCTACTTCTCAGAGGTACCCAGAGGTGCCCTCCCATATAACCTGCGAACAGCTCCCGGTCGGACGCACGGCAGCGACGCATATGGTGTTATGAGGTGGGCTTCATTGACATGACCTTATAGTCATAGGATGCAACTCTTTGAAATCTCGCTAAGGACATGCGGGCCCCAGAACGGGGCTGGAGGGGGGTGTTAGGCTCTCGAAAAATGAGAGTCTATGCGCAGTTACCCTACCGAGAGGTCTGTGCATTTTCTTTATACCTAACACGAACACCGTTTGACCCTGAAACTTCGTACACCATTTCAACTTTAATTGAGGCAAGATATTTATCTTGAGAAGATAGCGTCCTATCTCCCAATGATCTCTTTGCGATCTCTTGGCTTCAATGGACTAAGTATGCAAATGTAGTCCAAACAACTATTATTCCTATCGTCCCTTCTGATCAAGAACTAGCTAAGTTCATCGTCAGGACCTGGTGCATAATTAATATATGCGTGCATGAGTCTCGATACGCCAGTATCATAGAAAGGCTTCATGCATCCCCAGTCTTCCTATTCAAGTATGGTTACCCTCGGACCTCCTGCTTCTAAGAGGGACCAGTATTGGAGCCGTCCGATGTACACCTAATCTTGACTGAGTATTGGTGACTTCTGGTGTAATCTGATAGCGCTGGAGGTCTTGTATCTAATTGATAGAAAATCCCTCGGTCGGCTATTTACTTTATAGTAAGTGGTCTCATATTGTTCACGGTCAGGGAGATATAAATTAGAAATTATTATTTTAATTTCTATATAGTTTTGCCGCAACCATCTTATCGAGTCACTTGACCTTTATGGTCATAAGCGTGACCTTACCACTATGCTAGGTCTTATATGCCTAACAAGTTGACAGCTAAGTAAGTCGGCGTCTGATTCAGAATCGGAATCGAGCTGATCGCTATCGTGGTGCTGAGGGTCGTGAGGTAATCCCTCAGATTCTGCCTAGTGAGTATTCTGTATGTGTGACGTGAGAAGAGCTTTGATATCAGCGTTCGCTTCTTGTTTGTTTGTGATATTGGCCTGGGCAAGTGGATTTATGCAGACAAAATGAATATTTTGTAGGCAAAGTGGAATTTAGATTGCTAGATTTTTGAGATGCTGGTAAGTACTAGCAGGCATGAGTGGAATGCTCAAATTTACGTGTATGGACTCTGATGGCTGCAGGTGCCAAATATGCACGATCTGAGACGCAGCTAGCTTGAATACTGGAATAGGTTTAGTGTAAGGCATCAGCAGGCATGCAAAATGGATGGAGTCTTCTCGGACATCTCCAGAGTAAATTGCTAAGGAATGTAGAAAAACTTTCAAGATTCTGAGACCACTAGCGAATTTGTTATTTAAGCTGAAGTGATTGCAGTTGAAGGGAGGTCATCCCAAGAACAATATTTACGACTCACAATATTCCACTCCGCAGTACTGATAATCTTCACACTTGGAACAAACCAGAAGACATGGCCCAGAATTAGAACAACATGCAGTATGTCCACAGGTCAATTGTTCCAAAAGGACTAATAGCTCCAGTAGGATATGTGTACTAACTCCCTGCCATTGCTCTTGTCAGTACAATTACACTGGTGAGGCCTCGTAATCACAAAATACGCCAGTATAAGGCTTGGTTTCACTTCACCAATCATAATCCAGGCAGAGAGATCTATGGAGTATAGCGAAATACTGTCAAAGACCAGATGTTAGCAAGGAATTATATCAAGATCAATATGTTTTCTGACAACAATTTCACGGAGATTTTCCATGGTATGAGGAGATTGCGCCTAGCATGTGACGCCCTTGTGACAGCAGAGCCCAATGACATGCCCCGGAGGCGTCAGATCGAAGAGGCCATCATCACACTTGTTAAGGACTGAGGCAAGAAGTTAACGGACCCACTTCTGAAAAAAGGTCCTTCTCAACCCATGCTGGGCGCCCCAGCAATCCTCCCTGTGTACATCCTTACAGAATAGGTCTTACTGCCACCAGGTGCCCTGGTTCAATGGGGACTTAAAGTAGCGCAAGCTCCTGCACCCAAAAAAATACCCTGTGGTAAAGAGGGCCTGGATGACTGGGATGACAAAGATGGTGGATCTGGCGACAACAATAAAGCTCCTCCAACTAGGTGAGGTAGGGTTAAGAAGCATGGGGCGGAAAATATCACAGCTGCCGAAGAGGATCCTGACGATAAGGACCTCTAGGAAACACATATGCACAACAGGAGTCGGATTCGGAAATCCAAGACAAAGAGAGCCTAGGGTGCCGAAGAGGATCCCCACAATGCGGACCTCTATGAGGCACCTACGCTCAAAAAATATTTTATATGGGAATTTAAGAAAGAGAGAGCCCAGGTAGCCGAAGCGGATCCTGATAATCTGCAACTCTATTACGCACATACCTACAAGAAACTTCGGGTTCGAGAATCTGAGGCAAAAGCAGCTCAGGATAATGAAGGGCATCTAGGAGTCGCACTTAAGGCAGGCGAGCCGAGTGGTTAGTTCATTTTCTCACAAGCGGGTATATTTGAGATTCCGCTTACCAAATAACAGAATGTAGATTGGAACACATTACTTGGACGCCCTCGCGCAGTGCGTATTGTTTCGGTTAAGCAATCAATTCGCGGTATCAGTACGCCCAGTGAAGCCAGCATGATGCTAGCAGCGTCCCCTGACGATTAAACAGTTTTCTGGTGACCACCTCATATCGTTGGAGTTCCATTTGGCGAATTAGATTCCTCAGATATTCGTGGATTGTGTGCCATGGTTTTGAGAGTCCTACTGATGTGAAGGATTCACTACATGATGGGCCCCATAGGCGAAGGAGGCCAGTTACTCCATCGCCATCTAGTGCAAGCACTATTCCGCTTAGAATCCATATTTATAGATGGCACTGAAATGATACACGAAGGGATGATGTCAAATCCAGTGTAGCAGGACCCATTGTATATCTTCTGGTATTGTTACCGCGATCAACAGGACCCCTAGCAGCAAACGCCACTGCTAAGGGGATAGGTCCATTGTAACCGGTACTGGTACTCAGTTAAGGATTTTGTTTTATGTTTTGTTTTAAGTATCGTTTTGATACTTAGTTTGTTTTATGTTTTGTTTCAAATATCGCTTTGATACTTGGTTTGTTTGAAGTATCGTTTTGATACTTAGTTTGTTTGATGTTTTGCTTTAAGTGTCGCTTTGATACTGGGTTTGAAATATCGTTTTGATACTTAGTTTGTTTTATGTTTTGTTATATGTATTGATTTGATACTTATATTGTTTTGCCAAAGTGTATCACTTGATACCTTTGTTTAGTATCGTTCATGCTAGACATGAGCAGATTTGTGTATTTAAAGACCCTCCTATTCCACGATGGAATGGACAGACTTCGACAGACAGTATTTCAACATACTTGGATGAATGGTTACTCTTTAGTTTCACAAGTACACCTCCGAAGCCTCCTTTAGTTCATACAGCTCTCGCCTCCTCTCTGGAAGAGCAAGCCACCTGTCTACTATCAAATACCTCCCGCAGCGTGATTAGCACCTAGCGAACACGTTACGTCTATTTTCGTCGAGACACAGCAGCAGAGCTGGCTGGCCATATTTATCTAATGGCAGGCCCCTTGCATACCAGGGCACCCATAGTGAGCGCTGGCGCCCATAGCACTGAGAGGAATGATGATCAGTAGGTAGAGGTGTAGAAACAACTTGCCGCCAGTGGGAAATCACTCAGTGCGGCTTAAAAGGATGTTTCATGGATCTTCTAGTTAGTGCAAATGGCCAAGACCGTCAATTTCTTTGTTTACAGTGCACAAAATCTCAAAAGCATATTGCTCTGAGGACTATTTTGTTGGTGGCAATAAGTTTAGTGTACAGTAAAAAGTCTAGGGTACAAAGTCTATGAAATTGGTCTTGTATGTGCGACGATTATCCTATGGTCGAAGACCTGTGTGTCTCTAAGGACGTCTCTTGGCATCATAGGTTGTGTGCGAGTTAATATTCTTGGCATTTTGTGACACCCCTTTGTGTTAATATTATGTGCAGCTTAAAGACTCAGATTACGTACCCTGTGGGGTTCTACCGGCACGCATATCACCCCTTTGAATCCCCCAGTACTGTAGACTCTGAGGACTGTTTATTTTGTTACAATAAGTTTACTGTACAGTATAAAGTCTGAGGAATTCCTCTTGTATGTGTAAGGACCACCAGTAGATGTGTGCTAGCACACCTGCTCAGCTCTACGGACTCCTCTTGACGTCAGGGTTTACCTGCGGGTTAGATTCTTGGCATCGCGTGACGCCCCTTGGGATGAACATTAAGTGTGGCTTATAAGCTTATATTAGGCACTGCATGAGATCCCACTGGGACGCATATTACTACTTACAATTTCAGTGTGCAATATATAAAGTCGTCCCGAGGACAGTTTTGAGTTAGCAATAAGTTTAGTGGCTAAATGCATCAGAATGCCTGTTGATGTGCGACAACTATCACATCAAAAATATATCCTCGCCTTCGTCCCTGTCTCCTCTTCCTTTCAACTGCTTGGATATGAGCAGACTCATCTGGTCCTGGGTATATCCCTCCCCTTCTCTCTCCGTCAAGGAATCCTCAAACGGCCGTAGCACTGGTTGCCTCATCTGATTTCACTCTCTCTGTCACGACAATGTTGCACTTCCGCTGCCCTAGTTGCCAAATCTGATTTTCTCTCCCTCTGTCACGGCGACGTCGCACTTCCCTAGCCCTGGTTATCCTACATTATTTCTCTCCCTCCATACAGGTAACTTCAAACTTCCTTCCTCCAATCTTCAATGACGTAAACCTTTTTCCTTCTTGGACATAACGACCACCTCCCACCACCACCACTTACCTCCACCCACTTGTGTCCCCAACGACATGTCGACTTCTTCCCCCTCCCCCCCTCAAAAACTACAAAAAAAAAACAATAAGAGAAAAAAAAAAAAAGAGAGATGGCATCCTTTATATCTCAAAGACTACAGGTACTGAGTTAAACCTCTCTACAATCATTCACCAGCGAACTGTATCAATATGACTTTTTTACTTAGATGCTGCCCTGACAGTGATCGCGAAAGCTATCTGAGGAAAGACAAATGCCCCTCATCCGATCCTGTCACAAGTGAAGTGAGAGAGAGGAAACACTGGTCCTTGCCTGTAGATTCTGGAGATAAGCCGCCGTTTGAGCCGGCTGTCAAGGACTGCCAGTAAGTGAGGATCATAAACCATCTATACTACTGTGAAACAGATAAACCAATTCTTCTACCTTAATCATAGGGCGCTATGGTGATATAGAATACGCCAAGAGCTGGTGTGGGTTCCAGAACCCAAGCGCCACGACCTCTCGCTAAAGAGCCTGGCACGACCAGATCCGGGCCTACAGAATAGTGTACTCCTAGGACCTCTGCTGGCTGACCGACTCGCAATTGTGGTTGGTCATAGGTTTGGCCTGCTCCTTTTGCCCTGTCTCAGAATGGATCAAGCTTATTTAAAAGAAGCACCGAGCCGATGCCCTCGGGGAAATCAATTGTCAACTGATGATCTTGGTCCAGAATACGGCCAAGAAACTTCAGGAGACAAAAAAGCGTCATTTCGCAGAGTGGGCTGTGGTAGCGCTGGAGGAGCAACCTCCAGGTTGTTATCCTCTTGCCTCTTCGTTCAATATCCTTTTACTAACCGATTTTGTCTGCAGGCTAACCCGATTGTTCCCTGTCGTATTGCCCATAGGCAATACCTCTCCACATGGTTTGCTGGACTGATGCGCCGATCAATGGCCAGCGGTTCCTTGGCTACTCCTGTTATTCTGCTAGACCACAGTCGGGGGTAGGCTGTGGGGTGATGCCATTATCAAGTATTGAAACTGTGCTCTGGGTGCTCAAGCGGCAACATGTGGAGGAGGAAATCTGCCTCCCCCAATATATCATCAGGGTGTCTGGTCATGGTGCGTCCACTGGACCTCTCCAGCTCTGGGTTCTCATCTGATCATACACAGATGATAACGTCCAGGCGTGGGTCCTTGCTCACACTGGTAAGGACCGCCTGAACCTTATGGTCCTTGAGCCATGCCTGAGGTGTGAAGAGGACGGAGGCCAGACTCCCGAGCCTGTTAACGGCAGATACTCTTTTTTGACCCTGAGGTCTGGGATCACCTTGGGCAAGAAGGAGATATCAGGGGGCGCATGCAGCGGGGGAGGGAGGTGGAGAAGAAGGAGGAGGAGGAGGAGGAGAGAGTAGGGGAAGAGGAGGAGTGATTGTAACGAGACTCCCCTGAGTACTATGACAAGTAGTCAAACCTATACCTATCCCGCTGTCAAGAGACTACGTGGTAGGGATGGTAGTAGACGGAGGTCTACTGAGTAGAGGTACCGGTGGTTAGGTACCTCAGCCGGGCATACTAGACTATACCAAAGGTACGTAGGTGCTAGTAGAGGTTGTGGGTTACCCTACTCTGTAGGGCAATCCAAGTAGTCAATTTGGGAGTTACCCTGAATTACTCAACACAGAGTCCAAGTTGAGTTAACCTACCTTCGAACTTGGGCTACCCTGTCTTATCCCATGGCTGACCCTGCTATGGAGTCAAGTTACCCCAGCTTGAAAGTAACTTGTTACGTAGGACTTCAGAGAAAGTTACTAGATTGTTTGTCACGTGAAACTCCATGGGGTGTTCGTATCTCACGTAATGTGGATCACTCCACCACACCCAGTTGAGCTCCGAACAAGCTGTACCTTGGAGGTGTGGTTGCTAACATCCCCCTCCGGCCCCGTTATAAGTTCCTAGCATCATGGGCTACAGCCTGAAGAGTTGCTGTGAGTCTAGCTAATGTCTCTAACTTAGGATATTGCTGTAACTCCATATGCGCTCACACCGTTCATCCCAGTTGAGGTTGTCGGCAGGATATCTGTGGGGGAAGAGGAGAACCTGGAGAATAGCCTCCAGGTGGTGTTGTGTAAACCGGACCAAAATAGGCGGAGTAATACTGCTTTGAAGTCAGGAGTAGTATGTGAGGTTAATGGAGGCTTGTAGCCAGGTAATCGAAGTCTGTTGCCCCAGAAGAGTCAAGGTATTAGAGAATCGTTACGGGCTCTAAGATACTAGTCCAAGGTCACGATAAGACGTATTTCGAGGAGGGTTGACTGTAGGTAGCACCTATTGGTAGTTAACATACAGCTTGGTCTATCAGGGGAGAGACGTGACTATATTCTGGAATGATATAGAAACGAGTGGAACCGGATAGATGTTCAGGGGCTGTGAATGCTTGCAGAAGATTAAGTGTATATGGGTAGAGCGTTCTATAGTTGGTATAGTATCCATACGGGCATGACAGCTCGCCACTGGCAGGAAGGCGATATCAAGAGTTTTTACTCCTGCAGCTGCATGAGAGATGCAGCAGCTAAAACACTTCTATCAGGCAGATGTTAGAACACCACTGAGTGATCGAGTTTGGTACAGAGGATCTTTAGTCCGACCCGTAGAGGTTGGCTAGACAGCCTACAGGAGTTGTGTGCTCGTGATGCAGGGTGGTGATTGCGAGTAACTGGCAGCATATTAAATCTACTTAAGGATATACGAGTTCTCCTCTACTCTTGCAATCAACTACCTCTTGAGATCAGAACTTAATTGAGTAACACCGTGGCTTAACGATATTAAGTTTTACTGGTTTGTTTTTCAACCCGACTCTTGATTATCTTTATCTTTACTTTCAGAAAGAAAACTCTGGTGTGGTCGCAACCTGGGGATCCATGTTCTCAGAGCGAGCCCCTGTTACGGTTTATCCTTAAGTGAAGACCTCGCTTAACTCTTCCTACTCTTTAGATTTGTTGGTAATGACCTCCTGAATTGACATAGTTTGAGTACAAGTCGCTGGTCTGATACAAAAAGCATCGGGTGGTATTTACAATGTTGAACCAAGCAGGTCACTTCCATTCCGCCGCGGTGTCAGCCTACCAATGGCATCCACGGCGTGAACTATTTGCAGATGCCAAAGGTCTAGGTTGGGAACCCATTAAATCTGTCCATAAAGCCACCAATATAGGCCTTCCCGATAATGCTGAAGAATTTAGAGTCCAAGACCCTGCGGGGTTATTCGAATCGTTTACACAGCAAAAGTAGACGGTTCCGGTAGCTCCAGATAGCCAAGGTTAAGGATTTCGTCTTGCAGATTTTACTAGGGAAGTCATGGAACCCTACATCCTTCTTGATGTTATGAAACAAATGAATGAAGCTCAAAGCCAGATGCATTACTGGAAAGAGAAGGTACCAACTAAGTTTAAAATAGAGATGGTTACGGCGGCTCCAGAGTGGATGCGGAAACAACAGAAGATGTTCACATGTCAAATTAGTGATACGTGTACACTAGCCAAGCGGATAGTGGCGTGGGAAGCGGCAGCCCGTACCGGACATCAGATCAATCATCATAATGGTACAGTCATGACAGTGGCACCTGCGATGGGGAAGCGTCCTACAGTCAACTTTGCGGAAACCCTAACCGCTATATTGACCCACCCCTCATATCAGGCATACATGACTGAATTAAGAGTACAAATAGTAGGTCAACAACTACAAGCTCTAGTATCTCCTCGTTGTTCATTAGCATAGAATTATCCTGGGTCTGGCGCTCGGACACCGTGTCCAGATGTACCCCATCCGTCAGTTACGCCTCCTGTGTCCTGTGCATCTGGAGTTGCCTTGCAACCACCCGAACGTCTCATGCATCCTGTATTGCGATGCTCCCTTCGCTTGTGTCCCGCACACCATTTCTTACGGCCCTGACGTCGGAATCACATCCCCTGTATGTCGCACTAATTTTACCCAACAGGTGCTCCACTCCCCTGACTATGTCATTCCCACGTCTGGACGCTTTGCCCACGTCGCCCCATTTGTCGACGTGCTCTGGGCTCCCAGATTCCTGGCGTCGTTGCGTCTTGTTCTTTAGAACAATGCTTTCGTAGTCAAGAGTGCGTCTCGCATACTCACAAACCTCCTGCCCTCCCGGGACGAGCCTAGTATCTCTCCCCCTCCTTTCGCATGTATCTTGACGTCGGCAAGTTGTTCTGTTGTCACTATGTGGCCATATTGCCTTTCATCCAAATCTGCCATGCGTCCTGTCGACGTCTGGTCTGGTGAGTTTCTAACCGTAATCTGGTCTCCAGTCCCGGTAGTTCTGGGAATCTCCAACAGGCCTTCCCATCTCCTTAATGTCCCCACTCATGATTTTCTTAATATCAGTATCACAAGATTCCTAATTCTCTTAAGAAGTCTGTCATCCTATGTGCTTTTAATTATCATTGTCCATAATTCTACACTCAGTTTACTATACAATAATTTACATACTAGTAATACAAAACTCCCGTGTACCGCGTTATCCCTGTCCAAGTCTATTCCGACGTTCCCCTTGAGCCAGTATAGCCGAGAGATTGGGTCTAGCACAATTTCCCTCTGGTGCGGCAATGATCTTAGACCAAATCTCAGATTTTCTTTTCTCGTTTTTTTTTTTCTTGTGTAGATGCTGAAAACCTCTACGGGACGTCATGGCCGATGGCAAGGAGGAGTCGTGAAGCTGCCATCATTTGTTCGAAAGATTTGTGAATATATTTCATTTACCATCCATAAATCGATGTGACTGTTAACGAGTCATCTTCGGTCCATCTCAGGGACCAAGAGGGCCACGCCCACCATGGTACCTATGTCGACTACCTTAAACCTTCGGGTCTCTCGCAGCTGCACCTTGACAAGACCATGTAACTCGGATGGGCGTCCCGAGTTAATTACGTTCAACATCTGCGCACATGCAACTCGGTAGTCTCTGGCTTGTACCAGGAGTCGCAGAGTTTGAAGATTGTAAGGAGTTGTGCAGGAAGACATCTCCTCAGTGCGCCATACATTGGGTCTTCTCCAGCCTGTAGTTACACCCAATAATTGCGACTAACATTGTTTCGGAAGAGCTCAGTGCCTGTGCATCGTGCGCGGTGGATGTCGTAAACATCAGTTTCCTGTAATGCTTGAAGTGCGATTTCAAGTTGCGTTAACTGTTCCACAGGGAGGAGTGATACTATTCGGAGGTCTTTGGGAAGGCGATGCTCGACGAGCAAGCTCTGTCAACAATAACGGAGCAACTCGACGCGCATAGTCTTGTTTGAAATACCCAAGATCTTGCGAATAACTCTAAGGTTGGTAACGTCAGAACGACGTCCCTTAAGAGCCCTACAATATGGGGGCAGCGGAGATTTGTTACCTATCTTACCCAGAAGATCAGCGACGTCTGCCGAGATATCAGCTCCGCTACATCATAGTGAATCCACATTTAAACGTCTAATGCAGATCGAGTGGTATCTGCCATAGTGATCGAGAATCTGCCACGCTACATCATCTTTATTGGAACGTCGCCTTCCGTCTTTTCTTGGTTCATTATGAGCCACCTCACAAAATTCTGTAGAGTACCGTGGGATGTTGCCAAACCAGTAGACATGATCGGAGAAGTAACCAAGTAGATGCATCTTGATAAAGTTGAAATGGGATTCGGCATTGATCAATTCCCTACGTTCGTAGTGGTATTCCACTCGGTATCGCAGCTCCAGATGGCGTTGTTAGGAGGCAGGGAGATTTTGATCAGCAACAGTTCTATGCTGCTTTCGCTCGTTACGCTGGTTCCGAATCTTTGTCTTTGTTTGTTTAAAAGTTCTAAACTCCAAGATGATATCTTTTCTCCCGTGAAATCGATTAAGATATTGATCCTTATAATCCAGCGTCTCAGGCATGTGGCTTCGGTATTGAGCCATGGGAGTGAAATCCAGTAATGACCCAACTCACAAGAGTACAATTTTGAAAGGTTGCTATTCCGTACTATCCGGGATTCTCAATGCTACCACGAGAACTGCCAAAAGACAACGTCCCAAGTTACTCTTCTCCTCTCCTTACCACTGCGTAACCTCACGGTAGCCTTTTTTGGGTACAACGAACTCCCCGTACGGCGGTAAAGATTTCCAGGCATAATCAAATACGTCCAGACGTCTGTGCTTCTTAAGAAACCCTTGAATCCAATGCATCATGTACTTGAATAGTCCAAGATAAACCATATGGAGCAAATCAGACCAGTGAAGATTGGCAGGTGAAACTCAAGGAAGGCCATGAAAAATATTTCGTCCGATCTTAACACCGAGAGAATGACAGGTGGTCTGCATGTGGGCCGAGGTCAAGTCCACTGACACAGACTGGATTTCTTATTCCAGCTCCTCATATCCGGCAGAGTTTCGACCTTGATACTGCCCTTGAGCATTCGATACTAACATATCAAGAGGTATCTCAGATCGAGGACAGGCATTGGATTTTACTCCATGCAGTGTGACCCTTTCCATATAGTTGGCAACCGATGCTGCCAAAATAGGAAAACACATCCGTACATTCTCATCAGCAAAGTCAATTGGCGCACTACGGAGAAATGCCACGTGCAAGGGTTCGAATAGGAGCTCAAGTACCCCTTGTCTTGTGTCGGAGTTCATCTATCTCTGCCGTTCATTCCACAGGAGGACTGCAGCAATTTGGGCGGGACAGGCAATAGCGCGAGAAGAAGAACTGCCATCATTCCAGGTTTGTTACACTTTGTCGACGGAAGATTTCCGATCATAATATACACAGGCCACGCCTTCTTATTACCGGAGAAATTGATGAGGTGCATCTGATCAGACATCGCAATGATTGGAACCACAGTGGCACCAGATGGCAGTGCTTCCTGTTATCAGTTAGCTATCGTATTTGACGAATCGGTAGCGTAAAACTTTAGCAACGTACCTGAATATCCCACCCCCAGTCTTCCGTATGCATATCTGCATAAGCACTCTGTCCATTGAGATCGTATTCACGTAGCGGTGGGTAAACAAAGTCTACTTTGTAGGCTATCTGTCGAAGGACATACGGGATACAGTCTAGAAGGTTACGGTAGAAGAAGGGCAAAGATCTCATACCATCTTGAACTTGACCTTCACGCCATTCTATATATGGACCACATGGGTCAAGTGTGCATAGAAGCTTCACAAGTGTATGTACTGAAGTGTACGAAATGTCTTTCCAATTGCCAAGGGCGTTGGAAAAATATTCATTAATTCGTGACTTGGATATCTTGCTTTGATTGAACCAAGATGCAAGTTTGAGTTCGTGTACATGAGCAAATGGTGCAAATGGGTCCTTGTACAGATTTTGCTGATCTTCTGCAAATCCCGTCATATATCCAATTGATTCCATGGTATTACGATAATGTTCCGCATCGCCAGGTGTCGGAAGTGCGTTGACCATACCGACAGATTGTGAGTCAAACCCCTGCGCAATATCATCTCCCGTTGAGTCTAGTTTGCAGCTAATTGGGTCGGTGTCTAATTCGTAGTCAGAATCCGGCTGACCGCTATGGGACCACGGGCGGTCCTGAGGCGATTCGCTAGATCCTATATCGTGAAGACTTGCCGCCACATCAGTACGCGACACTTGCGATGCCTGAAGGACGCTTAGATTAACATGGGCGGTTCGTATATGTTTCTCATATGAACCTGCACGTGAATATTTGCGGCGACAAAATGCGCATTTGGTAGGCATTGCGGGACGGCCAACTTTTCGAGAAGCTTGTAGCTATGACATGTAAGCAGAATGCTGACTTTTACATGATGGAGTCGGGGGCGCGGCCAAGTACAGTCAATGTGAGACACCGCTAATGGCCTGTTCGGTTTAGCGCATACAATGAAAACAGACCTAGGGGCATAGTAAATGGACTGGAGAATGCTTGTAAGTCTTAACTTTAAATTCCTAAATAATCATGAAAGATTTTCAAGGTGGTAAGAACGTCAGAGACTCCGGCAGCATCTAACCTTAAGCCACGAAGACTGAAGGATGGCCATACGAGGAAGAATATTCACAACACGCACGGTACCGACAATACTACCACACAGAACGAACCACTGGATGGCCCAAATATTAACCACATGGAGTATGTGTACATGCCAATTGTTCCAAAGTAACGCAAAGCTCCCGAAGGGTACATATACCGGCTACCAGCTGTTCCTCTCACTAGCGCAATTACTGTGAGGTGGGTCGGCCATGAGAAGATCAGCCGGTATAAGACGTGGCTTACGTTCGGCCAGGACAACATCGGCAGACAGCTCTATACAGCATGGCGAAATACTATCAAAGAGCAGATGTTAGCGAGGAATTATACCAATATCAATACTTTCCTGGATGGCGATTTCAGCGAGATCTTCCATGACATGAGGAGATTGCACCCAGTCTGTGACGCTCTTCTGGTGCTGGCAGCTCATGACTTGCCACGGAGGTGCCAGATCAAAGAGGCCATAATAGCTCTTGTCAAGGACTGTGGCAAGAAGTTGACTGACTCTCTTCTGAAAAAAGATGCTCGTCAATAGGCACTGGGGGCACCCGTAATCATCGCGGAGCAAGTGCTGGTTGAAGAGATCTTGTTACCGATAGGTACCCCAGCGGTATGGGGTGTCAATGCACTACAAGCTCCGGGGCGGCAAGGTGCTCCATCTGCTGAAATAACTGAAAATGACGTTGAACTCGGTTCTGCTCCGACTGACAAGAAAGGTCGCGATGGTAAACATACCTCCAGAGGTGTCACAGCTATCGAAGAGGGTGCCGATGACATCAATGTCTATTCTAGACCAACTGTTATAAAGTTTCACGTTGAATCGAGCTTCTCCAGAGGTGTAGCAAGTGCGGAACAAGATCTAGATGATACTGAGCTCTATTCTGCACCAACCAAGAAGAAACGTCGCGATGGTAAAGCCGCCGCCGTCGAAGATAGTCCGGACGACCCTGGCCTTTATTATAGACCAACAGTCTAAGACATTCGTGTTAAATTGAACTCCTCCAGAGGTGTCGCAACTGCGGAAGAAGATGTAGATGATACTGACCTCGATTCTGCGCCGACACACAAGAAACGTGGCGATAGTAAAGGCGCCTCCGGAGGTGTGGCAACCGTCGAAGAGAGTCGCGACGACACTGACGTCTATGAACCACGACAGAGGATAAAAGGAGTCCCGTGACACCCATTATATAGTATGCAAGCAGGTTAATTTATTTCCCTATCAGCTATTACAATTGAGTCTCCATTTACCAAGAAAATATAGATAGGAAGGCACTACTGGGGGGCCCGCAGGCGGTGCGTATAGTTTGTGTCCAGCCGTCAATCCTGGCTGCCAGTTGGAGGGGCTCAGGCAGGAGGGAGTGGCGAAGGCTCTGCCCGACTATCCAGTGCTAAATTAGCGACCCCCGTACATCTCCGGAATAAGGTTTAGTGAGTTAGATTCATCTGATATTCGCGGATTGTACGCCTTGTTATAAGATTCATACCAGTTCACCGCATTCGCTATATGCTGGGCACCACTGGTGAAGCAAGCCAGGCACTCCACCTGTTGTCACCAAAACTGCTATCCTAATTGGATTAAGTCTTCATCCAGGATAGTGAAACGTTGCGCACCTGGCTGCTCTCCAATCCAGTGGAGCAGGACCTATTAGATCTCTTGGTGTATTGTTACCATGACTAAGGAGATAATCAGCAAGAAATGCCCCCACTGACGGGGCACCCCTATTGGGCCGAAGATGCGGTATCAAATATGAGTGGCGAACGAGATCCAACAGTGGGCCAGATTCATACCTGGGGCGCCGGGCGGAACACTAGGACCGATGGCGATACGAACGATAACCGTGTGGTGGAGTTAGGTTACGACTAGTAGGCTCAAAGTTTTCAAGTGCCTGTGACGTCTCTTGGCATCGGACAAGGGTGTGGCTCGAACACTTAAAATATGTTAGGCGTATAGAAAATGCACAGAACTCTCAGCAGGGCAACTGCGCACAGACCATCATTTATCGGAGCTAACAGCCCCCTCCGGCCCCGGTCTGGGGCCCACACGTCCTTAGCGAGATTTCGAAGAATTGCGTCCTATGACTATAATGTTATCTCAATGAGGCCCACTTCATAACACCATATTCCTCGCTACTGTCCATCCGACCGGAGGCTGTTTGCAGGATATACAAGAGGGTAACTCTGGGCACCTTTGAGACAACATCCCTCTCCGCTACACCTCTGGTGATTGAAATCTCAACACCAAGGAATTCTCACCACTTTTCACGTCTGGTCCTCCCACTATGGGGGGGACTGGGCCATCATCTGTTTTCTTTTTGCAAAGGTAAAACTTCTCTCCTGCTTTCTCTCTTGAGGTCTACCCTCATGGGACCCCTCCTTACTCCTTCCGGATGCCCTCATCGCTGGATCTCTCTCCTTCACCGCGTTTGCTTAAGCCTCGCTTAGCATCAGCTTGGTCGGGTTCCTCCTTTTTCTTTTCAACAGACGGCTGAGAATACGGTTTGCAGTACACGATTACAATGGATTCCTTCTCCTTTCCTGTAATCCGTTCGCGTCAGTCCCTCTACTGGGTCCGGGTCTTGTCCCGCTGGTTGGTACGGGTTGGTCCTATGGTCGGCAGTTGGTGGTTGGTTTTCTCAACAGGCTGCGGTCGATTTCGCCTCTTTCCTCCTCTCTGCCCTTTATGGTGGCTTTATCTACTGTGGGCGCTAGGGATTATAGAGACCCGCTAGTTAAGACACGAACACGTTTCCGATAGTTGTTCCGGCATCTGGGTCTACCCGTTCCTCCTCCTCCCTCGGTTCATTCGGCCGGCATCCTACTGCCATCCTTTTCGGCTAGCACCCTACTGCTCCCCCAGCTGGCACCTTACTGCCCCCCCCTGCTGGTACCCTACTACCACCTCCTTCGGCTAGCAGCCTCCTGCTCCACTGAGCTTGCACCTTACGGCTGCCTCTCGCTGGGGGGCCCCAGCCCTGGTCTCCTTCCCTCCAATTGGTATTGCACTGTCTCCAGTCGGTCGGGTTCCATCCTCGTCAAGTTTCCCCCTCGGTGGGGGTAGCACCATTAATCGCTGCACCTGGTCCTTTCTTGGGCCCGATCGAGGGTTAGCTTTTTAGCGGCCGGCTGTCCTATTTGCACGGTTTGCTGGGTATGGGTTAGGTTGCTTTTGTGGCGAGATTTCCGTGGAGATTTTTCCTTGGGCTTCCTGCTTTTCCTGTTTTGGGTTCCTCTTGGGGCTTAGTTCATCTGGATTGTAAGTGGGGCTTGATTCGGGGCGAGATGTGCGGTTAGCTCCATATCAGAGGGGCTTGGTGTTCTTGGTTTTTGCCTCAGATGGAGGCCGGACGCGCATGTTCACAGGTTTTCTTTTTGCCATAGCTAGCGCCGCCTGCAGGTTCTTATACATTGATCAATGAATATATTATATAGAAAAAGAAAAAAGAAAAAAAAAAGAAAATGGGTACCTTTTAGAAGTGGAACGGAGGAAATCCGGCGGAGTCGCATTGAGTAATTAGGCTTTAAGGTTAGGCATCCTAACTACGGGTCGAAAGTAACGGGACATTTTCGGTTCGAAAATCCGTAACTTCTCCTAAAGTGCCACAGAGTCCATAGAATATAGATATGACACCAATACCTAGCTGAAGGCCGCTGTATGTAGGTTGGTCCTAGTAACGGGATCACTGTAGTGGTAATTCTCTTTGAGGTGAGGCGGACCGAGGGGAAGCTGCTCCGACTCAGAAGATCTAATAGGCGGTAGACTTATGAGTGTTGGCGCACCGTCTATATAGCCTGCATTATGCATAAATACCTGACACATACGCTGGCCACTATGTGAAATCGGAAGAGACTACTGGAACGATAGTCAAGACAACTGCAGTTTCAGACAGGAGTCTACTTGTCTCCATAAATCGAAGACTGGTCATTCGAGAATAATCACGCACTCTACGATTAGACGGAAAGGAATTTATGAGAACTAAGATGGTGTGTGAGAGTTTAGGGTCAAACAGGATATGCACTTGCTAAGACTATGAGACGTTAGCGTACAATCTTGGATAGGTACTTAGTTATAGGAGGATTAGATGTAGTCCGCGAATACTCGGACGCAGGATCTAAATATCGAAGTGCCTCCCAAGCTTTTAGACAGAAGCAAGCAACCGAAAAGAGACCTTAACAATATAACATTGTTTTACCTACGAATCTTTATACGAATATTTATTCTATCACTTGAAAGCGAGTTCCTGGTAGTCATAGAGGAAAAGAACAACACTGAGCCATCCTTGACAAATCTCCGTCTATTACGAAAAGATTCAGGTGTAAGTCTTCTTGACAAATATTTAGAGTCGGCTTCTGTCTAACAGAGTACATCAGCCAAAATTTATACTAACGTCCCGTGCACCTCCTACGCCTGGCGCACAGGAAGATTGGAATGCAAATTGCGAATTAGGAAGTGACATCGATCTGATGTCGCGTCCTGACTTGTATCATTTATTATCCCTCGTTCCAACTCTGTCCCGACACAGACCCCTTGCATTCCCTGTGCCCTAATTGTGTCTGGCGAAGTACTGTTATGCCCAGGCTACGTCTGCTGCATCGTGCTGGCGCCTTCGCCACGTCATAGCGTTCACTGTTACCTCTATGGGTCGCCCGAACACCTTTTGATTTTGCATGACATCAGACCCAGGTGCCGTCTGACCTAACATCAGATCCGCAGCCTCAATGTCCGTTAGCCTTGATCTTTATATTTCCTGCTCTGTTGAGCTCGTTTCTGGTGTCTATGCCCAGACACTTTCTCTCTCTTACTGCCCGTGCCCTACGATTTCACTCAATTCGTAATGCATCCTAATACTATCTGCATGCTGCCGTTCCTGCCCAAAAGCTATTACATAAGATTATGACCGAGTCCTGATGCCATCTGACCCCCGTAAATGATTCACGATATTGTCCCCATGTTGCCCCCTGCATTGTTTGTTCTTCCAAACTTTCTCCTAATGATGTTTACTACTCTCTGATCACCCTGATGCCCTTATTGCTGTTACTAACTTTCTCTTGCACCCAGGTATTGTGACTATCAATTTCCTACGCGCCCGCTATCACCCGGTACATTCAATTACAGACAATGAAATTCAATTAATTTTTGCTACTTGATATGTCCATTACACACGCATTAGCCTCACTAATGCTCACAGCTGTGCCCGCTCCTCCTTCCTCCAAATTCTGAAATCTAAGCGAGAGGCGTTGCGATCCCGCAGGGCTTGTAATGTTATCTTCCCTCCTTCCTTCGGTAACCTCACATAAGCCATTCGGACTCCCAAAATCAGAATTAACAAAGCTGAATACCTGTGCACCCGAGGTCTGCGCCATATGGAAAGACAACTCCATTTCCTGCGAATCGTTTAAGCTATCCTGGCGCTCCACCTGGTCCCCTACACGCAGGCACCCGGGAATGTGACCGCGTAGAGTCTGACGTCGTAGAGTCTGGCCAGATATCGGACCGCGCAGCTATGCAGCTACTGCTGCCCAGTTGTCCGTGAAGACCTGGCGGCGGTCTGCTCGCTTGCCATGCATGCTTTCTATCTTTGCCCTGATGGTCCGCTCGGTCTTCTCCTCTATCATCTGCTGCACCTCCCCTGGGCAATCTGCCCACGTCGCTCACTATCAGCAAGAGGTTCTGCTGTCAAGTGAGCCGTGTTGGTCACAAATAAAAATCCTTCTTTATAGGAGACTCATATCCAGCCATCTCAGGCTTGAAGTTGCCTGGATCCTTATATACTCCACTTTGCCACGCCCGTAGGGTATGGCATAGTATTGCACACATTAAGCAAATTATTGTACCATTGATGAGTCCAAGAAAACCTGGTTCCACAATCCCACGCATCCTATTGCCTTCAAAGTACTTTCACCATATGGCCTCAGTAATCCGGAGTGCCAGAAATCGCAAGGTGATTTTCTACACAGAGCTCAAGCAATCTTGGTCATGGCTGGAAAGGATTATCTTGTCAACGGGGGGCCAACCTCATACCCTCGAGGTGCGCACATAAATCTCTCCTTCTCTAGAAGGTAGTCCACCCTGCGTGCAAGAGCGGTGGGATCACGTGCATGGAGATTATATAATTTCACGATCCTACGGTTCACGTTGTGAAGAAACTGCGATCTTACTCCCGATTGCTGCTTGCACATCTTTTGCTGCTGGTACTGCACACACGGTCATACAGTGTCTCTTTTTCTGTGTCCACTTACTTTTATAATACTTTCCTCCGATGGCTCGTTGTGTCCTGCATCCAAAATTTCATCGAGCGCCTGAAGCCATACTCAGTGCACTTCCGAAGTTAAAGTAACCACACCCTGGAGTGGGTCAACAAAAAGGGCGTACCAGAGCATCAGAGTTTTTGCCAGTGATACTATTGCTGCCTGTGCCCCTGATGCTGTATTCTGTCGTGAAATAATATCAGGCCAGATGTCCTGATGTTGTGGTATAGTCGATTCGCCTGCCAGACTTGAGTTTCTGACATCAGTTATTGTGTCAGTTTGGGTCATCCGTGGGGACGACTGTCGCGCTACACTGGATGATGGGAACGTCGGTGGAGTGTACAGTCCGCCATCAATTATGCGCCAATGGGTACTTGGTGTCCTCCTCACTGGAGCGGTGTCCTCGGATCGTGAGGTGGTTGAAATTTGCATAGTTGTCACGCGACTATTTCTTTCTCTATCTGCTTTTTTTGCCTCATGACGCGGTCCTGATTTGGTTCCATCAGGAGTAGCATTGTCCTCTGCGTCAGGTACTGTGTCCAATTCTATTCCATCAGATTCTTGCGACTTTAGGTACTTATCACGGCTAAAGTGGCTCAGGCAAAGGATTTCGGGGTCCACTCATGCCTCTTGTTTAATGCCAGGTTCGCTGTACGCTGTGGTCTGTTTTGTGCTTTTGCTGAGGGACTTTGGGGGTCTTCAAAGTGGCTGCGTTGGGTCTGGTGGTGAAGGGTTCGGATGCGGTAACGGCCGGTTCTGGAGTGTACTTGTAGAGCTGCCGTATTTGTTTCACTGTGTTGCCAACCTCAATCTCACGGATCCTGTAGCATTGGCTCCGGTATCACATCTGCGTCTAGACAAGTCATCCATACGAGGTGTCGGCTGACTACGTGAATGAGAATATGGTTGGCTATTTGTGACGTTCTAGAAGAATGCTGGTGAATGATTGGAAAGATTGAAATTAGAACGTAGTACAAGGAGGTATAGGTTGTCTGTCGGAAAAGTGCGGAGTTTGTATATGATAGTTTTTCGGCCTTCCATGGGACGCGTGGGGTCATATACAGTAGGACCTAGGTTAATAGGCGGTAGAATCACATAATATTACTCAGTAATGAAAGAAAGGTTTTGCCTGCGAAAAGGGGATTTCTACAAGCTTAGTATTATGTTCCTAGTACTGGCATTCCAAGAGGTAATAGTCTTGAAGACTCCACAACGAATATTGTTGACGAAATGGTAGCATTCCAAGTATATGAAATGCGGGCGTTGCGATAAGATGCTCTGCGCAAAATCTAGATGCAACGAGTATTGGGTAGCGATAGAAATTCTAGCGAGACACCCGCCAGACTTAAAATAGGTTAGAACTCCAAACGTCAACTCCGGACATTCCATCGCTACAGCTAAACAGGCGTGAATGCAAGGCAATCTGGCCAATCAACTTGTTAAGTCGGCGGCAACTAGGCCCCTTACGGGATACAAATGTCAGATGTGCCTAAATTAGGAAATGAATTTCAGACGTCAACGTAAGGGGATGTAAGGCAACATGTATTACTAGAATATATTCAAGTACCAGGTGGTGGCAGTACCGGCATAGGAGATCGGACCACCAACAACACAAAATACCCTACAGTATGCCTAGGCTAGGCAGCTTAATTGTAGAATAAATATTCGCTAACAAACGTAAAGATCCCACGAATACAAACCACAAGCAAATCCCGTAGACGCCAAACAAAGGAAAACGAACAAAATAAAGATCGACCAAAGCAAAAGAAATCTCAAAACGAAAACAATTCGCCAACGAAAAAGTATTCACCCTATACCTAGCTGGCGTCTGCCATAGCGTCGCAATTTTAGCGGCACGGTTTAGGTATCGGGAGCGTAGGGGCCAAGGGCAGCCGGTGGTGCCAGAGATGCCGGAGGTGCCAGGAGTGCCGTGGGTTCCGGGAGTACGGTGTGTGTCAGAGATGCCAGGAGGGCCGGGGGTGCCGGGAGTGCTGAGAGAGGAGGTGCCACAGTTGAAGCAACAGGGGGAGAGGCCTGGTAGCCATTACGAATGACAGGCGGGGTAGCAGTCCTGCTGTCCTGGGCGTCGTCGAACTGTGGACGCTGGGCTGCCCCCTGCACTGCATCCTTCAGGGACCCTTCCAACCGGGCGGTCACTCTTAGAATCTCCCGATGGGATCTGCGCCCCCTTGGCGCAGAGGGCTCCAAGGGCCGAGAGTCCAGCTCCCCCGACCAAGAATACAACGGATCGGAGCTTTCTGATGGGTAGGCAATCGACGGAAAGGGAGTCCCCCCAGTGCGTTACGTCGAGGTGAAAAGGGTGCTCGGCACTTCATCCTATGTTGGCGATTAGTGATTGTGTTTAGATCATTATGTTAGCTCAAAGCTGGTTGGATGTAGAAACTTATGGCGTCATCTAGGACAACAAACGCCCCTGAGCCACTAGGTACCTGAGAGCTCCCCATCCTGTGGGCCTCCTGGCATTGCTCCCCCTGGTCCTCCTCTTGCATGGCTACCGTGGTATCTTCAGCCAGGCCAAAGCGATCCCAGACTGTACTGTCAAAAAATTGGTATCGCCTGTTCACAGGCTCGGGCGTCTGGACCTCCTCCTCTCCTTGATCAGGGCGCGACTCTGGGATGTTGAGGTCTATGGGATGTCGGCCATCAATGGCAAGGAGCCACCCCCGAACATCAGCATTGCTATTGAGAAAGATGAGTTGCCAGAGAGGAATCGGGTCTTCGGGCGCTTACGGAGTGCGCTTGCGCCATCCGCAGTCCCCCCAAGTAGATACTGCTGACATCAGGTGTCCTGCTCCACAGGTTGCCCGCGAACCACACCAAGCAGATTTATGATACTTGGTGCACCAAGGACTCCCCAGAGGATTCCCTGATCAGAGTTTATGGCACACCTGGGGTGGTCAAGCAACCGATACGCTGCATTGAGGGTACCGGTTCGGCGAACGATATGGATTCTCACTGCCCACGGGCAGTGTGAAGAGTACTGATCCAACTCAGCCACTAATATATATGTGTTAGTGGGAAGGTAACGGAAGATTAATGCGGAAGAAGATTTACTCTAAGGTCCCGCAACCTCGCCACCAACAGCCAGCTCCGTACCGAGACGCTGCTTGATCACCTGGAGGTTCTTGGCCGAGTCCTTGACCAAGATCCTCAGGTGATGTAAGAGCTCCACCACGTTGTCAGCGTGGTGCACGGCTTCAACAAGCCCGACGCGCTATGTGTCTTGGTGACATGAGTGGGCAAAATCCATGACGGACTCCAATTAGGAGCCTGTCAGGCAGTTGGGATCAAAGCAGCGCGTTGTGATGTATGACTTGATCTCCTTGCGCCACGCCGTGTAGATGGCAGTTTGGCGACAAGAATCTTTAAACCCATATCACGACTTGGCGCACGCAATTTCGCCATAACACCCCCTTATTTGAGTACGAATTTGAGTACGAATGTTAACCCAATTGATTCCGAACGCGTGTTGTAGGTTAGGTTCACTTACTCTAAATACTCAACTGCCAGGTTGAATGGTAGGCACTCGTCGGATCCCGGTTCGACACTCTTTACATCTTAGCTTTATGTTCTACCCCTATAAACCACTCTTAGTCGGTAATAGCCTACCTTGATTCCTCAGGGTCAGGGCAGGCGACGGCGCATCAAACTATCCTGTGTTTGGTTCTCCTGATGTTGTCGAGCACTTCGGTGGGACATCTAAGTGAATTAGAAGTTGAACGATTTCTACAATGGTATGGCGGTAGTTTTCTTACTTTCCCTTTCTCAAGTGCATCAATTCCTCTCTCTGTCTGTGAGGACGAGCCATTCGTGTGAGGGGGGGGGGTTTTTTTCTTCTTTTTTTTTTAAAAAAAAAACGGGTGCGCCTGTCCAATTTTCATTTCTTTATTTTTTTCACGGGCAGGCAGGAGAAGCGGCATGGAGAAGCAAGGGAAAGTGAGGGGAAAGAAGAGTAATAGTAGGGAGAGGGTGGGAAAAGCGGTATGGAGAAGAAAGAGAAGTGAGGGGAAGGAAGAGAAATAGTCCGGTGCAGGACGTGACGAAATAAGCTTTTAAACCTCACGGGGATGCCAACACCAAGCGACATCGCTTTTGAGCCTCAGGGATGCCGACGCCAAGCGATGTCACTTTTTAGCCTCGGTACTGCTAATGTCAAGCTACCTCGCTTGCTGACATAACAGGATACGATGCATTTTCCAAAACGCCCCTATCTTCTGCTACCACAATTATCAACTTCAATGGTGTTAGGCCAGACCTACGATGAACTGATCAAGTGTCAGGCGGAGGAGACTAAATTAATTCAAACACTCTATGAAATGCTAATATTAAAGAATACAGCTAACGCACTATATTTTCTATGTAGATACTATGAACAATTTGTGCGGCGTCAATCCCACTACATCACTTTTCAAACTCTCAGAGATGGAGTACTATAAAGTCTCTTAGCCTTCAGTTCATGACAATTTCTACCATCGGACAGAGCGCCAGTTTTCTGCGCCACCGGCATTTCAAAACACAGCCCTGCACCGAAACTCTCGCGTATATTCTCGGATTTATGTTGCACACAGTTTCCCGCGTTGAATCGCCCTCTACCCCTTCGTTCCATATTGCCGGGAGAATGGCCACCAACGAGGTCAAGCAGCAGTTGTCTGTTTATACTTGTCGGCGATTTGATGGTGAATGGGATATGATTGGCGGGGGGGTTGAACTCTGTCTCCAACCAGCGGTGGCAAGGTTGCCACGCCGTCATCATGGCTGTCGTGAGTCTCTACGACATCTGACGATGAGTCGGATAATGTTGCCTGTGATATGTGAGATTCATCTCCCTCATGCTGCACCTTAGCTTCATTATCCTACGCGTGATCTAGTCTAGAGTTAGGTGGTTAGAGGTGGAAATGCATCTGACCTCTACGTGGACCCTTGTCGGTACCCCATCAGGTGACCGCATCTTTAGCGAGATGTGATGCCTCCTCATGGGTGGTGTTGCTGGCTGCTCACAATTCCAGTCATGATGAGAATATACTAAGAGATCAAGTGGGTCCTTAAGAACAGTATTTGATAGGAGCCACGCGCGTACTGGTTAATTGCTATTGTTGAAGACATAATCTACGTCAGATATCGGTTTCCCAGGAGCCTCGCACAGCCTTCGGCGACCTTTACCAGTAGCTCCAAGTATGTATTACAATCTGGATCCTGGTACATATCTCCAAATCATGGCTGACAACCCACATATATCATAGGAATCTAAGTCAGGGAACCTTATGCCAGGTGTATAAGGCGAACGCCAAGGAATGAAGTGATAATTAGCAACTGTATTTAGTCCATGGCCAGGTCATGAAGGCCTGACCCGGACAATACGAACAGCTTGCCGAAGGGCGAGCTGAGTGCTCCAATCTATATATCTTTACTCAGTAAATGAAAGCCAACGGAGCGGATTGTGAGCAAACCTCCTAACCTGTGGGTATTGGGTTGGGCGCCCAGCGATTTGCTGGTGCACATGCAACGGGATCCTGTTCGACTTGTTCCGGCTCGATGGATTCCTGTTCGAGCTGTGCTGGTTCGACCTGTTCCCGTCTGACCAGTTCCTGTTTGAACGGTTCCAGTCCGACTTGTTACGGATTGGCCTGTTCCTGTTTGACCTCTTCCGGTCCGACCTGTTCCTGTACGACCTGTTCCAGTTCAACGTCTTCCGGTCCTACATCTTCCGGTGCAGCAGTGAAGATGGAACAATGCATTGCAGGGGCCCAGTAGGCTGGAACGCCCCGCGGGCTTAGAGTTGGTTCAACCATCAAATGTCCTGCGATGACTGCTGGTACCCCTGGTAGGGTTGCGTCGGCAGGATGATGCACAAGTGAGTCTGTTAACTTCCTACCACAGTCCTTTATCATTTGAATGACTGCCTCATCAGCCTCTTACATGCGACAAACATCATTCACGGCGAATGCATTGATGAGAGAGTCGCAAAGAGGGTGCACTTCCCTCATGCCCACGAAGATCTGCTGGAAGCCTTGGTCAGGGAGGTCATCGATGTTGGTAAAGTTCCTTACTAATATCTGGTCTTTCACACTTTGCCTCTATCGCTTGTACAGATCTTTTGCCACTGGGGTCAAAGTGAAGCCTATGGATAACTTATGCGCGCTAGGTTTCCAATGATCAGGACGCCTTGCGTCAATATTACCTTACACAGGATTTGGCGAAAGCTGATTGACTTGTCCGTGCACAGCTTTTGACTTTACTGCGTTGGGCATGTGGACATAGTGTAGGTGGTTGATATTTTGAGCTATTTGTATTGGGATTGTGAGTATCGCAGTAGTCGCGTTGCGGAAAATGGACTTACTCGCGGATACAGTAGATGTTTTCGATGTTATCGATGTGGTGGCTGTTTTGGATGTGAGAAAACTCTTAATAGGGGGCTCCTTTCCATCATTGTTGATTCACATTATATATTCAATTCGCAGGCGATCTAGATGGTTTGAAAGAATTGTGAATATTTTTCAGGTTCCGTTTGGGATTCAAACGCTCAAAGAAGCGTCATCATTAGCTGATGTACATTGATATACAGATCGTTTCCGAAATGAGATCGTTGCCATGCTTGTTTATGAAACATATTATTGGCTACGCCACGTGATGTCAGCATGTGTAATGAGACTCCACTGAGTACTATTACAAGTATCCAAACAGATACCGATACCAGTATCAAGAAACTACCGTGGTAGGGATGGCGGTAGACTTAGGTCTACCGAGTAGAGGTACTGGTGGTTAGGTACCTCAGTCAGGTATACTAGACCATAGCAGAGGTACCTAGGTACTAGTAAAGGTTGGGGGTTACCCTACTCTGTAGGGTAATCCAAGTAGTCAATTTGGAAGTTACCCTGAATTACTCGACGGAGAGTCCAGGTAGAGTTACCCTACCTTCGAACTCGGGTTACCCTGCCTTGGGCTGTGGGTTACCCTGCTATAGAGTCAAGTTACCATACCTTGAAATTAACTTGTTATGCAGGACTGGGAAGGAACTTACTAGAGTGTTTGTCCCGCGAAACTCCATTGGGTGTTAGAATCTTAGGTTGTACGGAATCATTCCCACACAACCAGTTGAGCTCCGAGCAAGCTGTAACTTGGAGGTGTGGTTGCTAACACCCCCCTGCGCCCTCGCTATTAGTCCCTAGCATCATGGGCTACAGCCTTAAGAGTTGCTGTAAGTCTAGCAAAAGTCTCCAAGTGGAGATGTTGCCGTACCTCTGTATGTGCTCACGCTATCCATGCGACCGGGCGCGGGCCGCATCATATGTGCAGGGGAGGAGGGGCACCTGCAGAATAGCCTCCAGGTGATCTGGTGTAAAACGGACCAAAACCGACGGAGTAATACTGCTTTGAAGTCAGGAGTAGTATCTCAGGTTACCGTAGGCCAATAAAGAAGGTAACCGAAGTCCAGTGCCCAGAAAGAGTAATAGTATTGGAGAATCGTAAAGGACTCTGAGACACTAGTCAGAGGTCATGACAAGACCTACTTCTAGGAGGGTTGACTGTGGGTAGCGCCTATTGGTAGTCAACTTCCGGAGTGGACTATCGGGCGAGCTACTTGACTATCTTCCGGAATGATATGGAAATGAGTAGAACCGGACAGATGTTCAGTAGCCACGAAAGCTTGCAGAAGACGAACTGAATATGGGTAGGGAGTTCCATAGTTGCTATAGTATCCACATGGGTATAACAGCTCGCCACTGACATGACCGCGATATAAAGAGTTTTTACTCCTGCGGTTGCATTGGAGATGCCGCGGCTAAAGTTCTTCCATCAGGCAGACATTAGAACACCACTGTGTGGTCTAGCTCGATACCGGGGATCTTTGGTCCGACCCATAGAGGTTGGCTAGAGAGCCCACAGGAGTTGGGTACTTATAAATGCAGAGTAGGAATGGGGAGTAACTGGATGGGGAGTAACTGGCAGCATACTAAACCTGCTTAAGTATATGCGAGTTCTCCTCTACTCTGGCAACCAACTACCTCTTGAGATAAGGGACTTAATTGAGTAAAGCTGTCACTTAACGATATTAAGTTTTACTGTTTATTTTTTCAACTCCACTGTTCATTATCTTTATCTTTACTTCTGAAAGAATACTTCGGTGCGGTCGCAACCTCCGGATCCATCTTCCCTGAGGGAGCGCCCATTACAGCATGCTGGGCACTAAACATGTTTGACAACTAGTAATCATTCGCTCTGAGTACGCGCACCAAACCTGGATTCAGTCTACAAGCGTCAAAAGAACGTCGTGCAGGCAGCTTGGACTCTACATACCAGGACCTGCGAGATTGATTAAACCGACTCCTACCATGCCTAACAAATGTGCATTCTGCTGCTGAAAATACATCTGGGCAGAAGCATATGAGCAACACCTAAGAACTGTGTACGCAAAACAGAACATTATACTGGTGTCCACAGTTAGGTATACGTCATCCGCGAATTGTATTACCAAAGTGGAAGCAAGCGCATTGCACTCCTCCGTATCAAGCGGATACTCAGATTCGGACTACCAATTAGATCCAGACCCCACTGAATACTAACACAACGAATTTCCAGACGACGTTGTGCACGTGTCTGATACAGAAGAAACCAACAACATTACTTCCTCATCAGTTGGCAAGCCGATGGATTATGCCGGCGCTGGGGAAGTAATTGGCAAAGTCAGTGGATTTGATAAAGAACTTAGAGACCTGTGTGAGGACGCATGGGTGCCATTCACTAGTGCGCGAGGTTTCAAACTTGCATCATGGTGCACTCAGAGTAAAGTCTCAAAGTGCCACATTGATTTGTACTTCTTAAGTGGCCTCAGCAATCCTGCGTCAGTCGGCTATAGCTCCATCCATACCCAGGGGAGCCACCTCCAATCATGGGATTCACATAATGCATATCTACAATGGTTTGAAGGGCAGGTTGACAATGGCAGCACGTCTTTATCCTTCTTCTATCATAATAACTAGAGTGCGTCAGATATATCCTTCGCCAGATCACCATCAGAAATAACGTTATCTACGTGCCACGGCGTAAATACGATGGCGAGGAACAACGGGTATCTTCAGAAATGCATAGTGCGGACTGGTGGTGGGATGTTCAAGTACAGTGTCCGAACATTTTACAAAAAGACTAGCTAACTATTAGTAAAGGAGACACTTCCACCTGATGTGACAATTCTCCCAATTATTGGGATGTCCGATCAGAAGCATCTCAATAACTTCTCTGGTGACAAGAAAGCGTGGCCTGTCTACATCACGCTTGGAAGTTTTCTGGTGACCAGGCGTAACCGATGTGGGTCCACAGCTGTCCTTCTTCTGGCATTATTATGTGTACCGCCTAAATTTTCGAAGTCCTGTACGACAGACGAGCTTCAGAGACAAATCAATGCGGACACACTACATGGCCTATTAGAACTGATATTTGAGCCATTATAAGAGATGGATCTTGACGGCATCCCGCTCGACTGTGCTGACGGTAACTTTGAGAGGCACTTTTCGATCTTGTCTGACTGGATTGCTGACCATATGAAAAACGTGCCCGTGGAGGTGAAAAAATTAAAAAAAAAAAAAAAAAAAAAAATGCCAGTCACAAATGTGTGGTGCCACCGGGGGAACTAGGAACAGATACCAGTACAAAGTATCAGAAGCGGGATTATACGATATTTTGCGAACAATGAAGGCGACCTTGGTCGCCAACCTGCGAGTCAAGTGACACCTGCGTCCTATTAGACGCCTCCAGTACCACTATAGGACGAATGGCCTTTCGCGGACTTGATCGCGTTTTGATGCCTGATCTGCACAAGCGAGATATACTCCAGATGGTCTATCTCAGATTATTCAAACATAGGATCCACTGGATTCAAGCATTTCTCAAGAAACATGCCCAAACGCAGGTTTCTAACGATTCTGGGAAGTCTTTGCCGCCATACCTAGGATTCATTGTACCAAAATAGGCGTACAGCGAGGTTACACAGTGACAAGTAAAGTAAATGAGAAATTTGGGATGTTGTCTTTTGGGAGTTCTTGCCGTAGTACTGCGTCAGCCAGACGCTACACAAGTCTTACCTTTCAAACTTGCTCTCGGCTGTGTCAGGGTGCTTGTCGACTTCACTATGATGGCATAAGACTGCAGCCACACACTAGAGACCCTGGCTTATATGTATCAATATCTAAACCAGTTTCACAGGACTAAAGATATCTTCTTGGAGTTCCAAATATCAAAATGCACATGGGTTTAGGTTGACGAGCAATGACGGGAGTTGCGATGCTGGAGAGCGTGAATGAACCAGCTAGTTTTCCCCTCCAAGCACCACCGGGTCGGCGAAGAGGATCGTGCAGCAGACAACGACCCAGGGAGGACTTGATCCATACCAAATCCCACTTCACCTTTATTAAGATGCATCTACTTAGTCACTTTCACGAACACGTATGCTAGTTTAGCAATCTTCCAATGTATCCAACACAGTTTGGCGAGCTCTCACATAAAGATCAAATCAAGGACGGATGGAGACATTCAAATAAAAACGATGCTACGCGACAGATCCTACACAGCTATGGTCGCCAGCACGCTATTTGAATGAGACTGCTGAACTTGGATTCCCTACGATGTCGTGGAGTTGACCTCCCTACCGACATTTGAGACCATTTAGGTAAAACAAGCCTGAGTACAGTATAGGGGCAGGGGCGCCGTTGCAGGATACTGAAAGGATGCCGCGATGATGTGTCAGACCTCACGGATTTTTGCTTGATCATGGGGGTCTCCGCCTCCGCTATGTGTGGTGAATTAGCTCGATATTGTCGGAAAAACCTGCCAATGGGGTGCCGCCTGCCTCAAGAGCTGGTGATACTCTCATTGCACCCTGTCGAACTACTGACACTACTTGAAATCCCGATTCCTGAGTTCCAAGATCCTGAGGTTTACGACATCCACCTTGCGCGATGCAACCGAGCTTTACTCTTCTGGAATCAGGCAAGTCCCAATGATAGGGCTTGGGTACAAGTAGGTAAGGAAAAGCTCTATGGTGGGCTAAAGGGTCAGCTCTCAGTAAGACTCGTAGCACTGTTCAAAATCAGGGACTACACATCAGGGGGTATGATACTGTACAGCTCCTTGTGAGTGTAGAGATGTTAACCGCAGCCATATCGGGACGCATTTCAGACATACATGGCCTTGTCACAGTAGACGAGAGGGAAGACGCACGAGAGTTCATGATAGTTGATATTGGGACTATCATTGGCGTGGCACACCTGATCCTGGAGACAGACCGGCGCTGGCTTGTCAATAGCCAGATTTATTTCAGAAATTTTAGTGAGATTTATGGAGGAATTTGGAAATTATAGAAACGGGACACGGTAGTGCGCACTGGGGAGGATCATAATATCGTCACTAAGTTATATATAACATCTATTGCTTAGGCAAGTGTCTAGATTGAAAACAGAAGACGATCGACTATTTTGGGCGAGCGTCTTCTGTTTTCAACCCCGCCTCTTGCGAAGTTGCGGGATACAAAGAATAAGAAACTTCGTATAGGAAATTGATGCCCATGATGATATGAACTTGGGAAATAAGGATTCAGGTCGACGTCAGGAGGGGTCGAGGAACTAGATGTAAAGGCCTAAATGTAATAAAAGTAACGAGTTATCAAAGCACCGCAAGGGAAATCCATTAGGAAACGGGAGAATCAAAGCAGAGTGCTAGCTAATACGTAGGGCTGCCTTAGAATGCAAGGCCTGGAGATACAAGTGGCATGATATCGGACTTCCGCGTCGCCTCAGTAGGTAGGGCTCAGAAGAGAACTAGTGCCCGTAAGGACCTTCACAGAAGGCAAGATGAAGGTGCGGGTGTCGGAACGAGTGACTAGCAGGGAGGATAACTCCAGGAGGGGCTGGACATGGGTTGGATGCAATGTTGCGTCCGGAAACGACCTGCGTAATGGGGTAAAGCTAAATGCCATCTGGAGGGAACCGTTGACTGTAACGAGAGTTAGGATGCGGGAGGGAGACAAGTTGAAGCTGCTAGCGTCGTGATGAGAAAGTAACCATGACAATAACCTAGGTATTGGCTGGACGTTCCAGTGATGCGACGTCACGTCAGTATGCAATGAAGTATGCAGAGGTAATTGCATTTCCCCAGGATGCGAGCCGACATTGCAACTGACGCTTGAGTGAACAGGAGGCAGGGGACGCAGGAGCGACGACACTTACGTCAGGGTGCAAGAGCAACTCATCGGATGCAGGGTATTTTTTTTCTGATGTGCGGATGCCATTTGGATTCGTTTATCACACCTGTAAGGACATCCTGAGCACGTCGGGACATGAGATACCAGTATCGGGGTGACACAACAAGATTGGGGCCAAACCAGATGCATCATACAAATATCCTGGTACAGAGAGTACTGGGCAGGAGGAATCTAGATCAAGCACTCTGACACCATGCGATGCCCCGTGGACTGAGTAAGAGTTGTGGCACCCAAAGTGAGCGGGGAATGGGGTGGCATCACTGTTACATGAGGAAAAAGACACTGGATATTAGGAAGAGGGAGGTAGAGAGGGATGGTGTCCTAAGGGCAGGGCCTAAAATCAGACATTGTCAAAAGAAAGTGATGAAGGATAGGATGGCGTCAGGGCATGAGGCTATAAGATCAGACGTGATCAGGACACAGGGGAGGTAGTGAAGGCAGCAGGACAGCTTGAGGATGTCGCAATACACACAACACAAATCTGGACATGACCTGTGTACCACGTTGTGTCCTGGTTAACAGTTAGCCTTTTGAGCGTCCGATGTGTTAATCACACAGAACGCACAGGACTCTGGTCATTATCTTTACTGATGTGGCCTGTCCGAATGGCATTACTTTATATTCATAGTGCCCTTGTCTTGTTTGGAAAGCTGTCTTCCATTCATCCCTTTCTTTTATCTGAATTAGGTTGTAACCAGCTTTTAACTTGATATCAATTTCTGAAAAGATGGTTGAGCCAGCCACTCGATCGCATAATTCCGACATCAGTGGTAGTGGGTACCTGTTTAAGATAGTAATCATATGTAAGTTTCGGTAATCCTCCACCAGACATCGTCGACTATCGGCCTTTGATGGGAAAAGAATTGCTGTACTGAATAGACATTTACTTTCCGTAATTTTTACTGGTTGGGTCATATCGTTAAGCTATTCACGTAAGAGTTTAAGTTGCTTTTTGGATAAGGAATATATGTGTTACCAAGGGTCTTTCGCTCCGTCAACTAATTTGATCTCGCAATTAAACGTTCTTTTCGCTGCTATCTTTCCCGCAATTTGGGGTAAGAAAAGCTTCTTGAATCCCTAGTAGTATTTGGTGAGACAATCGTAGTTAACTTTGCTTGGATCTTCAATAGTTCTGATTCTTCCAATTTGAATCGCATTCTCATTCCTGGCTAACGATTCCTTGTATTCAAACATATCTGCAATTCCTTCATCTTCTTCTTCCATACAAGTAGATTTATACTTGGGGTCTTTAAATTCACAGTTATCGGGATCCCCAATATTTGACAGGTGGTGTTCTGAATGCCACCACCCAAATGGGATAATCATCCAATAGTCCCCAGCTGCTGTAATTTCGCATGCAACTTCAGACAAGTGTTGATTGTGTCCGATCTCAAGCTATAATCGACGCGTATAAAGTTTTCCTCCCGACAGAGATGGTACTTCATCAAAGCCTTGAAAAGTGACCGGATATGGTCTTTCTGTAAATGGTATTTTTAATTCCTTAATAAGGTATTTGTTGATTAGGAACTCATTGGATCCTGAATCTAACAGAACACAGATTTTGTATCTTGGTCTATTTGCATTTAAAACATGGATATGAGCATATCCCTGGGGGCAGCCATATCCTGTAGGTTTTGGCACTTCAAACGAGCGTCACTTTGGATATGGGGTCAAACCATCGTCGTTTCGTTTCGATATGGGTGAGGTCTGATAACAACTATGATGTTTGTTACGGCGCCCACGCAGTTTCGACTATTGTTGTCTCCTCGCACAAACTGGTTTCCAATTAATAATGAAAATCCTAAATCCCTACTCCGCGTTTCACCACTACATTAAATGTTGAAATTTCTTTCATATGTTACGTTTCAATATATTTAAAGATAAACATTGTATTTTCACTCATTTGGTTATGTTTCAGTTAATCCCTGTACACCGCAGACATTACTACAGCTGAGTCATATTTACGTTAATCTCGTAGATATTTCATTGATGACGCGCAGTATACTTATTGCGTTATTTTCTTATCTGGTTACAGGATAAAATTAGGTTTTTCTTTATCGTTTATGAACGGTTATGCATGGTGATTATCTATTAGATTTGTGATATTCCCTTAATATTTCCCACACGCCATCTTAGATTTATGCGCACTGTTGGGATTTTTCTTAGCAAGTTTTCAGGGTTAAACACGTTCACACTTATGTTTCTCGAGCAAGAAACACGTTCTTAGTTATGTTTTTCCCGCTTGTATTTCTTTTACTACGAGTTGGTGGACTCCTATATATATAGGGGCTACCACCCACACACCTCGCTTAGAAGACGTAAGGCACAGAATATCTACCAATCTACATTCAAACCGTTACTACTCCTAACAAAACGTGCCCTCGATATCTCTGTAGTATCGCGTAGTTTATTCAAAATACATATGATCGCGCCTCTAAAGTCACAATTGCAACCACTAAATAGTGCATGACTAGTTCTCAGGCTAGATGATTCTCTTTTCTCTAATTCTTAAGACTCTGGTGGTAACGAGGTTGGCTTTTATAAGGCCTATTTTCCTTCTCTAATTTCTTTTCCTTAAGAATTGGTTTGATTGTCCGAATAGAAATATTTGCGTGTGCAACATAGTGGTAATCCCAATATTCCCAGCTGGTTCAATGTCCCGAATACGTGTCGTAGAACTCCGCGAGCATTTTCAGAGTGTACGATCCCGACTCGTGCTATGGTCGTCCGTACTATCCTTTAGCAACCCTAAAAGCTAACTGGGAGTGGAAACCCTTGTGTGTAAAACGTGTGGAATAAATACGGTACTTGAGAGACTAATTAGCTTATTCGCTGCTCTTGTCCCAGTGCTTGGACCATCCCCTCTTTCTGACATAACTCAGCTTCAGGTGTGATAGGTTGAAGTGTGTGGGTCGGTAAAGTCTTCACGGACAGTTTCATCATCATGAATTCGGCAACCGTTGTGACTGGAGGTCTCTTGCCCACAAGCCTACTTAATATGCCTGCCAATGGTGGTATGGAAGGAATGCTGAGTCAAGATGTAAGTTTGATTCCCACTGACCCTGACAGACTACCCAGACGATAATACTGCTGGTGCTTGGTTCCATTCACTAATCTGATCCCAGGCCTGGGAGTTCCAAATTTCAATTCGGGTTTCGTATTTTCCTGAAACCCTGACTACCCAAAAGCTGTTGCCGTTGGTGCGAAATTGGATGAACTAAGTCATCTCCTTATCTTCGCCTAATTCTCAAAGTTTATTTCCTCTAGATGTTTGGGCAGTGCAGATGTTGTAGGAATCGTCTTCCGTAGCTACCGTCCTAGGCCTGTATCTAATAGGCAGTGTGGCTCATTCTATCCTTGTAGTACCCACTTTACTTTGTCCCCAGTAGGTTTTATACTCATGATTGTCTTTTTCACATCGAGTACATTTACCATTTCCCTTCTGTTCATCAATCACGGATTGGGGAATTCCTTCATGAGGATTTTTAAAGTTAGTATGTGTTTCTTTATTGGCCTAGCTGGTTGGTTTCACTACTTTGTCTGGTTCTAGTTCCTCTTTCTGTTTTTTTTTAGGGACCACCACGTTTGGTTTGAGGCTTCTCCTTCGTAAACATCAGTTTGTCAGGTTTTCTCTGTTCGGAGGAAGTCTTTGCGTGTTTTGGTCTATCCCGTAATAGGTGGTCCCATTCCTTTAGTTCCTCCTTCTCCTGGCCTGCCTTCCGGATGCCGCTTTCCATTCTCCATTGGAATCGAAGGTTTTGAGGTACAGGCGTTTGCGCATACTGGCTGGTAACCTTTTTCCCATCGCTAGACGCCATGCTGGGCAAGTTATTTCAGCCATAGTGTTAAGGTTGGTCATGATTTGGATGTAGTTTTAAATATTGTCTTTATGTTCAACTTTCACCATATCTCGGACCGCCTTTCATCCCTCTTTAATCAAAGGGAATCGTTCTGTAAACTCATATTCGAAGCATCTCCAGTTGGTCAGGCCGACATCCTGCTCTACTCCATAGAGGCCATCCATAGCCCTACGGTACCACATTGCTACCAGGTTGACTATTTCCTCTCTGGTTCTTCCTAGAGCAAAGATGATCCTTTCTCGGTGACTTTTCCAAGTTCTAAGATTTCTTTCAAAGTAGTTCTCAAATTGTAGTAACCAATGGCGGATACATTGAGCAGGTTTCAGTTTGAAGAATGGAGTTGGATCAGTCAGACATTTGGTGGTTAATGCAAATGCTTCCACCAATAAATCGGCTGTTCTACGTTGTTCCCGTGTTAATCGGCGGATAAATCTGAATGGACCTCCACCACGTCTTCTCCTATTTCCTCCTTCATCATCACTCCCATCATCGTCTGGGTCACCCTCTAGTGGACCTAAGATAGGGGGTTCTCCCTCTCTTTACTTCCCTTTATCTCCGAAAGGCCTCGCTGGAGGGCTAGTCAGCTTTCATGCTTCCGTCCAACTTTCAGGGACTGATTCCAATGCCTCCTATCGACACGTTAGTTGATTCTGGAGAAGCTGAGTTATCCAATCTTTTAGCAACCCAAGAGTATCTACGATATAAGTCTCGTCTCGCTGTATAGTTTGGGTGAAGTCTCTGTAGCTTCCAGTCTCGTGTTCTTGTCTTTCAGCAAGGTGGGATATGATCGCTTGGAGTGCCAAATTTTGTTGGAATTGGTTGTCTTTGAATGCCTAGAAATCTCGTTCCAAGGTAAGGTCATGCTCTAGGGTGTCTTATTGCAATTGAGAGTTTACTCCCACATGATGCTTATGTCGAGTATCTTGCCGTACCAATCTAGCAGCAATTTCCTTCGCCAACTGTGTTTTCATGTCCCGAATATTGGCTTCCACCAGGACACACTGCTGTAATGCGACTGACATGTTCTTATCATGCAGTGCTTGACCTTCCAACAATTGCTGTTTGACCCTAATTAAACCTCTAGCATTTTCTTACGAATCTGCACAAAGAGTTTCGAATGCAATATTGGAAGTGTCAATACTAGTAGTAATATCTTGACGAATCTGTCCAATAAGTACTCCTAACCACACCGCGAGTCTTGTGGGATCTATTGCGTAGCTGTTTCATTATTGTGTAGTAGACCCGGACCGAGAAGATGTTACTTATGATGATGGTGCAATACTACAGCTTCTTCCTCCTCTTCTTGAATCATGTATAGCTGGAGGAAGAGAGGTGGGATTACTGAAGGCACTAGGACTATTGTTCCCTGAAGTATCTATGGGTTTCTAGGGACCAATCAGTTTTGGATGCTGTGACATCTTCTTCTTCAGAGGATTATTCGCTCTCAGTCGTGCTAATCAGTTCTTGTTTCCTGAGGCAAGGGTTGTAAGGATGGAAGGCTAGACACTTGGTGTCTTGCCATATGGTGCAGTAAGGAGGTAAAGTGAACGGTTGTTCACTCGTAGGTAGAGAGCCTTGGTAACAAGAAGATCTAACAATATACTGTTAGGCTGAGACAATTGGTATTGACTAATGGTTGTTTAGGCCAATCAAGATTCATTCTTATAGACGGAAATTTGTCTAGCAAGGCTCAGTAGGAACTTGTTTCGTGTATGACTATTAAGAGCGCAAGAAAGTAGAATAGAATGGCAAGAATAATATTAGATTGTTAAGGTCTCTTCTCCGTTACTTGATGAAGTCCTAAGCTTGGGAGGCACTTTGATATTTATATCCCACGTCTGAGTATTCGCAGACTACATCTATCTAACATACAAGATATGTACCTCTTTAGTTTTATCTTGCAATGTCGAGTTTTCCATAAATATGCGAACACTGGGAGACCCTGAAAACCATCACGCCCTCTTCGGTACATGAGTAAAAATTGTTACTTGTGTCCTGTACATACCCTGCGTCTGACGCACAGGATGCCCAAACGTTATCAGTTAATCTGGACGCAACTTTGGCCTGACGTCTCATCCTGATTTCTGTTATGCATTGTCCCACGTCCTAATGGTATTCTGAAAAGTACTCCTATGTCCTGTGCGTACCTACAACGTCTTATCCTCCTCCTACTCTCCCAGATGCTGTCTGATCCAGCCGCATTATGTCCTGAAGCATCAGATCTCACCCCCCTCCCCTGGATAATGCCTCCTCTTCCGTCCTGCATCCTGAAATCCCTCTTTGTCTCCTGATAATTCCTCGCTGTTCTCTAGTTCTCTTAGGATGTGATTATGCTTAAGCTTGCATTGCGGCGTATTGCAGTGTCTAGCTTTCACCTCTGGATAGCTTTTACTGACTCCCTTGCTACCGGAATCTTGGCCTGCTATACTTGACGTGTCCTGATTGAGCCTTACCCTTCTAGTCCTATCCTGTTACTATTATCTCGCAACTGGACCTCTCCATGATGGCCTTTGACGGGTGACAGCTTTGCCAGACACCGTTGCTCGGTTATATGTTCTTTCTGGTACTTATCATGCTGTTAACTCACTATCACCAGTACTAGTACATTGTAGTCGTGAGATATCTTAGAGACTGCCCCCCGTTATCGTTTTTTTTCCATCAATGCCTACTCATGGTAACCCTTTATTACTTTTATGGTCCATCACGTCACGTCAAAGTTCCACAAATTGAATAAATTATTATCTACATGCCCTAACTCAAATCCATATTAGTTCCCCACGCCGGCACTATCATCCAGTGCCTACTCCTTAATGTCCTGCTGACAATCTGAATCCCCGATCTCTAGTAGCTGGCTATCCTGGGAGTCCTCTATGCCTAGCGAGCGATGGCCTGACAGAGACGGGCTCACCTGGTTATGAGCCTATGGACCCACATCCCGCTCATCTATATCATCTGGACCCCTATGATCTGAATTTATAAATGCCAGCCTGCGGGAAATTGTCGACTGGCTACAGTACTGGAACGAGGTGTCCATTACTTATAAGTGATTTTGCTGTTCCACATGCTGCTCCAAGCTCCAGGAGTGGGGATTGGCCCATGGTAGTACAGGCTTTCATGCTGTTTCGGATGTCTGGCGCGCGAGCTCTTGGTTAACTGCCCTCCAATCATCGTCATATCGTTCACACCACTCTTGCTTGACCCCGTGAACCTGCTCAAGCTTGTTCTATATGGTCCTACGGACATACTCCAGAATGATACCTTGGACATTCACCAGGCATTTGCCTCACATTTGTTTCAGTCGTGTGAGAAGGTCTTTCATGTCCGGCAGCAAGTCAGGGGTTTTGTTGTCAATGATCGGTTACAAGAATACCAAAGTTGTACCTGCGACCGACACCAGCTTGCAGTCCTGTGGCTCCTGATAGATTCCAGATTTCCATTCACGTAGTGTATGGCAGATTATAGCACACGTCAAACAGATCATAGTGTTGTTAATCCGTCCAAGAAAATCAGTATCGATTATCCTTTCTCCACTTGTTCTCTCTTCCGAACTACTTGCCGTAAGATGCCTCTAGAACCTGGGGCACAAGGACGCAGAAGCCGAGGTTCTGCGTCGCGTTAAATCTTAACAGGTATTTAAGACTCATAAGATCAGGACAGTTACGAACAAGCTCGCTATTATATATTAGTAAACAATCTGCCATGATTTTTGTGGTACGCAATAGCGATTGTGTTCACAAATGTACAGATCTAACAAGTATGAGGTAGCCACCTGGTGGAAATAAACCTCATACCCTTTCGGGTCGCACATAAACCTATCCCATCCAGAAGGAAGATATTCCACATGACGTTTAGTAGCTGTCGGATCTTCCGGCACTTTCTGCAACTTTACAATGTAATTCTTCAGATGGTATACGAACTGTGACCTTACGCCCCAGTGCTTTTGATGTATCGTTCTAAGTTAGTACTGCGCTCTATGTCACATCACAAACTACATGTTGACTTACCAAATTTATGCACTCCTCTGTGGACGCGACAGCTTCAGTCTCTTCATTCCTCTCCACTACAGCACCCCAGATTTTGAGCACCTGGCCAGTTAAAGCAATGCCATTGGGGAGTAAGTCCTCGAACATGGTGTACTGCAGAATGTGCGACTTTGCCAACTCAATGATTGCCCTTTTGGTGCCTGTTCGCAAATGCAGCACGAATTTCTTACTAACCAGTTATCCTGTTCATGGGTGCCTGGGCCACTGGTTGGACTAGTACTACTGAGGTTGAATGTAGGAGTACTCCGACCACTCAGTGACGAGGGAAATTGTGGAATACAGGATGGTGTCAATGGAGGAGCACTAGTGGCGCTGCTGCGATGAATTGGTCTCTGTACTTCTGCTGTTCGAGGCATGGAATCAGCCGCCTGTTGTTCTAAGCCACTTACAATGCGCACTATTATTGTAGAACTGTTTCAACTTCATTTGTCCACTTGGGACACCTCGGTGTGTTGCACTGTATTGGTATTGGCTCGATCGAAGTCTTCTGGATCGGTCTGAGTCTCTGTTTCATTGGAATCAGATTCTGATGAGTTTTGTTACTCATCAGCGCTCGGATCGCTAAGAGGAACTGTTTTGTTCTCTCTGGGTGGTGTGCACTCAGTCACTGGTTTGGCAGACATGGTTTAGGAGAAAACCAACTCTAGCTATATCTCGAGAAGGCTTAGGCCAGAATCTTTTTCGTAATAGACGTAGAATGTCCAGGAAGACTCGATGTCGTTCTTTTCGGTTATGACTACTAAGAACTTGCGTAATGTGATAGGAAAAATATTTTATAAAGATTCGTACATAAAATATGTTTATATTGTTAAGGTCTCTTCTCAATTGCTTGATAATGTCTAAAAGCTTGGGAGGCACTTCGATATTTATATCCCGTGTCTGAGTGTTCGCGGACTACTTCTAATCCTCATATAACTAAATGTCTTCGCTAAAAATCGTACGCTAACGTCTCATAGTCTCAACAAGTGCGAATACCGCTTGACCCTCAATTCTGTCACACCATCTT
The DNA here is from genome assembly GCA_006112555.1 of Tuber indicum. Lineage (NCBI taxonomy): Eukaryota > Fungi > Ascomycota > Pezizomycetes > Pezizales > Tuberaceae > Tuber > Tuber indicum. The sequence goes on along the minus strand of VBSK01000259.1, from coordinate 186,054 downwards.
TGTTCTCATAAATTCTTTTCCCTCTTATCGTAGGATGTGTTATTATCCTCGAATGACCGTACTTCGATCTATAGAAACGGGTAGACTTCTTTCTGAAAACTGCAGGCGTCTTAACTATCGCTCCAGTAGTCTCTTCCGATTCCACATAGTGGTCAGTGTATGTGTCGGACAGCTATCCATGATGCGGGCTTCGTAGACGGTACGCCAACACTCGTATGTCTTCTACCTATTAGGTATTCTGAATCTGAGCAACTTCCCCTCGGTCCGCTGTTAAGGGGTCCTGTTCCTATATCAGTTCACGCGACAGGCAACGATACTTCTCTTATAGTATCTTAGGACACTATATATTTCGTACTAATAGTGAGCCTTCACACTATTACTTTTCTTCGTCGTTCTCGGATAGTGTGCGTTCACACCATTACCTTTTCTCTTGTTACACTTAGTAGTCGTAGAGGCGCTCCTCTTCTACTAAGTTTGTGTAACTATCGTGAGGTAAATAAAGTAAATTCGTTCTTAAAACAATAAGTAGGAAAATAACTTAGATGATTGCGTGAAGAACTAACTAACTCGCCTCCGAGGACTCCTTATATAGTCCTTCCCTCAACCCGCTTACAAATCAAACCAAAGGCAGTCTGCCTTGCCAGTCTGCCTTGCGCAGCCCCCTTGCGCAGCCCCATGACCTCTGAATAGATCATGTGCGTGAAACATAACATAAAACATAACATAAACCTAACGAGTCTGCCTTGCGTACAGCCTCGTTGCATAGCCTCCTTATGCAGCCCCGTGACTTCTAAATCAGTCTCGTGCGTGAAATATAACAAATAAAACCTCAACGAGTCTGCCTTGCAGTCTGCCTCGTTGCATAGCCCATCATAAATCACATGACCTCTGAATAGGTCAAGTGCGTGAAAACATAAATCATAACGTAAAACAACTACGTAACAAAGGAAACTCATAAACCAATTTCGTAACAAATGAAACTTACTAACTAACTAATAAAATCTACTATGTCCATTCTAGGATCGTGACAATAGCTCCCCTCTCCCTAGGCCTAAGTCCCATTAGGCCAACCAATCGTATTCCCCGCTCTTTCCCGCTATCTCCAACATGAGATTAGCGCTCCTCCTGATCCCCCCGGTTACTTCGTACAAGAGGTTTTTAAGCCTCTGGTACTTGGCCTCCCGGCTCCTCAGTTGCTCCCGCAACCTCTTCATCGCGTGTTCCACAAGTCCCACCTTGACTTGCTCCTCCGTCACCTTCCTCGCCAACCGCTCGTTCTCCCTCTCCAACCGTCTTCCTTTTGTCTCCCACATCTTCGTTTGCCCTTGATATAGGGGGGCATCGATTTCGTGCGCGTCGATCGTCTCCTGCATTCTTTGGATTTGTTGTTGGAGTGATTCGATCGTGTCGGGCTCAGTGGTTTGTGGCGATGTGGGAGGTTCGGGACTCGTGGAGGAGGTTGGTGTGTTCGAGGGAGTTTTCGGTTCCGGGGTTGGTGTTGTTTCTGTGCTCGGGGGGCTTGGCGTCGTTTCCGTCTCCTGGTCCGCCCATCGGACCTTCTTGGATTTTTTGCCCCCCCTTCTCCTTGACTTCGTCCCTGAAGTCCTTCCGCTGAGTTCCCGCGGGAACCAGTTCGCTCCGACCTTGTCCCCGTAGTGGGTGGGACACCCGTCGTCGTAGCAGTGTGTCCACGACATTAAGTCGTGTTCGTGGGATGGGTTCGCTGGGCGGTTGAGGTCCGCCAGGTTCACCCATTGTTCGTTTGTGAGGTCCTCCTCTTTCTTGTCTACCTCCACCCAGTCGCCGAATCTTACTGGGCTCGGGGCCTGGCTTGCCAGGGCTTCGTCCATGGTATTCTCGCGTTGCCACGGCTGCATTTTCGAAGTTGTTCGCTGGGTACCACTCGAGATCGTGTTCGGGAGGATATCCAGTCCACTTCGCACGGTATTGGAGTTTACCGTAGTGCAAGCGAGAATCGATGATTTCGTCGAGTTCGTATTCTTTTTCACCGTCGACTTCGATTGGTGGAGGAGGAGGTTGTTATTGTGAGGGAAAAGAGTTATCTTGATAGGGTTCGATGAGACTGATGTGGAATGTTGGATGAGTGTTGTTCATCGAGCGTGGGAGGTCGAGCTTATAAGCTCTCAATTCCACTCGTTCTTTGATCGTAAAGGGTCCTAATTTCTTGTAGTCCAACTTCCGCGATGGTCTCGTGGTTCGTATGTTTTTTGGTATTAGCCATACCTTATCTCCCATGGCTAAGTTTGGGTCGGGCTTTCTGTGTTTGTCGGCTGATTCTTTGTGTCGTTGTTGCGCGTCATAGATTTCTTCTCGTAATATCGTGTGCAGTCGATGCATGTTCTCGACCTCCGTTATCTTTGTCGGCACATCATATTTTGGCGGATCGAATGTTGGATCATATCCGTAATTCGCGTAAAAGGGTGTCATCTGTATGGTTTCTTGTCTTCCGTTGTTGTATGCAAATTCTGCCGTAGCGAGGTAATCTATCCACTTGTCCTGCTGATAGTTCACGAATGCCCGTAAATATTGTTCTAATATCGCATTTGTTCGTTCCGTCTGTCCGTCGGTTTGTGGATGAAATGCTGTGCTTAACCGTCGGTCCACTTTCAAATGTTGAGTTATTTCCTTCCACAAATCGGAAGTGAATAGAGATACACGGTCAGAAATGATGTCTTTTGGTAATCCATGTAATCTAAAGACTTGGTCTTTAAACAACTGGAATAATCCCGTCGTATCCATAGTGGTATTGCATGGCACGAAATGTGCCATCTTGGTCAGACGATCAACCACTACCCAAATTGCGTCGCATCCTTTGGATTCTGGCAGTCCGTTGATGAAGTCCATGCTTATCGATTGCCATGGTCTTCCAGGAGCTTCCAGCGGTTTTAGCAATCCATAAGGTGCATGACGCACTGCCTTAGTCCGCTGACATGTTTCGCAGTTCTTGACGTATCGTTTGATATCATTGCGCATATCAGGCCAATAATATGACCTTGCGATAAGCTCTGCTGTTTTAGCCGTTCCGCCGTGTCCCGCTTGTGGAATATCGTGATTTCTTCTTATCGTTTCCGTTCGTAATGCTTCATCTGCCGGGATCCTTATCCGATTGTCGTACCATAGGTATCCCTCGTTTCTTTGGTATAATCCCAACGCCACCCCCTTCATTTCCTTTCTTTTTTCTTCCAACGCTTGGGATATTTTCTTCATATCCTCATCTTCTTTTGTTTTTTCCTTGATCCATCGAGTGTATCCTTTGTCGCTTAGCACCGTTGTGCCTACTTCGTTCATGGATTCGTATCCACTGTCGTATCCTTCTTCGAAATACTTTTCCTTAGGGAGTAGTATTCTTTCTCTTTGTTTGATCCGTTCGTCTTCTTTGTTTGGCAGATCTTCTGCCCTTCTCGTGAGCGCGTCTGGTTGTCCTCCTTGTTTGCCGGGTCGGTACTCGATTTTGAAATAGTATTGCGACAACGTTTCCTACCATCTTGCTTGTCTTTGGTTGAGTTCCTTCGTGGTGGTGAACGGCACTAGATTCTTGTGGTCGGTTATGACTTTGATCTCATGTTTGTGTCCCAACATATAGGTTCTCCATGTCTTGAATGCCTGTACGATCGCTAACAGTTCTTTGTCGTGTATATCGTAGTTGCATTCCGCTTTTGACATGGTTTTCGATCGGAATGCGACAGGGTGCCAAAATCCGTCTTCCGCCAGTTGCGATAGTATGCCCGAGCATACGTAGTTCGATGCGTCCGTTTCAATCCTTATTGGTAATGCTGGATTGAAATGTTGGAGTATGGGTGCCGTAGTGAGTTTCTCTCTTAACTTGTCGAAACTTGTTTGATGTTGTTCCACCCACTCCCATTTGATTCCTTTCTTCGTGAGTCGGTATAGCGGTTTAGTCACTCTGCTAAATCCTTCTATAAATCTTCGATAGAAGTTGCAGAAGCCTAAAAAGCTTTGAACTCCCTTGACGCTCTTTGGAGGTTTCCAAATTTCGATTTCTTCTGTTTTGACCGGATCCGCTTTTATCCCTTCTGGGCTGATGATGAAGCCCAGATATTCGGTTTCTTTTTTGTGGAACTCGCATTTTGTAGGCTTCAGCTTGACTTTAGCCTGTCGTAATGCCGTGATTATCGACCGTATATCCTTCTGGTGTTGTTCCAAGTTTTCTGAATATATGAGGATATCATCTAGATAGACAATACAACATACATCCAGGAATTGACTTAACTTGGAGTTAATCCATCGTTGGAATGTGGCCGGTGCATTGGATAGTCCAAACGGCATTACTAGGTATTCGTATAGTCCGTACCTAGTGCGAAATGCCGTTTTCCATTCATCTCCTTTCGCGATCCTGATATTGTGATAGGCATCCTTGATGTCCAGCTTGGTGTACCATTGCGCTTTTCCCAGTCGATCCAATGCTTCATCTATCAGAGGTAATGGGTATCTGTCTTTTTTAGATACCGCATTCAACCCTCTGAAGTCCACGCATAACCTCAATTTGCCATCTTTCTTCTTGACAAATAATATTGGTGCTCCTGCTGACGATGATGATGGCCTTATCCATCTTCGTGCCAGGTTTTGTTCAAGGTATTCTCTTAATACCTTGAGCTCTTCTTCTCGTAACGGGTAGAGTTTCATAAAGGGAGCCATCTTCCCTTCCTCTAGCTCGATCTTGTGATCCTCTGGCCTGCGTTCGGGTAGATCCATCTTTTCTCCTTCTTCGAACACGTCCAGGAATCCATGGTATTCCTTCGGTACCATTTCTTTAAGCGTTGTCTTTTGCTTATTCATTCGTTGTCGTACGTCTAGCCGTGTACTTATCGTCGAAGCTTCGGCTATCGTTGGCCCATCTTCTTCGGGCTCCCATTTGAGTACTCCACATCGTTCTACTTTTCGATAGAGTTTTCCGAATGTCTTTGCTGATATAAAATCGATATCGAGGGTTTTCCCTTTAGGTTGCTCTATTTCCGTGGTACCAGTACTCCCGAATCCGTTCTCGCCTCTTATCGTCTCTTCCAAGCTAACTACTTCCTGTAGTTGCCGAGTATCGATTTTTTCGATGATCATTTGGGCGATTCGGTCCCCTTCTCTGATCTCGTAGTCTTCGTCTTTCAGGTTCATAAGCAATACTTGAACCTCCCCTCGATAGTCTGCGTCTATGACTCCGGCTCCAGTGGTGATACCATGACGTACCGCCAATCCACTTCTTGGAGCTATTCGTGCATAGGTTCCTTCGGGGAGTTGTATCGCAATCCCGGTTCTTATCATGGCCTGTCCCCTGGCGGGAACAGTCGTACCATTCATGCTGTATAGGTCGTGACCTGCAGCCATAACTGATCCCTTAGTCGGTATCTTTTCTTTCGGGTCCATCGATCTGATCTGAATGTCCTCTTCATTACATGTTGTTTCCAACATGCGTGCTTGCTCGTTCTCCCATATCGCAATTTCTTCTGGAACTGTATTGACCGTTGGTGGTTTTTCGACACAGCTTGCCGTGCATTCGTCGCTGTCGAAATGTATCTTTTCTCGTTTCCAGTCGATCCTTGCGTTATGTCGTTTAAGCGATGGTGTTCCCAGTATGGCCGTATGCTTCCTCATATTGGCCACTTGGAAAACCACCTCTTCTTTGTGTGTTCCGATCTCCATAGATACTTCCGCTTCGTGGGTAATGGGTCCCGCTTTGCTTTTTTCCCCGTTGACCACATAGATGTCTCTGGGTTTGCTGATCCGATTCAGGGGTATTTGGTTCATGTCGCAAAACTCTAGGTCGATGAAGTTTTCCGTTGCACCTGAATCCAGCATTGCGTTGGTCTCCGTTATTCCATTGTTCGTTGATATCTTTATCTTGAGCATGAGGTGATCGGAATCGTCTTGTTCTTCTTTGTTGTCCGTGTGTGGGAATAGTGCCGAGTTATCAAAAGCCATCGATAGTTGTGTAATCCTGGTGGGTTTTCCCTTTGGCTGGTCCCTCCGACCACCATTTACTGGGGACCCGAGTCGCTTAAATCCTCCTGGGGATTTTCCATTGTCATCTCTCGGATCTTGACATCTTTATTCCCGCATTGCGCAATAAAGTGTCCCTTCTTTCCGCATCTGAGGCATGCGTTCTCTTCTCTTCTCTTCCGATATTCCAAGGGTGATAGTTTCGGCATCCCGAATCGGGTTTGGAATTTCTTCTTTCCTCCCCTTACCGCATCCAGGTCCATCGGTTCTCCTCCACTTCCTCCAGATGTGGTAGTCTTAGCCACATATTTTCCGTCGGCGCTTCTTGGTATTTCTTGTTGTCTCGCCGTGGGGTTCTGCTTTTTTGCATGCTTCACCTGGTTGAGCTTGTTTTCCTTCGCGATTGCCCATCTTGCGAAAGCGTCGGTAGTGGTGAAAGGTGTATCTCCTAAGCCCCAAGCGTCTTGTAGCGTTTCGCTGCATGCTGACAATAGGTCATTCCATAGGGAGTTGTCGTCATATTCTGCTTCGCTTGCGATAAGTCGGAACTCGTTCCAGAACTCTGTCATGTTCTTTCTTCCTTGCTTCATTGTCTCGAGTTTGAGTCGTGCTGTTTCTCTTGCATTCGGGTCTCTGAATTGTTCCTTTAGGGTTTGTTTGAACTCGTCCCACGTGTCCCAAGTCCTTGGTTTGGATCCTTCGCTATAGGGGATGAGCCATGCTTCGGCCGTGTCTCTCAGGAGAGACTCCGCAAAGGCTACCTTTAGGTTGTCTTCGCTGCCGTTGTATTCTTTGACCCTAAAGTACCCCTCTAGTTGAGCTATGAAGCTCCGAAACTTCGTTCGATCTCCTTTAAACACATCAGGCTCCGGTGGCTTCGGTCGATTCCTCGAGTTTGGTTGTGCAGAAATTCGGAAAGCGTTGAATTGTGCCTCAGTCATGCCGATTACATTGACTGGGGCAGGTGGTGCCGCCGCTGGTGCGGGTACGTCCGCCATCCTTCTTGGAGTTGGTGTTCCTTCTTCGTCGGAGCTTTCCGCAGGTGATCTGCCTTCTGGTGTAACTGGACTTCCTGTCCTTGAGGGCTGTGCTGATGCGTTTTCTAGGGCGTCGGTAAAATCTCCTCCTAACCCTAGGGTATTGTCGTTTATATCGAGATCACCTTCGTGATCTGGGTTGAAAGCCGTGTTGTCTATCGTTTGGGCGTCGCTGGTGAGACGCAACCAAATGTTAAGGGGTCCTGTTCCTATATCAGTTCACGCGACAGGCAACGATACTTCTGTTATAGTATCTTAGGACACTATATATTTCGTACTAATAGTGAGCCTTCACACTATTACTTTTCTTCGTCGTTCTCGGATAGTGTGCGTTCACACCATTACCTTTTCTCTTGTTACACTTAGTAGTCGTAGAGGCGCTCCTCTTCTACTAAGTTTGTGTAACTATCGTGAGGTAGATAAAGTAAATTCGTTCTTAAAACAATAAGTAGGAAAATAACTTAGATGATTGCGTGAAGAACTAACTAACTCGCCTCCGAGGACTCCTTATATAGTCCTTCCCTCAACCCGCTTACAAATCAAACCAAAGGCAGTCTGCCTTGCCAGTCTGCCTTGCGCAGCCCCCTTGCGCAGCCCCATGACCTCTGAATAGATCATGTGCGTGAAACATAACATAAAACATAACATAAACCTAACGAGTCTGCCTTGCGTACAGCCTCGTTGCATAGCCTCCTTATGCAGCCCCGTGACTTCTAAATCAGTCTCGTGCGTGAAATATAACAAATAAAACCTCAACGAGTCTGCCTTGCAGTCTGCCTCGTTGCATAGCCCATCATAAATCACATGACCTCTGAATAGGTCAAGTGCGTGAAAACATAAATCATAACGTAAAACAACTACGTAACAAAGGAAACTCATAAACCAATTTCGTAAGAAATGAAACTTACTAACTAACTAATAAAATCTACTATGTCCGATCTAGGATCGTGACATCCGCCTCGCCTCAAAGAGAATCACCTCTCGAGGGATCCTGTCTGCAGGACCAACCAACATACAGCGGCCTTCAGATAGGTATTGGTGTCATATCTATCCCCTATGGCATCTGGGGCACTGTCGGAGTAGTTGCGGATTTTCGAACCGAAAACATCCCGTTACATTCTGCCTGTAGTCTGGATGCCTAAGTTTGAAGCCTAATAACTCAATGCGCCTCCTACGGAGTTCCTCCGTTCCACTTCTTAGAGTTACCCTGATGCGCCCTCTTATATATCCTGCGAGCTGCCTCCGGTCGGACGAATGACAGCGACGTATATGGTGTTCTGAAATGGGCTTCATTGAGATCACAATATAGTCATGGGACGCAATTCTTCGAAATCTCCTTGAGGACGTGCGGGCCCCAGAACGGGGCTGGAGGGGGGGGTGTTAGGCTCTGATAAATGAGGGTCTGTGCGCAGTTACCCTACCGAGAGGTCTGTGTATTTTCTTTGTGCCTAACACATGGTGGTCCGTACTGCACTGGTCTTGGGGCGCTTTAGAGGTCTTCCTATATGTATGATTGGTATTGGCCGTAGAGAAGAGTCTCGACCTAACGACTAATAGTTCGCTTATGTGTTCTGGAAGCTTTACTATTTTCTTGGCTGTGTTACCAGTGCCGATATCGATTTTCCGGACCCTGCGGTGCCGGGTCCGACGTCGTGACTACATCTAGCCAGGTTGGTGACATAGGGACCTTGCTGACTGCATGAATGGGGATTATCGTTATGCATCCTGCGACTCGTTAGTAAATGTCTGGCAGGTAGGATTCCGGATGTAGCCTAACTGTATGAATCTCAAGTTGGTAGTAGACGAGGAGTTTCTGTCATTCTCTCGTGTTCGAGGCGATGCATTAGGTCTTATATGCTAGGAGGATTGGGCGAGATTAGGATTATCGTAATCACAAACTATCACTCGGTATTGGTTCCACAATTTCTACGTGGTTTCTACCTTACGTTGGTGATATATGGTAGACAAATCTAATTGGCAAGGAATTGGAGATTCAGACATATCAGAATTAGATGAGGAAGTTGTCACTGTACTAGCTGCCTCAGCATAATCTGTGTATAATGATATTTTGCTTTACGAGAGAGTTCGGCTTGATCATTCAAGTTATCTTTGTGATCAAAAAGCACTTGGGCTCGTACTGGTCTCGCATATCGTACGTTCTAGGGTGCAAGACTCGGTGACTGGACTCGGAAATGACTTACACGAAATGAAGGTCTCGCTAAAGCAGATGACTTAGTAAAATGTAGCTACAATCGGTCTCTCTTAGCTACGTCATTTGCATTGAGACACGCACCTTTCCAGAAAAGGACTAGAGATATCTGAGCTTATCTCCAGACCTTGAATCAGTGCTCACATGGCCGGCGCCAGGATAGGTAAGAAGCAAGGACTAAAAATGTGAGATGCCAGTACGCATCCAATTCAAGATGCCAATTTAAGGCGGCGCAAGGCTACCAGTATCAGTATCATAAACTCGAGTACTTGACTCCTGTACTCGTGCAGTTTTGGGCACAAGTGGTCGAACCAGTAAGGAATATGAGAAGTAGATGCAAGGGTGTTCAATTGTAATACTATTCAGTAGTAGCCAAGCACACATTGCATGAAAGGTTTCCCCCATTTTCCACAGAGCGGTTGCCCATTTAAAATGAAAATACAAGCAAACGAAAGAAAAGCAAAGCAAAGGAAAGGAAAAAAGATCTATGTTTTGTGGGGGAGTGTTTCAGACATCTATTACTGCGAGCAGCTGTGCAGAGGTTGTAGGGGCCGATGGGGCTGTCGTAGGACCAGCAAGAGAGGAGAAAATTGGGCTGAGAGTCATCGTGGTACTAACATAGGAAGGAGCCGGCAGAACAAACAGTAGACCGATGAGAGGAGGAGCCGGCAGAATAGATGCAGCACCAGCGACAGGGGTAGCCCATACAGCAGATGTGGTACCAGCCGAGAGGGAGCCAGCAGAACAGACGGGGCACTAGCGAGAGGGGGAGGTGGCAGAACAGACGCAGCAACGGGGAGAGGGGGAGCCAGCCGAACAGATCCAGCACCGATTAGAGGGGGGCTGGCAGAACAGACGCAGTACCAGTGAGAGGAGCAGCCGGCAGAACGGTCCCAGAATTGGTCGTCGAAGGGGACGAGGGATCGATCGTGGTACCCTGTTCGCCGGGGTTGGCTGGGAAGATCCAACCATCATGGTGGTTGGTGCTAAGGCAATGGTAGGCCCCGGAGGTGTTGGTGTGTGGGGGTTGGTTGTACTTTCATCGCTTCTTTCGGGGAAAAAGGGAGGAGGAGCATCTTCGGCCCCATCTTGCCCACGATGGAGCCGGGGAGTTTGGATGTATTCTGCCATCCAGGGGCTCTCCACGGGCAGCTTCTGGATGGATCTGCATTTCTCCAGCTCTGAAAGCTGGGAGCGCCTGGATGCTAGACGGGTGTGGCGCCTGATTGACAAACGACTGGGAGGGCCAAACTGGCTCTCAGCCTATGAGGATGATTAGCTCCATACACATTTACCAGAATGAAGGTTGCGCTCAGAAAGCTACATCATCAGGAACCCAGGCCAGAAGTGTGCTACGCAACGGCCTTCGGCGGGGAGGGAGCATCTGGTACTTCGTCCTATATACAATTCGAGCAAAAGAAGTTCATTAAAGATATTAATTGCAATCAGCACTTTAAGAACTTACAATGTCAAAAATAGTTGGTGTCACCGAATCCTACTCGGTTGGCTTATCATCCGGCTCCGTGGTGTCCTTCTCCCAATCGTCCCTTGACTTGCCCTCCCTTGAGGACTACTCCCCCTTCCCCTTCCCCCCTCCTGCTCTTCCTCTGCTACCTCCTCCTCCTCCTCTGCCTTCTCCACCATCTCCTCCACTATCTCCTCCTTGACCACCTCATGCACAGCCTCCTTCTCCTCTGTTGTGCCTCCCCCGATATCGCCCGCTTACCAACCGCAATCCCAGGCCTCAAGGTCAAAAAATTGGTATCGGCCATTGGCAGGCTCGGGAGTCTGGTCGCCATCCTCCTGACCCGGATGCAACTCCAGGACCATAAAGTCCAGGGGGTCATTGGCATTATTAGCAAGGACCCACGCCTGGATGTCATCATCTTTATATAAAATGCTAACCTCCTGGAGTGGGACTGGATCGGTGAGGGCACAAGAGTGCGTAAGCCTGGATCAGACGTCCCGAAGAGCTACCGAGGGCACCTGATTGCTTCCTCCACACGCTGACCAATGACCACACCAAGTACCTTATCAATGCTCGGTAATTCCAGGACCCCTCAGGCAACCCCAGTGTCAGGGTCCTTGAAACACCAGGGGTAGACATGAAATGGGTGGCCATCATTCGGCGCCCCCCTCCGGCAGATGATGCGGAGCCCTTTTGCCAGTGGACAATATGGCGAGGACTAATCGGGTTCCGTGACTAACAAAAGATATTAGTACCAGAAATCGTGGCAAGATTGGCAGATATATTTACATGGAGGTCACTCCTCCTTTGCCATCGCGTCCTACTCCAGGGCAATTCGCTCGTTCGTCGTCTCCAGTTTCTTTGCTATGTCCTGGACGAAGATATTCAGTTGATGAACGACGTCCCCCATGTTATCAGGCCGGTGCTTGCTCTGAACAAGCTTGATCTGGTCCGTGACAGCGGTAGGGGTGCTGGCCTAAGCAATGATGGACCCAATTTGTTAGTCGGTCAGCTGGGAGTCACCGGAGCACACTGTAACGTAGGACCGGATCTGCTCGTGCTATATTTTATATGGAGCGGTGGTGGCGAGAGGATTCTAGAACCCTCACCAGCTTTCGGCATATACTATGTCACCAAAGTGCCCCCTGATTCAAGTAGAACAGGTTAGTTTATGAGTCTATAATTACAATGAACGGGTTTGGATTTTCAGTCACTGGGAGTCCTCCCGGGCCAACTCAAACAGCGGCAAGGATGCGCAATCTTCACACACAGCCTGGCGTTTGCTGTGGCAGATGTCCTGTTTGGCGGGGTGTCCCACGGGCCTTTTGCCTCTCCTTACGTTCCTTTCATGAGCTGAGGTGGCGTTTCGTCTAAGTAAAAGTGGTTGGTGAATATGGATATGAAGTCAAGATCTGATCGGAGTTTACCTTCGCAGTGGCACCACTGGTGTCCGGGACCCAGAAGGCACCTTGTTGCTTTTTTTTTTGTTTTTTTTTTGTTTTTTAAAAAAATAGAGGTAGGAGGAGGAGGTTGGAGATATCCAGTAGAGATTTATTAGTGTAGAGCCAGAAATCTCGAGGACAATTTATCAGTGGTGAAGGGTGGTGGTCGTGGTAGGGAGAGAAGGGTTAGGTTGACAGTTATGGTAAAGTAAGGGGAGATAACTAGGGCTAGAGGGATAAGGAAGAGACGACAACCAGGGTGAGGGCTGATAAGGAAGATACAACGGCTAGGGCTAGGTGTGAGGCAAACAACGGTAAGGAGGTGCATTCAGTGAAAAACACTAGGATATGTTTAGAACATCACGGTCATTGGACATCACGCTTGAATAATATTGTAAATTATTCCAGACACATAATTGTATATCTAATTATCGAGATCTGGTCAGGGTTTCTAGTAGGGCGTCATGAGATTTGTCAACTAACGGGCTAGAGATAACTGGTGGCGCCTAACATTAATGCGGACGCTAAGAGTAGTCATCTAAGATACCGATTTTTGAGCGGCACACTGGCACTGACACTAAAAGACGTCCATAGGCAAACAATGCTAACGGAGAGCGTAACGGGAGAAATGCGAGCCTGTGTTTATGACGTCAATCTGTCCTCCGTGTGGATAACATAGTATTATTATTGACGAAAAAATCTTTTTTCTTACCATCGTGATATGATACAAGTTGTGAGTAGAACATCCTGGGATTTTTGCACTAGTAGGGTCGTGATAAACTTTGCAGCCCTGGCCTAATACTACTGAAGACGCCAAGAGACAAGCCGCACACTCCCTCTGACGCTAAGACACGTCCACACAGCTGCGCGATGCAGTTCTTCCAAGCAATCGTGGTCACAGATATCATATATGACAAATTTCACGTAGTTCATACTCTAAACTAATGGCAGCAGAAAAATGTCCTCAGAATGACAATAGATTTTTCATGTATACACAATCAAATTGAAAAAACATGGGATATGCATCGTCACGGTGATAAAGCCTTTTGAGGTGCACACGTGTTAGTCTTGACACCAGGTAATGTCTACCATGTATCGTGTCTGTCCAACAGGTATTCCTCGGGCTCCTCATCGTCCTCAGCTGCATCGGCCCCAGAGATTAGTGCAAGTACCCTAGCTTGTACTCTAGCTGCCATTGGCTCTGTATGACGAACCAGAGCCAGATTGGCAAGTTCGTCCTGCTAAAAATAGGGCTGTTCTATGAGTGGTGGGGGTGCCTGCTACCAGTCATTTTGTCCATAGCAACAATATATTAAGAGATACAGCAGGTCTTGTTTCACGGGATTTAAGAGCAACCACTCTGGAACCGATTTGCTACCTTCTATGAATATGACTCCCCAGTGGGACCGTGGTTGCATGAAACACCGGCAGATTATGTGGCTTCCTTCACATATGGCGCCCAGCATATAGCGAATCTTCTGCACAGGTATGTGACTTAAAACTATAGCGGACAATCTCTGAATGTCAGAGGAATCTAGCTTCCCGAACAGAACCACAGAGATGTGAGGAGGTCACCAGTAAACTCCTGTATAGTCTGGGGAGGCTTCTGCCAATACCGTTTCTTGGCCCTATATACCTGCAACACGAAGTATCAGCTCAACCCACACGATACGGACTGTGGGTGGGCTCCCAAGTAATGCATTCCTATCTACTATCCCTTGGTTAGTAATTGGAATCTCAAATCTAAGCACTTCTGTGGAAACCAACTGACCTATCCGATCACTCGCCTGTCGATGATCTCCTTCCCTGGCTAATTCATCAACCTCAAGTTTTTTCATCGCAGGACAGTAGTCGGGGTCTCCAGCATCTGGAGGGTCCTCAGCAACTGTGACATCTTCAGCTACAGGCTACATGACCCAATGTCGTTTGATATCGCGGCGAGTAGGAGGTGCATAGAGATACGCATCATCTGGTATCTTTTCGGCAGCTCTGACATTTTCTGCTGATTGTTCCTTGACCCAACGTCAACTGGTTAGAGGAGCTTCATTGCCGTCACCAGTACCCTGGTCATCCTAGGTGTTCTGGTCATCCTGGTCGTCATCATTATCAACATTGTCAACGTCGTCATCGTTGTCATCATCGTCATCGTTATCCTCATTGTCATCCTGGTCGTCCTGCCCATCATCACCACCAGGTTCATTTTCCGGTGCAGGAGCTTCAGGTTCACTCTCGCCCTATTTAACTGGTGCTCCCTGTGGCAACAAGCTTTGTTCAAGAAGGACATGCTATGGTACAATTGCTGGGGCACCTAGCACAGGTTGAAATTTACCTTTTTTTAGAAGCGTGTCAGTTAGCTTCTTGCCAGAGTCCTTAATAAGAGAAACAATGGCCTCTTCGATCTGCCATCTCTGCGGCATATCATTGGCCCCCACTGTCACAAGGACATCGCATGCTGGGCGCATTCTCCTCATACGATGGAAAATCTCTCCGAAATTGTCGGAAGAGACTGCATTGATATTCGTCTAGTTCTTTGCTAACATCTGGTCTTTGACAGTATTTCACCAGGATGTATAGAGCAGGCTCCCGGGATTGTCCAGGGTGAACTGCAGCCACGTCTTGCATCGGCTGACCTTTTGACTGCTAGGCCTCGCCATGGTGATGGCGCCTACCGGAGCAATACCTTGAAGCTGGTACATGTCTCCTGGGGGAGCTACATGTCCTTTATGAACAATTGGCATGTGGATGTACTGCATGTTGTGCTTTTAGGCCATGGTGTGAGGTTAATTGCCAGTGTGACTGTTGTGAGTGCTGCAGAAGTTTTGAACATTTTGTATGTAGTGAATATTATTCTTGTTATGACCCCCCTTCAATCGTGACGAATTCAGGTTGAATAGCATATGCCCTAGTTTTCTCTGTAAGTTGAAAGATATACAAGATACCTTAGTGTTTGAACCTTGAGATGTTAAAGACAACTCCGGCGATGCGCTAAACCGCATAGACTAGTCAAGGTAACAGCGTCTCAGATCATCCGAACATACCATCGGCCAACGTTGCAGTCCGTCGACGTCAACATGAGCATTCCGCTTACGACTTATAGTACCCAAGTACACACTAGCATTTCAAGAATAAAGTGATCTCATGTAATGCCTACTCAAGGTTCATTTTCTCAGAAACAAATAAACCTCCATAGGCCGATATCAGAAATCAATAAACACTGCACATGCTAATCTCACAGGTCTTCTCATGTCAGACATACGGCTTGCTCATCTCTCACAGAGCATGCACGATGCAGGATCCGACAGATTACGTGACAACCTTAAGGACGGCGATCACGATCAGCCGGATTCCGACTATAAATCTGACCCCAACCGCCTTCGCTGCCAACTGGACATAACAAATGATGTTGCGCATGAGTTTAACACAGGATCGATCTAGATAGCCAATGCGTCTTCGATGCTACTTGTAAAGGAGTATTATGTAATAAAAATGACAACTTGTGTGAGCTGTAAATTAATGATCACTGTTATTGCCGAGTTAGGTCCACCGTCATAAACTATCACTCGGTCGAGATAAAGTGCCAAATATATCGGGCCGGAGTCCAAAGAGTGGTAAAACAAATTTTCTCTTCAATTGTGTCTCTCTCCCAAACAATACGCTCATCAACTCGGTTGCATAACAACTGTCTAATAAAACTAATAGCCGGTTCCCCTCCTATTTCGCTGTCGCTCATAGTCGGTGGAACCAAGTGTGATGTGGAAGCAAGTGTGACGCTACAAGTTTTTTGCTTCTTCATTTTTCTTAACATATTTAATTTTAATAGTTATGAATAATTCTATTTTTCAAATACATAGTCTAATATTATTATATTATTGAGATAATTCCACATAATACCAAGTATTATTAGCATTAGAGCCAACAGCGACTCTTATGAGTACAATAGTTGGTCAATTATTGGGAATTGAATTCAGGAACAAAATAAATTGGTAGAGATTCATTTTACTACTATGAGAGAGCCAGCACAGAAAGTATATTCAGAACAGATAGGAACGGAAGATAGAAATAGATATGAGGATAGTGATGATTTAATTAGAGAATATGACTCTAATTCTTCATATAAATTATGTGATTCTATTAGAGAGAATGCTGACTTTATAGCATTGGATTAATATCTTACAATCTATATTAATACACAAATATCTGATGAATAACAGGATTATGTAAACATAGTAAAGTTGAATATGTTAAGGAAGGGAAACAAGAAACAAAACTTGTAGCGTCACACTTGCTTCCACGTCACACTTGGTTCCACCGACTATGAGTGACAGTGAAATAGGAGGGGAACCGGCTATTTACTGGAAATGACAGAAGTATAAATGAACGACAAAGATCATTGATCCTCCTACCCTTCCTGTCCTCTCTAAATGTCTCACACCCCCATCTCCCCGTTTCCTGACTTCTTTGCTCACACCTCATGCTAACAAAAGAAAGAAGAAATAATAGATACCTAAAGACCTCCCCTCGCAAAAGATGCTTCTACGCTCCTATTTCCTTCCGCACTCTCACTTCCTTCCATACTCTCATTTCCTTCCGCACTCCCATTTCCTTCCAAAATCCCATTTACTTCCGAGCCCCTAACCCCTTCCCTACTCCTATTATCACACTTGCTAACAAAAGAAATACAGATACAAACAATCGCAACAAACAATAACCTCCTCACTCCTCCAGTCGCTCGTATTCTTCCCCGTCGGATAGCTTTCTCCAAAGCGCGCAACAAGAACATCAACCCAGGCCCAATGGGCTTTTCCAAAGCGCAGAACGAGAATGGCGCCAGCACAAACCAAGTAGTAGGGAGGGAACGAATAAAGGGGCGGGAACGAAGAAATGCGCAATGGACGAAAGGACCAACAGCTAATGCGCGAACGAAATGCAATAAATGAACTGATGGTGGGCCGACGGACTAATAGATTAATAGCTCGCGGACTGACATGCAGAGCATACTCAGAACATGTCGTGCATATTGCAAATGTGTCGGACAGGTTCTTACACTTTTGGGTGGTGGTCGGTGGTAATCAGGAGCCTGGAATATGGCGAGCAGATATTTCCAACATTATCTACGTGCTAGAGAAGCTATCGGAGAGGTGAACTGTTAGGCGGAAGCCGACTCTAAATATTTGTCGAGAAGACTTAGGCCTCAATCTTTTGTAATAGACGGAGATTTGTCTAGGAAGGCTCGGTGTCGTTCTTTTCGTTTATGACTACTAAGAACTCGGTTAATCGATAGAGGAAATATTCTTATAAAGATTCGTAGGTAAAACCAAGTTATATTGTTAAGGTCTCTTCTCCGTTGCTTGACAATGCCTAAAAGCTTGGGAGGCACTTCGATATTTATATCCCGTGTCTGTGTGTTCGTGGACTACATCTAATCGTCCTATAACTAAGTACGTAACCAAGATTTTACGCTAGCATCTCATAGTCTTAACAAGAGCAAATACCGTTTGACCCTGAACTATCTCACATCATCTTCGTTCTAATAAATTCTTTTCTGTCTAGTCGTAGGAAGCGTGATTATCCTCAAATGACGGTTCTTCGATTTATAGAGATGAGTAGACTCCTGTTCGAAACTGCAGTCGTCTTTGACTATCGTTCCAGTAGTCTCTTCTGACTTCAAATAGTGGCCAGCGTATGTGTCGGGTACATATGCATGATGCCGGCTTCGTAGACGGTGCGCCAACACACGTATGTCTCGCGCCTATTATGTCTTCTGAGTCTGAGCAGCTTCGCCTCGGTCCGCCTCGCCTCAAAGAGAATGACATCTCGAGGGATCCCGTTTCCAGGACCAACCAACATACAGCGGCCTTCAGATATCTATTGGTGTCATATGTCTCCCCTATAGCCTCTGGGGCACTGTAGGAGTAGTTGCGGATTTCCGAACCGAAAACGTCCCGTTACTTTCGGCCCCTAGTCCGGATGCCTAACTTTAAAGCCTAATAACACTATGCGGCTCTTACGGATTTCCTCCGTTCCACTTCTCAGAGGTACCCAAACCTTTTTTTTTTTTTTTTTTCTTTCTTATATCATATATTCATTATTAAGGTACAAGAACTCGCATGCAGCGCTAGCTATGGCGGAAACAAAACCAAAATCCACGCATCCCAACCCGGACCAAGAGAAAACCCGTACCCCAAAGACCTTATGGTATGGGCCCAACAGCACACACCCCAAGGCAAGCCAACTCAGGTGCCCAGTCCGCTGACTCCGCGACTTGAATGAGAAAGGGGTCTCGCCTAAAAGCCAGCCCACCCGGTGATTACTCGCCTGAAAAGCTCCCCTCCTACTAACTACACGTAGCCAACAGAAAGAAAACCAAATAAGCTAGGCAGGAAAGCATAATCAAAAACTCCTCCAGTAAACTACAAACAAAATGAAAGTAACGCCTGCCCACCGACCCTCCAGAGTGCCGAATGTATATAGCAAAGCCCCCCAACAGCGACGGAAAAAGTAGCTGAAGCAGGAGGCCGGCAAAGAGCCCAAAGGCTGAATGCCCCCAGCCCGCGGAGCCACAGAGGTAGTGCAATACCATGACACCCCAGCCGAGATTCGAGGCCTCGGTGCGGGGCCCAAAGAGTGGATACGGTAGTAGGGTAGCAGCCTAAGGAAAGAGGACAGTAGGGTGCGAGCTGACGTATTCGAAGTCGAAAGTGGAGGTGGGGACAAAGTCCCCGGAAGACCCGACCGAAAAAACTAAACCCTTGCTGTTGTACCGCGTCTCTCATGTAGTCCCTTATTATGCGAGATATAGCGTCACTTAGTGGAAAGGATCCCACCGGCAGTCGTAAGGAGTAAGAAGGGAGGAGGGTGGGAAGGCGACATCAACTTGAACCGAGCGACTAGGATGGTATGGCCATATCTCACCATGAGACAGACCCCAAAGTTACTAGTAGAAACTTTCCCCAGTGGGTATCGTGCAAGTGGGGAGAACGGATTCCACCACAGCCAGCGCCAACCGAAAGCGAAGAGGAGAAGCCGACCGTGCCAAAGCTAAGCGAGCTCCTATTAGTAAGACAGGACTACTGGGCGAGCCCAGATAACTCCCCCATCAAGCAGACAAGAGACAAGCGAAACCAAGGCAGGAGAGGATAGAGATGATAACCGTACCCCTAGGTAAAGAGCCATCGCAGGGGCAGAGGGGAGAGGGGGGTCACAATAGTTTGACATGGTGTTGTAAAACTATGTGGGAGGAAAATAGGGGCGACGAAGCGTGTTCTCAGAAGTACCCATTTTTTTCTTTTTTTTTTTTTTTATATCATATATTCGTTGTTTGGTTAAGGTACAAGAACGTGCATGCAGTGCTAGCTATAGCAGAAACAAAACCCAAAATCAAACAACTAACTCAAGAAAACCAAAACCAGTTCCTCCGATGGCGTCCAATAACCGACGCATTGCCTACACAGGACTCATAAAGGAAAACTACTAACAAACTAGCATCGTAACGGAAATAAACCAAAACTTGTAGCAAGCAATGAAATTAAACAGGAGACCTTCCACCACTTAGACCACTTGGCGACCCAGCCAACGACAACCGAGGCGGGGCAGGAAGTGAAGGGGAGTGGGAGAGAGAGGGCAGGCGGGGGGCATAACGTGCATACATGTCACGGGGGAAACCAGTCTTGGTAGCAGTGAGATATCGTCTGAGGCCTAAAAGCATCGGAATCGAGATCCATAGAGAAGAGTCAGGTCCAATATTCGTGATCCCCTGGAGGTGGCGACCATGGGCTGCGGACTTGGCAGGACAGAGAAGGAGGACATGTTCGAACGTCTGGTCCCCCTCCTCACACCAGGGGCAGAGGGGAGAGGGGTCGGTATCGTGCCACGAGGGATGGGCAGCTAGGTCGCTCTTGCCAGCGCGCATCTGGTGGAGCCGGCCTGAGAGGAAATGCCACAGGCCCATGAAGGGGTGCGGGCGCAGTGTGGGGCCAAAGAGGTAGTAAGGTGGGGGAGGCGAGAGGAGGCCCCATGACGTGAGCAGTTCTTCGCGGCACCGGGCCTTGAGTGAAGCGTAGAGTACGGGGGCCCCCAGCGGGGCTACTTGCGTTGGAGGCAGGAGGAGGGGGTTAGCCGGAGGGATGAGGTCGCTGCGGCTGCGGATGATAGAGTGAATGCGGTGGGCGACCGCATCGACTGGGAGGTGACGCCGGTTGGGTGGGGAGGGCGGTTTGGTGAGCCACCTGAGAGGGCGGTAATTGGGACCAGCCCAAGGGTGTCGGCCTCTGACAGAACCAGGGAAGCGGAGGGAGTCGGGAGCCCTGAAGGGGGAAGTAGTCGGGACCGAGGGGTCCAGGCGGGCGGTTGCCGGGTTGATTTCCGGTGGCAGGCAGACAAGGCGGACTGCAGCCAGGCACGGAAGGTGTTTGATCAATAGGTCAATGGGGGAGAGTGAGGCCTCACAGGGAAGAATGGCCGTGTTGGTAGAGGCGAAGCAGTTTGTAACCGACCTCTTTACCTGATGCCAGAAAGCTCTCAACTTGTCAAGCATCCTGGAGTTGGGGGAAAGTAGGTCGCTGCCGTAGAGGAGGATGGGGCGGACCAAGGAGGATGCGAGACGATAACACAGGTGTGGTGCAAGACCCTTGCCTGGCCCGGACAGGCGGTCTATTGTAGCGAGAGCAGCTTCAGCCAGGGCGAGGCGCCTGGTGAAATGGGGGGTGGTGGCCTGATCTAACGCAGGAGTCGCGGGCTCTAGCCAGTAACCCAACCGCCGTAGTACTTGGGCCGGCTTGTAGGGGACGGAGTCTACTGAGACGGGGAGGAGGCACGTGGGTCCCCTCTGTTGGGGCGTCCTCCAGTGCATTAGTTCTGTTTTGGGAAGGGAGAAACCAACACCAATACGACTTCCTTTCGATGTGAGTGAGGACACGACTGCTTGCAGCTTCTGGACGTTACGCCTGCAGGAGGGCGAGGAAACTGTAATAGCGAAGTCATCCACGTATGAGAGGATTTTGCCATTGGGGACTGGAAAGTGGAGGGGGAGACGTAGATCAGGAACAGAAGAGGGGAAACAGGCGAACCTTGGGGGGTACCGACCTGGACCCGCGATAGGACTTTAGGAGAACCCTGGTATAGGAGGCGGCAGTGTCTGCTGTTTAGGAAGGATCGGACCCACGAGACGAGGTAGGGTTGAACGCCCCTTTCGCTAAGTTTGCCGCACATGGCAGCGGAGTCGACATTGTCAAAACCTCCCTTGATGTCAAGGAAGAGTGTGGAGGAGCAGAGGCCCATGCAGTGCGAAAGACGGATCTCATGTGAGAGGGTGGCAAGGGCGTCAAAAGTACCCATGCCTGACAGCGAGCCGCGTTGGTTGGGGTGGACTAGGCCAAGAGCCCGAGCAACTGCGGCTAGCCTTACAGCTACCACACGCTCCAGGATCTTATACAAGGTTTGGAGGAGGACTATGATGCGGAAAGAGGCTGGTGTATCGTAGGACGCCTTGCCAGGCTTGTCAAGGACAATACCATTCGCCTGTTTGCGGGAGGAGGGGTGAAAACCGTATAGAAGGAGGGGGCCCAGGAGGGACATGAGAATTTTTGGGCTGCTGCCGTGGACTCTTTTCCAGACTGAATACGGGATGTGGTCAGGGCCGGGAGGGGACGAGTTTGAGCTGGATGCCAGGGCTTTGGAGATCTCCTCCTTTGGGAGGACGTCGAGGTCTCGGAACGGGGGCAGGATAGTAGGAGGGGAGGAGGACTCCCTAGGGGGAAAAAAGTGGGTCAGGAGGGCGGCGTTGACGGCAAGTGGGGTGTCAGCCTCCGGGAAAGACGGAAACCGGTCTGGGGGGCGACCTATCGCAAAGCGCTTGGCTGTCCATACCGTCTTCGTGGTTGCAGAGGAGAGGAAATCGTCCCCGTGCCTTCTCTTGGCCTGCTTAATGGTTTTAAAGTAAGCGTTGCGGGACCTCCGGGCCTTGGCCTAGGAGTCTACAGCTGGGGCCTTGCGGGCACGACGGGTAGCGGCGTGAAATGAGATTCTGAGGGAGGAGAGGAGGGGCGACCACCAAGGCTTGGAATGGGTCGACATGCGGTTGAGGGGGGTGTGCAGGAGGAGGGTAGTGCGGAGACGGTTAACATTGCTGTCGAACCAGGTCGTGGCAGAGGACAGGGTTGGGAAGGCGGGAGGCGGAGAAACAACAAACAACTTGAGGGCGTCGCCAAGGGCAGACCAATCTGTCTTGGCCCAGGCTGGTGTGGGGGCAGGGGGACGCAACAAAGGAGTAGAAAGCAAAATATAAACTGGAATGTGGTCAGAGCCAGTGGACGGGAGCAGGGTGGCCCACTCAGCCGAGAGCTAGGCCGCCGCACTATTGACAAAGGAGAGGTAAAGAACAGAGGGCCTGTCCTGGGGGGTAAACGAAAAATAAGTAAACACACCGGGGGTGTTAAGAAGGGAAAAACCATGTGAAGAAGCCAATTGAAAGTAAGGAACTGACGTCCTAAGCCCCGTAGATGAAATGACCCGCTGTGGGTCTGAAAGAGGATGGTGGAGGTTAAAGTCCCCCAAAACAAAAACAGGAAAACTTAAGTCAGGAAAACACAACTCGGGAGAGACAATGCGCATGTGGGTTGAGGTGCCCTTGGTGTTGTACACATTGTACACCCTAAGGCGAGTCTGTGAGGAGGAGCAAAAGCCCAAATCAGAGAACAAGTCAACCGCCATAATGTTGGCAGACTGGTCCACCCATATGGGCAAAAGAGAAACAACTTCGAGAAAAGATAAAAGGGCGTAGCAAGCCACACGAGGTTTGCCAAAAGTGGAGGGTAGAGAAAAACATTTATAACCAGGGAAGGAAGGTAGGCGTGCCCTCCACACAGGGGGGTCCTGTATGGCCACGATCGCTGGTAAGGAAGACAAAGTAGAAAAAATCTGAAATAAAGAAAGAAAAACATCCCAGCTACCCAAGCTGTTATGTTGAACGAAGGAAAGGTTCAAAAGGCCAGGATCCCTGCCAGAGGGCCTGGGGAGAGGAGAGTTGGGGAAAACATTTACCCAGTCAAGCCGGAGGGGTAATCAAAGGAGCGAGCTGGGTCAGCACCCCCGTGGGCGGGGTGGATACTGGCCCTGGAGGAGGAACAAGTTACTGTCTGGGGGGTCTCGGGCGGAACGCGAGGATGGGGGCGGCGGGGAGTTGCAAAAGGCGGAGCAAGAGTCTGTCTCGGAGTGGAGGGGCCAGCATCAGCGTCGGTACCATCGGGGCTGACATCCATGCCGTCCTCATCGCTTTGGCCTAGTGGTTGTGGGGCGGGGGGGTATTTGGGGGTTGGGACCGGCCGTTCCGGGCAGTCTCTGTCTGTGGTGGCATGCGGCTCCTTACAGTTAGGGCAGGAAGCAATTGAGGAGGGGCAGCAGTTGAGGACCGCCTTGGTGTTACCCGCCTTAGTGCAGGTGGGATTCTGGCAGCGGTGCGCCGAACGTGTGTGCGGGAGGGAGCAGATTGGACATATCGGGTGATCCAGCTTACGTCAAGGGGCCTGATGGCCGAACTTCCAACAGTTGCGGCACTGGGTGAAGCGGTTGGAAGAGAAGGCGCGTTCAGCCCGGCGTCTTCTAGAGAAGAGGTGGATAGAGGTTCCCATAGCATTGATGTCCTCGGGAGCGATGGTGACGACGACAGAGGTAGCGGACTTGGACATCCTCGAGTCCAGGTCTCGATTAAGGTAGCGGGCCGAGAAGATGGTGACACCCGCGGCGTTGCGGACGGACTCCTGGAGGAGGGAGAGGAGGTCTTCTTGGTCTTCTGGGAGGTAGGCGAGGGGGAGGGAGTGGATGGCGAGTTGGACTTCGTTGGGGGCGGGTCTGAAGGGCAGGTAGGCATTGTCGCCTACTGTGGAGACTTGGTTAAGGCGGTTGGTGAGGGCTTGATAGTATGGGGCGTAGGAGGTGGCGGGAGTGTAGGGGTCGAGGACGGTGAGAGTGACAGAGCCTCTGTCGTTGACTCGGGCAGAAAGGGAAAGTGGTAGGGAGCAGTTGGCCTCACGGAGAACAGAGGCAGCGATGTCAGGGAGGGTCGCGGAAATCCTATCAGCTTCGGGGTGGGGAGCAGGAGAGGAGCAAGGAGCGAAGAAGAAACGACGTTGTGCTGCTGGCAGGACAGGAGCCTCCTTAACAGGAGACGCCGTGGTGCCGGATGCGACTTGAGCAGCAGAGGGTGGCTTCGACTTAGGCCCCTTGGACTTCTTCTTGCCCCCAGCGGTGGCAGCCAGGGCGAATGAGCGCGGAGGGCGCAGGTAGGTAGGATCTATGTTGCCAGGGGTCCATTCAAAGAGGGGGGGGTATTTGCAATAATGGAAGGTCTTGGCTTCCCATGAGTTGGGGTTCTTGACCACGTAGGCCTCGGGGTTACCGTAGTTCTTGCCCGTAGCGGTGTCAAATCTGGGGGGTGTCGAGGTTGAACCCACCCACAATCGCTTCAACCTGGTAAAGGGGGATGCGGGAGTGGGCCTGTTGGGGGTGTGGGGCGGCAGGAACTTGTGCCGTGTTGGTCTGGGGCGGCTGAGCTGAGGGAGGGGGTTCTTTCACTTTCCGGGTAGGGGGCGGAGCCAGAGGCACCGGGGCTTGCTGACATGGGGGCGGTAGTTGGGAAAGCCTTTGTGACAGGACACGCAGGGCTGACTCGATAGGGGCTAGGGACGAGAGCGAGGGGGCCTGAGCGGCGGAAACACCTTCAGCCAGCCCTTGAACTCTGGCAGCGAGGATGTCGATTCGTCCGTTGGTGGTGGCGAGCCTGGTAAGGGTCGTGACTAGGAGTGGGATGAGGATGGCCTCGCCTTCACTGAGTTCGCGAAGGTCCAACGAGATGAGAGGGGGGAGAGAGAGAGAAAGCATTACCAAGGACTGACTGTAACGACTGTAGGAGGGCTGGGATCACGAAGACCGTGGGGTGGATGGGCTGAACAGAGCTCGCCCTAGACTGGCTGGCGGAACCAATGTCAGAAATTGGATCGCGAAGCAGAGACTTGAAGCCTAAGCAAGAGGGGGAAAAGTGTGCAAAAGTGAGGAGTCACAGCAGATGCGATGGTGTTGAGAGTGCATAAGAAAGTTATGGTCAGGAAAATAGGGGGCGCGGAGCATGTCTCAGAAGTACCCAGAGGTGCCCTCTTATATATCCTGTGAAAAGCTTCCGGTGGGATGGACGGCAGC
The DNA here is from genome assembly GCA_006112555.1 of Tuber indicum. Taxonomy (NCBI): domain Eukaryota; kingdom Fungi; phylum Ascomycota; class Pezizomycetes; order Pezizales; family Tuberaceae; genus Tuber; species Tuber indicum. The sequence goes on along the minus strand of VBSK01000259.1, from coordinate 160,740 downwards.
AACGTATATGGTGTTATGAAGTGGGCTTAATAGATATGACATTATAGTCATGGGACGCAACTTTTCGAAATCTCGCTAAGGACGTGCCGGCCCCAGGACAGGGCCGGAGGGGGGTGTTAGGCTATCGATAACTGAGGGTCTGTGCGCAGTTACCCTACCGAGAGGTCTGTGCATTTTCTTTATACCTAACATGAACGGAGATGCTGATGAAGGGCGAAATCTGTGCGATGACCCATGGGCTCCCTTTGCCAGTCCACGGGATTTCAAACATCGATATTGGTAGATACAAAGCAAAATATTGCAGATATCAATTAATGAATACTTTTGCAATGGCCTTGGGAATGCCACAGATATATGCTATAGCTCGATAAATACACTGGAGAACCACCTACGCTAACTAGATCCGTACAGTCCATATTTGCAATGGTTCAAAGGCAAAGTTCATGATGGGCATGGAACATTCCCTTTCTTCTGCAGCATCCTTCTTAGTTGTGTCTGCTATCTTTTTTGACAGCCAGGTTATAAATCTGTAATGGGGGCTGCCTCTGGGAAAATGGATCCCAAGATTGCGACTGCACCGAAGTGTTCTTTCTGAAAGTAAAGATAAAGATAATCAACAGTAGATTTGAAAAAGCAAAACAGCAAAACTTGATATCGTTAAGCCACAGCTTTAATCAATTAAGTCCTGATCTCGAGAGGTAGTTGATTACCAGAGTAGAGGAGAACTGGCATATACTTAAGCAGGTTTGGTATGCTGCCAGTTACTCCCCATCACTACTGTGCGTTCGCGAGCACCCAACTCCTATGGGCTGTCTAGCCCACCTCTACGGGTCGGAACAAAGATCGCCCGTAGCAAGCTAGAGCACTCAATGGTGTTCTAACATCTTCCCGATAGAAGTGTTTTAGCCACTGCATCTCCAATGCAACCGCAGGAGTAAAAATTCTATATATCGTGGTCATGCCAGTGCCGAGCTGTCAAGCGCGTACAGATACTATACCAACTATGGAACTCTCTACCCATATACACTTAGTCTTCTGGAAGCGTGCGCAGCTCCTGAACATCTATCTGGTTCTACTCATTTCTGTATTATTCCAGAAGATAGCCATGTAGCTCCGCCGATAGACCACACTCGAGGTCCACTACCAATAGGCATAACACACAGTCAATACTCCTAGAAGTTGGCCTTATCGTGACCCCAAACTAGTGTCTCAGAGTCCTTACCGATTCTCCAATACTATTACTCTTTTGGGGCAACGGACTTCGGTTACCTCGCATATAGGCCTCCGGTAACCTCACATTGTTCACCTGGCTTCAAAGCAGTATTACTCTGTCAGCTTTGGTCTGTTTTACTCGAAACCACCTGGAGGCTATTCTTCTGTTTCCCCGCCTCCCCCTCCTATATCCTGCGGATAGCCTCCAGTCGGAGGGACGGCGTGAGCATATGCGGAGTTCCGGCAACAACTCCACTTGGAGACTTTTGCTAGACTTATAGCAACTCTTGATGCGGTAGCCCATGATTCCAGTGACTTAAAACGGGACCGGAGGGGGGTGTTAGCAAGCATACCACCAGGTTACAGCATGTTCGGAGTTCAACTGGTTGTGTGGGAATGATCTGCACAACCTAGGATTCAAAGACCCTATGTGGTCTCGCATGACAAACAATCTAGTAACTTCCTCCGAAGTGCTGCGTAACAAGTTACTTTCAAGGTAGGGTAACTTGACTCCATAGCAGGGTAACCGATGGCCCAAGGGAGGGTAACCAGAGTCCGAAAGTAGGGTAACTCTACTTGGACTCTCTGTCGAGTAATTCATGGTAACTCCCACATTGACTACTTGGGTTACCCTACAGAGTAGGGTAACCCCCAACCTTTACTAGTACCTATGTATCTTTGGTATGGTCTAGTATGCCCGACTGAGGTACCTAACCACCAGTACGTCCACTCGGTAGACCTACGTCTACCGCCATCTCTACTATGGTACTCTATTGATACATGTCTGGGTATAGGTTTGACTACAGTTAATAGTACTCAGTGGAGTCTCGTTACATCACTCCCCTCTTCTATAAGGCTCAACCTGGGTAGATCTAATCACGTCTTCTATTTCCGCTACTCAGTACCTCTACAACCCGATGGTCCCTAGCTTTAGATGGATACCTTTCGTGGAAATCACCCAAGGCACACATGCCAGTTCCTTCCATTATTTCGAATAGCTCCTAAGAATTTTCTTCAGGTCCATAGCCCTCCCACGATATTAGGTACTGGACAAACTGATCAGGGAACTTCTGTTTAACTCCTCCATACTACTAGCTGTCTAACACTCCTGAGATAATATACCTTGACTCGGCTTCCGCTATATCAGGGATAGGGATATCTTTTACCCTTCTCCCAGTCTGATACTCCCGGTAGGTCTCCAATAACCCAAAATTGAATACCGCGTGGATAGACCAATGGGCAGGCAACTGGAGTTCTTATGTCCTAGTACCAACACACCGCTTGACCACAAAGAGACCAAACATTCTGTGGTCTAGTGTCTCCATAGGCCTCTTTGTACGTATATTTTGCTATTCAGCATTACCTGATCAGGTTTCATAGCTCTGCCCTCTTCGACATCTTCTAGTATGTCATATTTCAGAGATGGTAATTGTTTCTTGTCATGCCATTTCCGTTGCCTCTCTCGAGCACCTAGTAATATTTCCTGTATGTCTTGCCATGTACCTTCCCAATCCTTTACTAAGAGGTCAGTACTGGGATGAATTCCTTTATTGTGAGGAACAATTCCAGACCAGTTTGTCCTCGAAGAAAATCCATGGTTAATCTCAAAAGGAGATAACCTGGTAGACTCGGAAGTGGATGTATCGTAGGCATACGCTGCTAACGGTAGTAGCGAAACCCAATCATCCTGCTCGTAGGTACAATAACTCCTTAGGTATTGTTCCAGTGTCTGGTTCACCCACTCAATCTGGTGTAACGAGACTCCACTGAGTACTATTACAAGTAGCCAAACCTACACCCATACCGGAGTCAAGAGACTACCGCGGTAGGGCTGGCGGTAGACTTAGGTCTACCAGGCGGAGGTACTGGTGGTTAGGTACCTCAGTCGGGCATGCTAGGCCATACCAAAGGTACATAGGTCCTAGTAATGGTTGGGGGTTACCCTACTCTGTAGGGTAACCCAAGTAGTCAATTTGGGAGTTACCTGAATTACTCGACGGAGAGTCCAGGTAAAGTTACCCTACTCTGTAGGGTAACTCGGGGTACAGTGACCCTACCTTCGGACTAGGGTTACCCTGCTATGGAGTCAAGTTACCCTACCTTGAAAGTAACTTGTTACGCAGGACTTCGGGGGAAGTTACTAGATTGTTTGTCACGCGAAACTACATAGGGTGTTCGAATCTCAGGTTGTGCGGATCACTCCGGCACAACCAGTTGAGCTCCGAACAAGCTGTAACTTGGAGGTGTGGTGGCTAACACCCCCCTCCGGCCCCGTTATAAGTCCCTGGCGTCATGGGCTACAGCCTGAAGAGTTGCTGTAAGTCTAGCAAAAGTCTCCCGGTGGAGATGCTTCCATAACACCGTATACGTCACTGCCGTCCGTCCGACCGGAAGCTGTCCGCAGGATACATGAGGGGACAGAGGAGAACCTGGAGAATAGCCTCCAGGTGGCTTCGTGTAAAACGGACCAGAACTGACGGAGTAATACCACTTTGAAGTAAAGAGTAGTATGTGAGGTTACCGGAGGCCAGTAGGCGAGGTAACCGAAGTCCGTTGCCCCGAAAGTGTAATAGTATTGGAGAATCGTTAAGGACTCTAAGACACTAGTCGGGGGCCACGATATGACCTACTTCTAGGAGGGTTGACTGTGGGTAGCGCCTATTGGTAGTCGACCTCCGGAGTGGCCTATCGGGGGAGCTACGTGGCTATCTTCCGGAATGATATGGAAATGAGTAGAACCGGATAGATGTTCAGGAGCCGCGAATGCTTGCAGAAGACTAAGTGTATATGGGTAGAGAGTTCCATAGTTGGTATAGTATCCGCACGGGCATGACAGCTCGCCACTGGCATGACCATGATATGAAGAGTTTTTACTCCTGCGGTTGCATTGGAGATGCAGCGGCTAAAACACTTCTATCGGGCAGATGTTAGAACACCACCGAGTGGTCTAGTTCGCTACGGAGGATCTTTGGTCCGATCCGTAGAGGTTGGCTAGACAGCCCACGGGAGTTGGGTGCTCACGAACGCAGAGTAGTGATGGGGAGTAACTGGCAGCATACCAAATCCTACTTAAGTATATGCGAGTTCACCTCTACTCTGGCAATCAACTACCTCTCGAGATCAGGACTTAATTGAGTAAAGCTGCGGCTTAACGATATTAAGTTTTACCGTTTTATTTTTTCAACACTCTACTGTTGATTATCTTTATCTTACTTCTGAAAGAATACTTCGGTGCGGTCGCATCCTCGGGATCCATCTTCCCAGAGGGAGCCCCCGTTACAGTATATCGTTAAGCGAAGACCTCGCTTAACTCTACCTACTCTTGAGATTTGTTGGTATTGACCTCCTTGAATTGACATAGTTTGAGTACGAGTCGCTGGTCTGGTACCAGAAGCATCGGGTGGAAATTACTATGTCGAACCAAGCCGGTCACTTCGATCCTGCCGCGGCGGCAGCCCACCAATGGCATATGCGGCGTGAAGCATTTGCCGATGCCAAAGGCCTTGGTTGGGAACCCATTGAACTTGTCCTTAATGCTACCAATATCGACCTTCCCGACGATGCCGAGGAAATTGTGGTCGAAGATTCTGCGCGGTTATTCGAATCGTTTACACAGCAGAAGCTTGCGATTCCGGTAGTGCCAGAAAGGCAAGGTCAAGGGTTTAGTCTTGCGGATTTTACTAGGGAAGTCATGGAACCCTACATCCTTCTTGAAGTTACAAAACAGATGAAGGAAGCTCAAAGCCAGATGCAATACTGGAATGAGCAGGCGCAGACTAAGTTTAAAATAGAGATGGTTACGGCGGCTACGGAGTGGATGCGGAAACAACAGAAGTTGTTCATACGGCAGATTAGTGACACACGTGCGCTGGCCAAGAGGATAGCGGCGTTGGAAGAGGCTGCCCGTACAGGGCATCAGATTGATCATGATAATGATACGATCATGACAGTGGCACCTCCGATGGAGAAGCGTCCCGCGGTCAACTTTGCGGAGACCCTAACCGCTATGTTGACCAATCCCTCATATCAGGCATACTTGACTGAATTAGGAGTACAGATAGCGGGTCAACAGCCACGAGCTATAGTCTCTCCTCGTCATTCCCCCTTCCACGAACAGCTCGAAGAAGCACTCGCCCCGGTATCTCAAAGGAGAAACCGACGGACTCCTAGCCCTGCTACAGGCTCTCGTCCGGGCGATAGTGGTCATAGGGTGGATAAGTCCAGAGTCCCTCCTCCACCTCCGCAACCTGGTCGGGATCAGGTAGACTTGACAGGAGTCACTGATACCCCGACACCCTCTACCAATGTCCCTGTGCCAGACCGACCTTACCAGGCGGCTGTGAATACACCTCTCCCAAAGCCAGGACAAGCTCCTGTAATCATTGAACCTGCTCCCCTGCCTCCTATGCCTTCCATGCCTAAGTTACCTGGTGCGCCCAGGAAACCTACTGATGCAAATGAGTTTTTTGACAAACTTAGGCAAGGACAATATAACAAGTCCGGGGGTGAATGGGGTATGTGGGGTGCTCCGGAGAAAGAACGGGTCCGAAGGCCTTTGTCGCCGGGGGTTACGGCCTTCTGTTACACTGGTTGTACGGTCGTGGGAGGACCTCACTTTCCAAAGGCCGCACATGCGCTCAACTGTCCTAACAGTCGTTCGAGTCAAGTGTACCGGAAGCCGGAGGAGGAGGGTCCGAAGATGAAAAAGCCCAAATGTTCTTATTGTGGTTCACGTTTGCACGTGGGACCTCCGGCAATGCCGGAAAGCTGTCTGGAATTCCAGCAGTTTGTTCAAGGTCGGTATGGAGTTACTCCAAGTGCTTCTGGAGCTGTTCCATTACCTGACCCACCTCCCATGCCTTTGTCTCGTCAGGGGGTGGTTCCCCAAGAGGACAGACAAGGGGAAAGGGAGGACTCCTTTGACGGGTATGATAGACCCTCTGGAGGCCCTGGCAGGAATGCTGGTGGCGGCGGAGATCAACTCCCGCCTGGCGGAAACGTTGGTGCTGGCGGAAACCCGGGTGATTCCAGTTCCTCCAGTAGCAGTGATGACGATGATGCCGACTCCATACCCGATTTCTCTGAGTTTCTGGGGAGGCGGAAGCCACACTGGAGCGAGAAAAAGAAGAGACGCTATGACCGCGGAGCACGAAGGTTGCTACGAGCTTTCTTGCAGATGAGTGGGGCAGCTGGAGCTAGTCAGCCAGCCGGTAACTCCACCCCTTCAGGGGGAAAGCCAAGAAAGCCCGCGAAGTTAGGTGATGTAACTCCCTTCAAAGGAGATACAACCGATACCCAGCGGTTCATTAGCGATGTGGAAATCAAGTTCGAATACTTCCGAGAATCAGTCACGGAAGATATGGACAAAATCAGCTTGGTTATCCCTCTTCTTCAAGGCACTGCCAAAACTTGGTACATGGGCCTACACCGGTACGTCAGCGAGGACGGTGCACGCCGGGTGGGTTTGCCGTTTGACCCCAACCATGAGTTTCGTACATGGGAAGGATTTAGGAAATGGCTAATGGCAAGTTTCGGTGCCCATGTTGATCGGGACCGCGCTCTAAGCGAGTGGACGAAGCTGCAGATGAAGCCTGGTCAGGTTGACCAGTACTTAGACTCGGTAATGGATCTGATTGTCCAATTGGGTTATACGGACCCTACGATGATCAAAGACAAGATCCGGATGACAATGACATCCCAACTACGGAATGTCTGGGCACAAAAGACACCTCATCCTACCGATGTGTCCGAGTACATGGACCTTCTGCGGAAGACGGGCCACGCCCTCCAAGACAATATCACTTTCAGCGAGACTGTTACGAAAAGCCGAAGTGATAACCAGGGCAAGAGCGAGGAGAGGTTGGCAACCTCGAGGAAACAACCGAAACGGAAGGAAAAGGGTTCGGGTAAGCCCAACCCTAGGCGCTCCTTATCTTCTGCGGGTACATCCCAGAAGCAAGGGAATTCTGAGCATGCTAATGCCCATAAGAATATCCCGTCTACGCTTATCGATAAGCGCAAGAAGGAGTCGCAGTGCACACGATGTGGAAAACCGGGTCACTTTTGGCGGAAATGTTTCTCCACCGACCCTGTTGTTAGTTCAGCCAAAGGGGTTAAAGCGATAACCAAAAAGAGGAAGGCTGAAGATGCAGAAGTCAATGAAGCATCAAACAACAAAGTCCGTCGCATCGAAGCACCACCTTCAAAGAAGTTATTGGAAATCCGAAAGTCATCTCCCGAGATTATGGAGGTTGATACGGATGCTGAGGAATAGGTAAGTTCCTTTCCTTGCAGCGAAATAACAAGACACTGACATAACTCTAGGAAGTTATGTGAAGGGCTCCGAGAGTAAGCATGCCCCGAGAAATCCTGCAGTCAATACATAGACTGACCAGGCCTCTTAGATGTTCTGGGCCGCAGCGGTCTGCGAAGGAACGAGGCAGGTGGAGGATTTGGGTTGGCACGGGAATTCTCTTTGGGTGTTTGTCTTGGTTTATTTCTCCTTTGTATTCTTGTTATGTTACTGCGGGAATATATCATTTCCTTACTTCGATGGATTATTTCCTTAGTATTGGAAGCGAAATTGTTTTCTTTTGTTGACGTTGTGTTTTTCACATCAGGCAGGCCTTGATTAGAGCAATGGAATTTTGTTATCAAGTTTACCTGAGGAGGGTTTAGTACCCGAAATCATGCTGGCGTGATAGTAAACACCCTAGCTATTGATATACCGTGATTTGAAACCTTAACATCTTTGACCCGTTGTGGCCACTCTTGTGTCGAAAGGCAAGAGACTTCCGTTACCATGTTTACAAAAGAAACCCCAAGAAAGAAGGCGAGGCTTTCAGGCCCCCCAAAGCATATAAAGTCTATCCGAGTTCGAGTTAGACTGGAATGGCGTTGTGGCGCACGCGATAGTGTAGCCGAGGCTGTGTTATTATTGGATAGTGGCGCTACTGGCGCAGTGCTTAGCACACGATGGGCTAAGGAAACACAAGTTCCTTGTGTCCGGAGAAAGGTTGCTGCTCCAATAAAGGATGCTAGCGGGAATGACATTCCTAACTCAGGGCTTCATTACACTAAGACCCTGAAGATGCGTATTGGCGATCATGTCAATGACATGAGATTTGAACTGGCGGATATGTCCGATAAGAAGATTGATGGTTATCTTCCAATGTCATGGCTCCATGAACATAATCCCGACATAGACTGGGAAACACGCAGCTTCACTTGGAGGTCTGTATTGTGTAAGGCTAGATGCCTTGTGGGCCAGAGACGGTTAGAATTTATAACCGAAGAAGAGCTATTGGCAGAAGACCAAGCTCAGGTATATCTTCTTGGATATGCCCAGTTCACAGGAGAAGACGGGAAAGACATTGCCCTAAGTCTCCTCCCCGAATATAAGGACTATGGCGATATATTTAGCCAACAAAGGATAGATGCATTACCAGAGCACTCTGAATATGATCACAAGATCGAGTTAATGCCTGAAACTGCACCTCCCTTTGGTCCTATATATCCCTTGTCTGAAAAGGAGCTCAAAGTTCTACGAGAGTATCTCAATGAGATGCTGGCTACGGGAAAGATAAGAAGATCTAATTCCCCAGCCGCAGCCCCAATCCTCTTTGTACCCAAACCTGATGGGTCATTGAGGTTATGTATCGATTACCGAGGGCTTAACAAGATTACGGTGAAGAATAAATATCCTTTACCACTGATGAATGAGCTGCGTGATAGACTTGGAAAAGCCACTGTCTTCACTAAGTTGGACTTGAAGAATGGCTATTATCTCCTCCGAATGGCAGAAGGAGAAGAATGGAAGACAGCTTTCCGCTGTCGTTATGGGTTGTATGAATATACGGTAATGCCGTTTGGGCTATGTAATGCCCCATCTACTTTCCAGAGTATGATAAATAAAATCTTTCATGATTTACTAGACGAAGGAGTCATCGCCTATATAGATGACATCCTAATATACTCAGAGACCATCGAAGAACATGTCTCACTCGTTAGGCGAGTTATGGAAAGACTGCGCACGGCTAGGCTTTGTGTAAGCATTAAGAAATCTACATTCCATCAAAGAGAAGTAGAATTCTTGGGATACCGTATATCCGATCGTGGTATTATGATGACCACGGAAAAGGTGAAGTCTATTGAAGTTTGGACTCCACCAAAGACAGTTGTTGACGTTCAAAGCTTTTTGGGTTTTGCAAACTTCTACCGTCGGTTTATTGAAGGCTTCAGTAAGATAACAAAGCCGTTAACTGACTTAACGAAGAAAGATTCCAAATGGGGATGGGGTCCTAGACATGATGAAGCCTTTAGTCGCCTTAAAGCGATGTTCATGGCAAGCCCCATTCTAGCTCATTTTGATCCAGAACGGTTAACCAAGTTGGAAACCGACGCAAGTGATTTTGCATTAGGAGCCATACTCTCACAGCTATGTGAAGATGGTAGATGGCATCCAATAGCCTACCATAGTCGGAAATTCTCGCCAGCTGAGATAAATTATGATGTGCATGATAAAGAGATGTCCGCAATTGTTGCAGCATTCAAAGAATGGGATCATCTCTTGCGCTCAGTATCGGATCAGATAACTATTTATACTGATCATAAGAATTTGGAGTACTTTAATAGTACTAAGATACTGAATCGTAGGCAGCATCGCTGGGCGGAATTCCTACAACCATTTAATTTTAAGGTTGTCTATCGGGAAGGGCGCCTTAATGGAAAGGCTGATGCGTTATCGAGGCGTTCGGAGTACCGCCCTGAAGGGGGGAGTAATTCTGCGAAATTGGGTCAGGAACAGATGTTTTTCCGTCCGGGACAGTATTTGGATAGTCAGGAGCGGGACATCTTGCGACCACAGTTGTTGCAACTGTGCCAAGGCTTCCGGTTGAAGTCCGGAATGCTTGATGACATGAAGGTCGCTATAGCAAAGGACAATACTTACCAAAGTATTTACAAGTCCATTGTCCAAAAGGACAATAAGGTTGACCCTAATTTCTCAATAGAGAAGGACTTCCTCTTATACAAGGGGCGTTGGTACATACCTGAGGATCAAGGGCTAAAGGAACGGATCATGCAAGCGGAACATGATTCCCGTCTAGCCGGACACTTCGGGACTTATAAGACAATAGGGAAGGTTAAAGCCAACTTCTACTGGCCTAAGATGGAGGCCTACATCGAAGACTATGTTCGGTCATGCGATGTCTGTCAAAGGGTAAAGACAGTTAGACATAAGAAGTTCGGGCTCTTAGAACCTATAGATGTTCCTATGAGGCCATGGAACGCAATATCAATGGACTTCATTGTAGCGTTACCAGAATCCGAGGGTTATACGAAGATCTGGGTCATTGTTGATAGATTTTCAAAAATGGCACATTTCATCCCCCTCGCTACGGAGGTACCTATCAAGGAACTTGCTCTTATATTTCTCAAAGAGATCTGGAGACTGCATGGACTCCCAGAATCAATTATCTCTGATCGGGATACTCGATTTACTTCTAAGTTTTGGGTTAGCTTAATGGGACTACTTGAGGTGAAGCTCAATGTCTCTACCGCGTTCCATCCCGAGACCGACGGCCAGACTGAGCGGGTGAACCAGACACTGGAACAATACCTAAGGAGTTATTGTACCTACCAGCAGGATGATTGGGTTTCGCTACTACCGTTAGCGGAATATGCCTATAATACATCCACCTCCGAGTCAACCAGGTTATCTCCTTTTGAGATTAACTATGGATTCTCTCCGAGGACAAACTGGTCTGGAATTGTTCCTGACAATAAGGGGATTCATCCAAGTACGGAGCTGTTAGTAAAGGATTGGGAGGGTACATGGCAAGACATACGGGAAACATTACAAAGTGCTCAAGAGAGGCAACGGAAATGGCATGACAAGAAACGATTGCCGTCTCCAGAATATGCCACACTAGAAGATATTGAAGAGGGCAGAGCTATAAAGGCTGATCGGGTAATGCTGAATCGCAAGAATATCCGTACAAAGAGGCCTATGGAGAAACTAGACCACCGAATGTTTGGTCCCATTGTGGTCAAGCGACGTGTTGGTACTAGGGCATATGAACTCCAGTTGCCTGCGCGTTGGTCTATCCACCCGGTATTCAACGTTGGGTTATTAGAGCCCTACCGAGAGGATCAGACCGGGAGAAGGGTTAAAGATATCCCTATCCCTGACATAGTGGAAGACGAGCCAAGTTATGTTATCTCGGGAGTGTTAGACAGCCGGTGGTATGGAGGAGTTAAACAGAAGTTCCCTCATCGGTTTGTCCAGTACCTGATATCGTGGGATGGCTATGGACCTGAAGAAAATTCTTGGGAGCCGTTTGAGATGCTGGAAGGAACCGGTATACAAGCCTTAAGCGATTTCCACAAAAGGTATCCATCTAAACCTAGGGACCATAGGGTTGTAGATGTACCGAGTAGCGGAAATAAAAGACGTCATTAGATCGGCTCGGGTCGAGCCTTATAGAAGAGGGGAGTGACGTAACGAGACTCCACTGAGTACTATTACAAGTAGCCAAACCTACACCCATACCGGAGTCAAGAGACTACCGCGGTAGGGCTGGCGGTAGACTTAGGTCTACCAGGCGGAGGTACCGGTGGTTAGGTACCTCAGTCGGGCATGCTAGGCCATACCAAAGGTACATAGGTCCTAGTAATGGTTGGGGGTTACCCTACTCTGTAGGGTAACCCAAGTAGTCAATTTGGGAGTTACCCTGAATTACTCGACGGAGAGTCCAGGTAAAGTTACCCTACCTTCGGACTAGGGTTACCCTGCCTTGGGCCACGGGTTACCCTGCTATGGAGTCAAGTTACCCTACCTTGAAAGTAACTTGTTACGCAGGACTTCGGGGGAAGTTACTAGATTGTTTGTCACGCGAAACTACATAGGGTGTTCGAATCTCAGGTTGTGCGGATCACTCCGGCACAACCAGTTGAGCTCCGAACAAGCTGTAACTTGGAGGTGTGGTGGCTAACACCCCCCTCCGGCCCCGTTATAAGTCCCTGGCGTCATGGGCTACAGCCTGAAGAGTTGCTGTAAGTCTAGCAAAAGTCTCCCGGTGGAGATGCTTCCATAACACCGTATACGTCACGCCGTCCGTCCGACCGGAGGCTGTCCGCAGGATACATGAGGGGACAGAGGAGAACCTGGAGAATGGCCTCCAGGTGGTTCCGTGTAAAACGGACCAGAACTGACGGAGTAATACCACTTTGAAGTAAGAGTAGTATGTGAGGTTACCGGAGGCCAGTAGGCGAGGTAACCGAATTCCGTTGCCCCGAAAGAGTAATAGTATTGGAGAATCGTTAAGGACTCTAAGACACTAGTCGGGGGCCACGATATGACCTACTTCTAGGAGGGTTGACTGTGGGTAGCGCCTATTGGTAGTCGACCTCCGGAGTGGCCTATCGGGGGAGCTACGTGGGTATCTTCCGGAATGATATGGAAATGAGTAGAACCGGATAGATGTTCAGGAGCCGCGAATGCTTGCAGAAGACTAAGTGTATATGGGTAGAGAGTTCCATAGTTGGTATAGTATCCGCACGGGCATGACAGCTCGCCACGGGCATGACCACGATATGAAGAGTTTTTACTCCTGCGGTTGCATTGGAGATGCAGCGGCTAAAACACTTCTATCGGGCAGATGTTAGAACACCACCGAGTGGTCTAGTTCGCTACGGAGGATCGTTGGTCCGACCCGTAGAGGTTGGCTAGACAGCCCACGGGAGTTGGGTGCTCGCGAACGCAGAGTAGTGATGGCGAGTAACTGGCAGCATACCAAACCTACTTAAGTATATGCGAGTTCTCCTCTACTCTGGCAATCAACTACCTCTCGAGATCAGGACTTAATTGAGTAAAGCTGTGGCTTAACGATATTAAGTTTTACCGTTTATTTTTTCAAACTCTACTGTTGATTATCTTTATCTTGCTTCTGAAAGAATACTTCGGTGCGGTCGCAACCTCGGGATCCATCTTCCCAGAGGGAGCCCCCGTTACATCTGGTCGTCGGTCTCCGGATGGAACGCGGTTGAGACATTAAACTTTACCTCAAGTAGTACCATTAAACTAACCTAATACTTAGAAGTAAATCGAGTATCCCAATCTGAGATAATTGATTCCGGGAGTCCATGCAGTCTCCAGATCTCTTTGAGAAATATATGAGCAAGCTCCTTCATAGGTACCTGTGTAGTGAGGGGGATGAAATCCACCATTTTTGAGAATCTATCAACAATGACCCAGATCTTCGTAAAATCCTTGGATTCTAGTAACACCACAATGAAGTGCACTGATATTGTGTTCCATGGCCTCATAGGAACATCAATAGGTTCTAATAGCCTGAACTTCTTATGTCTGACTGTCTTTACACTGTGACAGGTATCGCGAGACCGAACATAGTCTTCGATATCGGCCTCCATCTTTGGCCAGTACAAGTTACCTTTAACCTTGCCAATTGTCTTATAAGTCCTGAAGTGTCCAGCCAGATGGGAATCATGTTCCGCTTGCATGATCCGTTCTTTTTGCCCAGGATCCTGCGGTATGTACCAACGCTTCTGATAATGTAGGAAGTCTCTTAGGCGGAAGCCGACTCTAACTATATCTTGAGAAGGCTTAGGCCTCAATATTTTCTTAATAGACAGAGATTGTCTAGGAAGGCTCGAAGTCGTTCTTTTCGTTTATGACTACTAAGAACTCGCGTAATGTGGTAGTGAAAATACTTTTATAAAGAATCGTAGATAAAACAAGGTTACATTGTTAAGGTCTCTTCTCCGTTGCTTGATAATGTCTAAAAGCTTGGGAGGCACTTCGATATTTATATCCCGCGTCTGAGTGTTTACGGACTACATCTAATCCTCCTATAACTAAGTACCTACACAAGATTTTACGCTAACCTCTCATAATCTTAACAAGTGCGAACACTGTTTGACCCTAAACTCTCACACACCATCTTCGTTCTCATAAATTCTTTTCTGTCTAAGCGTAGGATACGTGATTATCCTCGAATGATGGGTCTTCGATTTATAGAGACGAGTAGACTCCTGTCTGAAACTGCAGTCATCCTGACTATCGTTCCAGTAGTCTCTTCCAATTTCACATAGTGGCCAGTGTATGTGTCGGGTACCTATTGTAACCGGTACTGGTACTCGGTTAAGGATTTTGTTTTATGTTTTGTTATAAGTATCACTTTGATACTTGGTTTGTTTGAAGTATCGTTTTGATAGCTAGTTGGTTTTAGGTTTTGTTTTAAGTATCGCTTTGATACTTGGTTTGTTTGAAGTATCGTTTTGATACTTAGTTTGTTTTATGTTTTGTTTTAAGTATCGTTTTGATACTTGGTTTGTTTTACCAAAGTGTATCGCTTGATCCCTGTGTTTAGTTTCGTTCATGCTAGACATGAACAGATTTGTGTATTTAAAGACCGTCCTATTCCACGATGGAAAGGACAGACTTCGACAGACAGTATTTCAATATACTTGGTTGAACAGTTACTCTTTAGTTTCTCCAGTAGACCTGCAAAGACTCCTTTAGTTCATACAGCTCTCGTCTCCTCTCTGGAAGAGCGGGCCACCTGTCAACTATGGTACACCTCTCAAAACGTGATTAGCACCTAGCGAACATGTTACACCTATATATAATGCAGGCTATATAGACGGTGCGCCAACACTCATAAGTCTACCCCCTATGAGGTCTTCTGAGTCTAAGCAGCTTCCCCTCAGTCCGCTTCGCCTCAAAGAGTATTACCTCTCGAGGGATCCCCTTTCCAGGACCAACCAACATACAGCGGCCTTCATATAGGTATTGGTATCATATCTATCTCCTATGGCCTCTGGGGCACAGTAGGAGTAGTTGCGGAATTTCGAACCGAAAACGTCCCGTTACTTTCGACCTGTAGTTAGGATGTCTAACTTTGAAGCCTAATATCTCAATACGCCTCTGATGGATTTCCTCTGTTCCACTTCTCAGAGGTACCAAATTTTTTAATTTTTTTTACATTTTTTTTTTTTTTTTATATCCTGTGTTCATTGTTTGGTTAAGGTACAACAACGTGCGTGCAGCGCCAGCTACGGCAGAAACAAAACCCAAAATCAAACGACTAATAAAAGAAAAAACAAAACAAGTTCCTCCGATGGCGTCCAATAACCGACGCATTGCCTGTACAGGACTCATAAAGGAAAACTAGTAACTAACTAGTATCGTAACGGAAACAAATCAAAACCCCATAATAACAAGTAATGAAATTAAGCAGGAGACCTTCCACCACTTAGACCATTTGGCGACCCAGCCAACGATAACCGAGGCGAGTCAGGAAGGGAGGGAGAGGAGGAAAGGGAGGGCTGGCGGGAGGCATATTGTGCATACATGTAGGGGGGGAAGATAGTTTTATTAGCATTGAGGTAGCGACCGAGGCCTAAAAGCATCGGGAATGAGGTCCATAGAGAAGAGTCAGGTCCAATATCTGTTATCCCCTGGAGGTGGCGACTGCCGGCGGCAGACTTGGCAGAACAAGAGAGGAGGGCATGCTCGAACATCTCGTCCTCTTCCTGGCACCAAGGGCAAAGGGGAGATGGGTCGTTGTTGTGCCATGTGGGTTGGGCAGTTAAGTAGCTCTTGCCCGCGCGCATCTGGTGGAGCCGGCCTGAAAGGAAACGCCGCAGGCCCATAAAGGGGTGCTGGCGCAGGGTGGGGCTAAAGAGGTAGTAGGGCGGTGGAGGTGAGAGGAGGAGCCATGAGGGAAGGAGTTCTTCACGGTATCGGGCCTTGAGCGAAGCGTAGAGGGCTGGGGCACCAAGCGGGGCTACCTGTACGGGAGGCAAGAGGAGAGGGTTTGCTGGAGGGAGGAGATCACTACGACCGCTGATAATGAAGTGAACGCGGTGGGTGACTGCATCGACAGGAATGTGACGTCGGTTGGGTGGGGAGGGCGGTTTGGTGAACCATCTAAGGGGGGTGTAGTTGGGGCTGGCCCAAGGTTGACTGCCTTGGACAGAACCAGGAAGAACGAGGAAGTCGGGTGCCTCGAAGGGGGACGCAGTTGGGACAGAGTGGTCCAGGCGGGCTGATGCTGGGTTGATTTCCTGTGGCAGGCAAAGGAGACGGACTGCCGCTAGTCGCCGTAGGTGCTTGATCAGGAGGTCGATTGGAGGGAGGGAGGCCTCACAGGGGAGAATGGCCATGTTGGCGGAAGCAAAACAGTTTGTAACCCACCTCTGTACCATGTGCCAGAACGCTCTCATCTTGTTGAGCATCTTGGAGATGGGGGAGAGCAGGTCACTGCCGTAGAGGAGGATGGGGTGGACTAGGGAGGAGGCAAGGCAATGGCACAAATGCGGTGCAAGACCCTTGACAGGCCACGACAGGCGCTATATTGTAGCTAATACAGCTTTAGCCAGGGCGAGGCGTCTGGTGAAATGTGAGGAGGTGGCCTGGTCCGACACAGGGGTTGCTGGCTCCAGCCAGGAGCTCAACCACCATCTCAGAGGTACCCAGAGGTGCCCTCCTATATATCCTGCAAACAGCTTCCAGTCGGACAGACGGCAGCAACGTATATGGTGTTATGAAGTGGGCTTCATTGACATGACATAGTAGTCATGGAACCCAATTCTTCAAAATCTCGCTAAGTACGTACGGGCCACGGAACCGGGCTGGTGGGAGGTGTTAGGCTCCGATAAATGAGGGTCTGTGCGCAGTTACCCTACTGAGAGGTCTGTGCATTTTCTATATGCCTAACATGAGCTCCCTCCTATAAGGTTTCGTCTCGAACACCTTCTTGGTACTATCTAACAAATTTCCACTTAAGACCCAATGTGGTCAAGGTAAAAAACCTTCTGGCATTTGCTTGTCCACCGCAGGAAAACCTTTTCCTCATCGCCTTGCTTGTGCCTGCCCTTGCATCTTGGGATTGTCTCGAGGAAACTCTTTGACTACATGGTCAGCATTCTCCATGCCTGTAGTGGGCTCCCAAGTAGTTTCATCTTCCGCACACCCCTGCCTTTTCACAAAATACCACAGCTGCCATACCTGCCAACATCGGTTGCTGATTCTTCTCCTATATGTCCGTATCTCGCTGCGGACGATTTTCACTATTTCACATTGCAAGTCGCCTTCAACCTCCTCTGGTTCTCGAGGAGGTTGCTTGCGTCCTGGATGAACCGATTCTCGATATGGTTCAAGTAAGGATACGTGGAAGACAGGGTGAATATTTCATCCGTAGGAAATGTTTAGTTTAAACGCTCTGTTGCCTCTTTTTTCCAATATCTGGAACGGCCCATAGAGTTTGGGTGCTAGCTTTCTCAACTTCCATTTAGTGCCTATGTTTTTCGCGTTTAACATAACCTTGTCGCCCATTTTAAACTCAGGTGGTTTTTTGGCTTTCCGATCGTAGTATTTCGCCATTCCTTCCCATGTCTTTTCAAGTGCGTTCTTCGCTTGTTTATGTATCAGCTTAATCCAGTTCGTGTATAGGGTAGCACCCGGGTTTCGAACCATGGGTTCTTTCATCCACTCAGTTTGTGGGTGGAAAGCATAGTTCGCGTAAAAGGGTGACATTCTGTGAGCGTTAGTTACAGAGTTGTTATACGCGTGTTCTGCTAGTGGCAGTAACTGATATCAGTCAGCTTGGTCATAGTTAATAAAACTTCGGAGATATCCTTCCTGCACTTGGTTGGTTCTTTCTGTCTGTCCATGCATCTGTCGATGATATGCCGTCGACATTCGTCTTTTAATATCTAACGCCCTACACAATGATTCCCAAAATTCGCTGGCAAACTTAGAGTCTATATCTGACATAATCTCCGTTGGTGAGCAGTGTAGCTTCCAAACCTCCCTTAAGAACGTATTTGCGACATCTTTCGCCATAGCCATAGTCTGCAGTCCAAGAAAGTGTGCCTTTTTGTAAATCGGTCAACAACTACCATGACCTGGGTTTAACCCTGCGATTCCGGTAGCTGTGTGATAACGTCTACTGATATTGACGACCATGCCATGAATGGAATTTGTAGTGGTTGCAACAGTTCATATTTTCCGTGTAGTGGAGATTCATTATGTTGACATTCATCACAAGACCGTACATAGTCATTGATCCATTCGGCCAGTCCTTGCCAGTAAAAGTCTCTCATGACTATTTCGAGGGTCTTTTCTTGTGCGAAATGTCCTACTATTTTTGTATCATGGCATTCTTCGGCTATCTTGGTGTATAGGGCTTGGTTGTCAGGGACGAATATTCGATTTTCATAATATAGGAGATCATGGATTATTGTCCAGTTCTTAGGGAATTCCTTTCCTTCGTTTAGGAGCCTCGAAAAGTCCTCTCGTCATTTTAGCCAGTCTCTATCCGACAGCGTTGCCTCAAGAGGTTATTCAAGGTACTCAGGATTAAACTTTTTCATAGTGTTTTGTTTTAGCATGGCCGTTGATATTAGTATTTTCTCTGGTATTTCTTCGATGTTGTACCAGGACAAATTTTCGGCTGCCGATGCTTCCAGCGGACATATGATGGGTTCTTGTTCCTTTATTGTTAGACTTCTTGTAGCGATGTCGGTACTTCCAAAACCTTGGGCTCCTCTTTCAGTCTCGTCTAATTCATCGACCTCCATTATATCAGATGTGTTGATTTTTTCCACTATGAGTTGAGCTATTCTGTCTCCTTCTCGTATTTGACAATCAACATCCTTGTTGTTGCATAGCAAGACTTTGAGTTCTCCAGTATAGTTGGAAGCTATTATTCCTGCGCCGACCGAAATTCTGGAACGTACTGCCAGCCCACTATGGGCTGTTACTCGTCCATATGGTCCTACTGGTAGGCTTATTACTGGTCCAGTATCGAGTAGCGCTCGTCCGCGTCTAGGGATGATGGCATCGCTTATGGCATAGACGTCATGTCCGGCCGCCAATCTTGAACCTTTGGTGGGTAACCTCGCCTTATGGTTCAACCTTCTTACTAGGATATATTTGTGCGAGATATTCGTCTCTGGCTTCAGCGCCAGGTCTTTCTCATCGCTCCAGCCCAGTACTTCTTTCGCTAATCCTTCTTCCTTTTCCTCCTGTAGTGCCAACAGCATTACTTGGAAGTGTTCCGGTTTCAGAACAGTTTGCTCGTGATGCGTAGCTCCCTTCTCAGGATGGTACTCCGGCCGTCTACTTAGAGCATCAGGCTTTCCGCCCTTAGTTCCTGGTCAGTAAACAATCTTAAAATTGTATTCCACCAGCTTCTGAGCCCATCGGATTTGGCGTCCGCTTCAAACCTTGGAAGTAAGGAAGTATTGTAGGTTTTGATAATAGGTGTAGACCGTCACAGGTTTTTCCGTACCTACTAAGTACTGTCTCCATTCTTTGAATGCTTCTAGGATTGCAAGCAGCTCCCTGTCATGAATCTCGTAGTTTCATTCTGCCGAGTTCAACTTTCGTCAGTGGAAGGCAACTGGATGTAGCCTTTTTTCCACAAACTGTGACAAGACACAGTCCAAGGCAAAGTCCCTTGCATCCGTTTCTACCACCGTCTCACGGTCTGGGTAGAAATGTTGTAGAATGGGCGCAGTCGTAAAGCGATGCTTTAGCTCTTTGAACGCTGATTCTTGCTCAGCGCTCCAATGAAAATCCTTTGGATTTCAGTTTTTTTTAGTGTCTCCGTTATGTGTTTACACACTCCGGAGAAACTTCGTATAAACTGTTGCTAAAAATTGGCAAATCCAATGAATATCTGTACTTCGTTTACTGACGCTGGCGATTTCCAACCCAATACGGAGTCGGCTTTCCTCGTGCTCACAGCTACTTTTTCGACAGATACCATATATCCCAGGAATTCTACCTCATGGACGTGAAAGACTGACGTTTTCAAGGATACAGCTAGCTGGTAGTCTGCGAGTCTTTGCAAGACTTGATTGACTAACTCAACGTGGCCTTTTTCATCCTTTGAATATATCAAAATGTCATCCAAATAGTAGACCACTCCGTAGTCTAAATATTCATGCAGGACTTGGTTCTTCATGTCTTGGGAGGTTGCAGGGGCATTAACGAGTCCGAAAGGCATCACCTTGTACTCGTAATGGCATTATCCAGTCTGGTAGGCTGTCTTCCACTCGTCGCCTTCTTTAATCATTATCAGATGATAACCTTCTTTAAGATCAAGCTTCGTGAAAATGATGGCCCCAGCTACTCGATCACTTAATTCGGACATTAGCGGTAGCGGCTGCCTGTTCAACACCGTAATACGGTTAAGGTTTTGGTAGTCCATGACTAACCGAAGTTTACAGTCAGGTTTTGGAACGAACAGCAATGGTGCTCCTGCTGGGGATTTGCTTCTTGTGATTTTTCCAATATCTATCATCATTTGAAGGTATTCCCTTAACGCGGCAAGCTGCTTTTCTGACAAGGGGTATATCAGACCCCAAGGGGCTTTTGAGTCGGGCTTTAGTTCGATTTCGTGATCGAACGTCCTTCGTGGCGCCAGTTTTTCCGTTGTTTTGGGTAGGAACAGGTCTTTGTGTTGCCAATATTCTTGAAGAAGCGATCCCAAGAATATATCATCAGGACATTCACTTGCGCCAATCCTTCCAATATATGCAGCATTTTCGGCAAAGACCACTGTCTCATCATACTCGAACATGTCGGCTATTCCTTCATCTGCTCAGACACAATTTGCGAAACATTTTACGTCAAACGACCAGCTTTCCGTATCTTCGATGTGTGATACAGGATGTTCTTGGTGCCAATATCTAAACGGTATGATCATCTCATTGGATCCAAGTTCCGCTATTTCGCAGGTTATCTCAGACAGATGTTTATTTCTTCCAATTTCTAACCATAACGGATGGGTGTAGAACTTCCCTCCTGATGCCGCTGTGGTTCCATCAAATCCCTACGTTTTCACCGCGTCTGGCGGCTGGGTAAAAGGCAACCAGTGTTCTTGTACCAATCTTTGATTAATGACGAACACATTGGAGCCTCAGTCCAATAGGACTTTGAATTTTTGTTGCCTATAATTTAGAAAGAGGTAGGCGTCTCATTCAGCGCAGGAATATCTTTTACGTAAAGACGCGTAAAGCTTGCGTCGTCGCGGCTGACCACGATCATCTTCAGGTTTTGGGTTAGGCATTGTGTAACTGTCTTTGTTACCATGCCCACACGGTTTCGACCATTCAGTTCTCCTCAGACAAACTGTGATTTTCTTGGTATATCGGGCAGCGCACTGCTAGGAGTCTTTGTCTCCTGCCAAGGTGTTCCCATACCTTCCACTTTTGCTACCTGTGGAACCAAACTTGGGGGTCTCCGCCGTCGTCCAGATATCATGGGGACAAGAGCCGGGTGCGTAGGGCTAGTCGGCTGTCCCTTTGATAACCTTCCCCGGCTTATTATCCACCCTCGCTTAACCATAGAAAGTGTCCTCATTTTATCGGGTGCCCGTCCAGTACCAGCGCGGCACATAAGAAGTAAAAAATAGAGGTGAGGTCTAGAGCTCTTGTACCTATTGGTGGAAGATACACCTCGCTCATTTTTCTAAGTTTTTCATCTTAGCCCTACTTTCGCTCCTGTCGGTACCCTTGGTGCTCTCTGTTTCCTGTCTAGGCTTTGGTCCTTATCGGAGACCTTTCAGATTCCTGGTCTCATGCCTGACTACCCAAACTAGCATGTGTCCGGGACATTAGGGCGAAACATATCTTATTACCTTGGGAAGCATAGAGGCACTGCCAATGTTACCATCACTCTTTGTTAATCCTCTTTTCTCAGCAAGAGGGACGCGTGTGTTAGGCATATAGAAAATATACAGACCTCTCGGTAGGGTAACTGCGCAAAGACCCTCATTTATAGAGAACCTAACACGCCCGTCCGGCCCCGATCAGGGGCCCGCACGTCCTTAGCGAGATTTCGAAGAGTTGCATCCCATGACTAAAATGTCATCTCAATGAAGCCTACTTCATAACACCACATACAGCGCTGCCGTCCTTCCGACCGGAAGCTGTTCGCAGGATATATAAGAGCTTACCTCTGGATAACTCTGAGAAATGGGTATTGGTTTATTTCCGTTATGATGCTATTTAGTTAGTAGTTTCCCTGTATAAGTCCTGAGCAGGCAATGAGTCGGTTATTGGACGCCATTGGAGGAACCGGTTTCAGTTTTTTCTTTTGTTAGTGGTTTGATTTGGGGTTTTGTTTCTACCATAGCTAGCGCTGCATGCACGTTCTTGTACCTTAACCAAACAATGAATATATGATATAAAAAAAAAAAGAATAAAAAAATAAAATAAAAATGGGTACCTCTGAGAAGTGGAACAGAGGAAATCCGTCGGAGGCGCATTGAGTTATTAGACTTCAAAGTTAGGCATCCTGACTACGTGTTAGGAGTACCCGATTCCGATAGCCTAGGAGTACCCTAGGTAGGGTAACTTTACCCGAGTTCGAGAATCTTAGTCTCCCACACCCTCCTCCGGCGCCCTTACGGGGCCCGCACGTCATCATACACATCAACCTTTGTTGCGTCCCGTGACTATATGGTCACAGAATTGAAGGTGTTAGAATAACACCGTATACGTCGCCGCCGTCCATCCGACCGAACGCTGTTCGCGGGATATATAGGAGGCGACCTCTGGCTAGACCTGGGAAGTGGAACGAAGTCAGTCCGTCAACTACTCAGAGAGTTACAAGGCCTCAAAGAGTTGACATCTTTGGTATGGGCCGTGAGTAACGGGACGTTTTCGCACAAGGTCATGAGATGAATGTTAGGAGGTTCGGGATAACTAACCAACGCATTCACATCCACCCTTCGACGATTAGAAAGAGTCTAGAGCTCCTGGAAACACTACCACAGAAGCCAACTAGCTTCGAGGAGTGTTGCAACTATGATAAGGGGTGTACTGCAGTTGCGGGATTTACAACCAACACAACATGAAGGTCCACCCCCTCTACATAGGACAATCGGGAGTTGCTGACGGAGGAATTATGAGACAATTCAATAGAATGGCCTCTCCTCTACGAGAAGAGAGTAATCGGAATGAATTCTATCGGTTAGTTGTTGAGTTATTACAACTAGAAGTCATCGACTCTGGCATATCTACAGATGCAGTCTCGTACCAAGACTGATCCTCTTGGTAACGAAATGAACTATTGGAGCCAACAGAGTTGGACGTGAGAATTCGGCTACAGGTCGACTTACTCTGAGCATCGGATAATTACTACTGGTGACAAGTATGTCTCCAGGGCAGGAAATAGTAATTACCGAAGATGGTGTGATGATTTTCAGGGTCTCCTGGTGTTCGCACCGTCAGGGTGAACTCGACGTCGCGTATTAGACCTGAAGAGGTACATATTTTGTATTCTAGATAGATGTAGCCCGCGAAGACTCAGACGCGGAATATAAATATCGAAGTGCCTCCCAAGCTTTAGACATCATCAAGCAACGGAGAAGAGCCCTTAACAATATAATATTGTTCTTACGATTCTATCCTACATTCTTGCACTCTTAGTAGTCATAAACGAAACGAGTTGCTTCCGAGCCTTCCTAGATAAAAGTCTCCGTCTACACGAAAGAATCCCGATTGGCCTAGACAACTATAAGTCTCTACCTGTTGTCTCCGCCTAACACTACGGGCCGAAAGTGACGAAACGTTTTCAGTTCCAAAATCCGCAACTACTCCTACAGTGCCCCTGAGGCCATAGGAGATAGATATGACACCAATACTTAGCTGAAGGCCGCTGTATGTTGGTTGGTCCTGGAAAGGGGATCCCTGGAGAGGCAATTCTCTTTGAGGCGAGGCGGAGCGAGGGGAAGCTGCTCAGACTCAGAAGACCTAATAGGCGGTAGGCTTAAGAGTGTTGGCACACCGTCTACGCAGCCTGCAATATGTATAGGTACCCGACGCATACGCTGGCCACTATGTGAAATCTTAAGAGACTACTGGGACAATATTCAAGACGACTGAAGATTCAAATAGAAGTCTACTTATCTCTATAAATCGAGGACCGGTTATTCGAGGATAATGACGCATCCTACGATAAGACGGTAACGAATTTATGAGGACGAAGATGGTGTGCAAGAATTTAGCGTCAAACGGTGTTTGTACTTGTTAAGACTATGAGACATGGCGTATGATTTTGGGGAAGGTACTTAGTTATAGGAGGATTAGATGTAGTCCGCGAACACTTAGACACGGGATATAAATATCGAAGTGCCTCCCAAGCTTTTAGACATCATCAAGCAATAGAGAAGAAACCTTAACAATATAACATTGTTTTACCTAAGAATCTTTATAAAAATAATTCCTCTATCGATTAAGGGAGTTCTTAGTAGTCATAAACGAAAAGAACGACACCGAGCCTTCCTAAACACATCTCCCTCTATTACGAAAGATTCAGGCCTAAGTCTTCTCGACAAGCATCTAGAGTCGACTTCTGCCTAACAGTGTGTACTCCCACTCAAGCCGTCCAGTATGGTTGCTTTCCTCGCTTCGCTCCCCTTTTGCCCTTAATTTCGATTCCTAGAGACTATGTGTCTGCTAGACTACCTGAACACCATCGTTGTCGGTACGGTGTGGCGATCTAAGTAATTTCTTCGTCTTCGCCTAATTCCCATAATCGGCTGGTGGTCCTAACTTGTCCAGCCTCTGCGAGTTTTCTAGGAGGTCTCACTGGTTTGACGGACCTTGCTGAATTTGGGCCCATTCGTAATGGCCTTCGGCTAACCAAGGCTGCTGATAATTGAATGTTTTTCCAACATGTTTTGTACATGAGGTTCTTCTTTTCGCATCTCGTACAATTGTCGTCCTTTTTTCTCGAATCAATAACACTTTGCGAGATACCTTGGTGTGCCTCAGACCAATTAGAATGTGCGCCCTTAGCACTTCCTCCTAATTTCTTTGTCGGCTGTTTGGACTTGTGGTCCTCGCGTTTCCTTTTTCACGAGGGGTCCCTCACCTCCTGTTATATAAGCCCTATCCTTTTATGGGCTTATCAGACTTTTCGTCCCTTAAGGATTTGTCTTTTGAATCCTTAGAGTAGGAGTGTCGGGGAGTAAATTCCTTCAACAATTTCTTCCGCTACAGCTGGTCTTCTTCTGCACGGTCTGCTTCAATCACCACATGTTCCCATTCCTCGTCTGTATCAAATAGGTGGATGGAAATGCGGGTAAGAATTGCTTCTAGCAAATTCTTTTCGACCGTCTCTCCCCATGATTCACCTGTCATCTTAGCCTTTTTGTTTAGATTGTGCATGATTCAGAGGTAGGTTTGAACGTTCCCTTTGTATTTTACTTCCTGAATGTCCTGTAGGGCTTGTCGTCCTTCTTGAAGGGGCGTAAATGTCTTTCTTATTTCGTACAAGAAACGGGTCCAACTTCGAAAATTTCGGTTTTAGATCTCTCCCTGTAACCCGTTCCTCTTTCTTTGGTACCATATCGTGTATGGCATCACCACTTTTCCCGTGGTACGGTTGAGGGTGTCTATGACCTTTTACCCGTCATTCCTCTAAATGTGTGGGTTTCAATCCATGTAATCGATACATTGTTGGAGCCAAATTTGTACATCTTGGTGCTTTTCTCCTTTGAAGAGTAGTGGTGCCACCGCTGGCCGTTTTGTATTTACCACGAAGGCTTCTGCCAGGATGTTTGCCAGGTCTGATTGTTCTGGGGTTAATTCACTGTAGCGTCTATCTGGCCTACCACCTCCTCTTCCTGTTTTATCATCATCGTTGTCGTCGTCGTCATCACTGGGATATCCTCTGCCTTGTCCAGGTGGCGGAGCTGCATCTGAGGTTCCTTCCCAGCTAGATTGGGGTTTGGCGGTTGGTTTGCCTTTTTCCTGTCTAGTTGGTCTGGAATAATATTCCTCTTCGTCCTCCACAGACTCTATCCTTGCACGCTTACCTGCCTCCGGTTTTTCTTTCGGAGTCTCCTTCTTTCTGTAGGAAATGAGAAGTTCTTGGACCGCTTCGTCAATCTTTTTGAGTTCACCCTGTTGAGATGAGAGTAACTCACGAGTCTTCTTCGATTCATTTTAAAAGAGCACGTCTCTTTCATTGAAGGCACTATTTACCTTTCAGTCACGGTCCTTCATTTCCTTGCTGATTTCCTCTACTGCTTGCTGTAGCAGAATATCTCGTTCAAGTGTGGTCTGGTGTAACTGCAAGGTGACCCCTTCGTGATGTTCTTGTCTGGTAGCTTGTTGTGCCAGGGTTTCCGCGATTTCCCTTACTATCCTTTCTGGTAGAAATTTTACTTCGGTCTCTACCCCTTGACATTGCATTAACAGGACCCCTATGTCCTGATTATGGATTTCCTTTCCTTTGGGAATTTGTTTTTGAATTTCAAACAATCAGAGCGCGTTTTCCTATTGAGCTCCCATCAGCTGGGCAAACGCTATGTTTGAAGAGTTGATAGAGGAGGTAATGTCCCTCCGGACATCGAGTAGTACCACTCCTACTCTTGCAGCTAGCCGTGCCAAGTTGGCCGCTTAATCCCTAGGTCTCAGAGTAGGTGAGCGGGATGAGCTGGGGACGCTGGACGCCTGTGATCCATCTCTTGGTGGACGCCATAGCCCTGAGGGGAGTGATGAAGGTTGGCTCGGCGCCTGTTCACCTTCATTCCCGGTATCCATTGCATCGTTATCTTTTATTCTCTTGGTGGCTTCTCTCCGCGGTACCGGAGTTCCCGGTCGCTCAGGGATCCATGGCGTCGATAGCTCTGTCATGCGTTCCTAGCTAAAGGGTGCTAGAAGGAAATGTTTCCTGTAACAGGGTTCCGTTTTAGTGGGAGTTCAGCTGGTTTCCGAGCCTCTACGCCAAGGGTATAGTAGGTGTGAAGCTACTAATGAAGGATTCCTCTTCACAGGTGTCCCAGTCGAGGAAGGGTTTCCGGACAAATTATGGCCCGTACCAGGTTTCGTACAGTTTTTGAAATTGTTCCTCGGTAGGAATCAAGGTTGGGTCTGCATACCATGAAGGCACTTCTTGTTCCAGGAAAGCTATTTCTGGAAGTGGCTTCCAAGATAACACCTGCTCAAGTGATGGTAAGTGTATCTTGGTCGGTGGT
Organism: Tuber indicum; assembly: GCA_006112555.1. Taxonomy (NCBI): domain Eukaryota; kingdom Fungi; phylum Ascomycota; class Pezizomycetes; order Pezizales; family Tuberaceae; genus Tuber; species Tuber indicum. The sequence goes on along the minus strand of VBSK01000259.1, from coordinate 133,501 downwards.
TCGAATGTTGAACAGGGTCGGGACAGTTCCTCAAGAGTGCCTAAACCGACCGTGTTTTCAATAGTTTTGCAGTGAGTGTAAATCGAACCCATGCGTTTTTGTGAAGAAATGCCGTGGGGTAACCAAGTAGGTTTAGAGAGCCTTGGTAACAAGGAGATCTAACAATATAGTGTCAGGCAGAAGCCGACTCTAACTATATCTTGAGAAGGCTGAGGCCTGAATCTTTTCGTAATAGAGGGAGATTGTCTAGGAAGGCTCGAAGTCGTTCTTTACGTTTATGACTACTAAGAACTCGTAAAATGTTGTAGGGAAAACATTTTATAAAGATTCGTAGATAAAACAATCTTATATTGTTAAGGTCTCTTCTCCGTTACTTGATACTGTCTAAAAGCTTGGGAGGCACTTTGATATTTATATCCCGCGTCTGAGTGTTCGCGGACTACATCTAATCCTCCTATAACGAAGTACCTATCCATGATTGTACACTAACGTCTCATAATCTTAACAAGTGCGAACCCTGTTTGACCCTGAACTCTTACACACCATCTTCGTTCTCATAAATTCTTTTCAGTCTAATCGTAGGATGCGTGATTATACTCGCATGACCAGTCTTCGATTAATAGAGACGAGTAGACTCCTGTCTGAAACTTCAGTCGTCTTGACAATCGTTCAAGTAGTCTCTTCCAATTTCACATAGAGGCCAGTGTATGTGTCGGGTAGCTATGCATAATGCAGGCTGTATAGACAGTGCGCCAACTCTCATAAGTCTACCGGCTATTAGGTCTTCTGAGTCTGAGTAGCTGCCCCTCGGTCGGCCTCCCCTCAAAGAGAATCCCCTCTCCGGAGATCCCGTTGCCAGGACCAACTAACATACAGTGGCCTTCAGATAGGTATTGGTGTCATACCTATCCCTTATGGCCTCTGGGGCACTGTGGGAGTAGTTGCGGAATTTTGAACCGAAAACGTCCCGTTACTTTCGACCTGTAGTTATGATGTCTAACTTCGAAGCCTAGCAGCTCATTGCGCCTCCCACGGATATCCTCCGTTCCACTTCTCCGAGGTACCCATTTTTTCTCTTTTTTTTTTTTTTTTTTTTTCTTTTTTTTTTCTTTTTATATCATATATTCATTGTTTAAGGTACAAGAACCTGCATGCAGCGCTAGCTATGGCAAAACCAAAACCTGTAAATACACGCATCCCTCCTCCGTCTGAGGCAAAAACCAAGAACCCCAAGCCCCGCTGGTATGGAGCCAACCGCACATCTCGCCCCGAGTCAAGCCCCTCCTACAGCCCAGACGAACCAAGCCCCAAAAGAAATCCAAAACCTGAAAAGCAGGAAGCCCAAGGAAAAATCCCCCCAGAAATCTTGGCCCGAAGGCACAAAAGAAAGCCTAACCCATACCCACCGGACAGCGCCCATAGCACAGCCGGCCGCCAACAGGCTAACCCCAGATCGGGCCCAAGAAAGGACCAAGTGCACCGATTTATGGCGCGACCCTCACTGTAAGGGAAGACTCAACAAGGATGGATCCCGACTGACCGGAGACAGTGCAATACCAGCCGGAGGGAAGCGAGCTAGGGCTAAGGCCCCCCAGAGAGAGGTAGCAGTAAGGTGCAAGCTTAAGGGAGCAGTAGGGTGCTAGCCAGGCAGTAGGGTGCCGGCCGAAAAGAAGGGAAGCAGTAGGGTGCCAGCCGTGAGCAGTAGGGTGCCAGCCAAAGAGGGTGGGCAGTAGGATGCGAGCCGACACCCCGACGTAGAAAGGAGGAAGGGCCAAAGGCCCCAGAAAAAGCCAACCGTAAGAACCGAACCGATGCCGTATTTCCGCCTCTCTCATGTAGTCCCTTGTTCTCCGAGAGATAGCGTCAAGTAGTGGAGGGGATCCCACCGCCGGGGTGAGGTAGGGGAAGGGCGAGGGGAGGAAGGCGACCGCAACTTGAACTGAGACGACTAGGAGGGTATGGCCAGGCCTCACCTACAGACAGACCCCGAAGTTACTAGCCAAGGCGTTCCCCCACGGGGATCGCGCAAAGTGGGGAGACGGGCGTCCACCACCACCAGCGCCGACCGGAAACGAAGAGAGGAGGCCGACCGTGCCAAAGCTAAGCGAGGGTCCGGAAGCGAGACGGGACTACTGGGCGAACCCAGATAACTCCCCCATCAAGCGAACAGGAGACAAGCGAAGCAAAAGCGGGAGAGGATAGAAAGGATACCGTGCACCTAGGCAAAGGCCATCAAGGGGGCAGAGTGCTGGAGGGGACCCCAAAGGTGGCCGAGAGGAGGGGGGCTCACAATAGTTGAACGTGGTATTGTAAAGCTATGTGGCAGGAAAATAGAGGGCACGGAGCGTGTTCTCCGAGGTACCCACAGGTGCCCTCTTATATATCCTGCGAACAGCTTCCAGTCGGACAGACGGCAGCAACGTATATGGTGTTATGAAGTTGGCTTCATGGATATGATATTATAGTCATGGGACGCAACTCTTCGAAATCTCGCTAAGGACATGCGGGCCCCAGAACGGGGCCAGAGGGAGGTGTTAGGCTCCGATAAATGAGGTTCTGTGCGCCGTTACCCTACCGAGAGGTCTGTGCATTTTCTATATGCCTAACAAAGTCCTTCTCTTTTGAGAAATTAGGGTCAACCTTCTTCTCCCGTTGGACAATGGACTTGTTAATACTTTGATAAGCATTGTCCTTCCCTATCGTGACCTTTATGTCATCAAGCATGCCAGACTTTAACTGAAAGCCTTCGCACAGTGGCAACAACTGTGGTTGCAAGATGTCTCGTTCGTGGCTATCTAAATAATGTCCAGGACAGAAAAACATCTGTTCTTGACCCAATTTCGCAGAATTACTCCTCCCTTCAGGGCGGTACTCCAAACGCCTCGATAACGCATCAACCTTCCCATTAAAGGGTCCTTCACGGTAGACAACCATAAAATTAAATGGTTAAAGGCATTCCGCCCTGCGATGTTGTCGGCGATTCAGTATCTTAGTACTATTAAAGTACTCCAAGTTCTTATGATCAGTGTAAATAGTTATCTGATCACATACTGAGCGCAAGAGATGATCCTATTCCTTAAAGGCAGCAACAATTGCGGACATCTCTTTATCACGCACATCATAATTTATCTCCGCTGGCGAGATCTTCCGACTATTGTAGGCTATAGGATGCCATCTACCATCTTCGCATAACTGCGACTGTATCGTACCCAATGCAAAATCACTGGCATCGCTTTCCAACTTGGTTAACCATTCCAGATCAAAGTGGGCTAGAAAGGGGCTTGCGATGAATATCGCTTTAAGGCGACTACAGGCTTCATCTTGCCTTGGGCCCCATTCCCATTTGGTATCTTTCTTCGTCTAGTCAGTTAATGGCATTGTTATCTTACGAAAGCCTTCTGTAAACCAAGGTAGTGGTTTGCAAATCCCAAAAAGATTTGAACGTCAATAACTGTCTTCGGTGGAGTCCAAACTTCAATTGACTTCACCTTTTCCATGGTCATCAAAATACCACAGACGGATATACAGTATTCTAAAAATTCATCCTCTCTTTAATGAAACGTAGATTTCTTCATGCTCACGCAAAGCTTAGCCTTGCGTAGTCTTTCCATTTCCCGCCTAATGAGTGAGACATGGTCTTCAATACTCTGAGACTATATTAGGATGTCATCTATATAGGTGATGACTCCTTCGTCTAACAAATCATGAACGATTTTATCTATCATACTCTGGAAAGTTGATGGGGTGTTACATAGCCCAAACTGCATTACCATATATTCATACAGCCCATAACGACAGCGGAAGGATGTCTTCCTTTCTTCTCCTGCCGCCAGTTGGAGGAGGTAATAGCCATTATTCAAGTGCAACTTAGTGAAGACAGTGGCTTTTCCAACTCTATCACGCAGCTCAGTCATCAGTGGTAAAGGATATTTATTCCTCACCGTAATCTTGTTAAACCATCGGTAATCAATACACCGCCCCAATGAACCATCAGGTTTTGGTACAAAGAGGATTGATGCTTTAGTAGAGGAACTGGATCTCCGTATCTTTCCCGTTGCCAGCATCTCATTGAGATACTCTCTCAGAATCTTGAGCTCGTTTTCTGACAATGGATATATAGTACCAAAGGAAGGTGCAGTCTCTGGTATTAACTCAATCTTATGATCATACTCGGAGTGCTCTGGTAACATCTCTATCCTTTGTTGGCTAAATATATCCGTATAGTCCTTATATTCGGGGAGGAGACTTAGGGCAATGTCTTTCCCGTCTTCCGCGGTGAACTTAGCGTATTCCTGAAAGTATACCTGAGCTTGATCTTCCGCCAATAGGTCTTGTTCAGTTATAAATTCTAACCATCTCTGGCCCATAAGGCATCTAGCCTTACACAATACAGATCTCCTAGTGAAGCTGAGTGTTTCCTAGTTTATGTCGAGATTATGTTCATGGAGCCATGACAACGGAAGATAACCATCAATCTTCTTATCGGACATATCCACCAGTTCAAACCGCATGTCTTTGACATGATCACCAATACGCATCTGCAGGGACTTAGTGTATTAAAGCCCTGAGTTGGGAATATTATTCACGCTAGCATCGTTTATCGAAGCGGCAACCTTTCTCCGGACACAAGGAACTTGTATTTCCTTAGCCCATCGTGTGCTAAGCACTACACCTGTGGCACTACTATCTAACAATGACAGAGCCTCGGCTGCACTGTCTCTCGCGCCACAACGCCATTCTAGTCTAACTTCAACTCAGATTGACTTTATATGTTTTGGGGGCCTGAAAGCCGCGCCTTCTTTCCTGAGTTTTCTTTTATAAGCATTTTTAACGGAGTCTCTTGCCTTTCGATACAAGTGTGGCCACAACGGGTCAAAGATGTTAAGGTTTCAAATCATGGTATATTAATAGCTAAGGTGTTTACTATCACGCCAGCATGATTTTGGATACTAAATCCTCCTCAGGTAAACTTGATAACAAAGTTTCATTGCTCGAATCAAGGCCTACTTGATGTGAAATAACTAGCTAACAAAAGAAAACAATTTAGCTTCGAATACTAAGGAAAATAATCCATCGAAGTAAGGAGACAACATATTCCTGCAGTAACATAACAATAATACAAAAGAAATAAACCAAGACAAACACCCAAAGAGAATTCCCATTCTTACAAAAATTCTCCACCCGCCTCGTTCCTTCGCAGACCGCGGCAGCCTACAACATCTAAGAGGCCTAGTCGGTCTATATCGACTGCAGGATTTCTCACAGTATGCTTACTCACGGAGCCCTTTAGATAATCTCCTGGAGTTATGTCAGTGTCTTGTTATTTCGCTGCAAGGAAAGGAACTTACCTATTCCTCAGCATCCATATCAAGCTCTATATTCTCGGGAGATGATTTTCGGATTTCCAACAACTTCTTTGAAGGTGGTGCTTCGATGGGACGAAATTTGTTGTTTGTTGCTTCATTGACTTCATCATCTTCAGCCTTTCTCTTTTTCGTAATTGCTTTAACCCCTTTGGCTGAACTAACAACACGGTCAGTGGAGAAACATTTCCGCCAAAAAATGACGCGGCTTTACAAATCGTGTACACTGCGAATGCTATTTTCGCTTATCGATAAGCGTATAGGGGATATTCTTATAGGTATTAGCATGCTCAGAATTCTCTTGCTTATAGGATATACCAGCAGAAAATAAGAAGCGCTTAGGGTTGGGCTTAGCAGAACCCTTTTCCTTCCGTTTCGCTTGTTTGCTTGAGGTGGACAACCTCTCCTCGCTCCTGTAAAGTTCCTTGCTTGCGGTTAACTAATAGCGACGGGCAACGATACTTCTCTTCTTAATCCCTATCTCTTTTGATATAACAGTTCTTAGATCCGTTGATCTACGTTATCACAGTTCGTCGTATAACGACTGTTAAATCCTAACTGAGATAGCTTCGACTTATATAGGCTCGTGAGAAATGTGTCGGACGTGCAATCGTGATAAAGAGCGTAAAGATGTTTTATTCGTAAAGTAATAGGTAAGGAAATTACTTAGAACATTCAATCTAATTTATTTATACTTGTACCGCCGACTCCGGCATACGACAAGTCCCCGCCGGCACAGGGTTAGCGCAAACCGGAACTACCACTAACCAGGAACAAACCAAACCTCCAACCCCGTACCTCAAACATGCCCGCGCCATGCCCACAACATGAACACTAAATACAACGCCATCAACGGTAAAGAAAGTCCTCCCCGAAGAGACACCATAGACGCTCTGGTATGGGCCCAACCAAGTCAAGCAGCCGAAGCCACAAGACCTCCTCGCGTAGCCGAAGCCGAGCAAGGTACCAGTCCCCCAGGTTCCCCGTACAAAAAATCAAAATTCACTACCGCCCGGTTTGAATACCGTCCCGCAAACCCTCCCCCACAATAGAAAACCAACAACAACTTATCAACACGGGCGGCACCAAGGCAGAGAGGTCATGACCGACATGTCCACAACTCGCATCCGCATGCCAGGCCGTCGACCCTATGAACCCACTTTGCCAAGTGCCTCCGAAGAGCGTAATGGTGAGGAGGACCTGTACCCGCTGCCCGTAACCCCCAAACAAAACAATAAACAAAGGAAATACATAGAGGTGGTGACAGACCAAAGAGGTCAGTAGGGCCTATCTCCTACCCATGGTGCCATGCCTCCGCCCGCCGTGCCCACAACCAAACAAAAGAAACCAAACAAGCTCCACAGAACCCAGCACGCAAGACCCCAACAAGTGAAATCCAGAGGTCACAACCCACTATCCGCACAGGTGGCCATCAGGCAGCCGGTCCGGCAGGAAGCTTTGCAGCACTCAGCAGCTTAACCTTAACAGCCCAAGCCGTCTGGAAACTCTTAATTAGACCTCGCCCAACCTGACGCAGGCGCCTCTCCGCGCCAAGTCACCCCCCCCCAAGCCCCACACACAAGGCACCGCAGCTCCCATCCAGCCCCCTCAGCCGCTCGGGCAGATCAACCGCCCGATAGCCACAGGACAGCATATACCCGACCCTACCGGCAGCCACTGGTCTTGGCCACACAAGCAGAGCCCCTACCCCCAGCATCGACAGCCGAGAGGGGCCACCAGGACGAACTCAGGGCTACAGCGTAAAGGGCCACCACCCGTAGGCAGTGGCCACAGCCCCAACCCGCCCGAACCAAGGTCCAGTCAAGTCGAGAAGAAGACTAGGGAACCGGCAGGCCCCCCAATGTGGGCCCCAAAGGGCCGCACCGTAGACTGACGAAAGGTGCCCAAACTGACGCTGCAGAGAGGGCGGGTAGCAGGATAGGAAACGAGACAAACGGAAGGTAGGCCCCACTTGCAATGGGTGTGACCGCCAACCAACATCCGTAACCACACCGACCCCTGCACTAGACCAAGCGTGGCCCGGCAACCAATCGCCCCACACCACCCTGGGCAGAAGTTAATCCGCACCAGGAGGCAAAAGATTTCAGGGTCAAAGCCATCCCCACGTAGAAGCGAAGAGGTGACGCCTAACTGAACCACCGTAATGCCACTTGTACCGAGAACAAGGGAACGGTGATAAACGACATTGTAGGATTCCGATCGTGAAAGTAGTAGACGAAGGGTGGGGCCGGCGAGGCCCCCGTCCCTTAAGGAATGATGCGACCGGTACGACGTGTTGATACTTGGGAAGGTCATCAGTCTAACCCAAGGGCGTTTTGTATCGTGAACACTAAGGACTCTGTTAAAACCTAACAAGAAACATGAGCTGGCCCAAAGAACGACATGGGTGTTTTCCCCCCATAGCAATGTTCAAATCCCCCATCCTCCGAACGCGAAACTCTGCGCGTAGACGAGTAGACAGAGAAGCCGAAGTCTTTTTACCGAAGGAGGGCTCGTAAACGCCAAAAGTGAAGAGGCTGGAAGCGAAATCATCTTGAGAATCAAACAACAACGAGGAGGCGAAAACAAGTAACCAGGACGCTCCACCACACGACAACCTCAACACCAAAGACCCCAGGAACTACTGAGCGAACTCAGATATCTCCCCCAGAATCAAAGGATCAGAAAGCTATCGTGGGCGCGAAGGAACGCTACCGAGGCGGAGCGAAGATAGAAGTAAGGAAATTACTTAGAACATTCAATCTAATTTTATTTATCTATGTACCGCCGACTCCGGCATACGACGTGCCCGGGGCCGGAGGACCCACCGGTTAGCGCACCCCCAGTAACTACCACTATCTACAAACAATCCAAACCTCCGACCCCGAACCTCCAACATGCCCGCGCCATGCCCACAACACGAACACTAAGTACAAAGCCATCAACGGTAAAGAAAGTCCTCCCCAAAGCGACACCGTAGACCCTCTGGTATGGGCCCAACCAAGCCAAGCAGCCGAAGCCACAAGACCTCCTCGCGTAGCCGAAGCCGAGCAAGGTACCAGTCCCCCAGGTTCCCCGTACAAAATCCAAAATTCCACAACCGCCATCTAAATATGGCCCCGCAAACCCTCCTCCACAATAGAAACCCACCCGGGCGCCCCCACTCAATGATCTCGGGACACCCCCAGCCCACCGCCACGGCCAAACACCCCCCCAAAATCCCATAAACAAAGGAAACACCCAAAGCCCATGTGCGTAAACCCGAAGGAAAGCCGACTTATTGGGCGAGGGCTCACCGGCCGAGAGGGCTCAGTCATAGGCAAACACCAGGAACGCGTTGCAAGAACCACAGCGTGCCCCACGACGGCCACCGACCACGCCACCCACGAGTGCCTGCTGACACCCAGGGTCAGGACAACCTCCACGGCACAACTCAGCCTCCGCCTCCGACAGCACAGTTCCGCCGGGGCCAAGAGGTACCGGGAGCGCTCGAGCGCGCACCGGCGAGGGCGACGATTCATCAGAACAGGGGACAAGTGTCACGGGTGAGGTCTGGTCTTCTTTGACCCGGCGCTTCTTGTTTCTCCTCCTTTTCCCACCCCTAGGCGCAGGCCTACGGTCGGGGGTGGACGGGCCACCCTCAACACCACCCACCGCCACAGGAGGGGCGCGACCAGAGGCGCTTCCCCGACCAGCCACGGGCTCAGCCACAGAGGACTCAGGCACCTGACCCCCCGAAGGAGGCGATGCCACTGCAGCCGGCGCCACCACAGGGGCCCCCACCCCACCCACCGAAGAGGACGCCTCTACCACCACACCCGACGAATCAGGTGGGGGCCCACCCACACCACCCTCCGAGGAGGGTGGTAGTGGGATAACCGCCAGCGTAACAACTCCCCGAGGCGGCTCCTCTGCCGGACCCTGAGAATTCTCAGGGTCTAGCCCATCCCCCACCGTAACAACCGTAGCAACCGAAGCGACCGAGGGAGTAGGCGACGAAGGAATAACCGTAGGAGCCTCGGCTCTAGCCATCGTAGAAACCAAGCCCCTAGTGAAAGAGACCTGAGAATCCAGGGCGGCCGAGCAGGCAGCGTTCTCCTTCTCAGCGCGATGAAGTCGCCGAGAAAGGACAGAGATGTGATGCCGAAAGCGAGATACTTCGGCCTCCAGGGCGTAGTTCTGCTCGACGGCACGAGACAGAACCACCAACGAGCGCAAGGCGGGCGCGGGGAGAGGCTCGCTTAGCCATAGCGACCGTAAGGAGGCGAGGCCGAAAGTGAGGAAATCGTAGATAGGCGAGATGAAGAACCTGGATTCTTCAAACGAGCGTAGGAGGAGGGAAAGCAACTATCGTGATAGAAGCTAAAGACTTGAAGCTATCGTTAGATAAGAATCAAGGGCTCTGATTGGCCTGACGATTGTAGATTCGCTACCGAGGCGGAGCGAAGATAGAAGTACGGAAATTACTTAGAACATTCAATCTAATTTTATTTAACCACGTAACGCCGACTCCGGCATACGACGTGCCCGGCGCTGGAGGGCCCCCCGGTTAGCGCTCCCCCAGTATCTACCACTATCTATAAACAATCCAAACCTCCAACCCCAAACCTCAAACATGGCCGCGCCATGCCCACAACACGAAAACTAAGTACACAGTCATCAACAGTAAAGAAAGTTCTCCCCAAAGCGACACCGAGGACCCTCTGGTACGGGCCCAATCAAGCCAAGTAGCCGAAGCCGCAAGACCTCCTCGCGTAGCCGAAGCCGAGCAAGGTACCAGTCCCCCAGGTTCCCCGTACAAAAACCAAATTCCACTACCGTCATCTGAATATGACCGCGCAAACCCGTCCTCCACAGTAGAACCCACCCGGCGCCCCCACTCAATGATCTCGGGACACCCGCAGCCGACCGCCATGGCCAAACACCCCCCCCCAAAATCCCATAAACAAAAGAAACACCCAAGACCCATGCGCGAAGTCCCAAAGGAAAGCCCACTTACTGGACAAGAGCTCCCTAGCCGAGGGGGCCGGGACCGGCACGCATCTGGCGTGTCTTGCAACTAGCGCAATAACAGCAGGGGGCACCATCCGGACGGCCAGTCAATCGCAGACTATTCTCCCCACAGGAAGGACACCCACGACGATACACCTCAGCCTCCGCCACCGACCAAGCAGACAAGCCGGGGTCCGTAGGAGCCGGGCGCGACCGCGTGCGCACCGGCGATGGCAATGACGTATCCGAACCGGGGACAAGTGGCACGGGTGAGGTCTGGTCTTCTTTGACCCGGCGCTTCTTGTTTCTCCTCCTCTTCCCACCCCCAGGCACAGACCTACGGTCGGGGGTGGACGGGGCCACCCTCAATACCACCCACCGCCACAGGGGGGGCGCCATCAGAGGCGCTTCCCCGACCAGCCACGGGCTCAGCCACAGAGGACTCAGGCACCTGACCCCCCGAAGGAGGCAATGCCACCACAGCCGGCGCCACCACAGGGGCCACCACCCCACCCACCGAAGAGGACGCCTCTACCACCACACCCGACGAATCAGGTGGGGGCCCACCCACACCACCCTCTGAGGAGGGTGGTGGTGGGATAACCGCCGGCGAAACAACTCCCGAGGGGGCTCCGCTGCCGGACCCTAAGAATCCTCAGGGTCTAGCCCATCACCCACCGTAACAACCGTAGCAACGGAAGCGAGCGAGGGAGTAGGCGACGAAGAAGAAATAACCGTAGGAGCCTCGGCTCTAGCCATCGTAGAAACCAAGCCCCCAGTGAAAGAGACCTGAGAGTCCTGGGCGGCCGACAAGGCAGCGTTCTCCTTCTCAGCGCGATGAAGTCGCCGAGAAAGGACAGAGATGTGATGCCGAAGGCGAGAGACTGCAGCCTCCAGGGCGAAGTTCTTCTCGACGGCACGAGACAGAACCACCAACGAGCGCGAGGCGGTCGCGGCGGAGGGGGGAGAGGCTCGCTTAGCCATAGCGACCGTAAAGATGCGAGGCTGAAAGGGAGAAACTTGTGGATAGGCGAGATGAAGAACCTGAGTTCTTCAAACGATCGTAGGAGGGGGGGATAGCAACTATCGTGATAGAAGCTAAAGACTTGAAGCTATCGTGAGATAAGAATCAAGGGCTCTGATTGGCATGACAGCGTAACTTCGCTACCGAGGCGGAGCGAAGATAGAAGTAAGGAAATTACTTAGAACATTCAATCTAATTTATTTATACTTGTACCGCCGACTCCGGCATACGACAAGTCCCCGCCGGCACGAGGTTAACGCAAACCGGAACTACCACGAACTATGAACAATCCAAACATCCCACCCCGTACCTCAAACATGCCCGCGCCATGCCCACAACACGAACACTAAATACAAAGCCATCAAAGGTAAAGAAAGTCCTCCTCGCCCCCGCATCCGAAGTCCCTCTGGTATGGAACCAACCGCAGCCCTCGCAGCAAGTCCGCATCATTCCTGAACAAGGAGTACGAGGGGCAAACTCACGAATACCAAGATACACAGGCGACAGGCAGGACCCAGGCCGAAGCCCAAAGCCGAAAGGATGTCCGACAAAGGCAAGTTCCCCGTACAAAAAACCAAATTGCACTACCCCCGGCCTGAATACCGTCCCGCAACCCCTCCTCCACAAAAGAAAACCAACAACAATTTATCAATACAGGCGGCACCAAGGCAGAGAGGTTGTGACCGACATGTCCACAACTCCCATCCGCGTGCCAGGCCCTCGACCCTATGAACCCACTTTGCCAAGTGCCTCCGAGGAGCGCAATGGTGAGGAGGACCTGTACCCGCTGCCTGTAACCCCGAACAAAGACAATAAACAAAAGAAATACATAGAGCTGGTGACAGACCGAAGAGGTCAGTAGGGCCTATCTCCTACCCGTGGTGCCATGCCTCCGCCCGCCGTTCCCGCAACCAAACCAAAGAAACCAAACAAGCTCCACAGAACCCAGCACGCAAGACCCAAACAAGTCCAACCCAGAGGTCGCAACCCACTATCCGCACAGGTGGCCATCAGCCGGCCGGTCAGACAGGAAGCTTTACAGCACTCAGCAGCTTAACCTTAACAGCCCAAACCGTCTGGAAACACTTAATTAGACCTCGCCCAACCTGACGCAGGCCCGACCGGTGCTCGCAGGTGCCTCTCCCCGCCAAGTCAGCCCCCCCCAAGCCCCACACACCAGACACCGCAGTTCCCATCCAGCCCCGTCAGCGCCTCAGGCAGCTCAACCGCCCGACAGCCACGGGACAGCCGATACCTGACCCCATCACGCAGCCACTGATCTTGACCACCGCAACAGAGCACCAATACCCCAGTACCGTGTAGCTGAGGGGGGCAACCAGGACGAACCCAGGGCCACAACATACGCGCCAGCATCCAAAGACGCCGGCAACAGTCACAGTCCACCCGGACCGAAATCTAAGCAAGCCGAGAGGGAAACCAGGGAACCCGGAGGCCCCCCAATGTGGGCCCCAAAGGGGCACACCGTAGACTGACGAAAGGTGCCCAAACTGACGCTTCAGAGAGGCCGGGTACCAGGATAGGAAACGAGACAAACGGAAGGTAGGCCCCACTTGCAACGGGTGTGACCGCCAACCACCATCCGTAACCACACCGACCCCTGCACTAGACCAAGCGTGGCCCGGCAACCAATCGCCCCACACCACCCCGGGCAGAAGTTCACCCGCACCAGGAGGTAAAGAATTTCAGGGTCAAAGCCATCCCCACGTAGAAGAGAGGAGGAGACACCTGACTGAACCACCGTAAATACCACTCGAGGCAGAATCGAGGGAACAGTGATAAACGACATCGTAGGATTCCGACCGTAAAGACAGTAGACGAAGGGCGGGGCCAGCGAGGCCCCCGTCCCTTGAGGAATGATGCGATCGGTACGACGTGTTGATACTTGGGAAGGTCATCAGTCTAACCCAAGGGCGTTGTGTATCGTGAACACTAAGGACACCGTAAACCCAACAAGAAACATGAGCTGGCCCAAAGAACGACACGGGTGTTTCCCCCCACAGCAAAGTTCAAATCCCCCATCCTCCGAACGCGAAACTCTGCGAGTAGACGAGTAGACAGAGAAGCCGAAGACTTTTTACCGAAGGAGGGCTCGTAGACGCCAAAGGTGAGAAGGCTCGAAGCGAAATCATCGTGAGAATCAAACAACAACGAGGAGGCGAAAACAAGTAACCACGACGCTCCACCACATGACAACCTCAACACCAAAGACCCCAGGAGCTACTGAGCGAACTCAGATATCTCCCCCAGAATCCGAGGATCAGAAAGCTATCGTGGGCGCGAAAGGAACGCTACCGAGGCGGAATGAAGATAGAAGTAAGGAAATTACTTAGAACATTCAATCTAATTTATTTATACTTGTACCGCGGACTCCGGCATACGACAAGTCCCCGCCGGCACAGGGTTAGCGCGAACCGGAACTACCACTAACTACGAACAAACCAAACCTCCAACCCCGTACCTCAAACATGCCCGCACCATGCCCACAACACGAACACTAAATACAAAGCCATCAACGGTAAAGAAAGTCCTCCTCGCCCCCGCATCCGAAGTACCTCTGGTATGGCACAAACCGCAACCCTTGTAGCAAGTCCGCATCATTCCCGAACAAGGAGTACGAGGGGCGAACCCACGAATACCAAGATAAACAGGCGACGGGCAGGACCCAGGCCGAAGCCAAAAGCCGAAAGGGTGTCCGACAAAGGCAAGTTCCCCGTACAAAAACAAAATTCCACTACCGCCCGGTCTAAATACCGTCCCGCAATCCCTCCCCCACAATAGAAAACCAACAACAATTTATCAACACGGGTGGCGCAATGGCAGAGAGGTCGACACCAACATGTCCACAACTCGCATCCACACGCCAGGCCGTCGACCCTATGAACCCACTTTGCCAAGTGCCTACGAGGAGCGTAACGGTGAGGAGAACCTGTACCTGTTACCCGTAACCCCAAACCAAACAACCATAAACAAAAGAAACACATAGAGGTGGTGACAGACCGAAGAGGTCAGTAGGGCCTATCTCCTACCCGTGGTGCCATGCCCCCGCCAGCCAAACCCGCAACCAAACCAAAGAAACCAAACAAGCTCCACAGAACCCAGCACGCAAGACCCAAACAAGTCCAACCCAGAGGTCACAATCCACTATCCGCACAGGTGGCCATCAGCCAGCCGGTCCGACAGGTAGCTTTGCAGCACTCAGCAGCTTGACCTTAACAGCCCGAGCCAGCCGGAAACACTTAATTAGACCTCGCCCAACCTGACGCAGGCCCGACCGGTGCTCGCAGGTGTCTCTCCCCGCCATGTCAGCCCCCCCCAAGCCCCACACACCAGGCACCGCAGCTCCCATCCAGCCCCCTCAGCCCCTCGGGCAGATCAACCGCCCAACTGCCACAGGACAGCCAATACCTGACCCCACCAGGCAGCCACTGATCTTGGCCACACCAGCAGAGCCCCCTCCCCCAGCACCAACAGCCGAGGGGGGCCACCAGGACAGACCCGGGGCCACAGCATAAAGGGCCGACACCCGAAGGCAACGGCCACTGCCCCAACCCGCCCGAAACGAAGTCCAGACAAGCCGAGAAGGAAACCAGGGAACCCGGAGGCCCCCCAAGGTGGGCCCCGAAGGGCCACACTGTAGACTGACGAAAGGTGCCCAAACTGACGCTTCAGAGAGGGTGGGTACCAGGATAGGAAACGAGACAAACGGAAGGTAGGCCCCACTTGCAATGGGTGTGACCGCCAACCACCATCCGTAACCACACCGACCCCTGCACTAGACCAAGCGTGGCCCGGCAACCAATCGCCCCACACCACCCCGGGCAGAGGTTCATCCGCACCAGGAGGCAAAACATTTCAGGGTCGAAGCCATCCCCACGTAGAAGCGAGGAGGAGACACCTGACTGAACCACCGTAAATGCCTCTTGAACCGAAATCAAGGGAACGGTGATAAACGACATCGTAGGATTTCGACCGTGATAATAGTAGACGAAGGCGGGGGCCGGCGAGGCCCCCGTCCCTTAAGGAATGATGCGATCGGTACGACGTGTTGATACTTGGGAAGGTCATCAGTCTAACCCAAGGGCGTTTTCTATCGTGAACACTAAGGACTCTGTTAAAACCCAACAAGAAACATGAGCTGGCCCAAAGAACGTCACGGGTGTTTCCCCCCACAGCAATGTTCAAATCCCCCATCCCCCGAACGCGAAACTCTGTGAGTAGACGATAGACAGAGAAGCCGAAGTCTTTTTACCGAAGGAGGGCTCGTAGACGCCAAAGGTGAAGAGGCTCGAAGCGTAATCATCGTGAGAATCAAAAAACAACGAGGAGGCGAAAACAAGTAACTACAACGCGAAACCGCCAAACAACAGAACCTCAACACCAAAGACCCCAGGAACTACTGAGCGAACTCAGATACCTCACCCAGAATCAAAGGCATCAAAGGACTATCGTGGTACGAAAGGAACGCTACCGAGGCGGAGCGAAGATAGAAGTAATGAAATTACTTAGAACATTCAATCTAATTTTATTTATACTTGTACCGCCGACTCCGGCATACGACAAGTCCCCGCCGGCACAAGGTTTAACGCAAACCGGAACTACCACTATCTACGAACAATCCAACCTCCGGCCCCGAACCTCAAACATGCCCGCGCCACGCCCACAACACGAACACTAAGTACAAAACCATCAACAGTAAAGAAAGTCCACCGCCGAGCAACACCGTAGACCCTCTGGTACGGGCCCAACCAAGCCAAGCAGCCGAAGCCACAGGACCTCCTCGCGTAGCCGAAGCCGAGCAAGGTACCAGTCCCCCAAGTTCCTCGTACAAAAAACAAAATCACTACCGCCATCTGAATATGACCCCGCAAACCCTCCTCCACAGTAGAAACCCACCCGGGCGCCCCCACTCGATGATCTCGGGACACCCCCAGCCCACCGCCACGGCCAAACACCCCCCCAAAATCCCACAAACAAAAGAAACACCCAAAACCCGTGCGCGTAGACCCAAAGGAAAGACGACTTACCGGGCGAGGGCTCCCCAGCCGAGAGGGCTCAGTCATAGGCAAACACCCGGAACGCGTCGCAAGAACCACAATGCGCCCCACGTCGGCCACCAACCACGCCACCCACGAGGGCCCCCTGACACCCAGGGTCAGGACAACCCCCACGGCACAACTCAGCTTCCGCCTCCGACAGCACTATTCCGCCGGGGCCAAGAGGTACCGGGCGCGTGCGGGCGCGCACCGGCGAGGGCGACGATTCATCAGAACCGGGGACAAGTGGCACGGGTGAGGTCTGGTCTTCTTTGACCCGGCGCTTCTTGTTCCTCCTCCTCTTCCCACCCCAAGGCGCAGGCCTACGGTCGGGGGTGGACGGGCCACCCTCAACACTACCCACCGCCACAGGAGGGGCGCCACTAGAGGCGCTTCCCCGACCAGCCACGGGCTCAGCCACAGAGGACTCAGACACCTGACCCCCCGAAGGAGGCGATGCCACCGCAGCCGGCGCCACCACAGGGGCCACCACCCCACCCACCGAAGAGGACGCCTCTACCACCACACCCGACGAATCAGGTGGGGGCCCACCCACACCACCCTCCGAGGAGGGTGGTGGTGGGATAACCGCCGGCGTAACAACTCCCCGCGGGAGCTCCTCTGCCAGTCCCTGAGAATTCTCAGGGTCCAGCCCATCCCCCACCGTAACGACCGTAGCAACCGAAGCGACCGAGGGCGTAGGCGACGAAGGAATAACCGTAGGAGCCTCGGAACCAGCCATTGTAGAAACCAAGCCCCTAGTGAAAGCGACCTGAGAGTCCAGGGCGGGCGACAAGGCAGCGTTCTCCTTCTCAGCGCGATGAAGCCGCCGAGAAAGGACAGAGATGTGATGCCGAAGGCGAGAGACTTCGGCCTCCAGGGCGAAGTTCTTCTCGACGGCACGAGACAGAACCACCAACGAGCGCAAGGCGAACGCGGCGGATGGAGGAGAAGCTCGCTTAGCCATCGCGACCGTAAAGATGCGAGGCTAAAAGGGAGAAACTTGTAGATAGGCGAGATGAAGAACCTGAGTTCTTCAAACAATCGTAGGAGGGGGAAAGCAACTATCGTGATAGAAGCTTAAAGACTTGAAGCTATCGCGAGATAGGAATCAAGGGCTCTGATTGGCCTGACGACAGTAGATTCGCTACCAAGGCGGAGCGAAGATAGAAGTGAGGAAATTACTTAGAACAAAGCGTGAAGAGCCTATCTTCCTCGGTCGTATTGACCTCCTTATATAGTGCTCTTCCGCCAACCCTAACCCTGATGACTCACAACTGTGAGCCTCGTGAAAAGCCTTACGAAAGTCATATGACTCAAACTGAGTCATCCGCGCGAAACCTATTACTCATAATTGAGTCATGTGCAAAACATAACAAATAATAACATAAACAAGTCATATGACTCAAATGAGTCATACATGTGAGACCCATGACTCATAATCGAGTCATGTGCGAAACCTAACAAATCATAACATAGACAAGTCATATGACTCAACTGAGTCATATGCGCAAGACCCATGACTCATAATCGAGTCATGTGCGAAACATAACAAATCATAACATAAACAAGTCATATGACTCAAGCGAGTCATATGCGCAAAACCCATGACTCATAATCGAGTCATGTGCGAAATCCTGAACTACCTGTCACATCCGTGACATTAGCTCCCCCCTCCTTAATCCTGAGTCCCATCAGGCTTCTATCTGCTATCCCCCATCTTTACCAGGTCCCGTCCATACGTGCGGACGGACCTTCGAAGTCTGTGAAACTTCGACTCCCAGTCACTGGCCCTCGTCCTCACAACTTCGCGCGTGAGGTTGGCCGTTTCGATCGTCCGCTGTTATTGGGCGATCGTTTGTGCGTGTGCCGAGCCGGTGGCTTGGGCCTTACCAAGTTGGCTTCGTAGTCCCGAGATTTGCCTTTACAGGCTTTCGAAATCGGGTTCGATTTCCGCGGAGGAGTTTTCGGCGCCCCCTTCCACAGGCTTCGTCCTCGAAGTCTTTTTATGTCGCTAGGCATCCTTTCTTTGGAGCGGTGCCCTGCTCCCGTCCTTTTGCGGGTAGTACCCTGCCTGTACTTTCGCCGCCTTGTGCATCGCACAGTGCTTGCTGGCACTGTGTCCAGTTCTTGAGGGCATGGTCTGGACGAGGACCTTTCTTCTTATATTCCCTCGGGAACCATGCGGATCCCTCCTTGTCCCCATAGTGTACGGGACATCCGTCATCGTAGCACACCGTCCAACTCATCATGTTGTGTGCATTCTGTCTTGCTTCCTTCTCGCGCTTAGCGAGTTCTTCGTCTGTTGGCCCCATCCACGAGTACTCGGGGCTCGTTGGAGTGATTGCGCGAGGGCAATCATCCCAGCCCTCGTGGGGCTTCATAGGCGACTTAGCGCCTTCTTCGTTCTTGGGGTTGATGGTGATCGTTATCCCGGTGGGGCTTGTCAGGATAGCTTCGGTGGAAGTGTTCGATGGCATCTTGAGCGTTGGTGAAGTTGCTCGCCCGATACCAGGTTTTATCGTGTTCGGGAGAATAACCGGTCCACTTGGCACGGTATTGGAGTTTTCCGTATCGCAAGCGAGAATCGATTATCTCGTCGAGTTCGTATTCGGATTCTCCATCTATTTCTAGCGGAGGAGGAGGAGTTATCGTTTGTGAGGGAAACTTGTTATCGTTATAGATTTCGTGGAGCGAGATGTGGAATGTGTTGTGTATTCTCATTGAGGGAGGGAGATCGAGCTTATATGCTCGATTCCCAATCCTTTCCAATATCCGAAATGGCCCGATTTTCTTGTAATCCAATTTCTTGGATGGTCTCGTGGTTTTGATGTTGTGTGGTAACAGCCACACCATATCTCCTGATTGTAGGTTCGGATCGGGTCTTCGGTGCTTATCGTATTGTTCTTTCTGTCGTTGTTGTGCATAATCCATTTCGTATCGTAATGTGTCTTGCAATTGACTCATCTCCCTCTTATCTGTTATCATTCCACCACTCGCATGATTTGTGGCCTGACTTCACGGATGTTGTCCATAATTGGCGAAGAAGGGTGTCGTGCCAATTGTTTCTTGTTTGCTGTTGTTATATGCAAACTCCGCCATCTGGAGTAGTTCCCGCCAATTATCTTGTTGATAATTGATGTATGCGCGGAGATATTGTTCCAATATTCCGTTTACCCTTTCGGTCTGTCCGCCTGTTTGTGGGTGAAAGGCAGTGCTTAGCCTGTTCCAGATTCCTATTTCTCCCGTTGCCTTTTTCCATGCGCCAGATGTGAATAGTGATCCTTGATCCGTGATGATGTTTTTTGGTAGTCCATGTAATCTAAAGATTTCGTGGAATATCGTTCGGATGAATGTTGCCGTTGTCATATCCTTTTTTACCGGAACAAAGTGACTCATTTTGGTCAGGCGATCCCCCACAACCAAAATGGCGTTCCGTCCTTCCGAACTCGGAAGGTCGGTAATAAAGTCCATGGTTATTCTTTCTCATGGTTTTTCCGGAACTTCGTTCGATTTGAGTTATCCGTACGGTGCATGTTTGGCTGTTTTCGTCCTTTGACATATATCGCGATTTTTGACGTATCTCTTGACGTCCTCGCGCAGTCCCGGCCAATAGAATGACCTCGTGATGAGTTCTGTTGTTTTAGCCGTTCCTCCATGTCCGGATATTCGTGAATCGTGGTGTTGTCGTATGATTCCCATTCTTATCCCCTCTTCTTCTGGAATCCATTGCTTTCCGTCGTACCATAGTTGATTTTCTCTCCACTGGCATAAACCCAGTGCTATCCCCTTGATTTCCTTTCTTCCTTCTTCCAGTGCTTCCCTTATCGTTTTGATAGTTCCATCTTCTTTGCTTGCTTCCTGTATTCTTTCTTTGTTTTCCGTCGTAATTTCAACCATCTCCAGCGCTTCGATCTTGCGTTTCTTGAAATATCGGTCGGCTGGTAGCAACGTTTGGATTTTCCTGGTAATCTGTTCGTCGTTATCGTCTTGTGGTCTGTCGCTCGATATTCTTGTGAGAGCATCTGGTTTGCCCCCTTCCTTGCCTGGTCGGTATTCAATTTGGAACTTGAACTGACTTAGTTGTTCCATCAATCGTAGTTGTCGATCGTTTAGCACCTTGTCCTTCATGAACGGTACTAGGTTTTTGTGGTCTGATAGTACTGTCACAACACTTTTCGTGTCGCAAACGTATCGTCTCCATTCCTTCATTGCTTGAACTATTGCTAATAGTTCTTTGTCGTGAACGTCGTAGTTGCATTTGGCGGGTGTCATTTTGTTTGACTGGTAGGCGACCGGTCTCCACCTTACATCTTCGCATTTCTGTGAGAGTATCCCGGAACAGACGTATTTCGAGGAGTCGGTTTCGATTACTAGTTCTTTATCGGGGTCGTAGTGAACTAGTAATGGGGCGCTCGTGAGTCGTTTCCTGATGCCGTCGAATGCTTTCTGTTCTTGTTCGTTCCATCTCCATTTGGCTTCTTTCTTTGTTAGGTTATAAAGAGGTTTAGCAATCCTGCTGAACCATTCTATGAACCTCCGATAGAAGTTGCAGAATCCAATGAAGCATTGAACATCCTTTCTCGTTCCTGGTGGTTTCCATTTCCATATGGCGTTCGTTTTGACTGGGTCCACTTTGACTCCTTGTCTGTTGATGATGAATCCCAAGTATTCTGTTTCCTCCTTATGGAATTCGCATTTTGAGGGCTCGATCTTCATTCCGGATTCCTGGATGCATTCCATCACTTCTCTAACGTCTCTAATGTGTTGCTCCAGGTTATCGGAATAGATGAGTACATCGTCTAGATAGACGATGCAGCATCTGTCGAGGAACCGACTCAATATTTGGTTGATCCATCGTCGAAAAGCCTCAGGTGCGTTGGTTAGCCCGAAAGGCATAATCAGGTATTCGTACATTCCGTATTTGGATGCGAAAGTGGTTTTCCATTCGTCTCCCTTTTTGATTCACACGTTGTGGTACGCGTCCTTGATGTCGAGTTTGGTGAAATATTGTGCGGTTCTCAACCGATCCAGGGCTTCTCCTATCAGGGGTAGCTGGTATCGGTCCTTCTTTGTGAGCGAATTGAGTGCTTGGTAGTCCACAAACAGCCTTAGCTTTCCGTCCTTCTTTTTGATGAACATTATGGGTGATCCCCATGCTCCTTTCGTTTCCCGGATCCATCCTCGTTCCAGATTGGTTTCGATGTATTGTCTTAACTCTTCTAGCTCGTGTTCGCTGAGTGCATATACCTTTTTCCATGGTATTTGTTGTGTTCGTTTTCCTTCTTTGTCTAATTTGAGATCGATCGCCAGGTCTACCCCGTGTCGATGCGGGGGTGGTTCTGTTGCGTTGTCTTCTTTGAATAGATCGTGGAACTTGTGATACTGTTTGGGTATAGTGTCCCTGGAGTCTTATTGCTTTCGTTGTTGTTTGTCTTGTATGGCCAGTTCCGTGCTGATGTTGATCTTGGCCCATTCTAGGTCTTTCGTGGTGAAGTTCCATCGGAGCATGCCAGTGTACGCTCCTTCCTTATATTCTTTGCGAAGTTCTTCAGCTGTTATTTCGCATATCTGAATCTTGTCTTGTTGGCTCTCGGTAGCCTCGTATTGGTCTGTTGACCCAAAACCTTGATTTCCTCTTGTCGTGTTAACGAGGTTGTTAACTTCTTGAAGCTCTTCGTCGTTGATCTTTTCGATGATCAATTGAGCAATTCGATCTCCTTTTGAGATCTTATACTCCTTATGATTCAGGTTGGCCAAGACCACCTTTATCTCACAAGTATAGTTGGCATCGATTACCCCGGCGTTGACTATTAGTTTGTGTTTCACCGATAGTCCACTGCTTGGTGCGATCCGTCCATAGGTGCCGTCCGGTAGTCCAATGGCTATTCCTGTTCGTATCGTGGCTTGTTCTTTTGCTTGTATCGTGGTGTCTTCGTGTGCATACAGGTCATGTCCTGCAGCCTTTGTTGACCCTCTAAGAGGTATCCGAGCCTCCGGGTCCATCTTCTTGACAAGAATTCCTTGATTCTTGTTTTTCTTCATTTTCTGTCCGTTGACAGATATCTTGGCCTCTTTGTATCTCGCCTTGAGGCTTTCGTATTCGGCTTCGACTTCAGGGGTTCCGTACACGGTTGGTGGGTCTTGTAGGCATTCCTTCTCGCATAATCCGCTTGCGAAGGTTACCTTATTCTGCGTCCAATCCATGTCCGGGTTGTGCTTCTTGAGCCAGGGCATTCCTAGCACGATCTCGTGATTTTTGAGATTTGCCACTTGGAAGGTTGCCATTTCCCTATGGTTTCCAATTTCCATAGGTACTTGTGCGATATGGGTGATAGCTCCCATTGCACTTGGATTCCCATCCGCCAGGTAAATCGTCCTTCTCTTGTTCGTGTTCTTCGTTTTGATTCTGCGTTTGTCACAGATTCCTTTGTCGATGAAGTCCGCAGTTGCTCCTGAGTCTATCATTGCGTATATCTCGATCGTATCTTGCTGGTTGACTTGTAGCTTCGTTTTGACCATCAACTGGTCTCCGTGTGTTTCCATTGATTCCGTTTGCGGTGCCGTGTATGTATTTGATAACTTGATGGGTTTCAGCTGATCCTTGTCCCTCAGACCATCTATTGCTGGGGACCGTCGTCTTTTTCTGATTGGTCATCTCCTTCGTCCATGGATATCTCCCTCAAGGTCGTCCTCTTGGGAAATTGTGGGAACCTTTGCGTGGTGAAAGGTTTCTTCGCCTGTGTTCCATTTCTACTAGATCTTGGCCTTCTGCAATCCTTGATTCCGTGTCCTTTGATTCCGCAATTGAAACAAAGGTTGTCCCTTTTTCTTTAGTCGTATACGCCTTGAGGAATGTCGAGCCGTCCTTGCTTACTTGTGCCGTCCAACTCCATGGGTTCTCCTCTGTCGTCTTGTTCTTGTCTTTTCCAGGTTCCATACTGGTTCCTTGGTGATGTGTAGGTCTTGTTGGCCGTGACTGGTGGGTGATAATTTCGTTCTGCTGCTTTGCACTGGTTTATGCAGTTCTCCTTGTCTATCGTCCAGACTGCTAATTCCGTTGCCGAAGTCAGTTTTTGCAGCATATGGATCATGGCGTCGCGATAGAACTTCTTCAATCCTCGAGTGAACCATCTTCCTGCTGTTGTATCGTCGACGTTGGCGTCTTGCATGAGTAGTCTGAACTCATACCAGTATTCGGTTACGCCGCGATTTCCTTGTTCAGCCACTTCGAGCTTATTTCTTGCTTCTTGTTCTCGGTCGAGATCGTCAAACTGTAGGGTAAACTCGGCACGATATTCGTCCCAATCTCCCCCAGGTTTTTCAATCGTTCCTTCCGTATAAGGTCGTATCCAAGCCAGCGCTGTTCCTTCCAATAACGTGCAGGTGTAGAGGATTTTCTCTTGGTCATATCCAATAGTCCATCCCATTGCTTCGAAATAATTGTGGAGTTGAACGAGAAAGTTGCGTATTTTGTTTTGTTCTCCCCCATATCTGGGTGGTGCTCCTGACATCCTCCTTGGTCTGGGTGTTCCAGTTGGTGAATCGTCAGGTGACGATCTTCTCTCAGGTGTGATAGGACTGGTTGCTCTTGATGGTGCTTGAGAAGAGTTTTCAAGTGCGTTGTTGAATTCTTCAAAGTTTCCTAGTCCTCCTTCGTTTTCCGTGAGATCGATATCTCCTTCGTGGTCTTGTCCCTCAGGTTGAGGGTTTATATTCGCCGTGTTGGAGTCGTTGGGGGTCACATTGGTGACGCTTTGTAATGTAAAGTTCCTAGCTTGCGGTTAACTAATAGCGACGGGCAACGATACTTCTCTTCTTAATCCCCATCTCTTTTGATATAACCGTTCTTAGATCCGTTGATCTACGATATCAAAGTTCGTCGGATAAAGCCTGTTAAATCCTAACTGAGATAGCTTCGACTTATATAGGCTCGTGAGAAATGTGTCGGACGTGCAATCTTGATAAAAAGCTTAAAGATGTTTTATTCGTAAAGTAATAGGTAAGGAAATTACTTAGAACATTCAATCTAATTTATTTATACTTGTACCGCCGACTCCGGCATACGACAAGTCCCCGCCGGCACAGGGTTAGCGCAAACCGGAACTACCACTAACTACGAACAATCCAAACCCCCAACCCCGTACCTCAAACATGTCCGCGCCATGCCCACAACATGAACACTAAATACAAAGCCATCAACGGTAAAGAAAGTCCTCCCCGAAGCGACACCGTAGACCCTCTGATATGGGCCCAACCAAGCCGAGCAGCCGAAGCCACAAGACCTCCTCGCGTAGCCGAAGCCGAGCAAGGTACCAGTCCTCCAGGTTCCCCGTACAAAAATGAAAATCCACTACCGCCCGGTGTGAATACCATCCCGCAAACCCTCCCCCACAGTAGAAAACCACCAGCAATTTTATCAATACAGGCGGCACCAAGGCAGAGAAGTCGTGACCAACATGTCCACAACTCGCATCCGCATGCCAGGCCGTCGACCCTATGAACCCACTTTGCCGTGTGGCTCCGAAGAGCGTAACGGTGAGGAGGACCTGTACCCGCTGCCCGCAACCCCAAACAAAACACAAATAAACAAAAGAAATACATAGAGGTGGTGACAGACCGAGACGGTCAGTAGGGCCTATCTCCTACCCGTGGTGCCATGCCCCCGCCCGCCGTACCCATAACCAAACCGAAGAAACCAAACAAGCCCCACAAAACCCAGCACACAAGACCCAAACAAGTCCAACCCAGAGGTCGCAACCCACTATCCGCACAGGTGGCCATCAACCAGTCGGTCCGCCAGGAAGCTTTACAGCACTCAGCAGCTTGACCATAGCAGCCCAGTCCAGCCGGAAACGCTTAATTAGACCTCGCCCAACCTGACGCAGGCCCGACCGGTGCTCGCAGGTGCCTCTCCCCGCCAAGTCAGCCCCCCCCAAGCCCCACACACCAGGCATCGCAGTTCCCATCCAGCCCCCTCAGCCCCTCAGGCAGCTCAACCGCCCGACAGTCACAGGATAGCCGATACCTGACCCCGCCGGGCAACCACCGTCTTGGTCGCACCAACAGAGTCCCAACCCCCAGCACCACATAGCCGAGGAGGGCCACCAGGACGAACCCGGGGCCACAGCATAAAGGGCCACCACCCGAAGGCAACGGCCACAGCCCCAACCCGCCCGAACTGAAGTCCAGACAAGCCGAGAAGGAAACCAGGGAACCCACAGGCCCCCCAAGGTGGGCCCCGAAGGGCCACACTGTAGACCGACGAAAGGTGCCCAAACTGACGCCTCAGAGAGGGTGGGTACCAAGATAGGAAACGAGACAAACAGAAGGTAGGCCCCACTTGCAATGGGTGTGACCGCCAACCACCATCCGTAACCACACCGACCCCTGCAATAGACTAAGCGTGGCCCGGCAACCAATCGCCCCACACCACCCCGGGTAGAAGTTCACCCGCACCAGGAGGCAAAAGATTTCAGGGTCGAAGCCATCCCCACGTAGAAGCGAGGAGGAGACACCTGACTGAACCACCGCAAATGCCTCTTGAACCGAAATCAAGGGAACGGTGATAAACGACATCGTAGGATTCCGACCGTGATAATAGTAGCTGAAGGGCGGGGCCGGCGAGGCCCCAGTCCCTTAAGAAATGATGCGACCGGTACGACGTGTTGATACTTGGGAAGGTCATCAGTCTGACCCAAGGGCGTTTTGTATCGTGAACACTAAGGACTCTGTTAAAACCCAACAAGAAACATGAGCTGGCCCAAAGAACGACACGGGTGTTTCCCCCCACAGCAATGTTCAAATCCCCCATCCCCCGAACGCGAAACTCTGCGAGTAGACAATAGACAGAGAAGCCGAAGTCTTTTTACCGAAGGAGGGCTCGTAGACGCCAAAGATGAGAAGGCTCGAAGCGAAATCATCGTGAGAATCAAACAAGGACGAGGAGGCGAAAACAGGTAACCACAACGCGAAACCGCCAAACAACAGAACCTTAACACCAAAGACCCCAGGTACTACTGAGCGAACTCAGATATCTCCCCCAGAATGAAAGGCGTCGAAGGACCATCATGGTGCGAAAGGAACGCTACCGAGGCGGAGCGAAGATAGAAGTAAGGAAATTACTTAGAACAATCAATCTAATTTATTTATACTTGTACCGCCGACTCCGGCATACGACAAGTCCCCGCCGGCACAGGGTTAACGTAAACCGGAACTACTACTAACTACGAACAAACCAAACCTCCAACCCCGTACCTCAAACATGCCCGCGCCATGCCCACAACACGAACACTAAATACAAAGCCATCAACAGTAAAGAAAGTCCTCCCCGAAGCGACACCGTAGACCCTCTGGTATGGGCCCAACCAAGTCAAGCAGCCGAAGCCACAAGACCTCCTCGCGTAGCCCAAGCCGAACAAGGTACCAGTCCTCCAGGTTCCCCGTACAAAAAATTAAAATTCACTACCGCCCGGTCTGAATACCGTCCCGCAAACCCTCCCCCACAGTAGAAAACCAACCACTACTTATCAACACAGGCGGCACCAAGGCAGGGAGGTCGTGACCAACATGTCGACAACCCGCATCCGCATGCCAGGCCGTCGACCCAAGGAACCCACTTTGCCAAGTGCCTCCGAAGAGCGTAATGGTGAGGAAGACCTGTACCCACTGCCCGTAACCCCAAAACAAAACAATAAACAAAGGAAATACATAGAGGTGGTGACAGACCAAAGAGGTCAGTAGGGCCTATCTCCTACCCATGGTGCCATGCCTCCGCCCGCCGTGCCCGCAACCAAACCAAAGAAACCAAACAAGCTCCACAGAACCCAGCACCCAAGACCAGAACAAGTCCAACCCAGAGGTCGCAACGCACTATCCGCACAGGTGGCCATCAGCCAGCCGGTCCGTCAGGAAGCTTTGCAGCACTCAGCAGCTTAACCTTAACAGCCCAAGCCGTCTGGAAACTCTTAATTAGACCTCGCCCAACCTGACGCAGGCCTGACCGGTGCTCGCAGGCGCCTCTCCCCGCCAAGTCAGCCCCCCCCAAGCCCCACACACCAGGCACCGCAGCTCCCATCCAGCCCCGTCAGCCCCTCGGGCAGATCAACCGCCCGACAGCCACAGGACAGCATATACCCGACCCCACCGGCAGACACTGGTCTTGGCCACACAAGCAGAGCCCCTACCCCCAGCACCGACAGCCGAGGGGGGCCACCAGGACGAACCCAGGGCCACAGCGTAAAGGGCCACCACCCGTAGGCAGCGGCCACAGCCCCAACCCGCCCGAACCAAGGTCCGGTCAAGTCGAGAAGAAGACTAGGGGAACCCGCAGGCCCCCCAATGTGGGCCCCAAAGGGCCACACCGTAGACTGACGAAAGGTGCCCAAACTGACGCTTCAGAGAGGGCGGGTACCAGGATAGGAAACGAGACAAACGGAAGGTAGGCCCCACTTGCAATGGGTGTGACCGCCAACCACCATCCGTAACCACACCGACCCCTGCACTAGACCAAGCGTGGCCCGGCAACCAATCGCCCCACACCACGCTGGGCAGAAGTTCATCCACACCAGGAGGCAAAATATTTCAGGGTCAAAGCCATCCCCACGTAGAAGCGAAGAGGTGACGCCTGACTGAACCAGCGTAATGCCACTTGTACCGAGAACAAGGGCACGGCAATAACCAACATCGTAGGATTCCGATCGTTAGAATAGTAGACGAAGGGCGGGGCCGGCGAGGCCCCCGTCCCTTAAGGAATGATGCGACCGGTACGACGTGTTGATACTTGGGAAGGTCATCAGTCTAACCCAAGGGCGTTTTGTATCGTGAACACTAAGGACTCTGTTAAAACCCAGCAAGAAACATGAGCTGGCCCAAAGAACGACACGGGTGTTTCCCCCCGAAGCAATGTTCAAATCCGCCATCATCCGAACGCGAAGCTCCGCGAGTAGACGAGTAGACAGAGAAGCCGAAGTCTTCTTACCGAAGGAGGGCTCGTAGACGCCAAAAGTGAAGAGGCTCGAAGCGAAATCATCGTGAGAATCAAACAACAACGAGGAGGCGAAAACAAGTAACCACGACGCTCCACCACACGACAACCTCAACACCAAAGACCCCAGGAACTACTGAGGGAACTCAGATATCTCCCCCAGAATTAAAGGGATCGAAGGACTATCGTGGTGCGAAAGGAACGCTACTGAGGCGGAGCGAAGATAGAAGTAAGGAAATTACTT
Organism: Tuber indicum; assembly: GCA_006112555.1. Classification (NCBI taxonomy): domain Eukaryota; kingdom Fungi; phylum Ascomycota; class Pezizomycetes; order Pezizales; family Tuberaceae; genus Tuber; species Tuber indicum. Next base: position 104,838 of record VBSK01000259.1, on the reverse strand, counting down.
AGAACAAAGCGTGAAGAGCCTATCTTCCTCGGTCGTATTGACCTCCTTATATAGTGCTCTTCTGCCAACCCTAACCCTGATGACTCACAAGTGTGAGCCTCGTGAAAAGCCTTACCAAAGTCATATGACTCAAACTGAGTCATCCGCGCGAAACCTATGACTCATAATTGAGTCATGTGCGAAATATAACAAATCATAACATAAACAAGTCATATGACTCAAATGAGTCATACGCGCGAGACCCATGACTCATAATCGAGTCATGTGCAAAACCTAACAAATCATAACATAAACAAGTCATATGACTCAAATGAGTCATACGCGCAAGACCCATGACTCATAATCAAGTCATGTACGAAACCTAACAAATCATAACATAAACAAGTCATATGACTCAAGCGAGTCATATGCGCAAGACCCATGACTCGTAATCGAGTCATGTGCAAAATCCTGAACTACCTGTCACATCCGTGACAGCTCCTGCCCTGATTACCACTTCCTCTTTTTGTAACAGTCTCGCTGAAAGTGATATTGTCGTGTAGGGCTTGGCCCATCTTCCGCAGAAGGTCCGTGTACTCAGATATATCAGTAGGATGGGGAGTCTTTTGTGCCCAGATATTCTGTAGCTGGGATGTCATTGTTATCCAGATCTGGTCTTTGATCATCATCGGATCTGTATAACCCAATTGGACAATCAGATCCATTATCGAGTCTAAGTACTAGCAACCTGACCAGCCTTCATCTGCAGCTTTGTCCACTCGCATAGAGCACGGTCCTGATCAACATGGGCACCGAAACTTGCAATTAGCCGTTTCCTAAATCCTTCCCATGTGTGAAACTCATGGTTAGGGTCAAACGGCATACCCACCAAGCATGCACCGTCCTTACTGTCATACCAGTGTAGGCCCATGTACCAAGTTTTGGCAGTTCCTTGAAGAAGAGGGATAGCCAAGCTGATTTTGTCCCTATCTTCCGTGACCGATTCTCGGAAGTGCTCGAACTTGATTTCCATATCACCAATGAACCGCTGAGTGTCGGTTGTATCTCCTTTGAATGGAGTTATATCACGTAATTTTTGTGGTTTCTTAGGTCTACCTCTTGCAGAGCCTGTATCACCAGTTGGCTGACTAGCACCAGAAACCCCACTCATTTGCAAGAAAGCTCTTACCAATCTGCGTGCATGTCAGTCATAGCGCTTCTTGTTCTTCTCAATCCAGTTAGGCTTTCACCTTCCTAGAAAGTCGGAGAAATCGGGTATGGAGTTGGCATCATCGTCATCACTGCTACTGGAGGACCTGGAGCCACCCAGGTCCCCAGCAGCACTGGCATTTCCGCCAGGCAGGAGTCGATCCCCGCCGCCACCAGCATTGCTGCCAGTGTCTCCAGAGGGTGTGTCATACCCATCAATGGAATCCTGCCTTTCCTGTTGTCTGTCCTCCTGGAGAACCACTCCCGAATGAGACAAAGGCATTGGAGGTGGGTCCAGTAATGGGACAGCTGCCGAAGAAGTCAGAGTCACCCCATACTGACCTTGAACAAACTGCTGGAATTCCAGACAGCTATCCGGCATTGCCCAAGGTCCCACGTGCAAACGTGAACCACAATAAGAACATTTGGGCTTTTACATCTTCGAACCCTCCTCCAGATTCTGGTACACCTGACTCGAACGACTGTTAGGACAATTGATTGCATGTGCAGCCTTTGGAAAGTGAGGTCCACCCACAACCGTACAACCAGCGTAACAGAAGGCCGTATCCCCCGGCGACAAAGGCTTTCGGACCCGCTCTTTCTCTGGGGAACCCCACATACCCCACTCCCCTCCGAACTTATTATAACGCCTTTGCCTAAGGTTGTCAAGAAACTCATTTGTATCAGTAGACTTACTGGGCGCACCAGGTAATTTATGCATTGGAGGTAGTGGAGCAGGTTCAATGATAACAGGAACTTGTCCGAATTTTGAGAGAGGTGTATTCACGGCCACCTGTTAAGGTCGGTCTTGTACTGGGACATTGGTAGAGGGTGTCAGGGTATAAGTTACTCCTATCAAGTCTACCTGATCCTGACTAGGTTGCGGAGGTGGAGGAGGGATTCTAGATTTATCCACCCTATGACCACCATGACCCGGGCGAGACCCTGTAGCTGGGCCAGGAGTTCATTGGTTTCTTCATTGAGAAGCCGGGGCGAGTGCTTCTTCGAGCTGTACATGGAAGAGGAAACGATGAGGAGAGACAAGAGGTTGTGGCTGTTAACCCGCTATCTGTACTCCGAATACTCCGAATTCAGTCAAGTATGCCTGATATTCGGGGTTGGTCAACATAGCGGTTAAGGTCTCTGCAATGTTGACGGTGGAACCTTTCTCCATCAGATTTGCCACTGTCATAATTGTATCATTGTCATGATCAATCTGATGCCCGGTATAGGCAGCCTCTTCCAACAGCAGTATTCTCTGAGCTAGTGCACGCATGTCACTAATTTGCCAGATGAACAACTTCCGTTGTTTCCGCATCCACTCTGTAGCCGCAATAACCATCTCTATGTTAAACTTACTCTGCGCCTGCTCATTCCAGTATTGTATCTGGCTTTGAGCTTCCTTTGTCTATTTCGTAACTTCAAGAAAGATGTAGGGTTCCATGACTTACCTAGTAAAATCTACAAGACTAAACCGTTGACCTTTCCTATCTGGCGCTACCGGAATCGCCAGGATTGGCTGTGTAAACAATTCGAATAACCCCTCAGGGTCTTGGACTACAATTTCCTCAGCATCGTCGGGAAGGTCTATGTTGGTAGCATTAAGGATGAGTTTAAAGTGTTCCCAACCAAGGCCTTTGGCATCTGCGAATGCTTCAGGTGGCAGGTGTCATTGGTGGGCTGCTGCCGGGGCAGGATCGAAGTGACCGGCTTGGTTCAACATAGTATTTTCCACCCGATACATCTGTTACCAGACCAGTGACTCGTACTCAAACTATATCAATTCAAGGATGTCAATACCAACAAATCTAAAGAGTCGGGAGAGTTAAGCGAGGTCCTCGCTTAACAATATACTGCAACGGGGACTCCCTCTGAGAAGATGGATCCCGAAGTTGCGACCGCACCGAAGTGTTCTTTCTGGAAGTAAAGGTAAAGATAATCAACAGTAGATTTGAACAAACAAAATGGTAAAACTTAATATCGTTAAGCCACCGCTTTACTCAATTAAGTCCTGAACTCGAAAGGTAGTTGATTTCTAGAGCAGGGGAGAACTCACCTATACTTAAGTAGGTTTGGTATGCTGCTAGTTACTCCCCATCACTACACTGTGTACGTGAGCACCCAACACCCCAGTGATGTCAAGCCAACCTCTACAGGTCAGACCAAATATTCCCCATATCGAGCTAGACGACTCGGTAGTGTTCTAACATCTGTCCGAAAGAAGTCCTTTAGCCACTGCATCTCCAATGCAACCGCAGGAGTAAAAACTCTTCATATCGTGGTCATGCCAGTGGCGAGCTGTCATGCATGTGTGGATACTATACCAACTATGGAACTCTCTACCCATATACACTTAGTCTTCTGCAAGCATTGGCGGCTCCTGAACATCCATCCTGTTCTACTCATTTCCATATCATTCCGGAGGATAGCCACATAGCTCCGCTGATAGACCACTCCGCAGGTTGACTACCAATAGGCGCTACCCACATTCAACCCTCCTAGAAGTAGGTCTTATCATGACCTCAGACTAGTGTCTCAGAGGCCTTAACTATTCCCTAATTCTATTATTCTTTCGGGGCAACGGACTTCGGTTACCTAGCCTATAGGCCTCCAGTAACCTCACATACTACTCCTGACTTTAAAGCAGTATTACTCCGTCAGTTTAGGTCCGTTTTACACGAAACCACCTGGAGGCTATTCGCCAGGGTCTTCTCTTCCCCCTCACGTATCCTGCGGACTGCTCCTGGTTGGAGGTACGGCGTGAACATATACGGAGCTACGGCAAGATCTCCACTTGGAGACTTTTGCTAGACTTACAGCAACTCATCAGGCTGTAGCCCATGACGCTGGGGACTTATAACGGGTCTGGAGGGGGGTGATAGCAACTATACCTCCAAGTTCCAGCTTGTTCGGAGCTCAACTGGTTGTACGGGAATGATCCGTACAACCTAGGATTTGAACATCCTTTGTGGTTTCACGTGACAAACAATCTAGTAACTTCCTCCGAAGTCCTGCGTAACAAGTTACATTCAAGGTGGGTTAACTTGGCTCTATAGCAGGGTAACCCATAGCCCAAGTCAGGGTAACCTGAGTCCGAAGGTAGGATGATTCTACCTCAACTCTCCGTCGAGTAATTCAGAGTAACTACTAAATTGACTGCTTGGGTTACCCTACAGAGTAGGGTAACTCCCAACCTTTACTAGTACTTATGTACCTTTGGTATCTTCTAGTATGCCCAACTGAGGTACCTAACCAGCAGTACCTCTACTGGAATTTGTGAACCGTATGATCTTAATAGCAATATAGATTATATGGACGTAATATTAAGAGTATATTACGGGCACATTTCTAGCGAAGAGGTAAGAGGTAGGAAGGCTTGTTGGTAGAGATTCTTGAAATTAATTCTCTTATAAACGAAGCGAGCGGTAGCGTCTACTATACAGGTTTTGCATCCTCTACCTAAACCTTGTGTAACAGCGAAATAAAATCGGGAGAAATATATATGCGACGGTGTAAAACTATAACATAAGCAGGAAAAACATAAGGGCACACATGTTTGACCCTGAGAATCTGCCTAGATATTCCTGTAAAATATGTCTGAATCCAAGAGGGTGTGAGGGAAATTACAGTAAGTCTGAAGAAATAATCATGGCTGTAAAATTCAAGAAAATGTGTAAAGATGAGGAAATATCCTGTAAACCAATGAAAGTAACACATGCGTATATCCTTAATCGTTATCACCAAATGTTAATGAAATAAGGGAAGAAACATATCCTAACTGTAGTAATGTATGCGGTGTTTACGTATGCCGAAACAGTAACTAAGTAGGAGAAAATATACGCTATTATAAAGGAAATATAGCTTATGAAACGAATCAAGTAATTTCACCAACCTCTACTCGGTAGATCTAAGTCTACCACCATCCCTAGCACGGTAGTCTCTTGATACCGCTATACGTATAGGTTTAGCTACTTATAATAGTACTCAGTAGAGTCTCATTACAGAATCTATCTTTGTTTACACACTATGACGTGAATACCATTCTCATGGACGAAGAGTATATGCGGAAATCTATACAGCTAACTGGTGGTAGGATGTTCTGGTACAGAACTAGTACTGCTGGAGCATTTTTTAACGAAACATACGCTGACCAATAACAGGACTCAAGGCCATCTGGTGCGACTGTGGTACTAATTATTGGAATGTCTGATCAGAAGTACCTCAGCAACTTCTCAGGTGACCAGAAGGTGTGGATAGTGTATATTACAATTGGAAATCTTCCATCTACTAAGCGTAACAAGCCCGGCATGATGGCTGTTCTCCTAGTTGCACTATTACCAGTTCCGCCCAAATCTCCACAGTCCTCTTCTGCAAACGAACACCAGAGACAGATCAATGCCGGCATGCTGCAAGGTATATTTGAGCTCCTATTTGAGCCTTTATAGGAGGCCAGACTTGAGGGTGTGCCAATAGACTGTACTGATGAGAAAGTACGGTAGTGTATCCCTGTCTTGGGAGCATGGACTGCGCACCATATAGAAAACGTCGCACTATGTGGCGTAAAATCCAACGCATGTCCTAAATGCGAGATACCCTAAGATATGTTTGAATCGCAAGGCGAAGTGAAGTTCCACCTGAGAGACTATGCGAAATAAGAGTACCTTGTACAAGGAATTCCGCATGTGTCACAGGAGTCAACACCACTTGGGATGTACTCGGTATCAATATCGGGCGGAATGTTTTTTATGGACTTCCTGGTCTTTCTGCTGCTGATCTGCACCCACCAGATCTCCTTCATACTGTTTATCTCGGACTATTCAAGCAAAAGATGGATTCGAGTGAAGACTTTCTTAGGAAACACTGACTTCTAGACGCATTCGATGCCACGTGGAAAGCTTTACCGCCATACCCAGGATTCTTTGTATTCAAAACAGCATACTCTGAGGTCAGTCAGTGGAAAGGAAAGGAGATGAGGAACTTGGGACGTTGAGTTGTGGGAGTTCTAGGCATGGCCTTGTCAAGCCAACATACCACTCAACAGGGACCTTTCAAACGTGTGCTCATTTGTGTCAGGTCACTACTGAACTTCAGGGTGATAGCTCAATACAGAAGTCATACGCCTGACACCCTTGATTATCTGGATCAATATCTTGATCACTTTCATGCGATGAAGAATTTCTTTTGGGAGTTTCGGGTGTCAAAAGGGACGCAGGCAAAGATTTATGACCAGCATAACAAGCTACAAAACCGGAGACAACTAGGAAATCAACTTCTTATGTAATCGAAGCGGTACCATGTGCAAGAGGATGAACGATAAGAAGAGAATGACCAACGTATGGAATTGATACAAGGAGAATCTCATTTCAACTTCATTAACATGCATCTACTCAGCCCCTTCCGCGATCATGTGTACCAGTTCGGCAATATTCCACAGTATTCAACTGAGTTTAGTGAGCTGGCACATAAGGAACAGATCAGAGATGGATGAGGATGTTCCAATAAAAATGACCACGCCAGAGAGATCCTCCACAACTACGGGTGACACCAAGTGATCCGAATGAGACTTCTCAACCTAGATGCCGTGGACATTCCGGAGCCGAGATCCTTGTGGACGTCTTAGATTTTTTAAACAAAACCAAACTGCGGATTGAATCCATGCCACCCTCACATCGCAAGGCTCTGAAGTGAGGGTGTCGTAACGTTGCTGACCTTCGTGTTCTTTGCAAAGTCTTGGGCATCTCATGCTAGACTATGTGTATTGAATTGGTTCGGTATAGCTGGTGTAGCCTCCCCACTGACTGCCACCTTCCAGAAGATCCTGGAATACTGCGAATTCTCGCCGTTGAACTGTTGACACAGCTGTAAATTCCTGTGCTAGCATTCCAGGAAACTGATGTTTACGACATCTACCGCACGCGATGTACAGGCAGCGAACTCTTGTGTAACCAGCCATATCGCAATGATTAGGTGTGAGTGCAGAGGGAAGGGGATCAGATATATCTCGCACTCAATGGCCACCTTCCCAGGAAACTTCTGGCACTCTTCAAACTCCGAGACAGTCGGCGCCGATATAGTGTATACCAACTAGCAGGCGCTCAGCTACCGAGTGTAGTTAACTCTGGCTGCCTATCAGAATCACACGATTTGGTCACCATTGAGCTACCAGTAAATCACAATCCGGCAAGGTTTACAATAGTGTACATTGGAATCATCGTCGGCCTGGCACACTTGATTCCCATGATGGACCTGCGATGGCTCATCAACAGCCAAATCAATTTACAAACATTCCATTAAATATATTGAGAAAGGGGCAAATTGAGAGAACTGACTAGTATGTGGCTCGTTGAACCCTTGACGCTCCTCTAGCAGCTACGGCTAATTCAGATAGTATTCACGAGGATCCAGGAAAAAAAGAGATTTGGTCTAATGCCATTACTGTACCGACAAGCAATGGCGTTAGAGCAAATTCAGTCGGCCATGTCTGAAGGTAGCGGCAAAATTGTTTCAAAAGAAGCAGATAGTATGCCTGTGGGGTCATTGGGGCACATACTTTAAGGGGTAGTATGTGACAGTGGAATGTAGCAATAATACGATAGCAATTAAAAGTACAAGAGAGAGATCTAGGATTAGTCTAGAGAATTAGTGATACTTGTACCAGTGGGATCACATGGACATGATGCGCCCATCCGCTATGGGAGTCCAGGTGTTGAGTCAAGTTAATGGCGGAGGCGGCGAGAGGGCTAGGCCAGACCCCTGATACTACAAGAACAAGTACACAATTCAGTGGAAAAGGAATGTGGTAGAGCCCTGCATTAAGGCCTCTTGGTGACAATGGAATAAGAACGGGCCATCAGGATACAAGAGAGAGTGAAGTAAGAGGTAGGTGTAATAGGACCGCCTCCGAAAATTACAGAACATATCTGATAGTGTCCGGATGTGCAAGGAAAGAGTAGTGGAACAAGACGTGAGGAAGAAATAGATCATGACGCTAGGATCATTTCCACAGAGTCAGCAATGTGGACTGAGAGTTAGGACATGATGATAGCGCGACATGCCCAGGCGAGTATCCGAAAAATGAGTAGGGATATGTCTGACATCGGACGTGCGCTTGACATTGAATCACAAGCGAGAAAACCAGGAGGCAATTAAGGCGGCGGTGGTAACTCAGGACGAACTGGACGCCGAAGTGGTTGCGACACAACTCCAGATATATAGGATGCATAGGATGTACATTTACGCGACCTGCCTCTAGATGCCAGGCTGGTACACAAGATGCCGTGTGAATTTTCACTAATGTAATTACTATTTCTATGTAAAGTGTTTGCTATGTGCTAATCACGTTTCGATAGGTGTATGATAGTTGACAGGTGGCCTGCTCTTCCCGAGATGAGGCGAGAGCTGTATGAATAAAAGGAGGCTTCGGAGGTGTACTGGGGAAACTAAGGAATAACCGTTCAACCAAGTATATTGAAATAATGTCTATTGAAGTCTGTCCTTTCCATTGTGGAATAGGACAGTCTTTAAATACACAAATCTGTTCATGTCTAGTATGAACAAAACCAAACAAAGGTATCAAGTGATACACTTTGGTAAAATAACATAAGTATCAAATTGATACTTAAAACAAAACATAAAACAAACTAAGTATCAAAATGATACTTCAAATAAACCAAGTATCAAAGCGATACTTAAAGCAAAACATAAAACAAAATAAGTATCAAAACGATCCTTCAAACAAACCAAGTATCAAAGCGATACTTAAAACAAAATATAAAACAAACTAAGTATCAAAACAATACTTCAAACAAACCAAGTATCAAAGCGATACTTTAAACAAACATAAAACAAAATCCTTAACCGAGTACCAGTACTAGTTACATTCCAATCCAGAGGACATACTTTTTACCAGTAGTAATTATCCCATTCTCAGTGTCTTTAAACCTGTAGCCGAGTTCTCACATCGAACTACGTTGGCTCCAATAGTCCTCTTCATTGTCATGAGGATCAGTCTTGATAGGAAGTTGCCGTTGCATATATACCAGAATCGATGATTTCTAGTTGTGATAACTCAACAACTAACCTATCGAATTTGTTCTAATGACTCTCTCTTTGTAGAGGAGAAGTCATTCTATTGAATACTCTCATAATTCCTCGTTCGGCAATTTCTAGTTGTTCTATGTAGAGGGGGTGGACATTCGTGTTGTGTTAGTCATAATTCCCGCAACTACTGTGCACCCTGTATCATAGTTGCAACACTCCGTGGAGCTCGTTGGCTTCTTTGGTAGTGTTTGCAGGAGTTCTTGACTCTTTCTACCTATCAGAGGGCGAGTTGTTAGGCATATAAGACCTAGAATAGTGGTAATATCATGCATCTGACTATAGAGGTCAAATGACTCTATAAGATGGTTGCGGCAAAGCTATATAGGAATTAAATTAATAATTTCTAATTCATAACTCCCTGACCACAAACCATACAAGACGACTCACAACTAGTGAATAGCCGACCGAGGGATTTTCTAACAATTAGATACAAGACCTCGGGCGCTATCAAACTACTGGAGAAATAACCAATACCTGTTCAAGATTAGGTGTATGTCAGACGCCCCTAATAGGAGTCCCTCTTAGAGGCAGGAGGTCCGAGGAGAACCACACTAAGATTGGAAGGCCTCAGATACTTGAGTCTTTCTATGATACTGGCATATCGAGACTCATGCATGCATATATTAATTATGCACCAGTTCCTGACGACGAACTTAGCTAGTTCTTGATCAGAAGGAACTCTTGGAATGATAGCCATTTGGACTACATTTACATACTTAGTCCATTCAAGCCTAGAGATTGGAAAGAGATCATTGGAAGATAGGACGCTATCCTCTCAAGATAAATAACTTGTCTCAATTATGGTTGAAGTGGTGTAAGAACTTTCAGGGTCAAAGGGTGTCCGCACTTAGTAGAAACTAAAGTCCAAAGCTCCTTGGTACAAGTTAGTATGGAGATACTAAGTACCGGCACGTTAGTATAAATAGGTTTAAGGTCTCCAGGTTAGTTAGAGGAATCAAGTAGCAGAGAAGAGACTATAACAATATAATAAGTATACAAATACAAATCTTTATTCTTTTATTTTCTTAATATATTACAAGTCTTCCTAGACAGTCTCCGATCAAAGATTGAGGCCCTAGTCTGACCTATATGATTGACCTCGGCTACCGCCCAACACGAGTGTGAATGTGTTGGTTCTTTGTTCCAAAGCTTCTAACATTCATATCCCGACCTTGTGCGAAAAGGTCCCCTTACTTATGCCCTATGTCAGTGATATCGCATCTTTGAATCCTAGCAACTCCCTGAATAGTGGATGGATTGACTTTGTTCTACTTCTCAGCTCTTGCCAGATGTCTCCCCTTCTATATCCTGTGAACATCTTTCGGTCGGTTGGACCGCAGCAATGTAAACAGAGTTATTCTAACACCTGCAATTCTGTGATCATATAGCCACAGGACACAACTAAGGTTGATGTGTATGATGACACGCAGACCCTGTAAGGGGGCCAGAGGGGGGTGTTGGAGCCTAAGATTCTCAAACTTGGGTAAGGCTACCATACCTAGAGTACTCTTAGGCTGTCAGAATCGGGTACTCCTAACAGAATGGCAGAAACTCGACAGCTAACTCATCTCCTCTAGATGCTTTGCCCACCCAGTTCAATGTCAAAGTTGAAACCAGCTCCCAGCTCCGCCTCCTCCATTCTCATCAAGAATATTCAAACTACCTCTACACGATAGCCCATTCCCGCCTACCCCCAACAATGTCCTAGATACAGCAAGCCAGTACTCAAATCCAGTCTCCCAGCCCTCAAGCTTCCTCCTCACATACCCTGCAAATCCAGTAACACAGACCCTCCTCCCGGCCTCGCATGTATGCCGCAACTGGAATTACCGGGAATGCAGAAATACAAACTGCTGGTACCTTCACAACTGCATTACCTGTTGAAATAACCACAAAGAGGTCTCCTGTAGCCAAGGAGGTAATAGAGCTTCTGCCGCATCACTACTCAACAAGCACCGTGGAAGCTAGCCTTCTCCCCACTCTTACATCTGATCTGGCCCCAAAAAACTACACTTCCCTCCTCCCTCCCCCTTCTCCGTGCCTGTCAGTTAGCAATAATAGTTGTGTAAGCTTACCACTATGTTAAGCTACCTCAATAGTATCCTGTAACCATAGTCAATCTAAAACTACAACTCAAGTCCAAGCCTTAGCACCTACTGTTAGCAAACAGCCCCCGCGTCCAAACACTGCACTACCATAACACTTTACGGTATCCCCTCTTGGCCTAACTGACAATTCGGATGTGTCCAAGCGGCATATACATCACCTATCCTATGCTGGAACAGGACAATACTCAATTAACGAGGGTATCCTAGAAGAGTATGGGAGAATCTGTTACAGTAGCATAGTAGACGCTATAACTGCAATTCAGATGTATGACAGTGGCTCATTATTGGTAGAACGAGATTTCAAAAACGCATTTCGCCACATCCCCATCGTACCAGAAGACACCCCCCTCCTTGGTTTCCATTGTCAAAAGAAATATTACTGTGAACTGTTCCTCCCCTTTGGGCTCCACACAGCCCCATATATCTTCAACCTCTTCGCACAGATGTTTCACTAGATACTCGCCAACAACCTCCAAGAGCACAATCTTAAAGTGGTAGTCATCCGGTACTTAGAGGATTTTCTTCACATCCACCCGAGCGAACGTGATACTGAAACCTATAATAAACTATTTCAGTCGCTTTCCAACACTGTTGGCCTATCAATTAAAACCTCTAAAAATGAACAGGGAACTATTGTTAGCTTCACCTGTTTGGAATTAGATACCGAAGAAATGGTAGTCAGACTACCACAAAGCAAGCTGGTTAAGGCACGTGCTATTGTCAAGACAGTAACCAAGGCGAAATCCCTTTCCCTGCTTAAGCTCCAAAAGATCACAGGCTACTTGAACTTTGTCACTATTGTTACCCCAATAGGGTGAGCTTTCCTCCGCCGACTTTACAACATGCAACTCATCATTCCTGGGCCTGGAGGATACCACTGGTGAAGGATATTATGAGAGGCCTACAAGGATCTAAACTGGTGGGATAAGATACTAGCACTCAGACCAGAACGCTCTATCAGGAGAAAAGAAAAAAAGACTATCTGCACGTAGTCAGATGCTGCTAGCACAAAAGGATTAGGTGCCTATTACACCTATGCAAGACCAGTCGAGACTGGGAACAAATACACATCTACATCATTACCATCGCCGTCGCACACCCTCCCAGGAATGGCTTTTTCAATATCTCTTCCTCGTCAAATCAAGCTGACTTGAAAACACATTAACACAAAGAGGACACGGACAGAACAGCAAGCACTGCTTCACTGGGGCCATATGTGGCGGAGCAAGCAGGTAATCATACATATAGACAACCAGGCAGTTGCCTATGCAATCAAGAACTGTACAATCCAGGGCTAGTCCATGAAGGTCCTGCACAGATGCCTTCTATTAGCAGTCGAATATGATCTTGAGATCTGTACTAAATCGATTTCCACGAAAGACAATACCTTAGCAGATGAGCTCTCGTGCTTCGACTTTGACACAGTTACTAATCTTGCACTACAGTTAATAGATCCAATCATCAGCCTCCGAGATCCTGGATTTTTGACATACAACAAACAGGACTCACAGAAATAGCAGCATATGACCTATGGTGAAGCCTAGAGCCATCAACCCGACGCAACTATGACACTCCTCGATCATGGTTCACCCTCTTCTGCACACTCTCAGGATACAGACACAAAAGCAGATCCTTCTTTCCCGCCAGACTTACCTGATTGATCGAATGGCTTTGCTTATTAGCAGGAACCATTGAAGTAAAAACAATGAAGCTTTACCTTACCGGCCTTAAATCATATCAACTAGACCTAGGGATAGACCTCTCTCACTTCTCGGACCCAAGAGTAGAACGAACCCTCCAGAAAATCAAACGAGATCATAACAAACCTCGAAGCTGCGACCGAACACCTCTAACCAGACCCCACCTGCTCCTGTTATTGAGCAGATTGAGTACAACAGACTACAATGACATCGTCCACCGTGCTGCTTTTACACTTACTTTCGCGACCTTTCTTCGGGTCAGAGAATTTACGTACAGGCAAGCAGACATCGCAATGGGACCCCTCTTCTCAAACTGGTTCCTAACAAAAAGTAGTGTCCAACTAACCACACATGAGCAGGAAGTACTCCTGGAACTTACCTTGTCTGCTTCAAAAACTGACCCCTTCAGGCATAGAGTGCAACTTACAATTGCCACCAGCCAGGACTCACGATGTCCAGTTTAAGCGATGATAGCACTCCTCCGGGTCACCGACTACCGACCACCCCTCTCCCCTCTCTTCTGCATTGGCCCCCATGAGCAGCTTCCTTTCACTAGAGAGTATGTTGTCCAGAAACTACAAGAAGTCGCCACTCGAGCTGGTTTAGGATAAGGTGCCTGGATTGGGCACAGCTTCCGTCGATGAGCTGCCACATGGGCAGCCCAGTTGGGCATTAGCGAAACACAAATCCAGAACCTGGGAAGGTGGCGGTCCGAGGCTTATAAAGCATATATTGAATACTCAAAAGAGGAATGGATCTCCCTCTCCAATCGCTTCCAGAGAGCCTCCAGGGCACGGCACCCTTAAGCTCTTATGCCTGCCTTGTAATGTCATTTCAACGTTGGGCACCTTGAGGGCAGGGAGGACCCGGCTGGCCGCCGATGACCTGCCGGTGCCTTGGACTGGCATATATCGGTGCCAACGATTCCATGCGACAAGGGCTGCAATGACACGCGCATCGCATCCGACAGTGGAACACATACTGCAGCGGAGAGCCTAGGACGGAAGTTGGAGGGTTTTTTCAGTTTCTTTAGATTGTTGTATTCTTCCTTTATTCCTGTTCTCTTCCGAGTCATGAGTTTCCATAAAATTACTCTCACTTTGAAAAATTGGTTCTCTCATGGTTCAAACTGAGGAGGTATCTAGTTCAGTATAAATACTTTTAAAAATATCACAAAAATGCAATAACTTTAAATCATAAAACAATAATTACATTTTCTGATTCTCCATATTTAAATGTATATACTCATGCAGTTACAAGGTTGTATCAGTAATATTGGTTGAGACAATAAGGTAGATGTTGATTTTTCCACCTCTTGCCATGGGTGAGCCGCATCCCGACGAAGAGCTGCTTCCCCGTAAATTACGGTATGGAGAGAAGAACCTCGACGTCTGCTTTACCAACCTTCTGTAAGGCACCGCCAAGCTTTGTTTACCAGCTCTCATCTGCCACGCCCCCGTCTCCGGGGATGTGTAGAATTCTTATCATGCATAAAGCGAGAGATCAACTTGCGTGTGTGGGGTAGCATAGCTCTTTTGCATCTAAATCCCCCGGCAACCGAGTAGCCAAACCTTCGCCGGGGATGTGTTTTGGGAACCGGGTGCGTGAGAGGCTTTACATGTAGGTCCTCACCCGCGGGCCCGACAACTCCACCCTAGCACGGAAAAAAAATGACCTCTAGCACTCAACCCAATTTCATTCCATATACCTCAAGTATAAAAATCGAACAACATAACCGCAATGACAATATGTCCCCATGTCCTATTCTCATTCTTATGGCAATGCTTTGCTCAATCTCTATCCCGACCTGCTTTTCCACGCCAATTGCGCAGTGCTTCCAAAGCAGGTTCTCCGAACAAAAGATCTGTCCCCTCGAAGTGGCACCCTGTTGGACTGAAATGTTTCTTGGCTGCTCACCGCATATTTTTCTTGTGGCAACGATCCACAACCCTAACCCTCTTGGCATATCAAACATATCCGACGCCTCTATGTTTGACTACCGGTTAGCTCTACACATCTAACACCACATGCGACGATATCTGCGACGATATCTGCGACGATACCTGCGACGACTCCTTATGCAGGTCCTACCCCTATCATATGGTATAACCGAATACCCTCGGCCGAATTGTGTTATCCTCGGCTGATGTAGCAAGATAGGCGGAAATAAAGGTGAACGTGATGGAAAACACGGCACATGCTGGAAGTGTGTGGAAATGGATCAGCATGATCCAGGGAAGGATAAAAGGCAGCTTGTTTTCCCTTTGTTAAGTTGTTTTCGTTCACTATCCGAATCAATTGTCTCTCTTTCCTCCTTTACGAGTATTTGGGTCTTTACAGTCTTTCCCGTATTTTTATTCCCTATTGTTATCGCGAGAATATTTCTCTGTTTAGGATACTTGAATTCTATCTCTCTATCTTTGCCTAGTTATTCTATTTGAATCCAAAAAAGTCAACCACATCCAAGTCCGGAATCGCTGTCGTATACCTTGTTGTTTAAAACACCCTTGGTTTATTTGGGCCGGGGGATGTTGTTGGAAAGTTTACGCAACGCTTGCAGAGCACACATCTAGCGGCAAACTCAGACTGCCACATCGAGGTTCACAGTCATGCTGACAGAGCACCCGGGAATTTTGATTTGTCTCACGGCACCTCGCTAGCGAACACCGACCGGGCCGTGGTGGCCCACTGCGGATTTTTTACTCGCCCTGCTGTGACACCAGCTTCGTCTTCATATTTTTCAAGACTTACAGGTGGTCCCAGGGGCAGGTGGAGCTGGAACCAGCCAGTCTACGTTATGCTGCCGAGGCCCTCCGGCGCAGCAACACTACCTTGTACCGTTTAGCCTGAGTAAGATCTTATTGCCATGGAGGGTATTCACGTGATGGGTACTCGCGAAAGCCACCTGATGTTTTGGTCGGAGGAGAGGATGATTAAGTTTATGTATGAGGCGTATGGCAGTCGTCAGAATAGTCACATTGACCTAGGTCTAGAATCAGTTCGGTATTCCCCGCCACTCACCGAATGGAGGGGGAGTTGGGCCTTATAGTGTAGAAGTTTGGTGGGATTGGAACACGGCTTCACTCCCTCTTCACAATTTTTATTGCTTTTACTGTTTACAAAGTATAAATTTGTTGGGTAGTCGCTGATAATCAAGCCTCGCAATTGGGCCGGCCCGGGCCTTTAATCGGGCTCTTTGGGTTCTGCCGCTTGTGGCATGGAATCCACCCCATTGGGTGAGTTGGTTCGGTAAACCCGGGCGGAATATACCGAATGAATTCACCCAATGGGGTGGATTCCATGCCACAAGCGGCAGAACCCAAAGAGCCCGATTAAATGCCCGGGCAGGCCCAATTGCGAGGCTTGCTGATAATTGGAGTAGCATAGATTCTAGGGAGCGATGGACCGTGTTCCATTCCCAAGCCGCCACGAAATGGTACTCGCTTCTATTAACCGAGACAGGCTGGTATATAGATGGATGAGGCAAACCAAGCGACCGATCCCCATGCACTTGCACTTCAACACAAACGATGAAATAATAGAGTACCTGGAAATGGCAATCTACAACATCGACCCGGAGCCTCGCCCAATCCACCCGGAGTTCTTTTTTTTGGAAATGCTGCTCGGCATACTCAAAACTCATCCAACATGCTTTGAGCCTGTTTGGCATCATGGGTATGCGCGAGACATGTTCAACACATGCTCGATGGCCTGAGGACCAGCATATCCAATATTCCGCCCATTTTACTGTCCATCTGTTCACTCGCTCGCTCCTCCCACCGCATGCCTGTGCATCCGTTGGTTTATTCACTCGCTTGCTAGTTCTCTCGTTCGCTCGTCCGTCCGCATGCCTATCTGTTCGTTGGTTTGTTCACTCCTTCACTTGTCCGTCGGCATGTCCGTCTGCCCGTTGATTTATTCTTGTCCTTCCACTTGTTTGTTTCTGTTCATCTGTTCTTCTGTTAGCTGTGTGTCCGTATTATGGAGAGAAAGATGCTAGCGGAAGGAAGGAAAGAGGCGTAAGGTTATGGGAGCGGTACGGCAGGACGACAGTGGAAGTCTTCGTGTTTTTTTCTTTTGTTAGCAAAGGGAATGAGCTGAGGAAAGGGAAACTTGTGTGGACGAGTGGAGGAGATAAAAGATATGTGGAACTAGTAAGAGATGTTTTTTGTCGTTTATTTAGACACCTGTTTTTTCTGTTAGTTTAGTTATGAGAGTGAGCAAATTGTCGAGCGAGCAAGTTGATGAGAAAGAGTGTGTGTTTGAGAGAGAGGGAGAGAGAGAGAGCAAGCGGAGAAAATTTCCTTACCGCTCTTTTGATTGCCACCTGAAAGCCTTGGTGTTTTGTTTCGACCGAGTGATAGTTTGTGATCATTCACTTGTGATCGTTCGCTCTTGAAAGTCATAGCTGTTTAAAAATTTGGCCTGGGCCACAATGACCTCGAAGAGGGTTTTAATGTTATGGTAGGCGTTATCAAGGTGGCTGCGCTCATATATTCGTAGGCTGCCCCATGCGACCCTCTATCCTTCTGCCTCAACGACTTGGCCCACTGTACGGACTACGATCATAGAGTCCGGAGGGGACATGCGGGCCCCAACAGTCAAAGCCTTCACGCACTTCCCTACCGGTTGGAAGCCGTCCCCACCGGAGGGCGCCTAGCACATGCTACCGCTAGGGGCGCCGACCGGAAACCGTTCCCAGACGGGGAATTGATCGACAGTCACGGGGGGATCGTTGAGGTGGACCATTGCAGCCAGGATCACCCCAAAGACATCAGCTCTTATGTTCCGAATAGCTCCCACCCTATCACCATAAGGGTCCGCGATAGCAATAAACTTTGGATTAAGCCTCTTGTTGCCATCGCCGCTCTGAATTTCCCGCCCGGTGCGAGAACCCGCTCCAAGCGTCCGCAGATCACCCCACCTGCTCTCTCCCGCGCCCCAGTACGCCGGCCCCGAGAGATCCTTAGGGGCAGCCCCATGCTCAATGGAGCCTATCGGAGTGTACACGTTGAGTATAACATTCCCATCACTTTTGATATGTGGGAGGATGATCTGCAGGAGGGTTGAACAGGGAGTTGTAGAGATGTGATGCTGAAAATGTGCTTTGGACTGGCGTGTCGGGTTCGCCGTTGATGGGGGATGTGGCAAAGCCGTCAATTGTTGGGCTAATCTTCTCCGTGTCGGTGCAGTGGTCCAAAGCAGGACCGGAGGCGACGTATGAGTACTCGAGGTTCTCGTGGTTTTTGGATTCGTCCTCCATGAGCCTCTACTGATAGCCGGGGCGCCGAATGGCTCTGTGAGAAGCGGCAGTAGTCTTTGTGTTGGGTGTCGTCCGTGGAGCCAGAAGCGAAGGTGGGGCATTCTTCGTGGTTCATATGCTGGGTGACTATAGCGCCGGGCCTCCTTTAGACATAGGGGTTGGCGGAGCCGAGGGAATTTGTGGCACGAGGGGATTAAAACGCCTCGCCAATGTCCTTGATGCAGCCCTTCAGGACAGCGGAACGGGGCGTAGGCCATGGCTCCAAAGCAAATGGGCGTGCCCCTCCTTATTATCAAAATAACGCCAATGTTCGTATTTAGCTGTGTCTCATGTTGTGCAATGACCTGGGGGTGGAAAATGACTTCGCCATCACAAGGAGTCTTTTTTTTTGAACCAATGACCAGATCTTAGAGTTTTCTGGGTGGAGCTTCAAGTTCGTTCTTCTCCGTTGGGGCGCCCAGAGATTGTTGTAGGTTTCGAAATAGATATCCTGCCCTCAGCGAATAAACAATGTAATGTCTAAGAGCTTCGAAGCCTTCTTCCTAAGAGTGATGGGCCTGGCAACGACAGCACCCCGCAATCCACTCCTTTCGCTCGCCACCGGCAGAACCTTCCCACCTGGGCCAGACGGAAGATTCCCGGTTCTCACTGAAAGCTCATCATCCTTCCTTACCTCCTCTTCTGCTTCGATATGCCTTTGTCGAGAAAGTCCCCCAGCGCTCCCACCCCCATACCTGCTGCGAGCACCCAATCGCCGCCCAAAGGGTTTCACGGCTTGGTCAACGAACTCAAGCACTGCGCATATAGCCGCAGTATCACTCACCTCAGTGAGAAACAGGTTGGCATCCATATCCGACATGTTACTGCCAATCGGGTTGATGGGGATAGTCAACTGGAGCTTACCCAGCTTCCTCCAGTAGATGGGCGGGAATTGGAGATGTAGACCACCAAGAGTCTTATACGCCAAGTCCGCTAGATGTGCTGTGGAGACGATCGCAATCAAAGACCCTGTCCAGCCCCTTACCACAGATTGAAGTCAGATCCGAGACGACGCGAACCGCCCGACGTAAGTGAACCCATGTATCCAAAAGAGACGAGAAGAGCCATCAGTGTGAGGCTCCACACCTCCTCCTGCCCTTCCTTCTTTCCCCCCTACCCCTTTGTAGTCAGCAATTCACTAGTCAACCTGTATCTATAAGGCCTATTTCGCGGGAGTGCTTCAGGGTGGGGGGCGGTGGAGCGTCTCACCCAGAAGCAATAGCCGGGTCCGGTAGCCATAGTATCTCTCGCAGATTTTACATTCGCCCTTCTCCAGCGGACCGGTGGGGAGGAAGTTGAGATACTGCTCGCGTATCCGTCGAACACACTCTTCTACGGGCGTTTTTATCGTTATTGCGGGAGGAAGCTAACAACAATGGAGAAAAAAGTACTACCTCATCTCTCGAATAGTTTGGTGTGGTGTGAGCGTGGCTGAATTGGAAGGCGGAACTCAAAGTAAGAACCATTCCCATATAAATTCAATCAATTCAATGTATGGTAGAGCAAAGACTGCTTTAGTTGGTTGTGGAAGGTTTCGTCAGTAATTGCATGATCGATCCCGGCAAGCCGATAACGTATTGGACCGGGAAGCGGATCAGACGCGGAAGTGAATCACTTTGTATGTGAATTTTGTTCAAACCCCCGCCACAGAAATATCCCCAAAACCAAAAATCCGAATTTAGCCCAAAAAAGTTCAAATCTAGAATAACTCTCTATCTGGGATATGTCCTCAGCTATAGGATTTTGTCTACCTAGTGTCGGGTGATAATTGAGAATTTTAAATTTTGACTTTTTTGGTGTATTTTAGCTGGTTCACTTCCCCGTCTGAGCCGCTTCCCAGTGCAATACGTTATTGGAGTGAGTGGAGCGCGAAGGTAAAATTGCGTGAGAGTTGACCCGGAAGAGGATTTGGTTACTGAAACAGTTTCCCAATTACAAGCCTTCCTTTGATTCATTGAGTACATTAAAATTAAATAGTAAAAGCATTTGTTAAAGATATTTAAGCGTATAGCTACAATTACTATCTCCATCACCGTTTTAGCGAAAAAGCTCAGAACAAAAAACACAAAGAAACACCCCGCAATCCGAACGAAAAAAAACTAGCAAATCGAAAGTAAGAAGAGCCGTCCATCATCATTTCATCATCATTTTGACGAAAAGGTTTAGAACAAAAAACACCCCACAAACCAAACGTAAAAAGATTAGCGGGTTGGGAGTAAATGGAGCCATCCACCACTACTCCGGCAAAAAAACGCCCGGAAAAAAAAAATTTCACCCTACAAACCAAACAAAAAAAAGAAACTTGGTAAATCGAAAGTAAGAAGAACCGTCCATCATCATTTTAACAAAAAGGTTGAGAACAAAAAAACACCCCACAAACCAAACGCAAAGAAATTAGTGGGTTGGGAGTAAGCGGGGCCATCCACTACTAGTTCAGCAAAAACAAGCCCAGAAAAAAAAAAAAGAAAAAAGAAAGAAAAAAGAAAGAAAAAAGAAAAACCTTTATAAACTGTAACCGAAACCTAATTATGTTCAAAGTAAGTATATAGGAACAAGTAGAAACAGGTCTGATATGAACATACAATTTAAGAAAAAGTGATCTCGCGGCGAGGTTTACCAGCCTTAGCAACCCTGTGGTTTGGGTTTCGAGCAGGAGCTTGTATGATAGCCTGCCCACGGCGCTTAGTGGTGGCAGTATCAAGTAGGTAGCCAGGCTTTGAGTTCTTAGCCACGGTGTTGCTCGGACCAGATACACCCGCAGCGGGTTCTAGGGGGGTGGTTGTGGGGGGGTTTTCGGGTGTTTGGGATGTGTTTCCGGGAGAATTTGCTGTGTCTGGAGTATAGGTATTAGCATGCATAGTTGGAGCAATATTTTATACACCTGTTCACTTACCGGCTCCAGGTACTGAGTGTGGCGGGTTATCGTGCGCATGGTGTCCGACAAAAGGAAGAGGGTAAGAACCCGGTTTCGGATAGTTGGGATTCTGCAAAGGAACTTGGGACTCGCCTTGGATGGCAGAATGGGACATAGGATTTGCTGGTTGCTGGAGGGGAGGTAGAGGTCTCGGAGGAGGAGTCAAGAGGGGTTCTGCCATCCAGGAGGTAAACGGAGATAAAAACCGCGCGAGATAGAGGAATAGAATGCATATCGGAAACATGTAAACAAAGTGGATGCAGTGGTTCACGAACGGCCTAACTCGACTCGCACACCAATCAAGGGAAAAGTCTTCGAAGTGCCACCCTCCGCAAATGAGAAGAAAGGTTCCTTTGCGTGCCAACTTTAGCACCTCCAAGTCCATCCCCATAAATCGCCAGCCTTTGCCGGGGTCTGGTGTCTCTTGACCAAAACTGAAATTAGTTCAATTTCAAACTTAAGTTTGCTGAAAACTTACCGGAGTCCATATTGTGAAGAGCGGAGAGTGAGGGAAGAGTGGAGAGCGAGGGGAATGAGAAAAGAGAGGGGAGTAAGGGGGGGTGGAGAGCAATGGGAGTGGCAAGAGCGGAAAGATTGGGAAGAGAGGGAAGAGAGGGAAGAGAGGGAAGAGAGGGAAGAGAGGGAAGAGAGGGAAGAGAGGGAAGAGAGGGAAGAGAGGGAAGAGAGGGAAGAGAGGGAAGGGAATTGAGCATGGGCTTACGCGGAATAGGTGACGCAGGCAGTCACAGGTTGTCACTCGTGACTCTTGTCCGGTGACTCTGGTCACTGGGTTTGCAACAGTTCAGTGGTCTTGGAGGTAGAACCAGTCACCGGCTGCATATTTTTATTTTTATTTTTATTTTTACTTTTTTTTACTTTTTTTCTTTCTGTATTTGTCAAAAGGCTCTACCTATGGCAGGACAACAACCGGATAGACTATGATATATTCACTCAGAGTAGCATATGATTCCGAAAACTAGGACAGTTAGTCACCGCCCCTTACTATTCTTCATATTAAGTTATTAAAGTATACCTCTCCTTGTTGCACATGGTCATGTGGGGGGGCAGGGATGGAATTGTGGGATGCTATGTGGTAGGGGGAGCAGCTCACCGGTTCATCCCCGGACAGGCGACTTGCCACACATTTCCAAGTATCATACCATTGCAGAAGAGATCTGATGGGACAAGGAGACGTAAATTTAAGTTGTACGAGTAACAGCCGCAACCACCAAAAGATCTGATCCCGGTATCTCTCTCGGACCTCTCAGACATTCCTGCTAGTCAAGAGGTCTGCTCTAATATACATGGGTCCATGGCTGGACCCCGAGTCAAAGAGGCCCGTCATTCCTACTACTTCTGGTAGCTGTGCATTCACCGGAATCCTGAGATCTAACTGGAGATCATGATCAATCCTACCGAAGTAACCAGTACTGGGCCTGTCCGCGGGCTGGAAAAATCTAGAAATCGCCTTAGGGGCTAGGCGGTTCCCTTCTCGACTACGAGTACTCGTACTGTGCGGTGGGACTCTTCTCAGGGCTTGGACGCCTAGAGTGGCTGCTGGCGTCTGGGAGGGAATACCAACCCAGGTTTCCTAGGTTGGAGGAAATACAGACAAATGAAAGGATTCTCTTTCTGATCCTAAAAGAGACTGCCTATACAAGGTACGGTAATGATACTAGC
This sequence comes from Tuber indicum, assembly GCA_006112555.1. NCBI lineage: Eukaryota > Fungi > Ascomycota > Pezizomycetes > Pezizales > Tuberaceae > Tuber > Tuber indicum. The sequence goes on along the minus strand of VBSK01000259.1, from coordinate 81,846 downwards.
CCGAACACCGTACCAGTACTGGAGTAGACTGCTGCCGGTTTTGTGAGATAAAGGGTCGTAATTATTATTGTGTCGCTACATATCATATCATACTCGAGGGTTTCCACGGTGCCATGGGAATCGGTAATGTCTCCTTGCTCCTTCTGTATTATGGATATGATGTGATTTATCATACCGTTGCTGAGAAACAATCTCTTATCCGGAGAAACAATTATTCGGTGGGATGCCAAGCACAATAACCCACTACAAGGGTCCGGGGAAGAAAAAAAGAATATCATAGCAAAAGAAAGAAATCTCTGCTCCTCCATCTGTTTGCCGTCAACCTCATCCAAAACCGGAGGAAGATTTCCTCCCTTCCTACTTTATCCCTCCCCACTCCCTTTAAACAAGGAATCAATTGCTATTCCTCTCCCTCCTCTTCGTTTCCCTTTCTTGATAGAAAGGTAAAATATCCTTTCCCCTCGCTCCAATTATGTTTTCTTCCACCTTCCGCCATCATTCTCCCTCAATTGCACGCCTTTCTTTCATCTCCATTCGCTCTCTCTCACTTCATATACTCCTACACGCACGATTGTACGCAATTCTCTAAAAAGTCCTCCCGCCGCCTCTTCGCAACATACTAGTATATTTTTCTCGGTCTCGCCCTTTTTTTGAAAAACGATACCGAGGCGGAGCAGGAATTTCGTTGAGGAATCGGCAGCAGATCCTGATCCCCCTGCAGGGCAATATATCCATCACACAGGCGATCCTGGAGTAACCCATCATTACGGAAAACATGAGCCAATCACTCGTTTTCGACAGCTGGCTGATAGAGGTTTGGTTGACCCAGTCTTTATCGGCGAGATAGTAAAAGGAAAGGGATATGAGGAAATGACAAAGGTTCAGAGGAAGACTATTCCGGAGACTTTGGGGGGGAGATGATGTATATGTCTTGCTCTCAATATTTTGTGTCCAGATTTGTTTGCTAACAAGTTAACTTGTCGGACAACAGGTTCGGTCAAGCCAAGACTGGTACAGGAAAGACTTTTGCCTTCCTTTTACCGGTTATACAACGCATAAGATCCACCACTATCCCTCTTAAGCCTCGCAGGAGGATCGACTTTAGGACTAGGAACGGAGAGACGAATGCGGATGTTCGTGCGATAATTATATCTCCTACACGTGAGTTGGCGCAGCAAATTAAGGTCGATGCCCAGTTCCTTACTCAGAATACTGAAATCGTTACCCAACTTGCCGTTGGTGGTTCTGGGAAGAGGGAGAGTCTCGCAAGTATTAGAAGGGTGGGGTGGCATATTTTGGTTGCTACTCCCGGTAGATTGCATGACCTTCCGTCCGACCCGCTAGCCGGGATTAGCACAAAAAATCTCGAGATACTAGTGCTGGACGAGGCGGAGCATTTACTTGACCAGGGGTTCGCCGAAGCAATTGATGATATTATCAAACTCCTACCTAATAGAGACGCGCCCATTGGAAATACCAGGAAATTTAGGCAAACACTCCTGTTTTCTGCTACGATCCCAGACAAGGTCCAGAAGATGGCGAGGAAAACCATGCGCCAAGGGCACAAATTCCTACAGACGGTCGAGAAAGGCGGGGCGGCGACACACGAGAAAGTCCCACAACACATTGTTAGATGTAAGGGACTTGAAAACCAGCTGCCAGCACTCGCGGAGCTCCTAAAACGCGAAATCGAGATTGTCGACAACTCTGTTGGAACCGAGAAACCCCTTAAGCCATTCAAAGCTATCATCTTCTTTACGGCTGTTGGCCCAGTGATGCTCTTCTATACAGCTCTCCGAAACCTCAATCTAGGGGATAAGGAGGAGGGACGATCCATGAACCCATTCTACCCAGCTAAGATATTTGAGATGCACTCCCATCTCACTCAATACCAGCGAACAAGAAGAGCCGAAAATTTCCGCAGGGCTAGGTCCGGAATCCTTCTTTCATTTGACATTACGGCGCGCGGGATGAATTTCCCTGGTGTAACACACGTCATCCAGATGGGCGCCCCCAAAAATGAGGAAAACTACATTCATAGAATTGGCCGTACTGCTCGAGGAGATAGATCTGGCCTAGGCTATCTCTTCCTCTCGGGGATGGAATATCCATATACTATGAGTGAACTTCGAAAGCTTCCATTGAAACTCAACAATTCACTTGTCACCGCTGGGATCGACTTGGGAGTAGAGCAAGAACTTCCAAAACACGCAGCCGAGATATTGATGTCTGTTACGGAAGCCAACCAAAAAATTGACCCGTACGCGATGAAGGACACTTATATGTCACTTATTGGCTGCTATAGCGGTATCAAAAAACCTGTTATGGCCGAATCTCTGAATCGCCTCGCCATCCTTGGATGGGGGCTGCCGTCACCTCCGCAAGTTTCTCGGGTACTTGCGTCGAAGCAGGGCATAGGTTCCCATCACAGGTTCCATGTCCAACCTCAACTCGCGGCGAGGCTGATGGCGAGGAGTCTGACCGACCTAGTCGTGGTGGAGGGGGCGGAAGAGGTGGAAGAGGCGGTTTTAGTGGAAGGGGGGGTCGGGGTGGGTTCAGCGATCACCTATCTAACCACTCCAGCGGTGGTGAAGAAGGGCGTGGCTATGAACGCAAGCCATTCAGACCGAGGGACGATAGCAATGGGAATGGCTATGAACGTAAGCCTTTCTGGCCGCAAGAAAATGGAGACGGCGAAGGCGACAGCGGGTATGAGCGCAAGCCATATAGGCCAAGGGACAGCAGCAACGGGAATAGTTATGAACGCAAGCCCTTCCACTCCAGGGACGATTCCCCTGGCGGTTACGAGCGCAAGCCCTTCCGTCCTAGGAACGACGACGACGATGAAGGAGGTAGCGGTAACTACGAGCGCAGGCCCTACCGTTCCAGAAGCGATGATGATGATGGCGAGGGCGGTGGCGGCGGCTACGGGCGCGGGTCCTTCGCCCCCAGAGGTTCCCGTGGCCGGGGACGTGGTCGTGGCGGTTATGGCGGAAGGTCCAGTCGGGGCTCAGGCGGCGAGCGTGGTCGCGGCGGGTACCAGCGCGCGCGCAATTCTGGTCCCGGAAACTGGGAGCGCGGGAATCGCGGTCGTAGTAGTGGAGGAGGGCGATATTGAGCTTGTAGTATAGATGCAACCCTGTTGTGTTCGAATTACCAGGGTGGAGTCCAGAGGATGTGTTTCTCATTATCTTATGATTAATGGTGATCGACTATCTTTCTATCCGCTTGCTCGGTTTTCATCTATCCGTATTTGTGGGGAAAAAAATTCATTTTGGTCTAGTTCTCTTTCATGTATTTTTGCATTCCTCCTCATTTCTGTTATTCCTTTTTCCATTCAATGTACTCTTTTTCTCCCCTGTCTGCGCTAGGTCTTCGCGGGGCTTACTATACGGAACGGAACTCTACTCATGTCGTTGTATTATAGAAATGGAAGATACGGAGGGGGGGAGGCTGGGAGGGGTGGAAATGTGTTCGTTTGGCTTCTTCCTTTCCTCGACAAAAAGCCGGCAAAATTGGGATTTGCGTTTGACTGTCTGCGCTTTCTTTTTTTTCCTTTTTTTCTCTTCCTTTTTATGTGAAATTGACATGGAATGGTATTTTATACGGTATGATGGGTGTGTTCGTTGTGATTGATTGTGCGTAGGAGGAGGGGAATTGAGGAGGAGCAGTCACAAGGTATCACTCGTGACAATTCGTGGTAAAGGTTCATGGTGTTAATCGTAGCGGCGGCTGTTAAAACATTAACCAAAAAGAATAAGAACACCCTGCCCCTTGCTCTCTCCTTCGAATTAAATGTAATGGCGTTTTATTATGATGCCTCCAAACTTTAGATCCCTCCTTACTGGCAATTGCGTTTTGGGGCGTCACCTGGTGTGCGGGCTACGGCGCGTATTATGATCCGTCCAAGCAGTCCTGCCATTCCATCCCGTTCCATCCCAGGAATCACCACCCCTCGAGCCCGTACTCCTCCACACTTACCTCTCCATCAGCAACATATCCTCACCCCCGTATTCTCAACTCTGGCCATCTGAAATAGGTGTTGTGCTTTTCTCTAACTGTTCGTTGCATCGCAATAGCGTTCGCCAACGTTCGGAAAATGTGAATCCGGTCGGCCGGGGCTTACTCAGAATTTAGCGGAGTGGTACGAGATAGAGGGGGGTACTTATGGTAGGGCTCACCGTGGGGTATGTTTGGTGAACAGACATTTTGTCTCTGCCTGAGATTTAGCTGTGTCCGGTTGTGTCCGGAAGTGCGGGGGGTAATGGTGCAAATTGGGTTGCGGTACTAGTATAATGGGAAGGTTATACAATGGGCCGTGTTGTCGAGGTTCAGGATTTAGTCACAGCCCGATTTTTCCTTACCCTGTGCGGTTTTTCAAGATTTGTCGTGGGAATACTCCTCATCGTCTTTGATTTTGGGTGTTGTGTTTTTAGATCGGATGGAATTTTTTTTCAGAATCTCTCGCAGCTTCTCACGTGGAAAATATATATTCCGTGTCTAGGGTTTTCGCATCACTCTCGCGTAAAATATGGTGTGGTGGCTGTTTGAAAGCGTGGTTGATATCCAACGAATGGTCAGCCCGGTGAGATGGCGATTGCCTCCCTCAATACTGGCGGAGCCTCCAATATATACAGGCTACAAGATGCCGGGTGATTCATCCCAGTTGGTGTTTCTGGCTTAAAGATGGTTCGGTAGGTTAATGGAAAGTGGGAATTTCATAATATACTACGTGTTATGCTATCAGACTGTTTGGTGAGATTTTCATCTCGTCCCTTGTAGATTTTACTTGCCGCTCGCTTCCCCGTTTCGATTCCAGATGGGATAGTCGCTAATTATCGCTGCTCCATTGTCACTCGAGATTCCATTACTTGAAAGAAAAGTTTGTCTGACATTTCGCTCTCCCGGGTGCTCTATTGGCTGGGATATTCCGCTCGGGGTTTGGTTATCCGGGGAAAGAGAATACCAGAATAACAGCTCAAAAACAGCAGAAATATTCAACCTGGGCAGTGCTCCCGCTGGCCAGATACCTATCATAATATCATACCAGGACCTGATTACCGATGCCGTGTGTCCCGTATCGATTTTGCTTTTTGGGAAAAAGTCTTTTGTTTGAGAGATGAACGGAATTGCTGTCATAATCTGGGTTATGTGTGAAAACCTCTTCGCACATTGCTTACATCTTTATCTATTTTATCCGCGGACCTGGGAGGTTATCCTCCTATCAAGCGTGCGGTAAAAACAGAAATGGTTGTGAATATTACTAGGACATTGGAGTTGACTCTTCTGGTAAGGTCTGTTGCTTGTTTCGGTTGAGGGCTGAAAGATGATTAAATTTACCTCATTGTGCCCCCCCATTATCCAGCGGGGGATGTCCTGTGATAGTGCCATCTTCAATTGTTCCGGTTTTTACGGTAATGTATATCTATAGTAAATTCCGCGAACAGAGGTATAGGGAGGTCCGAGGAAGTTGGGATCAAAGACTTTTATTTTAGCTGGACTGTGGGCCCGAAACGCGAATGCCGTCTATCTCCCTGGTAGGTACTGGCTTCTGCTTATCGTACGAAGCCGCGTTAGGAGAATGTGGTACAAGTACCGACATGGGAGATAATTTTCTACCCAAAAGGATAAATTGGGGGCTTCTTCCCCTCCCTCTCACATCTCCATTTGAGATACAGGTTTTCTTTTATATCATACCAACCAAGTTCAGAAAGTCCGGCAGGTTCACAGCAAGGTACTGTAAAGTACCGCGTCGCATCGCGGTACACTGCTTAAGCATACATGTTGAAAACGGGAAATGAGTAACCGGCGGTTTCACGGAGTCGAGATAAAAAGGGGTTCGGCAAGAAAGAAAGTAGAATGATGATGTGAGGAGAGAAGAAGTTTGGCAATTTTTCAATGAGGTGAGAGGGGACCGGGGGTAGAGGTATTATACAGGAAAGAGGAAAATATGAGGAAAGGAGATTTTCCACGTTTGGAGCATGGGGCTGGGGTGTTCCGGTTCGTATGTGCTGGTGTGGATATATACGTACAATCAATCTATGTAACCTGATACAGTACTGTAATAGGTGTTAGGAACACCGTCCTGCTCCAATAATTTACTATTCCTCGCTTGGATAATATTTCAATTTGTGGGGCGCCAGCATATGCTCGAGTATTCTATCAGCTGCGGAATTAGAGTATTTGCTCTTATATACCGCAGGAGGGGGGGGGATTTTAACCTGTTTCACCGGGTTAGCTAGCGTACCGAGGAAGCGATCACAGATGACCACTTATAGTAGAAAACAATAACCGCAGCATAGATTATCATCCCTAACACAATTATCTTCCTCTTTCCAACATAGACTGGAGAGAAAATGGGCGTAGTTATCGGCGGTTTTTCGGTCAGGAAAAAACTATATCCAGGTGCTCTAGCTAAGTGCATTGTCGACAGATTATTGCTTGTGATAATATTATTATTGCGGAAGCTCTTTTTATAGTTTGTCCACTAGGTTTAAGGGCTGTTCACCTGGGATTGCTGGTTCATGGCCACAAAGGTAAAGTAAAAAGTGTCATTTTCCCCCGAGTAGAATTGAATTTTTAAAGGTTAGGAAGTATCATGTTCAAAAACTTGATGGTATACCTGCATCAACCCGAGACATCTTATTTGGAACATCAGGATTGTGGGTGCGCTCCAACCGGCTGTTTTTTTTTGTCTCTTGGCGCGGTGGGTTGAAGGTGGCATATTTTGTCAAACAGGATCAAAGCCTTCACGAACTCAGATAGGGTTTGGGGGGAAAAAATGAATCTACTGTTGAGCGCACAACGGCAATGCCGTCTATAATCATATCCTTTGTAATTTCTTTTTTTTTTTTTTATACAAAGATGCATTCCGAGAATGGAGTAACTGCTGGGGACACCTTTCGATCAGGTTAGTCTGTGGTGGAGATGCTGTTCGAACGGAAGAGTGAAGCCACCTGATCGATCCGCTAAACCCTTACTCGGGCGCGGTACTCCAGTGCAAAACATCCCGATCCCTGGATTGGGCCCCCTCATATAAGGTAGACTTTGGGTGTGTTATGATACAGTTATGAAAGGTCTTGTGCCATGAAAGATATCTGGTAGAGTAAGGAGGGACATTGTCTGGACTCTGATTAGGCGAATGATGGAATTGAAGGGACCTAGTAGTCTACTATAATACAAACTAAGCAGTATACACAATGTGCTCACCATTCAGAAAGGTAAAACAACGGGGGAAGCGAGCTGTATTAAAATGCATTTGCACCGCAGCTGTGTTCTGAGTTGATGGGTATGTTACAATACAAGTACTACAAGCAATATATATCGTGCGGTACCCATAATACAGTACTCGGGCACTGTGGGGTGTGAGAGGCTGGTTGAAATTTTATTTTTCGCTCCCGTGGGTCAAGCCGATCTGGAGGAAAAATTGTTGGTGAACAGTAACAGTGGTCCGTCATGTGCTTTCTTAGCACAACGGTAAAAACTAGAATAGAAGAGGAATGTGTTTCAATTGTAGAGCGTTGAAGTTGCCGTTCCTGGTAAACCGTGGGAACCCTCAGCGAGGCGCGGCGTGGCTTGGCTTACTACGTGGTTAAAATCAAAGAGCTTTTGCTTGCCTAGTCTCGCCGCGCCTCGCTGGGGGTGCCGCCTCGCTCCGTGTTCCCACGGTCCATGGCGCTCCGTATGGTATTCGTTTTGTTTTCTCTCAGCTGGAGGCTGGGTTTGCGGTGTTTTCCCTCACTTGGTCGAGAAAAGGAATTCCAACGTCCTATTATAGTGCTATTTGAGAACCGGTGCTGGATACAGTATTGAACTCGTATTTGCGGTACGAATAATGATTGGACCGGAGAATATTACAAGTGCAACACCAGAGCCTAATCAATCGCCCTCTCCCCCCAGCTTTGCGAGAAACCAGATTCTCATCACACGATCGCTCTCTACCTCCCACGATAATTTCGACAACAGAAATTCAGATAACAGACAATAGCAGAGATGTCATTATCAGGGCACCAGCGGGTCACGGGTAATAGCAACTCGTTCAATGTACAGACAAACTATAATCACAATACGAATATTGTAAACTTCACTACAGAAGCAGGCGCCGAGAGACATCAAATTCTGCAGTGGCTGTCGACACTTGAACCGCAACAACGGCACCAAGGCGTGCGAGCCGAGCGACTCAAGGGCGTGGGGAACTGGGTACTAGAGACCAACGAGTTCAGAAAATGGAGTGAGGCGGAAGGTGGTTGCGTTGACCAAGTGTTGTTCTGTTCCGGGAATCCAGGGGTGGGAAAAACTTGTCTCAGGTAGGAAGCCCTCTTGTCTTGAGGAAGGTAATGCAGATTTTGCTGACAATTATCAAATAATAGCTCTCTGGTGATTGATAGCCTGTGCGATCAAACTGGCGGAGATGACTTTGCCGTTGTGGGACTCTACTGCGATTGCCTCGCCAAGCAGGAACAATCCACGGCAAGTATGTTGGGCGCCATCCTCAAGCAACTTGTCACCAGAGGGGAAATCCCAGAGCATTTACGGGAGACTTTTCAGAAAGCCAAAAGAGAGTTTGGTGGCCGGAGTCTCCTTCCTCCTGATCTGATAGAAATTCTGAAGAAGACCATTAAGTCGCTACCACGGGTATATATTTTCATTAACGCTTTAGACGAATCCGTTCCGAAGTACCGACGAGAGTTCCTTGAGTTACTGCGTGAAATTGTTCAGCTGTCACCAAGCGCACGAATATTCCTGACAGGGAGGCCCCATATCGACGGTGAAATCGAGAAATGTTTCGGCAAGGCTGTTAAGATACCTATTAGTCCTGCTCAGGATGATATCAAGAGTTTTCGGGAGATGAGGCTGGATAGTGACACGGATCCCGATGCAATTGACGACAAATTGAGTGCGGATATTATGAGAATCATTCTGCAGAAGATCTCAGATATGCAAGAAATCTCAGACCCATTCCCAATAAAATTCTGTCTTATTATTCTCTAACAATGATGTCCATTTTCGTCCCCGTTTCTTTAAACGTTGATGCAATCCTGGGTGAGATTACTCTCCATCTGAGAAGGAGAAAGCTTGATGAGATGACCAAGGGTGAGAGTTTCGGCGATGCATATGCGGCAACCCTATCACGAGTGAAGGCACAGCAGAGAAGTAGATCAAAGCTCGGCATGCAAGTTCTAATGTAGGTGTCGCATGCGGAGCGGCCATTACATGTCGACGAGTTGTGCCACACCTTAGGGGTAGAGAAAGGATCAATCGACTTGAATATTCGCAATGTTCCTGCGATAGAAACAGTGCTAGCATGTTCTATGGGGCTTGTCACGGTTGAGAAGTCCTCGTCTACCGTCCGTCTTATTCACTACACTCTGCAGGAGTACCTCTCCCATGATCCTAACCTATTCCTTAAACCACACTCGATGATTGCCGATGCCTGTTTGACCTACATCAAATTCCAGCAGGTCAGAGGCATTTCGCCTACTCTCCGTTCGCCCACCCCAACAATCCCTTTTTGCAGAATATGCCTCTTGCCACTGGGGAGAACACGCGAGACGGGAAACCACTGACAGTGTGAAAATTCTTGCATTGAAGTTACTCGATAGATATGATGAGCACATATCTTCAAAGATGCTGTTGTTACGTTGGGTGGAATTTTGGAACTTGCCCCCTGATGATGCAGGCACCCCTAGAGGATTTACAGGGCTTCACGGTGCCGCTTTCTTCGGGTGCGTGGAGATAACAGTTGCTTTATTGGAGATGCATCAATGGGACCTGAAGGCAACTGAGTTCCTTGGTAACACGGCAATTTCCTGGGCTTCTAGAAGAGGGCATGAAGGGGTTGTGATGACGTTGCTGGACTAGGGCCTCAATCCCGACACAGCTGATACCCAATATGGCCGAACACCGCTCTTGTGGGCAGTTGTGAATAGGCATGAAGGGGTCGTGAGAATACTACTGGAACGGGGCATCAATCCCAACACAGCTGACACCCTATATGGCAGAACACCGCTCTCGTGGGCTGCCAAGAATAGGCATTGGGGTCTCGTGAGGATGCTTCTGGAACGGAACGACGTTGATTCCAACACCGCTGACACCCTATATGGCCGAACACCGCTCTCGCGGGCTGCCGAGGGTGGGCGCGATGAAATCGTGAGGATGCTCTTGGAAAGGAGCAACATCAACCCCGACAAAGCAGATATTGGGAGTCCAACACCACTCTCATGGGCTGCTAGGAATGGGCACGAGGGAGTCATGAAGATATTACTAGAATGGAATGACATCAATCCCAACACAGTTGACACCCACTCTGGCCGAACGCCTCTCCAGTGGGCTGTCGGGAACGGTTATCCGGGAGTTGCAAAGTTACTGCAGCAACAGACGGATTTGATTCTTAGACACGCAGGAAGCCTACAACTGACCGAACCCTTCTCCCGCGAACCGCCCCAACTATCTGAACACCCTTCAAGAAGGGCCCGAAGGTTTTGATATCCAATGGCGAACCCGGGTCTTCTGCCTCCGGATACTGGTCATGACCTCCCCGCAGGCCAGGAGAGTTGGCGAAACGAAACCCCAAGTCCGCCGCACAGTTCGCAATGTGCTGCCCGGCAACCCACCATAGACTTCAAACGCCCTAATCGTTTGCTTGAAATGTCTAGCTACCCCTTAGTTCTCCTAAATTACTCGACCCCATTTCGCATTTATTGTTGTATTTTTTTGGGTTTTGTCTAACCAATTTATATATATCTGTGGTTCCTTGTATTATCTACGCTCCCTTTTCTTTCCCCATCCCTCCTTTAATCTTCCTTTTCTTTCCCATACCCATTGGGTCAAGTTATTCCAAGTTTGTCAATGATTAGCCTCATATTTATATTTGTTATTACATAACAAGTGTGTTGTATTACAAGAAGAGCAGATGGAAGCTCCGTAGACTAGACATAAACCAGATGTAGACACACATACTCTACAGACGAGAGTAGTTGCACTGCAGGGATTAATCGATAAGCATTTACACTACGTGGTTCACAGAATTTGACACATTGTTTCTCCTTTCCCTATTTTTTCCCCACATCTTCCACCTATACTTCACCATCCCCTTGTTTTCCCTATTCTGGGATAAGACTCTCCCATTATTAGCTTTTTTCCCCGCACTATATTCCTTTGACCATCGCAATTGACACAACGCACCCTCACCCAAAACCCTACCCCCGCCCACCCTCCTTCGCGTGTATCGTAAGTCTGGTACTCTCGGGAAGCTCTATAGGGGGTTTTCCACGTATCGTGTATTCAACAAAAGGGCCGCCTTAACGGCGGGAAACTAGAATATCCGCAGTAGCGGTAGAGTACCGGGTACAACATCAGCTAAGCCCTGAAACTAAAAATCGACATGCCAACACTTACCTCTTGCGATGCCATCAATCGCACCCCATGCTGTTATAGCTAGAAGCCTAACTCCCGGTAATGCCTGACTAATATTATACTATATCATACAGTGGTCACTCCCACCCATTCTTCCCCAGAGGCAGCATACATTCAACACGTCTTTAGCGAGCCAATCCTAATGCTATGAACGGAAGGCCAGCTAGCTATGGCTTGTTGGTCTTCGCTCGATCTTCGCTTCCCTCTGCTTCACCCTCTAATCTCGTTTTTCTCTACTTCACTCCCTTTGCCCTTTGCATTCGTTCTCAGTCTTATAATAAGGACACGTAAAGCTCTCCCAGCACTGCAACCATCCACAACATAATCCACGATCACGTCTGTCTAACCCTGCGTTGCTTGCCGCATGGTACTGACACGGTGTTATAAATTATAACTGCAAGGTACAAATACCGGAAGACGGGAACATAACCTCGCACTATTATACTGCATGCGAGATGCCGAGTGACCTTGTATTTTCCCATAGCAGCTCATGCGGTGGGAAGTGGTGATTGACTGAGCTTCCCAAAAACGAGAGGATTTTAGATAGATAGCCGACTTGCGGAGGTTGTCCGGCGGTCGGACAATGGAGTTGAAGACGAGGCTTTGGTAGCATGGGAGGAGAATATTGGGACGCTACTTGGGAGGAGCTAGACCAACGGTGCCTTCGCCGGCAATTGCGGGAGATGATCGTCTATTTAAAAGCATAAATTGGGGGATTCTCCCTCCCCCCTCTCGCATCTCTATTTGAGATACAGGTTTTCTTTTACATCATACTGAAGAAAGGGGGTTCAACAAGAAAGAGAATAAGAATGTGCGGAGAGAAGAATTTTGTCAATTGTTCAATGAGGCGAGAGAAGATCAGAGGTAAATGTTTTGATACAGAAAAGAGGAAATATGAGGAAAGGAGATTTTCCGCATTTGGAGCATGTGGCTGAGGTGTCCTGGTGCGTATGTACTCGCGTGGATGTATACATCTCCAACAATACAGTTCGAACGGGATGTGAGTGTGTGTGTCCCGGAGTAGGAGAGAAGAAGCTTGATTTTTTTTGAATACAAAGCGAGAAGAGATACTAGTATATATACCACACCGACTGAGCAGTCACACTGGACACTGTGTCCTACACCATACAGGCCACCTTTCCAACATGACGCAGTAGTGATACCCTTATTCCAACATCCAACTATAACAGGTGCCCAACATGGTAAACCACTTATAATTAGATCAGGCATAGTCACAGATTGAGAAAACAAACAAGAGTCTTGTGACAAAAGGAGAAGAAAAGGAAAAGGAAACTACCTCTGTACGGCGGATAAGGACTAAGTCCAACACGGGAGTCGAGTGATGGGCTATGATAAGTATCCGGTGCTAGGTCTGTGGGTAGTGGAGAATTAGAGATAGCGTATGCTCCAGGGCGCATGGGAGTGGAGTTGTGCCAGAGGACTGAAGTTCTTGTCTGTCCGTTTGGCCGAGCATCCTTGTGGCCGGCAAACGTCAGCAAATTCGCAAGACGCTTCCTGACGTGCAGCGGCTGACGGCGTGTTGATTCTAACATTAACATTCGAGTGGTCTATGTCATAGCGCTCGTGCAAATTTATGCGGTCAATCTATGAAACAGGACAGCGGTACTGAAATAGCTGTTAGGAATACCGTCCTATTGTACTCCAATGATTCACTATTCCTCGCTTAGATGGTATTTCGATTTATGAGGCACCAGAATGTATCCCATCAGCTGTAGAATTAGGGTAATTGCTAGTATACACCGGAGGGGGGAGGGGATTCCCTAGATTATTGTTCTAGTTCTTTAACTGAAGCGCGAGATAATGTGTTTTACAGTGTTAACTAGCATACAGGGGAGGCTATCACAGATGACCACTTAGTAGAAAACGATGACCGCAGCATACAGTAGATTATCATCTTTACGACCCGTTTAGTGCAATTATTTTCCTTTTTCCAATATAGGCTAGGGAGAAAATGGGCGTAGTTATCGGCGGTTTTTTGGTCGGGAAAATACTAATCTCAGGCGCTTTAGCTAAGGATATTATTTATAGATTATTGCTTGTGATAGATCGCAGGTTCATGCCTACAAAAGATGAAAAGTGTCGTTTCCCCCAAGTGGAAATGAATTTTTAAAGGTTAGGAAGTATGATATTCAAAAACTTGATGGTAGACTTGCATCAAGCCAAGACATCTTGTTTGGAACATCAGGATCATAGGTGCGCTCAAATCGGCTGCTTCATTTGTTTTTTTTTTCGATAACCACATCCATTGTAAACCCTCATTTTTTTTTTTTTTTGCAACGATGCATTTTGAGAATGGAGTAACAACTAGGGAAGCCTTTCGAACAGGTTAGTCTGTGGTTGAGTTGCTGTTTGAATGGGTCACAAAGCCACCCGATAGATCCACTAAACTTTTACTCGAGCATGGTACTCGAGTACAAAGCATCCCGATCCCTGGATTTGGCCCGGCATATAAGGTAGACTTTGGGTGTGTTATGATACCGTTATGAAAGGTTTTGTGTCATTACAAAGATATCTGGTAGAGTAAGAAGGAACATTGTCTGGACTCCGGTCAGGCGAATGATAGAATTCAGGAGTTGGGTTCTAAAAGCTAACCTAGTAGCCCACTATAATACAAACCAAGCAGTATACACATTGTGCTTACCATTCAGAAAGGTAAAACGACGGGAGAAGCAAACTTTATTAAAATGCATTTGCATCGCGGCTGTGTTTGGAGTTGATGAGTATGTTACAATACAAGTACTACAAGCAATAGATATCGTGAGGTACCCATAATACAGTACTCGGGCACTGTGGGATGTGAGAGGCTGGTTGAAATTTTATCTTTCGCTCCCGGGGTTCAAGCCGATCTAGGGGAGGGGGTTATTAGTGAACGGTGGTCCGTCATGTGCTATCTTAGCACAACGGTAAAAACTCGAATAGAAGAGGAATGTGCTACAGTTGTAGAGCGTTGGAGTTGCCGTTCCTGGTAGACCGTGGGAACCCTCAGCGAGGTGCGGCATGGCTTGGCTTGCTGCTGTGGTTAAAATCAAGGAGCTTTTGCAGCCTAGTCTGGCCGGGCCTCGCTGGGGGGTACCGCCTTGCTGAGGGTTCCCACGCCCTATGGGGATCTGTATAGTATTCCTTTTGTTTTCTCTCAGCTGGAGGCTGAGTTTGTGGTGTTTCCCCTCGCTTGGCCGAGAAGAGGAATTCCAACGTCCTATTATAGTGCTATTTTGGAGCCGGGGCTAGGTACCCGTACCGTACAGTATTGTTGATAAAAACTAGGGTAGAATCTGATCTCGTATTACCGCTCACTCTTCTTCCACTACAGTGGGCCACTGGGGCCCTTAAGTACAAAAAGGATACCGACCCTTGTTCTCCAAGGTCATTACATGATCACGTCATTTCCCCCATTTTACACATCACCTTCCATGCTGTCCTTTTCCTAATCTGCCATGCTGTCCTTTTCTAAATCTGCCACGACATCAGCTGCACTAGTTTCATCATCACCGTACAACACCCATTTCCCAATTAGACCTTTACATCCAACCTGTAGACAGTTCTGCAACTCGCTTCGAGGGATGCACCGGTGATTAACAACACCGCCCCTCACCGGTGCTACCACGATACTCTTTCAGCTTTAGACCTCCATGTCCGATCCCACTCTGAAAGCCTTCGTCATTCACAGGCAGTAGCGCAGACCTAGCTTGGTCTATCAAACCTAAACCCAAGCTGTGGCGAGCGAATGCCGGTTGTGGCAGGGCTTTCGTGAATATGTCTGCAGTCATATTACTTGTTGGACAATGGTGAAGCATAACCTTGCCATCCTCAACATGTTGTCGAATGAAGTGATATTGAATGTCAATATGTTTTGTGCGCGCGTGGAATTCGGGGTTTTTCGCTAAGGCGAGGGCACCTTGACTGTCAACATTGATATTGCTCAATGCGGTCAAATGGGTTTCTGCCTTCAGGTCCTGTAACGCTCCTTGAAGCCAGAGAGATTCCTTTACCCCCTGGGTTAAAGCCATATATTCGGCCTCAGTGGAGGACAATGCCACTGTCGCTTGCTTCTTGCTATTCCAAGAAATTGCGGCACCATTCAATATAAACGCATAACCTCCGATAGATTTGCGATCATGTCCCGATCCCCAATCGGCATCTGTGAATCCCATGCCACTACCAACTGAGCCATAGCGCAGGCCACGACTCGTCGTTCCAGCAAGGTAACGAAAGATTCGCTTGACGGCGGTCCAATGTGTACTGTCCGGATTCGTGCTGAATTGGCTTACTTTTGCAACTGCGTAGGCAATGTCTGGCCTTGTCCCCAACATGGCGTACATCAGCGACCCTACTGCTGCTTGATACCTTCTCTTATCTTCCGCAGTCGCTTCAAAATCCTGCTTACCCTTTTGCAAACAGATATGTGGATCCGCCGGAGTAGTTACCCAATTGCAACTATTCATTCCATGCGCCTTGAGAATTTTTGCAACATATCTACTCTGTGATAGGTGCAAGGTACGGAGCTTACGGTTGCGGTGAATTTCGAGTCCCAGGAAGGTTGAAAGTTCTCCCAGGTCCGTCATGTCAAACTCCTCATGGAGTTTAACTCTAATCCAGTCGATTGACTGCTTCACAGGTCCAGCCAAGATTATATCATCAACATATAGTATCAATACTATCTGCCTTTCATGGTTGATGAATAAACTATGATCGTAGTTACTTTTCATAAAACCATGTTTTATGAAGAATTTGTAAATCCGACCGTACCAGGCTCGAGGTGATTGCTTAAGGCCATATATCGATTTAACGAGCCTGCAAGCTATCGGCTGTTGACCATCGTGACCCATTGTCCTTGGAATTTGTACTCCCTCCGGTACTTCCATGTACACTTGCTCCTCTAATTCACTGTTCAAGAAAGCGCTCTTGACATCCATGCCAATAACATCCCAATCATGTTCACAGCTTAACGCAAGCACCAGTCTGATTGTAGTAAACTTTCCCACTGGCGCAAATGTCTCTTGATAGTCAATTCCCGCTTGCTGACTATATCCCTTTGCTACCAACCTAGCCTTATATCGCCCGTCATCTTTTCTTCTAAATATCCAGCGACAACCGATTGCCTTCCGCCCCTCAGGCAGTATTTCAAATATCCAGGTATTATTTTTGTACAGAGCCGCGAGCTCTGATTCCCATGCTTGTTTCCACTTCTCCCCTTCTTCACCATCCAATGCCTCAGCCAGTGTCTGTGGCTCTGGTTTCCCAGTATAGCTCAGAAATGCATAACGGGCCTCGGAACCAAAACGCTCTGTTTGCTTTCGATGTCTCCCTGACCTCCGCAGATCTGTGCGCTCCTCCGAAGGCTCACTCTGAACTTCTTCGGTATCGGTATGCGGTTGTCTTCTTGTAGTAGAGGTGTCTGGCGGTGCACTAACCATAATAGTATCACGTATGTCTGTGCTTTCAAGCTCTCTATCGGGGAATGGTGTAACTCTATCCAATTCCAAAAAACTGTCATTTGTTTCTTCAGCCTGAGAATGTTCAGCCTGTAGTGGGGCTGATCTCCACTCTGCCTGAGCTCCAGCTTCAGCAATACTGTTCTCAAAAGATTGAGATTCATCAATGATGACATCACGGGAGAGGATGATCAATCGCTTTACCGGATCCCACAACCGGTATACCTTTGACCCCGCATCTTCCTCATATCCAATCAAAATACATTCTATCGATCTGGCGTCTAGCTTTTTTCGCTTTTCTTGTGGTACATGTACCCAAGCTTTCGATCCAAAAATTCGAAGATGACCAACTCCTGGCATTTGTCCTGTCCAGTGTTGCAATGGGGAAAGGTTACCATGACTGCGAGATGGTAGACGATTGTGAACATGTGCAGCAGTTAGTACCGCATGACTCCAAAACTGCTTTTCCAGCCCTGAGTCTTCTAGCATACATCTTGCACTCTCCATTAGTGTCCGGTTCATACGTTCCGCGAGTCCATTCTGGGTTGGACTATAGGCAGGACTGACAATGTGCCGTATACCAGCATCTTCCAAATATGCCTTGAAATTCTTGTTGATATACTCTCCACCTCCATCTGTGCGGAATGCTTTCACCTCCTTGCCACTTTCTTTTTCAGCTCGCTTTTGATATTTTTGAAATGCCTTAAACACTCCATCCTTGGTGCGTAACAGGGTGACACTAACTCGGCCACTGGTCTCATCAACAAAAGTGACAAAATACCGTTCACCATTCAGAGCAGGGACTTGCATGGGTCCGCATATATCGGAGTGGACAACACCTAGTATTTCTGTCACCTTTTCACGGCTCTTTGTAACAGGTACTTTGTGCTGTCGCCCCATAGCGCATATTCCACAAATTTCGGACTTTTCACCTACTGATGCCCGATTGTCATGAACAAGCTTCATGTCGCGGACACCTTCCAATATATACCGGATTGCTGCGTCATCAAAGGATCTATGACACATACGCCTATGCCAAATTTCCTTTGTGGCATTTTGAGCCAGATGCGTAGAGAGTCCTAAGTTAGCCTCGATATCAGGATTGACTACTTCTCTTGTGCCATCTTGCATAAGGTAATACAAGGTTCCATATCGGTAGCCTAACTGGGTTTGGACAGCCCCCTTCATGACAAGGCATGCTGTTTTCGTAAATGCTATACCATATCCTGCATCTACAATCCTTGAGACGGACATCAGGCATCCATGCAACTGGGGTACGTGCCACACATCAGTTAAGGTTATTGGTCCTATCGTTGTCTGCATTTTAATACTTCCAATACCATGCGCTTCAATGGTCGTACCGTTGGCGATAGTAATCGACTTCCGTTCGCTAATCTCTCTATATGCCAAATATTGACTACGATCTCCACACAAATGCTGGCTTGCTCCGGAGTCGATCACCCAACCCATCCCTGGCGATGCTGGTTGACCTCTGGCCAGGAAGGTAAACCCTCCCATTGCCCTCGACCCGGCTCCATCCTTACGCTTCCAACAATCCTTCTTCCAATGTCCTTCCTTGCCACAATGGAAGCATTTACCCTTTGAATGCTCTTGCCTACCTCTGTCCTGTGATCCTCGATTCATCAGACTTGGACTGATACTATGGTGTATCAGTTCTGTTGGACGACCACGACTCCGGTTATGACCACCTCTGTGGCCATAGCCATGGGTGTACGATCTTCCGCGAGTATTCTGCGAGTAGTTGACACCACCTTGTCGAGTAGCCGTGAACGCACTTTGCGAGCTACTACCTTCTGCTCCCTTGCCGGCCATGCTGCTGATATATCTTCGCGACGATTCTTGTAAAAGCTTTCCCGCTATGAAGTCGAACGTAATTGTGTTTGCCCCTGACTGTACCGCCATAACTAGCGGTTCGTAGGATTCCGGTAAGCTTAAGGTCAATATGGTTACCAGCTCACTATCACTAATCCCATTACCTTCAACAGATAAACTTCGCAACTGATTTGCTATCGATCGAAACTGATTGAGATGTTCAGCCATATCCTCTCCCTCGGCTAACTTCAATGCCCACAACCTTTGCAGCAACACCATACGTCCACTAATACCTATTCCTTGGTGGACATCTCTAAGGGCTAACCATGCTTCCTTTGCCGTTTTCGCATTCTGTATGTGCGGAATCTGGGTGTCTTTAATATTTAGAGTGAGAAGGGTAAATGCTCGATCGTCCTTCTTGCAACTAACTGTTTCACCCTCGATTGCATCTAACAAATCCTTTTCTTTTAAAATCCTGATGATCCGGAATCGCCATGCATTATAGTTACTTTGGCCTGTGATCATCGATCCATCCAACTTCTCAATCGATTGTGTCAGAGATGTCGTTGGTACGTTGGTAATGCTATTCTCCATAGCAGCGGTATTGGTCCCGGCAGGCATCCTTGTTCTATCGTTCAATCTGCTTTCTTGAGTCGGTCTTGCACTCGTCTTGGTGTATCGAATCTGATCAGTTCCTCTGCGCTCCCCGGGCTCATAACCTGATAAAAACTAGGGTAGAATCTGATCTCGTATTACCGCTCACTCTTCTTCCACTACAGTGGGCCACTGGGGCCCTTAAGTACAAAAAGGATACCGACCCTTGTTCTCCAAGGTCATTACATGATCACGTCATTTCCCCCATTTTACACATCACCTTCCATGCTGTCCTTTTCCTAATCTGCCATGCTGTCCTTTTCTAAATCTGCCACGACATCAGCTGCACTAGTTTCATCATCACCGTACAACACCCATTTCCCAATTAGACCTTTACATCCAACCTGTAGACAGTTCTGCAACTCGCTTCGAGGGATGCACCGGTGATTAACAACAATTGTACTATACTCGTATTTACGGTACGAATAATGATTGAACCGGAGCATACTTGTGCAACACCAGCGCCTTATAAATCGCCCTCTCCCCCCAGCTTTGTGAGAAACCTGATTCTCATCACACACGATCGCTCTCTACCTCCCACGATAATTTCGACGACAGGAATTCAGATAACAGACAATAGCAGAGATGTCATTATCAGGGCACGAGCAGGTCATCGGTAATACCAACTCGTTCAATGTACAGACAAACTATAATCACAATACAAATTTTGTCAACTTCACTACAGAAGCGGGCGCCGAGGGGCAGCAAATTCTGTAGTGGCTGTCTCCGCTTGAACCGCAACAACGACACCAAGGTGTGCGAGCCGAGCGACTCAAGGGCGTGGGGAACTGGGTACTGGGGACCAGCGAGTTCAGAAAATGGAGTGATCTGGAAAGCGGTTGCGTTGAGCAAGTGTTGTTCTGTTCCGGGAATCCAGGGGTGGGAAAAACTTATCTCAGGTAGGAAACCCTCTTGTCTTGAGGAAGGTAATGCAGATTTTACTGACCATTTTCAAACAATAGCTCTCTGGTGATTGATAGCCTGTGCAACCAGGCTGGCGGGGAAGACTTTGCCGTTGTGGGACTCTACTGCGATTTCCTCGCCCAGCAGGAACAATCCACGGCAAGTATGTTGGGCGCCATCCTCAAGCAACTTGTGACTAGAGGGGGAATACCGGAGCATGTACGGGGGGCTTTTCAGAAGGCCAAAAAAGAGTTTGGCGGCCGGAGTCTCCTACCTCCTGATTTGATAGAAATTCTGAAGAGGACCATTAAATCACTACCACGGGTATATATTTGCATTGATGCTTTAGACGAATCCGTTCCGAAGTATCGACGAGAGCTCCTTGAGTTACTCCAAGAAGTGGTTCAGGTGTCACCAAACACGCGAATATTTCTTACCGGGAGGCCCCATATCGACGTTGAAATCGTGAAATATTATAGAAACGTGGTTAGGATACATGTCAGTCCTACGCAGGATGATATTAAGAGTTATCTGGAGATGAGGCTGGACCGTGACACAGATCCCAATGCAATGGACGACGAATTGCGTGCCGATATCATGAGAATCATTCCGGAGAAGATCTCAGATATGTAAGCGGTCTTAGACCTATTCTTAATAAAATTCTGTCTTATTATTCTCTAACGATGATGTTCAGTTTCCTCCTCGTTTCTTTAAACGTTGATGCAATCCTGGGTGAGATTACTCTCCATCGGAGAAGACAAAAGCTGGATGAGATGACCAAAGGTGAGGGTTTCGGCGATGCATACGCTGCAACCTTATCACGAGTGAAGTCGCAGCAAAGAAGTAGATCAAAGCTCGGCATGGAGGTTCTAATGTGGGTGTCACATGCGGAGCGGCCATTACTTGTCAACGAGTTGTGCCACGCCTTAGGGGTAGAGAAAGGATCTATGGACTTAAATATTCGGAATGTTCCTGCGATAGAAACAGTGCTTGCCTGTTCTATGGGGCTTATCACGGTTGAGAAGTCTTCGTCTACCGAGCGCCTTATTCACTACACTCTGCAGGAGAACCTCTCCCATATTTTCAATTTGTTTCTTAAGCCGCAATCGATGATTGCCGAGGTCTGTTTGACATACCTCAATTTTCGCCAAGTCAGGGGCTTTCCGCCTTCTCTTCGTTCGGTCCCATCAACTATCCCTTTTGCCAGTTATGCCTCTTGTTACCGGGGCGCACATGCTAGACGCGAAACCACTGAAAGCGTGAAAACACTTGCTTTGACGCTACTCGATGGATACGAAAAGCACATATCTTCGAAGATGCTGTTATCGCATGAGATAAGCTTTTGGAAAAGGCCTTTTGATGCTAAAGGCACTCCCAGAGGATTTACAGGGCTCCACGGTGCGGCATTTCTCGGATGCGAAAAAATAACAATCGCTATGTTGGAGATAAATAAGTGGGATGTGCAGGCAACTGATTTCTGTGGAAACACAGCAATCTCCTGGGCTGCTAGAAGAGGGTATGAAGGAGTCGTGAGGATACTGCTAGAACGGAGCGACGTCAATCCGAACACAGTTGACACCAGGTCTGGCCGAACACCGCTCTCATGGGCTGCCGTGAAGGGGTATGAGGGGATCGTGAGGATACTGCTGGAGCGGAACGATGTCAATCCCAACACAGTTGACACCCAGTCTTGTGAAACACCGCTCTCGTTGGCTGCTAAGGGTGGGCATGAAGGGGTCGCGAGGATGCTCTTGGAAAGGGGTGACATCAACCCCGACACAGCAGATATCTGGAGACGAACGCCGCTCTGGTGGGCTGCCAAGAATGGGCATAGTGGTATCGTTAGAATATTACTGGAACGGAACGACGTCGACTCCAACACTGCTGATACCATATTTAGCCGAACACCGCTCTCGTTGGCTGCTGAGGGCGGGCGTGAGGGAGTGGTAGGGATACTCTTGGAAAGGAGCGACATCAACCCCGACGAAGCAGATAACCAGGGCCGAACACTGCTCTCGTGGGCTGCCGAGAATGGATATGGGGGTGTCGTTTCACTATTATACTTTTCTCTTATGTTTCATACTAGTGTTTGACTAACATCGTCTGATGCACTTCTGTTACCGCGCTACTACTATCATGTATCATGTGGAGGAAAAGTTTTCTAGTTGCATTTCATAATATGTCACACGTATCGAAGGATAAAAGCTGGATCTTTTCCCTATCTCTTTCGTTCAGTAGTCAGTCTTCGCACGTCTTCTATCTGTTGCATTTTTATCTTGTCCCTCTAGTCTTCAATCAAATATTACCTCCGTTCCGGCCATAAAAACTTAAGTGTGAGGATGCTGCTGGAACGGAACGACGCCGATTCCAATACTGCTGACATATATGGCCTAACACCACTCCAACGGGCTATCAGGAATAGGTATACGACAATTGCAAAGTTGCTACAGGAACGGACGGATTCGGTTCCCAGGGTTTCAACAAGCTCGAAATTAGCTCAGAACTTCTCACCCGAGCCGTCCGAACCCGCCCCCAAAAGGGCCCGCAGGTTTTGACATCCAAGGGTATTACCCTACACCTCTTCCTTCCTCCACTAACCTTGCCCCCCAGGGTCGGAACAAATCTGTCGAAACCAAATCCTAAGACCGCCACACATAGATCTCTATATGCGGATCAGCAAGTTATCTTGGATGTCAAACCCTCTCATTATTCGCTTGCAATGTCTCGTTACCCTAATGGTTGCCCCGAATACCCTGCTCCCCTTTCCATCTTTCCTATCATAATATTATTGGGTTTTGTTTAATTTTGTATGATATATCGTACATCCAGTGATCCCGAGCGGCCAGTCCGGACCATGGTCCAGACCACAGGTCGGCAGTCCGGTCCAAATTATAGGCGGCTATTAAAGCCGGGCGGCGCCCAGGCAGCCGCCAGATAAAGTCTTGGCACCAGCGTGGTCAAAGCCGCCAGATGCCCAGGCAAAGCCGCCAGATGACCAGGCAAAGCCCCCAGATGACCAGGCAAAGCCGCCAGATGCCCATGCAAAGCCGCCAGATGCCCATGCAAAGCCGTCAGATGCCCAGGCAAAGCCGCCAGATGCCCAATCAAAGCCGCCAGATGCCCATGCAAAGCCGTCAGATGCCCAGGCAAAGCCGCCAGATGCCCATGCAAAGCCGTCAGATGCCCAGGCAAAGCCGCCAGATACCCAGATAATGCTATCAGATACTGAGGCACAGCTGTCAGTTGCCTGGAAAATGGAAAGATATTAGTGAAGCATTAAGTGGCTGTATATCATTTGTAACTCTACAAAAAGGATAAAAACTTCCTGTACCCCTGTATAATAATTCTTACTTTAATTCCTAATTCAATCTCATCGGACAATGACGACTCTCGATATCCATATCTTCTCTCCTCCTTTGCATTTGATCCTATTTCTTCTATCAACCCACCTAGTTCCACCGAGTTATCCCATTTACCCACATTATCCACACCAAATATCTCTTCTAGCTTTTTGAATTCCTCTTTGACATTACCTGATATTATTCATTTCTCCAACCATAATCGTTTCAAGATGGAAGATTTAAATCATAACCTAACCCTAGGAAGTGATTATTTAGATAAGCTACGACCGGAAGATTCAGTTTCACAAATGTTTCATCACTTAGATTCACAAATTCTACCACAAGGAAGTCAATCAATGGAAATAGATGAAAGAATTAATGAGAATGAGAGTAGTACCCTAAGTGTACTGCCAAGTTCACTACTCACATCTTCTGTCCATGCCTATAGTGAGTGGGGGGAACATCAGCGAAAACTTATACTCATGTCCCGGGCGCTCCGTGCAGCTGGCGCACCGGACACTCGGAATGCAAATCGCGAATCAGCACGCGACGTCGGATCTCAGCCGCGTCCTGACTTGCGTCATTTCCTATCCCTCGTCCAAACTCCATCCCGACACAGAGCCCTTGCATTCCCCGCACCCTGATAGCGTCTGGTGAATTCCCGCTGCGCCCCGGCTACATCTGGTTCACAATGCTAGCGCACTCATCACGTCAAAGCATTTGCTGTTGCCTCCGTGCGATGCCTGAACACCTTTTGATTTTTTGTGACATCTGAGCCAGGCGCAATCTGTCCTGACGTTGGATCCGTACCCTCAATATCCGGTCACCTTGTTCGTTTCATTTCCTGCCCTATTGCGCTACTTTCTGATGCCTACACACAGACATTTTCACTCCCTTACTCCCCGCGCCCTACATTTTCACTCAATTCGTAATGCATCTTAACACTATCTGGACGTTCTTGTTTATCTCTAGATACTACTACTTAAGATTATGACCGAGTCTTAATGCCATCTAACGCCTGTAAACGATTCACGATATTGTCCCCATGTTGCGCCCGGCATCGTTTGTTCTTCCAAATATTCTCCTAGTGATGTTTACTACTCTCTGACCCCCATGACGCCCTTCTAGTTCTTACTACCTTTCTTCTGCACCCTCATATTGTGACTACCAACTTCCTACACCCCCGCTATCGCGTGGCGCATCCTATTACAGGCAATGAAATTCAAGCAATTTTTGCTACTTTATATGTCCATTACACGCTCATTAGCCTCAGTAATGCTCACAGCCATGCCCGCTCCTCCTTCCTCCAAATTCTCAAAGCTAAGCGAGAGGCATTGCGATCCTGTAGGGTGGGTAGCGTTGTCTTCCCTCCTTCCTTCTGTAACCTCTAGTAAGTCATTCTGACTCTCAGAATCAGAATCCAGAAAGCTGAGTAGACATGCATCTGATGTCTAGGAGATATCTAAAGACAAGTCAGTTTCCTGCGAATCGTTTTGGCTGTCCTGAGGCCCAACCCGGTCTTCTACGTGCAGGCAAGTGGAAGTCAGGCCGTGTAGGGCGGGACGTCGTGGAGTCCTGCCAGATGTTGGACCCAGTAGCTCAGAAGCTACGGCTGCCCAGTTCTCTGTGAAGCCCTGGCGGCAGTCTTCTCACTTGCCATGCATGCTTTCCACCTTTGCCCAGAGGGTCCACTGGGTCTTCTCCAGAATTATCTGCTGCACTTCTCCAGCGCAATCTGCCCACATCGCTCTCTGCCGGGCAAGAGGGTCTGCAGTCAAGTGAGCAGTATTGGTCGCCAATAAAAATGCTTATTTATAGGTGACTCACCTGCAGCCATCTCAGGCTTGAAGTCGCCCGGATCCTTATATACTCTATGTTACCATGCCCGCAGGGTATGGCATAGTATTTTACACGTTAAGTAAATCATTGTGCCATTGTTACGTTGTAACCGGTACTGGTACTTGGTTAAGGATTTTGTTTTATGTTTTGTTTTAAGTATCGCTTTGATACTTGGTTTGTTTGAAGTATCGTTTTGATACTTAGTTTGTTGTTTCAAGTATTGATTTGATACTTAGGATTGTTTTACTAAAGTGTATCACTTGATATCTTTGTTTAGTTTCGTTCATGCTAGACATGAACAGATTTGTGTATTTAAAGACCTTCCTATTCCACGATGGAAAGGACAGACTTCGACAGACAGTATTTCAATATACTTGGTTGAACGGTTAATCTTGAGTTTCTCCGGTACACCTCCGAAGCCTCCTTTTGTGCATACAGCTCTCGCCTCCTCTCTGGAAGAACTGGCCACCAGTCAACTATCGTACACCTCTCGAAACGTGATTAGCACCTAGAGAACAAGTTACATTTTTTTAACCTCAGCAAGTAGTTTAGAACCTGTCTCCAGATTTAGGCCTGATCAACCTATCGATATCCACCCTGGAACGCTAGCGGAGTGAAGCGGCAGAATCTTAGCATATTCGGCTTGAGCTCAACTTCAACGTAGAGTCATTGACTACACGGAGTGGGAAGCAGATCCCACGAGAAGACCTCACGAAGAGGCAACAGTCTAAGTATCCTGTGAATGACCCAGAAGACGATACAACGGAAAACCCACAACCTCCTGGTGTATTCCCTCCTACACCAGCTATGAAACCTTCATTTGCACCTCCAAACAACCCCGATTCTAGTAGCGAATCCGACATGGCAAGCAGTGGAGGAGGACTATCTAGGTCACGGCTAGAAGAGACTCACAAAGAAGAAGACCTTCCTGACTTACCGAAAATGAAGACCCACCTTCAACCGAAGTTCAAAGAAGAAGGAAAAGACCTCAAGCCTGAAGCCTTGGATCGATGGGCCACTGAAGTAACAAAGTACCTCCTCATAAACAAAGTAGATGTAGAGAAACCTTCGACTGGTTTATGGCTTGGGTTATTCTGTGAAGGAAAGGCAGTCGATGCATATCACCAATGCTACAGGGAATACGGCAACAACCCAAAACTTAGCGGATCAACAATACTTGACTACCTCAAGGATCGATTCCAATGATCTATCACCAACGACCTATTGTACAAACGATTCAGTGATATCCAGCAAGTCGAAGGATTACAAGTGAAGAGGATCACACACATTGCCACTGACCTCCTAATGCTCAGAGATCTGATGAAGAAAGGAAGTATCTCTGGCTATATTCTAAAGCGACGATTCTACGATGCTATGCACCCCACACTCCGGCCAGAAGTGGAACTCTTAGAAGAGGAAGGAGATGATATGGCAACTATAATCGCAAGAACAGAGCCAAAGGATGCCATCCTCCATGAAACGAAAGTCTACAAGAATCATTCTCCCTCCAGTGGCAATAGTCAGCCCAGACGGAGCACCTCCAATAACTCAGAAGAAGAAACCCCCCGATCCTACAAGAAGGAAGGCAAATCCACTAAAGAATCGAGAAGGCAGAAAGGTGAATGTTTTGAATGCGGTTATACCGGACACATGGTGAGAAGTTATCCCACCAAGAAAGGTAAAGGAAAGGCAGTTAAAGTCAAGCAAGAAGCGTCAACAAACCACATTGAACTCAGTGATGATGGTGAGCAATCCAGCGAGTTTGAGGAAATTCACATCGGCTATATTGAAATAGAATGCAACAGCACCCATCCACCGGCAATAGTAAAGCCTCACCCATCATTGAAAGGGACAATCTTAATCAATGGAAGACAGGCACGGGTCCTTTTAGATACCGGCACTATTAGTAGAGACATAATCAGTAATACCTTCGTCTCCACCTATGGTCTACCTACAGAAACTCTCAAACAACCATTAGCTGTCAATATGGCACTTAAAGGATCTCGCTCTACTAGCCATAAGACATGCAAAGCTACCCTCCAGCTAGGATCAGTCTCGCTAACTCCACAAAAATGCTTGTTGGGAACCTAGCAAAATACGATGCCCTCATTCGGATGCCCTTGCTCAAACCCCATAATGGTACCATCAAGTGTGCAGACTCAGTTATCGAGTTCCCAAACTACAAGGTAAGGGTTGTTTGCAAACCAACAATTGGAGAACTCCGAGCCGCTGTCTTTGAGACTACAGTACTAAGCCTGTTGGATGAGTATTCCAATATCTTCCCTGAATGAATCCGAGAAGAACTACCTCCTATGAAGGAAATAAAGCACCATATCCGCCTGAAAGACCCCACTAATCTCAAGAATCAACGGACATATACCATTCCGGAAGCATACAAAGATCAACTCAATACCTGTATCAATGAGAATCTCAGGCGGGGAGTCATCTACCGATCAGAAGCACGAGGTGCTGCACCTATGTTTGTCCAACTTGAAGCAGATGGAAAGCCAATCCGCCCCCTTGTCGATCTCAAACTATGAAATGACAATACAGTTATGGACAGTTCTTCGATCCCCAATCAAACTCAGATCCTAAATGCAGTTGGACGGGCTAGATTCGGAAGCAAGATAGATCTAAGATATGGCTACTTGCAAACGCAGTTGGATCCGGAGAGCCAGCGAATTAATAGTTTCAAGATACCCTTCAGAAGTTTCGTTAGCCGAGTCATGCTATAGGGTGACATGAATGCACCCGCCACCTTCATGCCAATTATGGAAAATATGCTTAGCGAGTACCTCCATCACTTTGTATGCATCTACATTGATGATATCCTCATCTTCTCCAACACTGAAGAAGAACAGAAGTACCATATCAGCCTAGTTTGGAACAAGCTAAGAAAAAACAAATTCTATGCCAGCAGGAACTAATCCAACCTGTTTGCTGATAATATGGAGATACTCGGACATGTGATTGATGATCAAGGGATACATGCATATCCTGGAAAGATATCCTGCATGACGGAATGGACTACACCTCAGAATCAAAGGTTACTTATGCGATTCCTTGGACTTGTCAATTACATCTCCCAGTTCCTCCCACACCATGCCACTGTCACTGTACCACTCACGGACCTCACTGGAAATGCTGAATTCGTTTGGACCCGCACCCATGATCGAGCCTTTAATAACATTAAGGATTTAATCAAGGACACAAATGTTATATGGCCTATTAACCTGTCTAAAAAAGAACCCATTTAGTTAATAACCGACGCTGTTAGGAATAAAGAAAATGCACAGACATCTCGGTAGGGTAACTGCGCACAGACCCTCATTTATCGATAGCCTAACACCCACCTCCGGCCCCGTTCTGGGGCCCGCATGTCCTTAGCGAGATTTCGAAGAGTTGCGTCCCATGACTATAATGTCATCTCAATGAAGCCTACTTCATAAGACTATATAACGTCGCTGCCATCCATCCAACCGGAAGCTGTTCACAGGATATGTAAGAGGGGACCTCTGTGTACCTCTGAGAATGGCTAGCACCCTACTGCTCCAGGCTGGCACCCTACTGCCTCCATCGTAAGCTGGCACCTTACTGCTGCCTCACCTACACGGGATGGGGGTGACTTTGTCTCTCTTTCCCGGTTATCTCTCTGGGGGTCCCAGCCCTGGCACCTTCCTCCGGTCAGTATTGCACTGACTTAGGCCGGTCGGATGTCTCCTCCTACGAACCTTTCGCCAATGGACTGGGGTTGGGCCATCGATCGATGCACCTGCCTTGTTTACAGGGCCGATTACGGTTAGCCTTCGGGGTGCCGGGTTTGCTTTGGGTCTGCCTGGTGGGTTGGATTTGGATTTTCTTTTGTGCCTTTGGGCTGAGATTTCCGGGGGGATTTTTCCTTAGGCTTCCTGCTTTTCCTGTTTTGGGTTTCTTTTGGGCTCAGTTCGTCTGGGCTGTAGGGGGAGCTTGATTCGGGGCGATATGTGTGGTTGGCTCCATACCAGAGGGCCTTGGGGTGCTTGGTTTTTACCTCAGACGG
Organism: Tuber indicum; assembly: GCA_006112555.1. Lineage (NCBI taxonomy): Eukaryota > Fungi > Ascomycota > Pezizomycetes > Pezizales > Tuberaceae > Tuber > Tuber indicum. The sequence goes on along the minus strand of VBSK01000259.1, from coordinate 52,369 downwards.
AGGAGAGACACGCGTGTTTGCTGGTTTTGTTTTTGCCATAGCAAGCGCTGCATGCAGGTTCTTGTACCTTAAACAATGAATATATGATATAAAAAAAAAAAAAAAAAGAAAAAATTGCGTACCTCTGAGAAGTCGAACAGAGGAAATCCGTCGGAGGTGCATTGAGTTATTAGGCTTTAAATTTAGGCATCCTAACTACGGGCCGAAAGTAACGGGATGTTTTCAGTTCGGAAATCCGCAACTGCTCCTAGAGTGCCCCAGAGGCCATAGGGGATAGATATGACACCAATACCTATCTGAAGGCCGCTGTAAGTTGGTTGGTCCTAGAAATGGGATCCCGCGAGAGGTGATTCTCTTTGAGGTGAGGTGGACCGAGGGGAAGCTGCTCAGACTCCAAAGACCTAATAGGCAGTAGACTTATGAGTGTTGGCACACTGTCTACATAGTCTCCATTATGCATAGGTACCCGACACATACGCTGGCCACTATGTGAAATCGGAAGAGACTACTGGAACGATAGTCAAGACTACTGCAGTTTCAGACAGCAGTCTAGTCATCTCTATAAATTGAAAACCGGTCACTCGAAGATAATCACGCATCCTACGAATAGAAGGAAAAGCATTCATGAGAACGAAGATGGTGTGTGAGAGTTTAGGGTCAGACGGTGTTTGCACTTGTTAAGACTATTAGATCTTAGCGTACAATCTTGAATAGGTACTTAGTTATAGCAGGATTAGATGTAGGCCGCGAACACTCATACGTGGGATATAAATATCGAAGTACCTCCCAAGCTTTTAGACATTATCAAGTAACGGAGAACAGAACTTAACAATATAACCTTGTTTTACCTACGAATCTTTATAAGAATATTTCCTCTACCGATTCAGCGAGTTCTTAGTAGTCATGAACGAAAAGCGCGACACCGTGCCTTCTTAGAGAAATTTCCGTCTATTGCGAATGATTCAGGCCTAAGTCTTCTCGACAAGTTTTTAGAGTCGGCTTCCGCTTAACAGACAGCTCTGATGTTGGCGTTGGAGTGTGGGTTGGACAAGGACCCACCCATGAACAAGCGAGACCGGCAGCATTACACGGCACGAAGTTTACTAATTCGCAAATGAACTATGGAACCACAGACAAGGAAGCCCTTATAGTAATCGATGCCCATGCCGCTTTCAACCAGCTCCTGATGGCAACTACCTTCACCATTGTTACCGACCATCAACCCCTTACCATTCTGAAGACTGAGAAAGTTCCTGGACGAAGAAGAACCCGATGGATAGGAGAAATTAGCAAATACGATGTCAAAATGGTCCAGACGCCTGGAAGAACCAACTATTTAGCTGACGCCCTTTCCTGCATCTATGAGAACCAATCACTCCAGAACCCTCCTCTCGTCTATGACCACACTAGACATAGTGACAACAGTTCCGATAGCACTACCTATGAGGAAGAACCAGTCATGGCTTTCATCAATTCAACCTCTCCGTCCCCTCCTGTCTCCTATACTATGTACACTCTGGCAGGAACAGAGCGAGGCCAACATCTTGAAGACGAATGGAAAGATGATTGCACCCTCCGCAGTACGCCACCTCAAGACCTTGAACAAAGCCCGCTCAATTGGTTCCACTGTTACGAAGATACATGTCCCTTTCACCAAACTGAGATTGAGTTCGGCAACAGACCTACAGGACCAGGGAAACCTCCAGCAATCCGATCATCAGCCCTTGTAGGTAATCCAGCCCCAAAAAGACATCAAGACTTAGAACAACTCGAAAGAGCAGTGCAGCTCAAGGAAGCAGCAGCCTTCCTGCATGCACTATCCTTTGTACCACCCTCTTCCACATCCCCGATAGACTCACTTCCCCTTTATGGTAGACCCCTCCGGGTTTTCAATAATGAAACTATCATCTCAGTTATGCCTCCCACTATTGCTGAACACCGCCACCAACTTTATGAAACCTTTGAAGAAGAAGAAGAAGCACCGATCAAACCGTCTAGGGGATCTCTTATCGAAGAGGAACGCGATGTTAGACCCACCACAGATGAACTCACCACCCCCTCCCGAAGTCAAATGATAAAGGGATACCGCCATGACCTAATCTACTTCAAAGCACTAGATAGTACCAAGCATGGAGATTTTGCAACCTACCAGGTATCTGATGGAATGCTCTATACCGCTACTCAGCACGGCTACCAAGGCCTATACATACAGAAGGGCCTCATGTTCAATAGCACGAGAATGAGAGAATATGTCACTTCCGAAATCCACAACAAAGGACAATACAGTGCAGATCGAAACCTCCGCTATGACTTTGAATATATTTATTGGCCAGAAATGTGACAGGACTTTAGATATTTCGTTAAGCAATGTGAACTCTGCCAGCTGAATAAGGAACATACTCAGTTGCCTGGAGGAAGAACTCAAATCCTCCAACTACCCTCCGAAGTTTTTGAGTCCTTTGGTATTGACTTTGCAGGACCGTTCAACAAATCCGCCGAATATGATACCATCCTAGTATCTGTTGACCGATTCTCTGGATATACATGGCTACAACCTACGAAAACTACCGACACTCCGAAGGATACATGGAACATCCTCCAGCGAAATCTCTTTACACCCCATGGATACCTTCTCTCTATTGTCAGCGATGCCGACTGCTGCTTTACCTCTCGATTCTGGAAACAGACCCCCACCTCTCTTGGAATCAACCGTATCAAGGCCGCTCCTGGACACCACGAAACTAATGGTCAAGCTGAATGCAAGATCAGGGAAGTGAGAACCGGAATCCGGAACCTTATTAATGAATGACAGATCAATTGGGAACCCGTCCTTCTCCAGCTTACAGGATACCTCAATGCCGGATATTCTGATACCCTTGTAATATCACCATACAAAGTAGTCTTTGGCCGACAATACCCGCTCCTACCTACCACTGTTTTCAAGAACTCCTCAATCCCCAACTCAGATGATCACCTCAACCGGCACCAGGCAATACGCAATGATGCTTTCCAAGCTATCAAAGCTGTGCGATTTCGAAACACTAATACTGCCCAGAAGCGAAGATGCAAACATGTGCCTATTCCTATTGGAGATATGCTTATGGTTAACGGGAATATGTTCATCACCACCTCTGGATGAAACAAGAAGCTTCAACCACGCTGGAGAGGACCCTTTAAGGACTTAGCCTTCGATGCGCACACCGAAAACTATACCATTCAGATGGATGGACGCATGTACCGCCGCCCTACTGGCACCTTCCATGCCTCCTCTGTTAAACGATTCTACCCTAATGACGACTCTAAGTTTCCTAGATGAATTCACTCTCACCCCGCTCCCATCGCCATTGACAAGAAAGAGGAATGGGAAGTTGAAGAAATCCGAGACCACCCCCTTTGGCGTGGAAATGATCAGTTCCTCGTCACGTTGAAAGGATACCCCAGAGGTTATAACAGCTGGGAACCGTTAGAAGGACGGAGCACGCTATGGAAATGGTGAATGAATGGTGGGAAGCCAACATGCCTGACAACTCCCTACCGCCAACCATCAACTATATCACCATGTGCTAGTCACCAACTGTGCCAGAAACAGAACGATGGCACAAGGAACTCAAGGCCCGAGATGGTTTCTGGGCCCCACACTTTTAGTCCGAATTTGAAAGCAGCGATGAAGAGAGCCAAACCATGGAGCAGGCTCTTGATGACTTCATCTGAATCGCCACCATTCGAATACCTTAATGATATCATACTATGAGGAGATCAATGTGAGCTAGTGACAATAGCTTGTTGGACTGTTGTTGAACAGCGATGTTATCCAGCCTGCAGACTATTTCGCTATCCTTTGGGTAGACTACTGTCCTGATTGTAATGAACCATGGTGGAAGCTGACCGCAAATCTTGTATTGGTGACTATGCTGATTTATCTTTCTTTGAATCCCACTGTTATGTCAGGACTGCTACTTGTGTTTGGTGTCTCAATGCTGATAATTGGATGTTAGCAGAAAGCGAATTTTTCGAGCCTTCTGAGGACTCTAATTTTCAGGACTATTAGGTTTGATTTTATTTAAACAGTTGTTTTGTTTTAGGGAATGTAGCCGGTACTGGTACTCAGTTAAGGATTTTGTTTTATGTTTTGTTTTAAGTATCACTTTGATACTTAGTTTGTTTGAAGTAGCGTTTTGATACTAAGTTTGTTTTACGTTTTGTTTTAAGTATTGCTTTGATACTTGGTTTGTTTGAAGTATTGTTTTGATACTTACTTTGTTTTATGTTTTGCTTTAAGTATCGCTTGGATACTTGGTTTGTTGAAGTATCGTTTTGATACTTAGTTTGTTGTTTCAAGTATTGATTTGATACTTAGGACTGTTTTAACAAAGTGTATCGCTTAATACCTTTGTTTAGTTTCGTTCATGCTAGACATGAACTGTTAGGAATACCCGATTCCGATAGCCTAGGAGTACCGTAGGTAGGGTAACCTTACCCAAGTTCGACAATCCTAGTCTCCAACACCCCCCTCCAGCCCCCTTACAGGGCCTGCGTGTCATCATACACATCAACTTTAGTTGCGTCCTGTGACTATGTGGTCACAGAGTTGAATGTGTCAGAATAACACTGTATACGTCGCTGCTGTCTGTCCGACCAAAGGCAGTTCGCTGGATGTATATGAGGGGACCTCTGGCTAGACCTGGGAAGTGGAATAAAGTCAATCCTTCAACTACTCAGGGAGTGACTAGGCTTCAAAGATATGACATCTGTTGTACCGGCCGTAGGTAACGGGACGTTATCCCACAAGGTGGTGATATGAATGTTAGGAGGTTCAGGATAACGAGCCAATGCATTCACACCCACCCTGTGATAATTAGACAGAGTCAAGAGCTCCTGGAAACACTACCTAAGAAGCCAGCGAGCTCTGATGAGTGTTGCAACTATGATATGTGGTGCACCGCAGCTGCAGGATTTACGACCAACACAACACAAAGGTCCACCCCCTCTACATAGAACAACCAGGAGTTGCCGACCGAGGAGTTATGAGACCATTCAATAAAATGATTTCTCCGCTACGAGAAGAGAGTCATTGGAATGAATTCTATCGCTTAGTTGTTAAGTTATCACAACTAGAAGTCATTGACTCCGGCAAATATGTAGAGAAAACTTCGTTTCAAGACTGATCCTCTTGATAACGGAAAGGACTATTAGGGCCAACATAGTTCAACTTGAGAACTCGGCTACAGGTCTATAAACTCTGAGGATCGGATAATTACTATTGGTGACAAGTATATTGTCCAGGCAGAAAATAGTAATTGCGGAAGATGGTGTGGTGGCTTTCAGGGTCTCCCGGTATTCGCACCTTTATGGAGAACTTGACCTTGCGCATTAGATTTAAAGAGGTACATATTTTGTATGTAAGATAGAGGTAGTCCGCGAACACTCAGACGCGGAATATAAATATCGAAGTACCTCCCAAGCTTCAGACATCATCAAGCAACGGAGAAGAGACCTTAACAATATAATATTGTTCTTACAATTCTGTTCTACCTTCTTGAACTCTTAGTAGTCATAAACGAAATGAGTTGCTTCCGAGCCTTCCTAGACAAATCTCCGTCCATCTAAACGAATCTCAATTGGCCTAGATAACCCTAAGTCTATACCGGTTGTCTCCGCCTAACATGAACAGATTTGTGTATTTAAAGACCATCCTATTCCACGATGGAAAGGACAGACTTCGACAGACAGTATTTCAATATACCTTGTTGAACAGTTACTTTTTAGTTTCTCCAGTACAACTCAGAAGCCTCCTTTAGTTCATACAGCGCTCGCCTCCTCTCTGGAAGAGCAGGCCACCTGTCAACTATCGTACACTTCTCGAAACATGATTAGCACCTAGCAAACACATTACATGCGTATAAGAAAATCCAGTTTGGCAATCTCCCGCATTCTATTGCCTTCAAAGTACTTTTCACATATGGCTTCAGCAATCTGGGGCGCCAGAAATCGCAATCTGTTTTCCTGCACAAAGTTCAAGCAACCTTAGTCATTGCTGAAAAGAGTCATCTCATCAACGCGGTGCCAACCTCATACTGCCGCGGGGCACGCATAAATTTATCCTCTTCCAGAAGGTAGTCCACCATGCACTCAAGAGCAACGGGATCCCCTTTATGGAGATCACAATCCTACACTTCTCGTTGTAAAGAAACTGCGACCTTACTCCCTAGTCCTGATTGTGTATCTTTCCCCGTTACTACTGTACACATGGTCAATCTGTGTCTCGTTTTCAGTATGTCGACTTACTATTTTAATACTTTCCTCCAATGACGCAATTTGTGCTGCATCCGAAATCTCATCCAGTGCCTGGAGCCATACTCGGTGTACCTCTGCAGTTAAAGCAAACACACCCAGCAGTGGGTCAATAAAAAGGGTATACCGCAGAATCAGAGTCTTTGCCCGTAATACTATAGCTGCCTCTGCCCCTGATGCTGTATTCCGCCGTGAAACAATATCAGGCCAGATGTGCTGATGTTGTAGTGTAATCAATTCGCCTGGCAGGCTCGAGCATGTGACGTCGGGCGTAGTGGCACTTTGGGTGGTCAGTGGGGACAAATGTTGTACTACACTGGATGATGGGAACGTCGGCTGAGTGTACAGTCCACGACGGATTATCCGCCGACGGGCACCTGGCGTCCTCCTGACTTGAGCCCTTTCCTGTGATCCATAGGTGGTTGAAATTCGCACAGTTGTCATGTGATTATTTCTTTCTCTATCTGCTTTTCTTGACTGATGACGTGGTCCTGATCTGTTGCTATCAGGAGTAGTGTTGGCCTCTGCGTCAGGTTCTTTTTCCAATTCGGTTGCTTCAGATCCATGAGAATTTTGGTACTCATCACTGCTATCGTCGCTTAGGTAAAGGGTTTCCATGTCCACTAGTGCTTCGTGTTTAACGCCGGATTCGCTGTATGCTGTGGTCTGTATCATACTTCTGCGGTCTTCCGAGTAGCCGTGATGGATTCGGTGGTGAAGGGCTCCGACGCGGTGACGGCCCGTTCGACAGTGTACTTGTATAGCTGTTGGATCTGTTTTGCTGTGTTGCCAGCCTCAATGTTACGGATCCCGTGGCATTGGCACCGGCCTCGTGTGTGTGTCTTGACAAGTTGCCTACACTAGGCGTCGGCTGACTGCGTCAATTAGAATATGGTTGGCTCTGCATGATGTTCTAGTAGAATGCTGATGAATGTTAGGAAAGATAGGAATTAGAACGTAGCACAATGGGGTATATCTTGTATGTCGCAAAGGTGAGAAGTTTGCATATGACAGTTTTTCAGCCTTCAATGGGACGCGTCAGGTCTTATACAGTAGGTCCTAGGTAGCGGTTGGTAGAATCACACAATATCACTCGGTATTGAAAGAAAGGTTTTGCCTGCGAAAACGGGTTTTCTACGAGCTTAGTATTATGTTCGCGGTCAAGGCATTTCCAGAGGTCATAGTCTTGAAGACTCCAATACAAATATGATTGAAGAAAGGAGGGCGTTCTTATAAGACGCTAAGCATAACATCAGGTCGCAACAAGTATGGGGTAGCGATACAAATTTTAGCGAGACACCCGCCAGATTTAAAACGGGTTAGAACTCCAAACCTCAGCTGTGGGCCTTCTATCGACGCAGCTGAACAGGCGAGAATGCAATACAATCTGGCCAATCGACTTGTTAGGTCAGCGTCCACCAGGCCCCTGACGCGATATGAATATGATAGTTGTGAAATTCAGGACATGAATTTCAGACATCAAGGTAAGGGGGTTTAAGGGGGCATCTATATCTAGAATATATTCAAGTACCAGGTGGTGGCGGTACTAGTGTAGGGGATCAGACCACCAGCAACACAAAATACTATACTGGTACGGTATGGCTAGGTAAGGAAGCTTAATTGTAGCATAAATATTCGCTAACAAACGTACAAATCCCACAAACACGAACCACAAGCAAGTCCATGCTCCACGCCCTCTATTTTCCTGCACCTACGTTCTACTCATACACTCAACACCTTTAGCATCTGGTGAAAAAGCCCCTCAACGCTCACGATCCCCCTCGCCTTGGGCCTTGGGAACGTCCTCCCTAGCCAGCATAATGGAACTCTCCGCTGCCTCACGTTTGGGCACTCCTGCTCCCCATCAGGAGGCCTCTTCCCACCTCTCGTCACGTTCTGTTTCCACTGCCCCTCTGCAGCCAGCCCAGCTTAACATTGCCTCGCTAGTTGAGGCATCCAGGGTACTCCTCAACTGGTACTCCGACCACCTCCCCACCCCCTCCTACCAGGACCTCCTGAATTTCTCCTCGGAGGAGACATTCCTTATTCCACTGGTCTGCGCCCTCGTCCAAGGAGTGACGACACTCTCCAACACAGTCAGAGAGCTCAGCGTTCACATGCACGATCTCTCCTCACAAATGGCCAACACCCTCCCTGATCCCCCCGGCCCCAACATGACTAGTCTCTCTACAAGCGCCCTGGCGTCCCTCCAGGCCTCGATCAGGAATTTGTCAACCATGATCGCAGCGAATCCCGTTCCGCCCCCACGGCCCCCCACGCTAGCCCCCACCCTCCCTCTCCCGAGACCTTCCCGAAAGGGTAAAGAGCCAGCCACCAACACAGTAGCCCCCACTCCACCCTCGTGTAACGAGACTCCGCTGAGTACTATTACAAGTAGCCAAACCTACACCCATACCGGAGTTAAGAGACTACCGCGGTAGGGCTGGCGGTAGACTTAGGTCTACCAGGTGGAGGTACCGGTGGTTAGGTACCTCAGTCGGGCATACTAGGCCATACCAAAGGTACATAGGTCCTAGTAATGGTTGGGGGTTACCCTACTCTGTAGGGTAACCCAAGTAGTCAATTTGGGAGTTACCCTGAATTACTCGACGGAGAGTCCAGGTAAAGTTACCCTACCTTCGGACTAGGGTTACCCTGCCTTGGGCCACGGGTTACCCTGCTATGGAGTCAAGTTACCCTACCTTGAAAGTAACTTGTTACGCAGGACTTCGGGGGAAGTTACCAGATTGTTTGTCACGCGAAACTACATAGGGTATTCGATTCTCAGGTTGTGCGGATCACTCCCGCACAACCAGTTGAGCTCCGAACAAGCTGTAACTTGGAGGTGTGGTTGCTAACACCCCCCTCCGGCCCCGTTATAAGTTCCTAGCGTCATGGGCTACAGCCTGAAGAGTTGCTGTAAGTCTAGCAAAAGTCTCCAAGTGGAGATGTTGCCGTAACTCCATATGCGCTCACGTCGTCCGTCCGACCGGGAGCTGTCCGCAGGATATATGAGGGGGAGGAGGAGAACCTGGAGAATAGCCTCCAGGTGGTTTCGTGTAAAACGGACCAAAACTGACGGAGTAATACTGGTGTGAAGTCAAGAGTAGTATGTGAGGTTACCGGAGGCCAGTAGGCGAGGTAACGGAATTCCGTTGCCCCGAAAGAGTAATAGTATTGGAGAATCGTTAAGGACTCTAAGACACTAGTCTGGGGCCACGATATGACCTACTTCTAGGAGGGTTGACTGTGGGTAGCGCCTATTGGTAGTCAACCTCCGGAGTGGCCTATCGGGGGAGCTACGTGGCTATCTTCCGGAATGATATGGAAATGAGTAGAACCGGATAGATGTTCAGGAGCCGCGAATGCTTGCAGAAGACTAAGTGTACATGGGTAGAGAGTTCCATAGTTGGTATAGTATCCGCACGGGCATGACAGCTCGCCACTGGCATGACCACGATATGAAGAGTTTTTACTCCTGCGGTTGCATTGGAGATGCAGCGGCTAAAACACTTCTATCGGGCAGATGTTAGAAATCTACAGAGTAGTCTAGTTCGCTACAGAGGATCTTTGGTCCGATCCGTAGAGGTTGGCTAGACAGCCCACGGGAGTTGGGTGCTCACGAACACAGAGTAGTGATGGGGAGTAACTGGCAGCATACCAAAACCTACTTAAGTATATGTGAGTTCTCCTCTACTCTGGCAATCAACTACCTCTCGAGATCAGGACTTAATTGAGTAAAGCTGTGGCTTAACGATATTAAGTTTTACCGTTTATTTTTTCAACTCTACTGTTGATTATCTTTATCTTTACTTCTGAAAGAATACTTTGGTGCGGTCGCAAACTCGGGATCCATCTTCCCAGAGGGAGCCCCCGTTACACCTCGGTTGTCCCATCAGGATATCCTGTCGAATACGACCTGGACATTCCGGTTTACGACACTGCGACCGGCAGGTTTCATGGCAACCCCGCGGCCTTCGCTGCCAAATACCCCAGGACCTGGGAAGCACAGCAGTGGAGAGACAGCAAATACCCTGACCCATCTGAGTTCCTGCCAGGGGCTCGCAGTACAGACCCCCCCCCCACCACAGTCCAAACCTTCCTATTCTTCTGCCACGTCCTCCTCGAAACCACAGGGTAGGAAGAAGTCTGGTTCAACAAACGTCTCTTCCGCGGCACAAGTCGCGAAAACAGTACCAGGTAGGTAGGGTCCGCCTGTACCTAGGACACTGCCAGCTGCTTAAAGACACTTCTTTGCCCCCCGCTCCTCTCCTTCCCCACAACCTCACAGGGGTGACATTGCGGCCTCCTTCCCAGACGTTCCAGCCTTAGTCCTTAAAGAGGCTAACTGCCCCCTCTCCAAGGCCTTCACAGCCAAAGTCAACGACCGTGGGGCTGTCACCCTGCTTGCGCTCGATCCTGCCACTCCAGCTACCGCCTACGCTCTCTACTACGAGGCCTTAGCTTCACGCCTCAATAAGGCCTACCCCGTAGGAGAAAACCCTTACCTTGTCTTCCGCCCTGCGTCCAACGAGGTGCAATTAGCCATCCACTCCCTTCCAGTTTCGTTTCTCCCCGACGACCCCGAAGCGCTCCTCCAGACCCTCAGGGAAACCATCCTCAATGTCAAAGAGGTCCAGATCCTGTCGGCCCACTTCCTCATACGAGACGAGGAACTACGCCTCACGAAGGCAAATACATCCTGCATCGTCACGGTCTCCCCGTCGGACGTGGACAAGATGGTGGGCAGGACCGTCCTCTATGCCTCCCGCTGCCGCATTGAGCGGGCATACTCAGCAAACAGGTTCACGCAGTACAAGAACTGCTGGGGCTTCGGCCACCAGGCGGCACGCTGCAAGGTCGACCACCCCATCTGCCCGATATGCGCCCTCAGCCACACCAGGGCAAGCCACCGCTGCCAGAACCAGACCTGCCCCAAGGGGGGAAATCTCAAGCCAGTTGTCAACTGTTGCCCCACCTCCGTCCCCGCCTGTACCAACTGCTCAGGACTCCATCCCGCCTATGACCAGACCTGCCCCCAGAGGCCGGTCCCCCCTCCCGCTGCCTCAGATGCCCCCCCACCAGGTGAAGAAGAGATGGATACGCAGGACGATGGAGGAGAGGGTCCTTCCTCCGGACCTGTACAGCCCCAACGCCTTGCTCCTGTCCTGGACCTGGGAGATAGTGCCGCCCGCAGAGCAGAGTCAGCCCCCGACCCCCCCTTTACCACCCCTTTCCGCCCTCCCCAAGGTACCCCCTTCCCCAGCACCCCTGCCCGTCACCAAGGAGACCACACCTCCCTTACCCAGGAGGAGGCCACTCCCACCCCATTTCGGAAGTCCAACTCGGGGTAGTCCCGGAGATGTCGGTCGGCCGCTTTATTCCTTCCCACTCCCCTGGAACCAGCCCCTCTCCCCAGAATCTTAATTCTATCACCATCGTTCAACACAACTGCTTGGCAAGCTGGAATGTGTTTCTTTCCTTATTCAACAGCCTGGTTGCCTTACCCCTGCCCCCCTCTATTGTTGCCCTGCAAGACCCCCCCTTATTTCGTAGCAAACTGCCGTAGTTTAATGGTTTTAAATTTTTTGCCCCTCCTTTGTCAGCACAAAAAAGACCAAAGGTGGCCTTTTATGTCCTACGCTCCTTCCTTGACTGCGCTTCGGTGGTGCCAGTTTTCCTTGACAACCCCGGTCTGATGGCACTATTCATACACACCCCTGGTGGTTTATTTTCTTCGTCCCATGTTAAGTTTCGCATCCTTAACCTTTACGCCTTGTGGACTGCTTCCTCCCTTACGAGAACGGTATCTCCGGAGGAGGCCTTTCCTCTCCTCCCACACCCTTTGCTAGTCATCGGTAACTTCAACCTCCATCACCCTTCCTGGGACCCCCTCCGCTCCTTGCGCGACAATGAGATCAGGGCCTCAGCTCCATACGCGGACCTGGCCCTGGAAAGGTCTTTTGCCCTCATAAACACCCCTGGAGTGTTCACCCGATTCTCGCTAGGGCAGCAGCACTCCCCCTCCGTGCTAGACCTAGCTTTCGCAAACGAACATCTTGCCCCCTTCCTGGAGTCCTGGAATGCGGAACTTCCGTCTACCGGCTCTGACCATATCCCTATAGCTATAGCACTTTCCTCCCCGTTCCTATCCCCTCCTGGGGTGTCCCCCCACTGGTCGGCAACTGACTGGCCTGCAACTTACACGGCTCTCTGTGCCCTCAAACTGACCAGCCCACCCGTGCTTCCAGTACAGGAGGCCCTTAGTAGGTGGCTGGACTTCAACCTAAATCGGGTCAGGGCTACGCTGGCACAACACACCCCAACAAGGAGACCATCTTTGCGATCCAAGCCCTGGTGGTCCGTTGCCCTTACCGACCTAAGAGGGGTCCACCACGCATGTGTGAGGTCGGCCAGGTCTTCCCCAGACGCTGCAACCCTGGAGGCCGCCAGAACTGCCAGGAATGCGTACTTCAAGGCTATTAAACAAGCAAAGAAGAGGAAAAAAAACGCATTGGTCGGACTTCCTCGAGGGTGCCACACCCCAAAACGTATGGACAGCCAAGAGGTTCGCCTTCGGCGAACCCCCGGAACGCTTCCCATCTCTTCCGGGCGACTCATCACCAGAAGAACTGAACTCCACACTCCGGTCCCACTTCTTTCCCCCCAAGCCCCCAGCGCACTGCCCTCCCATCCTGCGCCGTTTTAAGGACTGTCCCCCACTGAAGCCAGAGGAGGTCGCTGCAGCGCTGCGCAAGGCATCCCCGTCGTCTGCCCCAGGCCCTGACCAGATTCCGTATGGGGTCTAGAAGAAGGTCAACTCGGCCTGCCCCTCCCTCCTCACTGATCTCCTCTCTCCGCTGGTCGCCTTTGGTCACCACACTTCTTCGCTCAAGATGGCCAATGGTGTGGTACTTGACAAGCCAGGAAAGCCCTCGTATGACAGCCCCTCCTCCTTCCGCATCATTGTTCTGCTGGAAACTGTCTCCAAGATATTGGAGAGGGTCATGGCCAACAGACTCTCCCCCATTGCAAGATCCCTTGGCCTCCTTAACCACCACCAGTGCGGTTCTCTCCCCGGCCTCAGCACTTTCGATGCCTGCGCCACCCTCGCCCATGAGGTCCAGACTCTACAACACCCAAGGCTGGAAGTCTCGACCCTCTTCCTAGACATAAAGGGAGGCTTTGACAATGTCTCCCCTAACGACCTCTTTCACATGCTCCACTCCAGGGGTGTACCCCCGTATCTCTGCTCCTGGGTACGCTCGTTCCTCACGGCATGACATTGCAGGCTTCTTTTTCAAGGCTCCCCCAAGGTCTTTAAGCCGGTGCAGGTTGGCACCCCTCAGGGGTCCCCCATCTCGCTGCTTCTCTTCGTCATCTACGTGTCCTCCCTCCACTTTCCGGTCCCGCGTGGCCTGATCCTCTCCTATGTTGATGACTTTGCGGTCACAGTCGCCTCGAACTCCTATAGAAGGAATGTCCAACGCCTACAACACCTGGTCATGGCACTCGCCCAGAGGGGGCACAGGCTGGGGGTGAGCTTCTCTATTCCCAAGACAGAATTGATCCACTGGAGGACCCCGAGGCAGAAAGGTCCACCATGCACACTCCCTGTCGTGATTGATGACCTCCTTTTCCGTCCCTCCAGGGTGGTGAGATGGTTGGGCTACTGGTTTGAGCCGGCAGCCTGTAGCCTCCGGTGGTCTAACAACGCACACTATTCCAAGAGGCTCGCCCTAGCCCAGGGGGCCTTCTCAATGGTCAAGAGGCTTTCCGGACCTGGGAAGGGCATGGCGCCCTACCTCTGCCACCGTCTCGCCTCCTGCCTCCTTGCGCCTATACTTTTGTACGGCGCCGACCTCTTCTCTCCTTCCGCTGCCATGATGGACCGTCTGGCTGTTTTCTGGAGGACGGTTCAGAGATGGGTTACCAACTGCTTTAGCGATACCCCCACTTGGATTCTCCCTTGTGAATCTGCGCTCCCTCCCATTCAATGTCTACTTGAACATCGACAACACTTGGCGGCTCTTCGCCTGGTGTGCCTCCCGCCTGAAAGGAACCCGGCAACAGCGCGACTCCATAGCACTTTCCCTACGACCTCAGCCTTCCGCTCAAGGGAAGACCACCGTCTTCTCACCGTGGGCCTCACCCCGGGGTATAGGCCCCTTCACGGGAAAACTCCCGAACCCTCGCCGCGACGCCACCTGCCCCTCGACGCAATAGCCCACAGAGTGGTCAATCTGGTGAGTCACCTGTGCAGGACCCCCCCGCCTCCGAAAAACTCTTGCCAACCGCTCTCCCACCGGGCGCCCCCGGTGACCCCACCTTCCTTGGACTCAAGAGGGACTGCAAGCGGCTCCTCCTTCATGCATGGTCCTCCCAGTACCCGCCCCCTCCACGCTATATGTACTCGCCTACCCTGGCCCCGCATCCCTTTATGGGGCTGGGGACATTTATGGCAGGACGTATCCACCAGATGAGGTCAGGAAAAAGCTACCTGGCAGCACACGTCTCGTGGAAAGATCCAGATGCCCCGACCACCTGTCCCTATTGTGAGGAGAAGCCCGAAATGTTCTACCACGCTAGCCTCGTTTGCTCGGCCAAACTCGAAGCCAGGATCTTCCACCTCCAGGGGGTAGACGGCCTACGAGAGGACGACCCACTAGGGCACTCACCGGCCCTGCTTCACGGCCTGGCGAAATATATCTCGATCACCGCCACCGGATTTCCCCCCGAGATGCCCGCCCTGCAAGGCTCTCCTCCCCCCTCCCCGTCGCCATCCCCTCTCCCCTCCGCGACTTGAAGATGCCTGGTGTCTGTTCGGAGGTTTCCCTTGGTTATGTTTACGGTTGTTCTAGTTTGTGTTGAGTGTTTCCCTATATTTATGCATTAGGCTGCTTTGCGATATGGGTTGTTCGCGTTTTTGGAGGCACTAGTTTGGTTTATTTTGTTTAAATTAGTTTTGGGATTAAGGTTTTGTTTACACCATAGCTAGCGCTGCATGCGAGTTCTTGTACCTAAACAATGAATACATGACGATAAAAAAAAAAAAAAAAAAAAAGAACCACAAGCAAGTCCCGAAGACGCCAAACAAAAGAAAATGAACAAAAGAAAAATCACAGGACGTAAAAGAACTCTCGCAACATAAACGATTAGCCAACAAAACAGCATTCACACTCCACCTGCCCAGTGTTGGCCAGAGCGTCGCAATTTTGCTAACGCTGTTTGGGTATCAGGGGTGTGGGAGCCGGGGGCAGCTGGGGGTGCTGGAGAAGGAGGCGCCAAAGTTGGAGCAATGCGGGGGGAGGCTGGGTGGCCGTTACGAATGACAGGCGGGGTGGCAGTCCAGGTGTCCTGGGTGCAGTCACACCGTGGACGCCGGGCTACTTCCTGCGCTGCCTCCGTTAAGGACCCTTCCAACCAGATATTCTCTCGTAGAACCTCTGGGAGGGATCTGCTGCGCCGTGGCGCAGAGGGCGCCGAAGGCCTAGGGTCCAGCTCCCCCGACCCAGATTCAAATGAATCGGAGCTTTCCAATAGGTGGGTAACCCAAGGGAAGGGAGTCCTGCCAGTGCGTTGGATCGAGAGGCCAACTGTGCCCAGTTCAGCATCCTATGTTGGTGATTAGCGATTGTGTTTAGATCATAAATTTAGCTCCAAGCCGATTGGATATAGAAACTTATGTCATCATCTGCAACAACGAACGCCCCCGCACTACTAGGCATCTGAGAGCTCCCCAACCTCTCAGCCTCTAGCCAATCCGCCCCCTGGTCCTCCTCTTGCGTGGCTGCCACGGTACCTTCATACTGGCCCGAGCAATCTCAGACCGTGCGGTCGAAAAATGGGTATTGCCCATTCGCTGGCTCTGCGGTCTGGACCTCCTCTGCTGCTTGATCCGAGCGCGACTCCAGGACCATAACGTCTAGGGGATGTCTGCCATCGTCGGCAACGAGCCACGCCTAGATATCTTTATCTCTATTGAGAATGATGAGTTGCCGGAGAGGAAGAGATTCTTCGGGCGCCCGATACAGTGCTGGTGGGTTGTTACCAGTCGCCCCAATCATATACGACAGGCATTGGATGTCCTCCTCGACACGTTGCACGCGAACCACCCTGAGCAGATTTATGATGCTTGATGCACCAAGGACTGCTCAGGCGATTCGCTGGTCGGAGTTGGTGGCACACCAGGGGTGGCCGAGGAACGGATGCCCTGCATTCAGGCAGCCAAGTTGGCGAATGATACAGATCCTCACTTCCCGTGGGCAGTAAGGAGAGGACCAATCTGATCCAGCCACTAATACATAGTTGTTAGTGCGAGAGTAACGAAGGATCAATGGTGAAGAAGACTTATTCTGAGGTCTCGCGACCTCGTCACCACCAGCCTGCTCCGTACTGAGACACTGCTTGGTCCCCTGGCATTTCCTGGCCGTATCCTTGACCAAGATCTGCAGTGGATGCAAGAGATCCACCACATCGTCCACACAGTGCTCGGCTTCACTGAGCGCGACGCGCTGTTTGACCCAGGGACGAGAGCCGGCAAAATCCATGACGGACTCCAATTTGGAGTCCGTCAGCCTGTTCGGATCAAGGGAGCGCGCCATGATGTAGGCGTTGATTTCCACGCACAACTCCGGATACATGGCTGTTTGCCGGCGCGAATCCTTGAACCCATACCACGACTTGGCGTACGCAATGTCGCCATAATGCCACCTTATTCGAGTAGAAACGTTAGCCCACTTAATTCAGAAAGCTTGTGCTAGCTTAGATTAGACTTACGCTGAATCCTCAACCACCAGGTCAAACGGCGGAGCTCGTCAGATCCCGGTTCTTCACTATTCACATTTTAGCTTTATATCCTACGAATATAAACCACAATTTGTTGGTGATAGCTTACACTAACTCCTCTGGGTCAGAGCTCGTGAGCCAACATGGAGCTCTCCTTCGTTTCGTGCTCCCGAAGGTGGACTTGTCGACTACCGTGGTGGGACGTCTAAGTGAATTAGAAGCTGAACGATTTCCAAAAAGGTAGGACCATAGTTTCCTTACATTCCCTTCCTTAAGGGTATCAATTCCTCTCTCTGTCCTTGAGGAGGAGCCATTCACGATGTTGAGGGGTTTTTTCTTTCGCATTTTTTCTAAAAAAGTGTTGTTTGACGAAATAAAATTTTTATCCCTTTTTATGTTTGGGCAGGTAGGTGAAGCAGTGTGGAGAAGCAAGAGAAAGTGCGCGGAAAGAAGAGACATAGTAGGCGAAGGGTGGGAAAAGTGGTATGTAGAAGAAAGAGAAGTGAGGAGAAGGAAGAGAAATAATGGGGGGGCAGGACATCATGAAACAAGCCTTTAAGCCTGTGGGGGTTGCCGACGGCAAGCGACGTCGCTTTTGACCTCAGGAATCCAATGCCAAGCGACATCACTTTTCAGCCTTAGAATGCCGACACCAAGCGATGTCGCTTTTCGGCCTCAGTGACGACGACACCAAGCCACGTTGCATGCTGACATAACTTGATACGATGCATTTTCCAAAACAACGCACCTATCTTACTCCCACCCGTGTGTCAACTTCAATTGATGAACCGATCAGGTGTCAGGCAGAGGAGACTAAATTAATTCGAACACTCTATGAAAAGCTAATACTAAAGAACACAGCTAATGTACTAGATTTTCTAGGTAGACACAATGAACAATTTGTACGCTGTCAATCCCATCACATTACTTATCAAACTCTTGGCGATGGAGTACTACGAAGTCTCTTAGCCTTCGGTTCTAGCAATTTCTACCGTCAGACTGAGCGCTAGGTTTCTGCACCTCTGGGCACTTCAAATGCAGCCCTGCGCTGGATTTCTCTTGTATTATCTTGGATTTTCACTGGACCCAGTTTCTGGCGTCGAATCGCCCGTGGCAGTTCCATTCCATATTGCCGCCTGAATGGCGGCCCACTACGTCAAGCGGCAGTTGTCTATTTATGCTTGTCAGCGACTTGATAGCGAAGGGGATACGATTTGCTGGGGGTTGAGCTCTGTCTCCAATACGGGGTGGCAATATTCCCACAACATCCTAACAGCCATCCTGGGTCTCTAGGTGTTAGGCATAAAGAAAATGCACAGACCTCTCGGTAGGGTAACTGCGCACAGACGCTCATTTATCGAGAGCCTAACACGCCGCTCCGGCCCCGTTCTGGGGCCCGTGCGTCCTTAGCTAGATTTTGAAGAGTTGCGTCCCATGACTATAAAGTCATCTCAATCAAGCCCACTTCATAACACCATATACGTCGCTGCCGTCCGTCCGACCGGAAGCTGTTCGAAGGATATATAAGAGGGCACGTCTGGGTACCTCTGAGAGGGGTGCATATGTGGATTACAAACTGCTTCGCTTCGACCAACAC
Source organism: Tuber indicum (assembly GCA_006112555.1). Lineage (NCBI taxonomy): Eukaryota > Fungi > Ascomycota > Pezizomycetes > Pezizales > Tuberaceae > Tuber > Tuber indicum. Next base: position 33,693 of record VBSK01000259.1, on the reverse strand, counting down.
AGCCATTCTCCCCTGTGAGGCCTCCCTCCCTCCTATTGACCTCCTGATCAAGCACCTGCAGCGCCTGGCGGCGGTCCGCCTTGTCTGCCTGCCTCCGGAAATAAACTCGGCAACCGCTCGCTTGGACCACTCTATCCCGACCACATCCCCCTTCCGGGCACCGGACTCCCTCCGCCTCCCTGGCTCAGTCTGAGGCCGTCGCCCTTGGGCTGGCCCCAACTACACCCCCGTCAGATGGTTCTCCAGGCCACCCTCTCCGCCCAACCGTCATCACCTTCCCATCGACGCTGTTGCACACTTCATTGGAAGGTGTCCTGTTTAATTTCATTACTTGTTGTTATGAGTTTTGGTTTGTTTCCGCTACAATGCTGATTTAGTTAGTATTTTTCCTTTATGAGACCTGTGTAGGCACTGCGTCGGTTATTGGACGCCATCGGAGGAACAGGTTTTGATATTTCTTTTGTTAGTTGTGTGATTTCGGGTTTTGTTTCTGCCATAGCTAGCGCTGCACACATGTTCTTGTACCTTAACCAAACAATAAATATATGATATAAAAAAAAAAAAAAGAAAAAAAATGGGTACCTCTGAGAGCAACGACCGTCTCCGCTACACCTCTGGTGATTGAAATCTCAACACCAAGGAATTATCACCACTTTTCGCGTCTGGTCCTCCCCCTGTGGGGGGGACTAGGCCATCATCTTTTATCTTTTTGCGATGGCAAAACTTCTTTCTTACTTTCTCTCTTGAGGTCTACCCTCATGAGACCCCTCCTTACTCCCTCCTGGCGTCCTCGTCTCTGGGTCTCTCACCTTTCCCCTTTTTGCTTTAGCCTCGCTTAGCATCAGCAAGGTCGGGTTCCTCCTTTTTCCCTTCAATAGACGGCTGGGAATACGGCTTGTGGTACGCTATTCTTACGGATTCCTTCTCCATTCCTCTGATCGGTTCAAGTCAGTCCCTCAGCTGGGTCCGGGTTTTGTCCCGCTGGTGGGTACAGGTTAGTCCCACGGTCGGGGATTGGTGGTTGGTTTTCTCAACAGGCTACGGTCGATTTCGCCTCTCTCCTCCTCTCTGCTCTTTATGGTGGTTCTGTCTACTGTGGGCTCCGGGGATTAATGGAGACCGCCTAGTTAAGACACGAACACGTTTCCGATAGTTGTTTCGGCATCTGGGTCTACCCCTCCCTCTTCCTCCCTCGGCTCGTTCGGCTGGTATCCTACTACCACCTCTTCGGCTAGCACCCTACTGCCTCCCCAGCTGGCACCTTACTGCTACCTCTCCCTGGGGGGCCCTAGCCCTGGCTCCTCTCCCTCCGATTGGTATTGCACTGTCTCCGGTCGGTCAGGATCCATCCTTATCAAGTTTCCCCCTTGGTAGGGGGTTGCGCCATGAATCCGTGCCCCTGGTCCTCTTGGGCCTGATCAAGGGTTAGCTGTTTAGCGGCCGGACGTGCTATGGGTATGGTTTGGTGGGTATGAGTTGGGTTTCTTTTGTGGTGACATTTCCACGGGGATTTTTCCTTTGGCTTCCTGCTTTTCCTGTTTTGGGTTTCTCCGGGGGCATAGTTCGTCTGGGTTGTAAGGGAGGCTTCATTCGGGACGAGATGTACGGTTGGCTCCGCACCAGAGGGGCTTAGGGTTCTTGGTTTTTGCCACAGACGGGGGAGGGACGCACATGTTTACAGGGTTTGTTTTTGCCATAGCTAGCGCTGCATGCAGGTTCTTGTACCTTGAAACAATGAATATATGATATAAAAAAAAAAGAAAAAAAAAAAGGTACCTCTGAGAGCCTGACAGTGGAAATCAACCCCGCATCCGCCCGCCTGGACTACTCAGTCCAAACTACGTCCCCCTTTCGAGCGCCCGACTCCCTCCGTCTCCCTGGATCTGTCCGGGGCCGCCACCCTTCGGCGGGCCCCAACTACCGCCCCCTCAGGTGGTTCGCCAAACCACCCTTCCCGCCTCACCAACGTCACCTTGTGTTCATGTGGTCGCCCATCGCATTTATTTCATCATTGGCAACCGTCGTGACCCCTTCCCTCCGGCAAACCCTCTTCTCCTGCCTCCCCTGCAGGTGGCCCCGCTTGGGGCCCCTGCCCTCTACACTTCGCTCAAGGCCAGTTGCCGTGAGGAACTCCTCACCTCATGGCGCCTTCTCTCACCTCCCCTGCCCTACTACCTCTTCGGCTCCACCCTACGCCCACTCCCCTTCATGGGCCAGGGGCGTTTCCACTCGGGCCAGCTCCATCAGATTCGCGCCGGCAAGAGCTATTTGGCTGCCCATCTTTTGTGGTACGACACCGACCCCTCTCGCCTCTACCCCTAGTGCGAGGATGAGGACGAGACGTTCGAACATGCCCCCCTTTTCTGTACCGCTAATTCCGCCGCCCGCAGTCGCCATCTCCAGGGGATAACAGATATCGGACCTAACTCCTCTCTGTGGACCTCGATCCCGATGCTTTTGGGCCTCGGCCGCTACCTCACCGCGACTAGGACTGGTTTCCCCCCTGATATGTATGCACAATATGCCCCCCGCCAGCCCTCCCTTTCCCCCTCCCCTTCCCTTCCTGCCTCGCCTCCATTGTCGTTAGCTGGGTCGCCAAATGGTCTAAGTGGTGGGAGGTCTCCTGTTTAATTTCACTACTTGTTTTTATGGGTTTTGGTTTGTTTCTGTTATGATGCTAGTTAGTTAGTAGTTTTCCTTTATAAGTCCTGAGTAGGCAATATGTCGGTTATTGGACGCCATCGGAGGAACCGGTTTTAGTTTTTTCTTTTGTTAGTTGTTTGATTTCGGGTTTTGTTTCTGCCATAGCTAGCGCTGCATGCACGTTCTTGTACCTTAACTAAACAATGAATGTATGATATAAAAAATAAAAATAAAAAAAAAGGTACCTCTGAGAAACACTCCGCGCCCTCTATTTTCCTGACCATAACTTTCTTACGCATTCTCAACACCGTCCTGTCTGGTGTGTCTCCTCACTTTTGTACCACTGTCCCCCTCCTGCTTAGGCTTCAAGTCTCTGCTTCGTGTTCCAATGACTGACATTGGATCTGCCCACTCCTCCAGGGCAAGCTCTGCTCAGCCCCTCCACCCAGCTGTTTTCGCAATCCCGGCCCTCCTACAGTCCTTACAGGCTGTCCTTGGAGATGCCCTCTCCTCCATCGCCCCTCTCATCTAGTCGGATCTTTGTGAACTTAGTCAAGGCGAGGCCCTCGTCATCGCCCTCCTAGTTGCTACCCTTAATGGACTTGCCACCACCAATGAACAAATCGACCTCCTCGCTGCTAGAGTCCAGGGACTAACTGACGGAGTTTCCACCGCTCAGGCCCCCTCGCTTTCATCCTTTGCCCCTATTGAATCAGCTCTGCGTGACCTGTCACAAAGGCTTTCCCAACCACCGCCCCCACATCAGCAAGCTCCAGCGCCTCCAGCACTGCCCCCTACCCGCAAAGGGAAAGAAGTACCTCCCCCAGCCCCGCCCCTCCAAACCAACACGGCACAACTTCCTGCCATCGCACGCCCGCAACAGGCCCCCTCCCGCACACCCCTCTATCAGGTTGGAGCGATTGTGGATGGATACGAACTTGACACCTCCCGCTATAACACCGTTACGGGTAAAAACTACGACAATCCTTAAGCCTACGCAGTTAAGTACCCCCAACTCGTGGGAAGCCCGGATCTTTCGTGATGGTAAATAACCCCCCCTCTCTGAATGGACCCCTGGCAATATGGATTCAACCTACCTACACCCTCCTCGCTCGTTCGCCCTGACTGCCGCCGCTGGCGGCCGGAAGAAGTCCAAGTGGCCTAAGCCAAAACCACCTTCTGCTGCCCAAGTCGCATCAGGCACCATGGATCCTCCTGTTAAAGAGGCTCCCATCCTGCCTGCAGCTCAACGTCGTTTCTTCGCCCCTTGCTCCTCCCCTGCCCTCCACCCTGAAGGCGAAAGAATTTCCGTGACCCTCCGCGACATCGCTGCCTCGATTCTCCGTGAAGCCAACTGCCCCATGCTCCTCTTCCTATCTGCCCGAGTCAATGCCTGAGGCTCTGTAACCCTCACCGTCCTTGACCCCTACACCTCGCCACCTCCTACGCCCCGTACTATCAAGCTCTCGCCAATCCCCTCAACCAACTCTCTCCGGTAGGTAACAATGCCTACCTGCCCTTCCGCCCTGCCCCCAACGAGGCCCAACTCGCCATCCACTCCCTCCCCCTCGCCTACCTCCCAGAAGATCAAGAAGACCTCCTCTCCCTCCTCCAGGAGTCCGTCTGTAACCCCACAGGTGTCACCATCTTCTCAGCCCACTACCTCAACCGTAATTTGGAATCCAGGATGTCCAAGTCCACTACCTCTGTCGTCGTCACCATCGCTCCTGAGGACATCAATGCCATGGGAACCTCAATCCACCTCTTCTCTAGAAGACGTCGAGTTGAACGAGCTTTCTCTTCCAACCGCTTCACCCAGTGCCGCAACTGTTGGAAGTTCGGCCATCACGCCCCTCGATGTAAGCTGGATGACCCGGTATGTCCAATTTGCTCCCTCTCGCAAACACGTTCGGCGCACCGCTGCCAGAACCCCTCCTGCCCTAAGGCGGATAACACCAAGGCGGTCCTCAACTGCTGCCCCTCCTCGACTGCTTCCTGCCCCAACTGTAAGGAGCCACACACGGCCACTGACAGTGACTGCCCGGAACGACCCGCCCCGACCCCCAAAGACCCTCCCACCTCACAACCATTAGATCACGAAGACAAGGATGGCATGGATGTCGGCCCTGGTGGTCCCGACGCTGGTGCTGGCTCCTCCACTACGAGACAAACTCTTGCCCCACCATTTGCAACTCCCAGCCGCCCCCATCCTCGCGTCCCGTGTGAGACTCGCCAAGCAGCTACTCGTTCCTCCTCCTGGGCCAGCATGCCCGCTACCCACGGGGGCGCTGACCCAGCCCTTTCCTTTAATAACCCCTCCGGCTTGTCCGGGTAAATGCCCTCTCCCAACTCTCCTTTCCCCAGGCCCTCTGGCAGGGATCCTGGTGTTTTGAACCTCTCTTTTGTTCAACATAACAGCTTGGGTAGCTGGGATGTTTTTCTTTCCTTGTTTCAAAGCTTTTCTGCCTTGCCCTCCTTACCTGCAATTGTGGCCATACAGGACCCCCCTATGTACCAAGCACACTTCACTTCCTTCCCTGGTTATAAATGCTTTTCTCCGCCCTCCTCCTTTGGCAAACCACATGTGGCTTGCTACGCTCTTTTGTCCTTTCTCAAAGTTGTTTCCCTTCTGCATGTATGGGTAGGCCAGTCTGCCAACGTGATAGCGGTCGACCTGTTCTCCGATGTAGGCTTTTGCTCCTCCTCCCAAACTCGCCTTCGGGTGTGTAATGTGTACAACACCCAAGGTCTCTCAACTAATACGCGCATTGTTTCTCCTGAGCTGTGCTTTCCTGATTTAGGTTTTCCCGTTTTTGTTATGGGAGATTTTAACCTCCACCACCCTCTTTCTGACCCATTGCGGGTTACCTCGTCTACCGAACTTAGAACATCAGTTCCTTATTTTCTAATGGCCTCTTTGCATGGCTTTTCCCTCCTTAATACTCCTGGCGTGTTTACTTATTTTCCCTTTACAACCGTGGGCAGGCCCTCTGTTCTTGATCTTTTCTTTGCTAATGGAACGGCCGCCCAGCTCTTTGCCGAATGGGCTACCCCACTCCCGTCAACTCGCTTTGAGCACGTCCTGATATGTGTTTCACTCTCCACTCCTCTGCTACGCCCCCCTGCTCCTACGCCTGCTGGGCCAAGACCGATTGGACTGCCCTTGGTAATGCCCTCCAATTGTTTGTTGTTTCTCCACCCCCCACCCTCTCTACCTTGTCCTCCGCCACAGCCTGGTTCGACAGGAACATCGACCGCCTCCGCACTACCCTCCTCCTCCACACTCCCCTCAATCACATGTCGACCCGGTCCAAACCTTGGTGGCCACCTCTCCTATCCTCTCTCAGAATCTCCTTTCACGCCGCTACACGCCGCTCCCGCAAAACCCCTAGCGTGGACTCCAGGGCCGAAGCCCACTCATCCCGTAATTCCTACTTTAAAGCCATCAAGCAAGCTAAACGCAAGTACTGGGATGACTTCCTCTCCTCTGCTACCCCAACAACTTTATGGACAGCTAAACGTTTCGCAATGGGGCACCCCCCTGACCACTTTCCATCTTTCCTGGAAGCCAATACTCCATCTGCTATCAAAACTGCCCTTCTGTCCTACTTCTTCCCCCCAAGGGAATCCTCCTCCCCCCCCACTATCTTACGCCCCTTCAGGGACCTTGACGTCCTTACCAAAGCGGAGGTCTCCAAGGCACTGGGCTCTAGTTCAAGCTCGTCTGCTCCTGGCCCTGACCACATCCCGTACTGGGTTTGGAAAGGAGTCCACGCCACCAACCCAAAGAGCCTCACCTCCCTCCTGGGTCCCCTCCTCTTACATGGCTTCCACCCTTCCTCCTTCAAACAAGCCAACAGTATTGCTCTTGACAAGCGTAGCAAGGCCTCCTACGACACACCGGCCTCTTTCCGCATCATTGTCCTCCTCCAAACCCTGTCGAAGATCCTGGAGCGTGTGGTGGCTGTAAGGCTAGCCACAGTTGCTCGGGCTCTTGGCCTCGTCAACTCCAATCAATGTGGATCACTCTCTGGCATGGGCACTTTTGATGCCATTGCTACCCTCTCTCACGAGGTCCGACTTGCACATAGCATGGGCCTCTGCTCCTCAACCTTATTTCTAGACGTCAAAGGGGGCTTTGACAATGTTGACTCAGTTGCCCTCTGTGGAAGGCTCCGAGAAAAGGGTGTCCAGCTCTAACTTGTTTCATGGGTCCGATCTTTCCTGCACAGACGGCAATGCCACCTCCTATACCAAGGCTCTCCTAAAATACTCTCCCCGGTCCAGATTGGCACCCCGCAAGGGTCTCCTGTCTCCCCCCTTCTTTTCCTGATTTATGTTTCCTCCCTCCACTTCCCAGTCCCGAACGGTCTAATCCTCTCCTACGTTGACGACTTTGCCATAACTGTGGCCGCGACCTCGCCCACATCGAAAGGACGGCGCATAGGTGTCGCCTTCTCACTCCCAAAAACCGAACTCATCCACTGGAGTACTCCTCAGCAAAGAGGCCCCCCATCTCCCCTCCCCGTCTCGGGGGACTCGGTCCCCTACAAACGCGCCCAGATACTTCATTGGCCGTGCTACTGGCTGGAACCTGCAACCCCTGTATTGGACCGAGCCACCTCCCCCCACTTCACAAGATTCCTCGCACTGGCCGAAGCAGCTCTTATTACAATTGACCCCCTCTCCAGACCAGGCAAGGGGCTCGCCCCACACTTGTGCCACCGACTTGCCTCCTCCCTTGTCCACCCCATCCTTCTCTATGGATGTGACCTGCTCTCCCCCAACTCCAAAATGCTCGACAAGATGAGGGCATTCTGGCACCGGGTACAAAAGTTGGTTACAAACTGTTTCGCTTCTACCAACACAGCCATTCTCCCCTGTGAGGCCTCCCTCCCTCGTACCTACCGCCTAATCAAACACCTTCAGCGCCTGGCAGCAGTCCGTCTCGTATGCCTCCCGCCTGAAATCAACCCAGTGACCGCTCGCCTAGATCACTCCGTTCCAACCACCTTTCCCTTCAGGGCTCCCGACTCCCTCCGCCTCCCTGGTTCCGTCCTTGGCCGCCACCCCTGGGCCGGTCCTAACTACACTCCTCTCAGATGGTCTTCCAAGCCCTCCTTCCCACAGAACCGCTGCCACCTCCTTATCGATCCAGTCGCCCATCGGGTGCACTTCATTATTGGCGACCGCAGGCGACCCCTCCCCCCGACAAATCCTCTCCTCCTCCCATCCCTACAGAATGTCCAGCTTGGGAGTCCTGCCCTCTACGCCTCCCTCAAAGCGAGGTGCCGCGAGGAACTCCTCAGCTCCTGGAGCCTCCTTTTGTCCCCTCACCGATATTACCTCTACAGCCCCTCCCTCCGCCCACACCCTTTCATGGAATTGGGTCGTTTCCTCGCTGGTCGACTCCACCAGATGCCCGCCAGCAAAAGCTACCTTGCTGCCTACCCCTCCTGGTACTACGAAAACCCCTCCTTCCTCTATCCTTGGTGTGAGGATGGGGATGAAACACTCGAGCACGCCCTCCTACTCTGTTCAGCCAAGTTTGCCGCCCGAAGTCGCCACCTCCAGGGGACTACGGATATCGGACCTGACTCTCCTCTCTGGACCACAATCCCGGCCCTTGTGGACCTCGCTCGTTACCTCACCGCCACTAGGACTGGCTTCGCCTGTGACATATACGCACATTATGCCCTCCGCCTGCCCCCTTTATCCCCCTCTCCTTCCTTTCCTGCCCCGCCTCGATAGTCGTTGGCTGGGTCGCCAAATGGTCTAAGTGGTGGAAGGTTTCCTGTTTGTTTTCATTGCTTTAGGGTTTTTGATTTGTTTCCGCTATGATACTATTTAGATAGTAGTTTTCCTTTATGAGTCCTGTGTAGGCAATGCGTCGGTTATTGGACGCCATCGGAGGAACTGGTTTCAGTTGTTTCTTTTGTTAGTTGATTGATTTTGGGTTTTGTTTCTGCAATAGCTAGCGCTGCACGCATGTTCTTGTACCTTAACCCAACAATGAATATATGATATAAAAAAAAAAAAAAAAGAGAAAACATTAGGTACCTCTGAGAAGTGAAACAGAGGAAATCCGTCAGAGGCGCATTGAGTTATTAGGCTACAAAGTTAGGCGTCCTAACTACTGGCCGAAAGTGACAGGACGTTGTTGGTTCGAAAATCCACAACTACTCCTAGGGTGCCCCAGAGGCCATAGGGGATGGATATGACACCAATACCTATCTGAAGGCCGCTGTATGTTAGTTGGTCCTGGAAACGGGATCCCTCGAGAGGTGATTCTCTTTGAGGTGAGGCGGACCGAGGGGAAGCTGTTCAGACCCAGAAGACATAATAGGCGGTAGACTTAAGATTGTTGGCACAGCGTCTACGCAGGATGCATCATGCATAGGTACCCGACACATGCGCTTGCCACTATGTGAAGTCGGAAGAGACTACTGGAACGATAGTCGACCCGACTGCAGTTTCAGACAGGAGTCTACTCGTCTCTATAAATCAAAGACCGGTCATTCGAGGATGATCACGCATCCTACGATTAGACGGAAAAGAATTTATAAGAACGAAGGTGGTGTGTGAGAGTTCAGGGTCAAACAGTGTTCGCAATTGTTAAGACTATGACACGTTAGCGTACACTTTTGGATAGGTACTTAGTTATAGGAGGATTAGATGTAGTCGGCGAACACTCACACGCGGGATATCAATATCGAAGTGCCTCCCAAGCTTTTAGACATCCAGAAGCAACAGAGAAGAAACCTTAACAATATAACATTGTTTTACTTACGAATCTTTATATTTTTCCTGTCACATTACGCGAGTTCTTAGTAGTCATAAACGAAAAGAACTACATCGAGCCTTCCTAGACAATCTCCGTCTATTACGAAAGATTCAGTCCTAAGCCTTCTCGAGACATAGTTAGAGTCGGCTTCCGCCTAACACTATATTGTTAGTTCTCCTTGTTACCAAGGCTCCCTAAATAAGTCGGTCACCACTGTGCCCTAAATAAGCGCATACGTTCGAGTCACGCCCACGACGAAACCATTGAAAATACGGTCGGTTTAGATACCCTTGGGGAACTATCCTGAACCAATTCAATATTCGAACCACCGACCAAGGTATACTACCCTACTATTAGTCTAGTGTTATCTAGTCCGCCAGAGCTTCCCGAAATACCATTGCAGGAACAAGAAGCTCCTTCGTGGTATACCGACCCAACTCTGGTTCCTACGCTGGGACAATTCCAAAAGCTTTACGAAACCTGGTACGGGCCCGAATTCGTCTGGAAACCCTTCCTCGACTGTGACACCAGTGAAGAGGGATCCTTTGATAGTATCTTCACACCTACTATACCTTTAGCGTGGAGACTCGGAAATCATCCGAACTCTCACCAAGACATAACCCTATTACAGGGGACTGTTACATTTGACGCCCTGTAGCTGAGAAAGAATGACAGAACCGTGGACGCCGTGGATACCTGAAGGTCCGGGGACTCCGGTACCATGGAGCGAAGCTCTCAAGACAATAAAGGATAAAGATACAATGGACACCGGTAGTGAAGGTGAAAATACACTGAGTCAGCCTTCATTACTTCCCCCGGGGATAAGGCGTCTACCAAGAGATGGATCACCGGCATCCAGCATCTCTAGCTCGTCCCGCTCATCTACTCCAAGCTCGCGGGATCAAGCGGCCGGCTTGGCAAGATTAGCTGCCAGAGTAGGAGTGGTATTAAAGGATGTCCGGAGGGACATAACTTCCTCCATTGATTCTGCAAACATAGCGTTCGCTCAGCTCACAGGATCTCAACAGGAAAACGAGCTTAGGCTATTTGACATTCAAAACCAAATTGCCGATGGAAAAGATCTCCATAATCAGGACAATGGAGTTCTATTGATGCAATGTCAAGGGGTAGAGAACGAAGTAAAGTCTCTACAAGAAAGGATAATACGAGAAATCGCGGAAAGCCTGGCGCAACAGGCCGCCAGACAGGAACACCACGAGGGAGTCACCTCACAGTTACACCAGTCTACGCTAGAATGAGAGCTCCTGCTACAACAAGTAGTAGAAGAAATTTGGAAGGAAATAAAAGAACCGTACCACCAGGTAAACAATGCCTTCAAAGAAAGCGACGCACTTTTCCAAAAAGAAGCAGAGACGACTCGCGAGTCACTCAAGTCTCAACAGGGTGAACTCAAGAAAATAAGAGAAGCGGTCCAAGAACTTCTCATTTCCTCCAGAAAGAAGGAGACTCCGAAGGTAAAACCGGAGGCTAGCAAGCATTTATGGATGGAATCGGTAGAGGACGAAGAGGAATATTACTCCAGACCCACTAGACAAGATAAGGGTAAACAGGTTACAAAACCTCAATCTAGTCAGGAAGGAACCTCAGATACAACTCCACCACCTGGACTAGGAGGGGGATATCCTAGTGATGACGATGATGATGGCAGCGATTATGACGCTGAAGGAAAGGGAAAAAAGGGCAGTGGGCCGGATAGACACCACAGAGGTTTAACTCCAGAACAATCAGACCTGGCAAACGTCGTGGCAGAAGCCTTCGTGGTAAATACAAAATGACCAGCGGAGGAACCACCACTCTTCGAAGGAGAAAAGCACCAAGATGTGCACATTGGGCTTCAACAATATATCAATTACTTCGATCGAAACCCACACATTTGGAGAGTTGACCGGGAACGGGTCATATATGCCCTCAACCGTAACAAGGGAAAAGTGGTAACACCATACACGATATGATACCGAAGAAAGATGGACGGGTTACAGGGTGAGATCCAAAATCGAAATTTTTGAAGTTGGACCCGTTTCTCGTACGAAATAGGAAAGGCCTTTGCGCCCCTACAAGAAGGCCAACAAGCCCTGCGGGACATGAAGAAAGTAGAATACAAGGGCAACATTCAAACCTACCTCCGAATTATGCACAATCTAAACCATAAGTCTAAGATGACAGGTGAATCACGGAGAGAGACAGTTGAAAAGAATCTGCCTGAAGAAATCCTTACCCGCATTGCCTTCCACCTATTCGATACAGATGAGGAATGGGAACATGTGGTAATCGAAGCAGGCCATGCAGAAGAAGACCATCTGTATCAGAAAAAATTGTTGAAGGAATTTACTCCCCCACACTCCTCCTCTAAGGATACAAAAGACAAATCCTCAAGGGGTAAAAAGTCAGATAAGCCACAAAAAGATTAGGCTTATATAAAAAGAGGTGGGGGACCCTCGCGAAGAAGGAAACGCGAAGACCACCAGTCGGAACGGCCGACTAAGATATTAGGAGGAAGTGCTAAGACCACACATTCCGATTGGTCTGAGGCACACTAAGGAATCTCGCAAAGTGTTATCGACGCGAGGAAAAAGCAGGATACCTGCACGAGATGTGGAAAGAAGAACCACAAAGATAAGACATGCTGGGGAAATATCCGAATATCGGCAGCCACGATTAGCCGAAGGCCATTACGAATGGGCCCCAATCGAGTAAGGTCTGTTAAACCATCGAGAACTCATCGAAAACCCGCACAGGCTAGACAAGTTAGGACTACCAGCCGATTATGGGAATTAGGCGAAGACGAGGAAAAACTTAAGTCTTCATACGGTACCGACAACGACGGTGTTCTGGCAGTCTAGTAGACACATCGTTTCTAGGAAACGAAATCAACAGCAAAAGGGGACCGAAGCGAGGAAAGCAACCATACTGGACGACCTGAGTCGGAGTACAAGCGTCCCTCTTGCTTAGACGAGAGTATCAATAAAGAGCGATGGTAACATTGGCGGCGCCTCTATGCTTCCCGAGGTAATAACATATGTTTCGCCCCAATGTCCTGAACACATGCTTGTTTGGGTAGTCAGGGAAGTTACCTGGAATCTGAAAGGTCTCCGATAAGGACCAAAAACCTCGACAGGAAACAGACAGCACCAATGGTACCGACAGGAGCGACAGTTGGGCTAAGATGAGAAATTTAGAGAAATGAGAGAGGCGTATCTTCGACCAATAGGTATAAGAGCTTTAGACCTTAACTCTATTTGTTGCTTCTTAGGTGCCGCACTGGTACTGGACGGGCACCCGATAAAATGAGGACACAGTCTACGGTTAAGCGAGGGTGGATAATACGCCCTAGAAGGTTATCAAAGAGACAGCCGACCAGCCCTACGCACCCGGCTCTTGTCCCCATGATATCTGGACGATGGCAGAGACTTCCAAGTTTGGTTCCACAGGTAGAAAAAGTGGAAGGTTTGGGAACTCCTTGGCGGGAGATAAAGACAGCTAGTAGTGGGCTGCCCGATATACCAAGAAAATTGCAGTTTGTCTGAGGAGACCTGAATGGTCAAAACCGTGCGGGCATGGTAACAAACACCTTGTTCAACCATGCCTAAACGAAAGCCAAAAGAAGATCGCGGGCAACCGCGACGACGCAAGCTTTACGGATCTTTACCAAAAAGATATTCCTGCCCTGAGGGAGACTCTTACCTCTTTTTAAATCGTAAGCCACAAAAAATCAAAGTCCTGTTGGACTCAGACTCTGATGTGTTCGTCATCAATCAAAGATTGGTACAGGAACACCAATTGCCGTTCACGCAACGGCCGGACGCGGTCAAGATTTATGGATTTGCCGCGACCGCAGCAGTCTCTGGAGGGAAGTTCTACACCCATCCCTTATGGTTAGAAATTGTAAGAAATAGACATCTGTCTAAGATAACCTGTGAAATAGCAGAGCTTGGATCATATGGGATGATCGTACCATTCAGGTGGTGGCATGAAGAACATCCGATATCCCACATTGAGGACTCAAAAGGATGGTCGTTCGACGTAATTTGTTGTGAGAAATATGTGGAGGAAGACGAGGGAATAGCTGACATGTTTGAATACGACAGAACGGTAGTCTTTGACAAAAATGCTTCCTATATTGGGAGAATTGGCACAAGCGAAAGTCCCGACGATATAGTATTGGGATCACTATCTCAAGAATATTGGTGACACAAGGACCTATTCTTGCCACAGACAGCGCAGAAATTGCCGCCAGGAAGGATGTTCGATCATGAAATTGAACTAAAAGACGACGCGAAAGCAACGTGGCGTCTGACATACCCCTTATGAGAAAGGTAGCTTGCCGCATTAGGGGAATACCTTCAAATGATGATGGATTAAGGAAATATTACAAGAAGCAAATCCCGAGCAGGAGCACCATTGCTGTTCGTTCCAACTACAAAGATGTGGATTGCCAAGTCCGAGAAGCGAATAGAATGGCACAGCTCATCGTGGAAAAAATCGACAAATCCGATTTAATGGAGGTCGATGAATTAGACGAGATAGAAAGAGGAACCCAAGGTTTCGGAAGTACCGACATCACTAAAAGAAGTCAAACAATAAAGGAACATGAACTCATCATATGTCAGCAGGAAGCATCGGCAGCTGAAAATTTGTCCTTGTACGACGTCGAAGAAATACCAGAGAAAATACTAATATCGACAACTATGCTAAAACAAAAGAATATGAAAAAGTTTAATCCTGAATTCCTTGAACAACTTCTTGAGGCCACATGGTCAGATAGAGACTGGGTAAGATAATGAGAGGACTTGACGAAACTCCAAAATGAAGGAAAAGAATTCTCTACGAACTGGACGCTAGTTGACGATCTCCTATACTATAAGAATCGTCTATTCGTTCTGGACAACCAGGCCTTATGTACCAAGAGAGCCGAAGGATGCCATGACGCAAAGATAGCGGGACACTTCGGACAAGAAAAAACCCTTGCAATCATCATGAGACATTTCTGCTGGAAGGGATTAGCCGAATGGATCAATGACTACGGACGGCCTTGTGATGAATGTCAGCACAACAAGTCACCACGACATGCGAAAATATGGACTGTTGCAGCCACTACAGACCCTGTTTACAGCATGGTCGTCGATATCAGTTGACTTCATAACCCAACTGCTAGAATCATAAGGTTGTACACAGATCATGGTAGTTGTTTTGGTTCGATTCACGAAGATGGCACACTTTCTTGGATTACAGACTACAGCAACGGCAAAGGATGTCTCAAATACATTCTTAAGGGAAGTCTGGAAGCCACCTGGCTTACCGACGGAAATCATTTCGGACATGGACTCTAAGTTTGCAGGGGAGTTTTGGGAATGCCTGTGTAAGGCGTTGGAAATAAAGCGACGAATGTCGACGGCGTATCATCCACAGACAGATGGACAGACAGAAAGAACCAACCAAGTGCTGGAAGGATATCTTCGAAGTTTTGTCAACTACGACCAGGACAACTAGTATGAGTTGCTACTACTAGCGGAACACGCGTACAACAATTCTATGACCAACGCCCACGGGATGTCGCCTTTTTATGCAAACTATGGTTTCCACCCACAAACTGAGTGGATGAAAGAACGCGAGGTTCAAAACTCCGGGGGTACCCTATGCGCGAATAGGGGATTAAGACAATAAATGAACCAGCGAAGAGCTCGCGTGAAAAGACACAGGAAGGAATGGTAAAATACTACGATCGGAAAGCCAAAAAACAACCTGAACTTAAAATTGGAGACAAGGTTATGTTAAACGCAAAAAATATACGCACCCGACGGAAGTCAAAAAAGCTAGCACTCAGACTATATGAGCCGTTCCAAATATTGGAGAAAAGAGGCAAGCGAGCGTTTAAACTAAACATTTCCGACCGATATAATATTCACACTGTCTTCCACGTATCCTTACTTGAACCCTATCGAGAATGGGTTCATCAAGAATGCAGACAACCTCCCAGAGAACCAGAGGAGGTTGAAGGGGACCTCCAATGGGAAATAGAGAAAATTGTCTGCAGCGAAATACGGACATATAGAAAATAGATCAGCAACTCATACCGGCAGGTACGGGAGCTGTGGCATTTTGTGAAATTACAGGGTTGTGCGGAAGATGAAAATACTTGGAAACCCGCTACGGGCATGGAAAATGCTGAAGAAGTTGTAACGGGGGCTCCCTCTGGGAAGATGGATCCCGAGGTTGCGACCGCACCGAAGTATTCTTTCAGAAGTAAAGATAAGGATAATCAACAGTAGAGTTGAAAAAATAAACGGTAAAACTTAATATCGTTAAGCCACAGCTTTACTTAATTAAGTCCTGATCTCGAGAGGTAGTTGATTGCCAGAGTAGAGGAGAACTCGCATATACTTAAGTAGGTTTGGTATGCTGCCAGTTACTCCCCATCACTACTCTGCATTCGCAAGCACCCAACTCCCGTGGGCTGTCTAGCCAACCTCTACGGATCGGACCAAAGATCCTCCGTAGCAAACTAGACTACTCCGTGGATTTCTAACATCAACCCGATAGAAGTGTTTTAGCCGCTGCATCTCCATTACAGCCGCAGGAGTAAAAACTCTTCATATCGCGGACATGTCAGTGGCGAGCTGACATGCCCGAGCGGATGTTATACCAAATGTGGAACTCTCTACCCATATACACTTAGTCTTCTACAAGCATTCGCAGCCCCTGAACATCTATCCGGTTCTACTCATTTCTATATCATTCCGGATGATAGCCACGTAGCTCCCTCGACAGACCCCTTCGGAGGTTGACTACCAATAGGCGCTACCCACAGTCAACCCTCCTAGAAGTGAGTCTTATCGTGACCTTAGACTAGTGTCTTAGAGTCCTTAATGATTCTCCAATACTATTACACTTTCGGGGCAACGGACTTCGGTTACCTCGCCTACTGGCCTCCGGTAACCTGTAACGAGACTCCGCTGATTACTATTACAAGTAGCCAAACCTACACCCATACCGGAGTCAAGAGACTACCGCGGTAGGGCTGGCGGTAGACTTAGGTCTACCAGGAGGAGGTACCAGTGGTTAGGTACCTCAGTCGGGCATACTAGGCCATACCAAAGGTACATAGGTCCTAGTAATGGTTGGGAGTTACCCTACTCTGTAGGGTAACCCAAGTAGTCAATTTGGGAGTTACACTGAATTACTCGACGGAGAGTCCAGGTAAAGTTACCCTACCTTCGGACTAGGGTTACCCTGCCTTGGGCCACGGGTTACCCTGCTATGGAGTCAAGTTACCCTACCTTGAAAGTAACTTGTTACGCAGGACTTCGGGGGAAGTTACCAGATTGTTTGTCACGCGAAACTACATAGGGTGTTCGATTCTCAGGTTGTGCGGATCACTCCAGTACAACCAGTTGAGCCCCGAACAAGCTGTAACTTGGACGTGTGGTTGCTAACACCCCCCTCCGGCCCGGTTATAAGTCCCTAGCGTCATGGGCTAAAGCCTGAAGAGATGCTGTAAGTCTAGCAAATGTCTCCAAGTGGAGATGTTGCCGTAACTCCGTATGCGCTCAGGCCGTCCGTCCGACCGGAGGCTGTCCGCAGGAAATATGAGGAGGAAGAGGAGAACCTGGAGAATAGCCTCCAGGTGGTTTCGTGTAAAACGGACCAAAACTGACGGAGTAATACTGCTTTGAAGTCAATAGTAGTATGTGAGGTTACCGGAGGCCAGTAGGCGAGGTAACCGAAGTCCGTTGCCCCGAAAGTGTAATAGTATTGGAGAATCGTTAAGGGCTCTAAGACACTAGTCTGAGGTCACGATAAGACTTACTTCTAGGAGGGTTGACTGTGGGTAGCGCCTATTGGTAGTCAACCTCCTAAGGGGTCTATCGGGGGAGCTACGTGGCTATCATCCGGAATGATATAGAAATGAGTAGAACCGGATAGATGTTCAGGGGCTGCGAATGCTTGTAGAAGACTAAGTGTATATGGGTAGAGAGTTCCATATTTGGTATAACATCCACTCGGGCATGTCAGCTCGCCACTGACATGACCGCGATATGAAGAGTTTTTACTCCTGCGGCTGTAATGGAGATGCAGCGGCTAAAACACTTCTGTCGGGTTGATGTTAGAACACCACCGAGTGGTGTAGTTCGCTACGGAGGATCTTTGGTCCGATCCGTAGAGGTTGGCTAGACAGCCCACGGGAGTTGGGTGCTCACGAACGCAGGGTAGTGATGGGGAGTAACTGGCAGCATACCAAAACCTACTTAAGTATATGCGAGTTCTCCTCTACTCTGGCAATCAACTACCTCTCGAGATCGGGACTTAATTGAGTAAAGCTGTGGCTTAACGATATTAAGTTTTACCGTTTATTTTTTCAACTCTACTGTTGATTATCTTTATCTTTATTTCTGAAAGAATACTTCGGTGCGGTCGCAACCTCGGGATCCATCTTCCCAGAGGGAGCCCCCGTTACATAACCTCACATACTACTCTTGACTTCAAAGCATTATTACTCCGCCAGTTTTGGTCCGTTTTACACGAAACCACCTGGAGGCTATTCTCCAGGTTCTCCTCTTCCCCCTCGTATATCCTGCGGACAGCTTCCGGTCGGACGGACGGCGTCAGCGCATACGGAGTTACGGCAACATCTCCACTTGGAGACTTTTGCTAGACTTACAGCAACTCTTCAGGCTGTAGCCCATGACGCCAGGGACTTATAACGGGGCCGGAGGGGGGTGTTAGCAACCACACCTCCAAGTTACAGCTTGTTCGGAGCTCAACTGGTTGTGCCGGAGTGATCCGCACAACCTGAGAATCGAACACCCTATGTAGTTTCGCGTGACAAACAATCTAGTAACTTCCCCCGAAGTCCTGCGTAACAAGTTACTTTCAAGGTAGGGTAACTTGACTCCATAGCAGGGTAACCCTTAGCCCATGGCAGGGTAACTCTAGTCCAAAGGTAGGGTAACTTTACCTGGACTCTCCGTCGAGTAATTCAGGGTAACTCCCAAATTAACTACTTGGGTTACCCTACAGAGTAGGGTAACCCCCAACCATTACTAGGACCTATGTACCTTTGGTATGGCCTAGCATGCCCGACTGAGGTACCTAACCACCGGTACCTCCACCTGGTAGACCTAAGTCTACCGCCAGCCCTACCGCGGTAGTCTCTTGACTCCGGTATGGGTATAGGTTTGGCTACTTGTAATAGTACTCAGTGGAGTCTCGTTACAGAAGTACTCGAATAGTTTCATCCAGAAAACCCAGACATGCCAGGGCAGGAAGACGTAAGACGAGGAGGAAAAGGTTTGCCTATGTTGGATAAGCAAACGCTGGAAGGTTTTTTACCGTGACCATATCCGGTCATAAAGGGAATTTTGTTAAATAAGATATAACTAAGAAAGGTGCTTGAGGCGAGACCTTGTAGGAGGGAGCTCATTTGTAACGTGTTCGCTAGGTGCTAATCACGTTTCAGGAGGTGTACGATAGTTGACAGGTGGCCTGCTCTTCCGGAGAGGAGGCGAGAGCTGTATGAACTAAAGGAGGCTTCGCAGGTGTACTGGAGAAACTAAAGAGTAACTGTTCAACCAAGTATATTGAAATACCGTCTGTCGAAGTCTGCCCTTTCCATCGTGGAATAGGACGGACTTTAAATACACAAATCTGTTCATGTCTAGCATGAACGAAACTAAACAAAGGTATCAAGCGATACACTTTGGTAAAACAACCTAAGTATCAAATCGATACTTAAAACAACACATAAAACAAACTAAGTATCAAACCGATACTTCAAACAACCCAAGTATCAAAGCGATACTTAAAACAAAACATAAAACAATCTAAGTATCAAAGCGATACTTCAAACAACCGAAGTATCAAAACGATACTTAAAACAAAACATAAAACAAAACTAAGTATCAAAGCGATACTTCAAACAACCGAAGTATCAAAACGATACTTAAAACAAAACATAAAACAAAACTAAGTATCAAAGCGATACTTCAAACAACCGAAGTATCAAAACGATACTTAAAACAAAACATAAAACAAAACTAAGTATCAAAACGATACTTCAAACAACCCAAGTATTAAAGCGATACTTAAAACAAAACATAAAACAAAAACCCTTAACCGAGTACCAGTACCGGTTACATTCCCCAAAACAAAACAACTGTTTAAACAAAATCAAGCGTCAATAGTCCTGAAAATTAGAGTCCTCAGAAGGCTCGAAAAACTCGCTTTCTGCTAACATCCAATTATCGGCATTGAGTCACCAAACACAAGTAAAAGCCTTAATATAACAGCGGGACTCAAAGAAAGATAAATCACAATAGTCACGAATACCAGATTCGCGGTCAGCTTCCACCCATGCTTCATTGCAATCAGGACAGTAGTCTACCCATAGGATAGCGAAGTAGTCTTCAGGTTGGATAACATCGCGGTTCAACAACAGTCGAACAAGCTGTTGTCGCTGCCTCACATTGAGCTCCTCATAGTTTGACATCGTTAAGGTATTCGGATGGTGGCGATTCAGATGAAGTCATCCAGAGCCTGCTCCATGGTTTGGTTCTCTTCATCGCTGCTTTCAAATTCGGACTCAAAGTGCGGCGCCCAGAATCCATCTCGGGCCTCGAGTTCCTTGTGCCATCGTTCTGTTTCTGGCACAGTTGGTGACCAGTACATGGTGATATAGTTGATGGTCGGTGGTAGGGAGTTGTCAGGCATGTTCGCTTCCCACCATTCATTCACTATATCCATAGCGTGCTCCAGTCCTTCTAACGGCTCCCAGCTGTTCTCACTTGTAGGATATCCTTTCCATTTGACGAGGAACTGATCATTTCCATGCCAAAGGCGGTGGTCTTGGATTTCTTCAACTTCCCATTCCTCTTTCTTGTCAATGGTGATGGGAGCGGGGCGAGAGTCAATTCGTCCAGGGAACTTAGAGTCGTCATTAGGGTAGAATCGTTTAACAGAGGAGGCATGGAAGGTGGCAGTGGGGCTGCGGTACATGCGTCCATCCATCTGGACAGTACAGTTTTCGGTGTGCTCATCGAAAGCGAGAACCTTAAAGGGTCCTCTCCAGCGTGGTTGAAGCTTCTTGCTTCGCCCGGCGGTGGAGATGAACATGCTTCCGTTAACCATAAGCATATCGCGAACAGGAATAGGTACATGTTTGCGTCTTCGCTTCTGTGCGGTAGCGGTGCTTCGGAATCGTGCAGCTTTGATAGCTTGGAAAGCGTCATTGCATATTGCCTGGTGCCGGTTGAGGTGATCATCAGAGTCGGGGATTGAGGAGTTCTTGAAATGAGTGGTAGGTAGGAGGGGGTATTGTCGGCCAAAGACTGCTTTGTATGGTGACATACCAAGGGTATCGGAGTATCCGGCATTCAGGTATGCTGCAAGCTCGACAAGGGCGGGTTCCCAATTGGTCTGTCGTTCATTGATAAGATTCCGAATTCCGGTTTTCACTTCCCTGATCTTGTGTTCAGCTTGACCATTAGTTTCATGGTGTCCAGGAGCGGCCATGATGTGGTTAATTCCTAGAGAGGTGAGGGTCTGTTTCCAGAATCGAGAGGTAAAGCGGGAGTCAGCATCGCTGACAATAGACAGAGGGTATCCATGGGGTGTAAAGAGGTTTCGCTGGAGGATGTTCCATGTATCCTTGGAGGTGTCGGTAGTCTTCATAGGCTGTAGCCATGTATATCCGGAGAATCGGTCAACAGCTACCAGAATGGTATCATATCCGGCGGATTTGTTTAATGGTCCTGCAAAGTCAATAGCAAAGGACTCAAAAACCTCCGAGGGTAGTTGGAGAGTTTGAGCTCTTCCTTCAGGTAACTGAGTACGTTCCTTATTCACCTGGCAGAGTTCACATTGCTTAATGAAATCTCGGAAGTTCTGTCGCATTTCTGGCCAATACATATATTCACAGGCATAACGGAGGTTTCGATCTGCACTATGGTGTCCTTTGTTATGGATTTCGGAAATGACATATTCTCTGCTTGTCGTGCCATTGAACATGTGGCCCTTTGGTATGTAAAGGCATTGGTAACCGTACCGAGTAGCGGTATAGACCATTCCATCGGATACCTGGTAGGTTGAGAGATCCCCATGCTTGGTGCTATCTAGAGCTTTGAAGTAGATTGGGTCGTGGCATTATCCCTTGATTATTTGACTTCGGAAGGCGGTGGTGAGTTCATCTGTGGTAGTTATGACATCGCGTTCATCTTCGATAAGAGATCCCCTAGACGGCTCGATTGGTGCTTCTTCTTCTTCTTCAAAGGTTTTATAAAGTTGGCAGCGGTGTTCAGGAATAGTGGGAGGCTGTAACGGGGGCTCCCTCTGGGAAGATGGATCCCGAGGTTGCGACCGCACCGAAGTATTCTTTCAGAAGTAAAGATAAAGATAATCAACAGTAGAGTTGAAAAAATAAACGGTAAAACTTAATATCGTTAAGCCACAGCTTTACTCAATTAAGTCCTGATCTCGAGAGGTAGTTGATTGCCAGAGTAGAGGAGAACTCGCATATACTTAAGTAGGTTTTGGTATGCTGCCAGTTACTCCCCATCACTACCCTGCGTTCGTGAGCACCCAACTCCCATGGGCTGTCTAGCCAACCTCTACGGATCGGACCAAAGATCCTCCGTAGCGAACTAGACTACTCCGTGGATTTCTAACATCAACCCGACAGAAGTGTTTTAGCCGCTGCATCTCCATTACAGCCGCAGGAGTAAAAACTCTTCATATCGCGGTCATGTCAGTGGCGAGCTGACATGCCCGAGCGGATGTTATACCAAATATGGAACTCTCTACCCATATACACTTAGTCTTCTACAAGCATTCACAGCCCCTGAACATCTATCCGGTTCTACTCATTTCTATATCATTCCGGATGATAGCCACGTAGCTTCCCCGATAGACCCCTTCGGAGGTTGACTACCAATAGGCGCTACCCACAGTCAACTCTCCTAGAAGTAAGTCTTATCGTGACCTTAGACTAGTGTCTTAGAGTCCTTAATGATTCTCCAATACTATTACTCTTTCGGGGCAATGGACTTCGGTTACCTCGCCTACTGGCCTCCGGTAACCTCATATACTACTCTTGACTTCAAAGCAGTATAACTCCGTCAGCTTTGGTCCGTTTTACACGAAACCACCTGGAGGCTATTCTCCAGGTTCTCCTCTTCCCCCTCATATATCCTGCGGACAGCTTCCGGTCGGATAGACGGCGTGAGCGCATACGGAGTTACGGCAACATCTCCACTTGGAGACTTCTGCTAGACTTACAGCAACTCTTCAGGCTGTAGCCCATGACGCTAGGGTCTTATAACGGGGCCGGAGGGGGGTGTTAGCAACCACACCTCCAAGTTACAGCTTGTTCGGAGCTCAACTGGTTGTGCGGGAGTGATCCGCACAACCTGAGAATCGAACACCAAATGTAGTTTCACGTGACAAACAATCTAGTAACTTCCCCCGAAGTCCTACGTAACAAGTTACTTTCAAGGTAGGGTAACTTGACTCCATAGCAGGGTAACCCGTGGCCCAAGGCAGGGTAACCCTAGTCCGAAGGTAGGGTAACTGTACCCCGAGTTACCCTACAGAGTAGGGTAACTTTACCTAGACTCTCTGTCGAGTAATTCAGGGTAACTGCCAAATTGACTGCTTGAGTTACCCTACAGAGTAGGGTAACCCCCAACCATTACTAGGACCTATGTACCTTTGGTATGGCCTAGCATGCCCGCCTGAGGTACCTAACCACCGGTACCTCCACCTCGTAGACCTAAGTCTACCGCCAGCCCTACCGCGGTAGTCTCTTGACTCCGGTATGGGTATATGTTTGGCTACTTGTAATAGTACTCAGTGGAGTCTCGTTACAGATACTTCAAACAAACCAAGTATCAAAGCGATACTTAAAACAAAACATAAAACAAACTAAGTATGAAATCGATACTTCAAACAAACTAAGTGTTAGGCGGAAGCCGACTCTGAATATTTGTCGAGAAGACATAGGCCTGAATCTTTCCTAATAGACAGAGATTTGTCTAGGAAGGCTCGGTGTCGTTCTCTTCGTTAATAACTACTAAGAACTAACTTAATCGATAGAGGAAATATTTTTATAACGATTCCTAGGTAAATCAATGTTATATTGTTAAGGTCTCTTCTCCATTCCTTGATAATATCTAAAAGCTTAGGAGGCACTTCGATATTTATATCCCGCGTCTGAGTGTTCGCAGACTACATCTAATCCTCCTATAACTAAGTACCTATCCAAGATTATACGCTAACGTCTCCTAGTCTTAACAAGTGCCAACACTCTTTGACCCTGAACTCTCACACACCATCTTTATTCTCATAAATTCTTTTCCGTCTATTGGTAGGGTGCGTGATTATCTTCGAATGACCGGTCTTCGATTTATAGAGACGAGTAGACTCCTGTCTGAAACTGCAGTCGTCTTGACTATCGTTCCAATAGTCTCTTCCAATTTCACATAGTGGCCAGCGTATGTGTCCGGTACTTATGCATAACGCAGGCTATATAGACAGTGCGCCAACACTCATAAGTCTACCGCCTACTAGGTCTTCTGAGTCTAAGCAGCTTTCCCTCGGTCTGCCTCCCCTCAAAGAGAATCACCTCTCGAGGGATCCCGTTTCCAGGACCAACCAACATACAGCAGCCTTCAGATAGGTATTGGTGTCATATCTATCCCCTATGGCCTCTGTGGCACTGTAGGAGTAGTTGCGGATTTTCGAACCGAAAACATCCTGTCACTTTCGGCCCATAGTTAGGATGCCTAACTTTGAAGCCTAGTAACTCAATGCGCCTGCGACGGATTTCCTCCGTTCCACTTCTCAGAGGTACCTAGAGGTGCCCTCCTATATAACCTGTGAACAGCTTCCGGTCGGACAGTGTAACGGGTGCTCACTCTGGGAAGATGGATCCCGAGGTTGCGACCGCACCGAAGTATTCTTTCAGAAGTAAAGATAAAGATAATCAACAGTAGAGTTGAAAAAATAAACGGTAAAACTTAATATCGTTAAGCCACAGCTTTACTCAATTAAGTCCTGATCTCGAGAGGTAGTTGATTGCCAGAGTAGAGGAGAACTTGCATATACTTAAGTAGGTTTTGGTATGCTGCCAGTTACTCCCCATCACTACTCTGCGTTCGCAAGCACCCAACTCCCGTGGGCTGTCTAGCCAACCTCTACGGGTCGGACCAACGATCCTCCGTAGCGAACTAGACCACTCGGT
This sequence comes from Tuber indicum, assembly GCA_006112555.1. NCBI lineage: Eukaryota > Fungi > Ascomycota > Pezizomycetes > Pezizales > Tuberaceae > Tuber > Tuber indicum. Next base: position 9,016 of record VBSK01000259.1, on the reverse strand, counting down.
GGTGTTCTAACATCTGCCCGATAGAAGTGTTTTAGCCGCTGCATCTCCAATGCAGCCGCAGGAGTAAAAACTCTTCATATCGTGGTCATGTCAGTGGCGAGCTGTCATGCCCGAGCGGATGTTATACCAAATATGGAACTCTCTACCCATATACACTTAGTCTTCTACAAGCATTCGCAGCCCCTGAACATCTATCCGGTTCTACTCATTTCTATATCATTCCGGATGATAGCCACGTAGCTCCCCCGATAGACCCCTTCGGAGGTTGACTACCAATAGGCGCTACCCACAGTCAACTCTCCTAGAAGTAGGTCATGTCGTGGCCTCAGACTAGTGTCTTAGAGTCCTTAACGATTTTCCAATACTATTACTCTTTCGGGGCAACGGACTTCGGTTACCTTGCCTACTGGCCTCCGGTAACCTCACATACTACCCTTGACTTCAAAGCAGTATTACTCCGTCAGTTTTGGTCCGTTTTACACGAAACCACCTGGAGGCTATTCTCCAGGTTCACCTCCTCCCCCTCATATATCCTGCGGACAGCTTCCGGTCGGACGGACGGCGTGAGCGCATACGGAGTTACGGCAACATCTCCACTTGGAGACTTTTGCTAGACTTACAGCAACTCTTCAGGCTGTAGCCCATGACGCTAGGGACTTATAACGGGGCCGGAGGGGGGTGTTAGCAACCACACCTCCAAGTTACAGCTTGTTCGGAGCTCAACTGGTTGTGCGGGAGTGATCCGCACAACCTGAGAATCGAACACCCTATGTAGTTTCGCGTGACAAACAATCTAGTAACTTCCCCCGAAGTCCTGCGTAACAAGTTACTTTCAAGGTAGAGTAACTTGACTCCATAGCAGGGTAACCCGTGGCCCAAGGCAGGGTAACCCTAGTCCGAAGGTAGGGTAACTGTACCCCGAGTTACCCTACAGAGTAGGGTAACTTTACCTGGACTCTCCGTCGAGTAATTCAGGGTAACTCCCAAATTGACTACTTGGGTTACCCTACAGAGTAGGGTAACCCCCAACCATTACTAGGACCTATGTACCTTTGGTATGGCCTAGCATGCCCGACTGAGGTACCTAACCACCGGTACCTCCACCTGGTAGACCTAAGTCTACCGCCAGCCCTACCGCGGTAGTCTCTTGACTCCGGTATGGGTGTAGGTTTGGCTACTTGTAATAGTACTCAGTGGAGTCTCGTTACATCACTCCCCTCTTCTATAAGGCTCGACCCGAGCCGATCTAACGACATCTCTTATTTCCGCTACTCGGTACATCTACAACTCTATGGTCCCTAGGTTTGATAGATAGCTTTTGTGGAAATCGCTTAAGGCTTGTATACCGGTTCCTTCCAGCATCTCAAACGGCTCCCAAGAATTTTCTTCAGGTCCATAGCCATCCCACGATATCAGGTACTGGACAAACCGATGAGGGAACTTCTGTTTAACTCCTCCATACCACCGGCTGTCTAACACTCCCGAGATAACATAACTTGGCTCGTCTTCCACTATGTCAGGGATAGGGATGTCTTTAACCCTTCTCCCGGTCTGATCCTCTCGGTAGGGCTCTAATAACCCAACGTTGAATACCGGGTGGATAGACCAACGCGCAGGCAACTGGAGTTCATATGCCCTAGTACCAACACGTCGCTTGACCACAAAGGGACCAAACATTCGGTGGTCTAGTTTCTCCATAGGCCTCTTTGTACGGATATTCTTGCGATTCAGCATTACCCGATCAGCCTTTATAGCTCTGCCCTCTTCGACATCTTCTAGTGTGGCATATTCTGGAGATGGTAATCGTTTCTTGTCATGCCATTTCCGTTGCCTCTCTTGAGCACTTTGTAATGTTTCCCGTATGTCTTGCCATGTACCCTCCCAATCCTTTACTAACAGCTCCGTACTTGGATGAATCCCCTTATTGTCAGGAACAATTCCAGACCAGTTTGTCCTCGGAGAAAATCCATAGTTAATCTCAAAAGGAGATAACCTGGTTGACTCGGAGGTGGATGTATTATAGGCATACTCCGCTAACGGTAGTAGCGAAACCCAATCATCCTGCTGGTAGGTACAATAACTCCTTAGGTATTGTTCCAGTGTCTGGTTCACCCGCTCAGTCTGGCCGTCGGTCTCGGGATGGAACGCGGTAGAGACATTGAGCTTCACCTCAAGTAGTCCCATTAAGCTAACCCAAAACTTAGAAGTAAATCGAGTATCCCGATCAGAGATAATCGATTCTGGGAGTCCATGCAGTCTCCAGATCTCTTTGAGAAATATAAGAGCAAGTTCCTTGATAGGTACCTCCGTAGCGAGGGGGATGAAATGCGCCATTTTTGAGAATCTATCAACAATGACCCAGATCTTCGTAAAACCCTCGGATTCTGGTAACGCCACAATGAAGTCCATTGATATTGCGTTCCATGGCCTCATAGGAACATCTATAGGTTCTAAGAGCCCAAACTTCTTATGTCTAACTGTCTTTACCCTTTGACAGGTGTCGCAAGACCGAACATAGTCTTCGATATAGGCCTCCATCTTAGGCCAGTAGAAGTTGGCTTTAACCTTCCCTATTGTCTTATAAGTCCCGAAGTGTCCAGCTAGACGGGAATCATGTTCCGCTTGCATGATCCGTTCCTTTAGCCCTTGATCCTCCGGTATGTACCATCGCTTCTTATAAAGTAGGAAGTCCTTCTCTAATGAGAAATTAGGGTCAACCTTCTTGTCCTTTTGGACAATGGACTTGTAAATACTTTGGTAAGTATTGTCCTTTGCTATAGCGACCTTCATGTCATCAAGCATTCCGGACTTCAACCGGAAGCCTTGGCACAGTTGCAACAACTGTGGTCGCAAGATGTCCCGCTCCTGACTATCCAAATACTGTCCCGGACGGAAAAACATCTGTTCCTGACCCAATTTCGCAGAATTACTCCCCCCTTCAGGGCGGTACTCCGAACGCCTCGATAACGCATCAGCCTTTCCATTAAGGCGCCCTTCCCGATAGACAACCTTAAAATTAAATGGTTGAAGGAATTCCGCCCAGCGATGTTGTCGGCGATTCAGTATCTTAGTACTATTAAAGTACTCCAAATTCTTATGATCAGTATAAATAGTTATCTGATCCGATACTGAGCGCAAGAGATGATCCCATTCTTTGAATGCTGCAACAATTGCGGACATCTCTTTATCATGCACATCATAATTTATCTCAGCTGGCGAGAATTTCCGACTATGGTAGGCTATCGGATGCCATCTACCATCTTCGCATAACTGTGACAGTATAGCACCCAATGCAAAATCACTAGCATCGGTTTCCAACTTGGTTAACCGTTCCGGATCAAAGTGGGCTAGGATGGGGCTTGCAATGAACATCGCTTTCAGGCGACTAAAGGCTTCATCGTGCCTTGGGCCCCATTCCCATTTGGTATCCTTCTTCGTTAAGTCAGTTAACGGCTTTGTTATCTTACTAAAGCCCTCTATAAACCGACGGTAGAAGTTTGCAAATCCCAAAAAGCTTTGAACGTCAACAACTGTCTTTGGTGGAGTCCAAACTTCAATTGACTTCACCTTTTCCGTGGTCATCATAATACCACGATCGGATATACGGTATCCCAAGAATTCTACCTCTCTTTGATGGAATGTAGATTTCTTAATGCTTACACAAAGCCTAGCCTTGCGCAGTCTTTCCATAACTCGCCTAACGAGTGAGACATGTTCTTCGATGGTCTCTGAGTATATTAGGATGTCATCTATATAGGCGATGACTCCTTCGTCTAATAAATCATGAAAGATTTTATTTATCATACTCTGGAAAGTAGATGGAGCATTGCATAAGCCAAACGGCATTACCGTATATTCATACAACCCATAACGACAGCGAAATGCTGTCTTCCATTCTTCTCCTTCTGCCATTCGGAGGAGATAATAGCCATTCTTCAAGTCCAACTTAGTGAAGACAGTGGCTTTTCCAAGTCTATCACGCAGCTCATTCATCAGTGGTAAAGGATATTTATTCTTCACCGTAATCTTGTTAAGCCCTCGGTAATCAATACATAACCTCAATGACCCATCAGGTTTGGGTACAAAGAGGATTGGGGCTGCGGCAGGGGAACTAGATCTCCGTATCTTTCCCGTTGCCAGCATCTCATTGAGATACTCCCTCAGAATCTTGAGCTCGTTTTCAGACAATGGATATATAGGACCAAAGGGAGGTGCTGTCTCAGGCATTAACTCGATCTTGTGATCATACTCTGAGTGCTCTGGTAACGCATCTATCCTTTGTTGGCTAAATATATCGCCATAGTCCTTATATTCGGGGAGGAGACTTAGGGCAATGTCTTTCCCGTCTTCTCCTGTGAACTGGGCATATCCAAGAAGATATACCTGAGCTTGGTCTTCTGCCAATAGCTCTTCTTCGGTTATAAATTCTAACCGTCTCTGGCCCACAAGGCATCTAGCCTTACACAATACAGACCTCCAAGTGAAGCTGCGTGTTTCCCAGTCTATGTCGGGATTATGTTCATGGAGCCATGACATTGGAAGATAACCATCAATCTTCTTATCGGACATGTCCGCCAGTTCAAATCTCATGTCATTGACATGATCGCCAATACGCATCTTCAGGGTCTTAGTGTAATGAAGCCCTGAGTTAGGAATGTCATTCCCGCTAGCATCCTTTATTGGAGCAGCAACCTTTCTCCGCACACAAGGAACTTGTGTTTCCTTAGCCCATCGTGTGCTAAGCACTGCGCCAGTAGCGCCACTATCCAACAATAACACAGCCTCGGCTGCACTGTCTCTCGCGCCACAACGCCATTCTAGTCTAACTCGAACTCGGATAGACTTTATATGTTTTGGGGGGCCTGAAAGCCGCGCCTTCTTTCTTGAGTTTTCTTTTAGAAGCATGTTTAACGGAGTCTCTTGCCTTTCGACACAAGAGTGGCCACAACGGGTCAAAATGTTAAGGTTTCAAATCACGGTATATCAATAGCTAGGTGTTTACTATCACGCCAGCATGATTTCGGGTACTGAACCCTCCTCAGGTAAACTTGATAACAAAATTTCATTGCTCGAATCAAGGCCTGCTTGATGTGAAAAGAACTAGTCTAACAAAAGAAAACAATTTCGCTTCCAATACTAAGGAAATAATCCATCGAAGTAAGGAAATGATATATTCCCGCAGTAACATAACAAGAATACAAAGGAGAAATAAACCAAGACAAACACCCAAAGAGAATTCCCGTGCCAACCCAAATCCTCCACCTGCCTCGTTCCTTCGCAGACCGCTGCGGCCCAGAACATCTAAGAGGCCTGGTCAGTCTATGTATTGACTGCAGGATTTCTCGGGGCATGCTTACTCTCGGAGCCCTTCACATAACTTCCTAGAGTTATGTCAGTGTCTTGTTATTTCGCTGCAAGGAAAGGAACTTACCTATTCCTCAGCATCCGTATCAACCTCCATAATCTCGGGAGATGACTTTCGGATTTCCAATAACTTCTTTGAAGGTGGTGCTTCGATGCGACGGACTTTGTTGTTTGATGCTTCATTGACTTCTGCATCTTCAGCCTTCCTCTTTTTGGTTATCGCTTTAACCCCTTTGGCTGAACTAACAACAGGGTCGGTGGAGAAACATTTCCGCCAAAAGTGACCCGGTTTTCCACATCGTGTGCACTGCGACTCCTTCTTGCGCTTATCGATAAGCGTAGACGGGATATTCTTATGGGCATTAGCATGCTCAGAATTCCCTTGCTTCTGGGATGTACCCGCAGAAGATAAGGAGCGCCTAGGGTTGGGCTTACCCGAACCCTTTTCCTTCCGTTTCGGTTGTTTCCTCGAGGTTGACAACCTCTCCTCGCTCTTGCCCTGGTTATCACTTCGGCTTTTCGTAACTGTCTCGCTGAAAGTGATATTGTCTTGGAGGGCGTGGCCCGTCTTCCGCAGAAGGTCCATGTACTCGGACACATCGGTAGGATGAGGTGTCTTTTGTGCCCAGACATTCCGTAGTTGGGATGTCATTGTCATCCGGATCTTGTCTTTGATCATCGTAGGGTCCGTATAACCCAATTGGACAATCAGATCCATTACCGAGTCTAAGTACTGGTCAACCTGACCAGGCTTCATCTGCAGCTTCGTCCACTCGCTTAGAGCGCGGTCCCGATCAACATGGGCACCGAAACTTGCCATTAGCCGTTTCCTAAATCCTTCCCATGTACGAAACTCATGGTTGGGGTCAAACGGCATACCCACCCGGCGTGCACCGTCCTCGCTGACGTACCGGTGTAGGCCCATGTACCAAGTTTTGGCAGTGCCTTGAAGAAGAGGGATAACCAAGCTGATTTTGTCCATATCTTCCGTGACTGATTCTCGGAAGTATTCGAACTTGATTTCCACATCGCTAATGAACCGCTGGGTATCGGTTGTATCTCCTTTGAAGGGAGTTACATCACCTAACTTCGCGGGCTTTCTTGGCTTTCCCCCTGAAGGGGTGGAGTTACCGGCTGGCTGACTAGCTCCAGCTGCCCCACTCATCTGCAAGAAAGCTCGTAGCAACCTTCGTGCTCCGCGGTCATAGCGTCTCTTCTTTTTCTCGCTCCAGTTTGGCTTCCGCCTCCCCAGAAACTCAGAGAAATCGGGTATGGAGTCGGCATCATCGTCATCACTGCTACTGGAGGAACTGGAATCACCCGGGTTTCCGCCAGCACCAACGTTTCCGCCAGGCGGGAGTTGATCTCCGCCGCCACCGGCATTTCTGCCAGGGCCTCCAGAGGGTCTATCATACCCGTCAAAGGAGTCCTCCCTTTCCCCTTGTCTGTCCTCTTGGGGAACCACCCCCGAACGAGACAAAGGCATGGGAGTTGGGTCTGGTAATGGGACAGCTGCCGAAGAACTCGGAGTAACCCCATACCGACCCTGAACAAACTGCTGGAATTCCAGACAGCTTTCCGGCATTGCCGGAGGTCCCACGTGCAACCGTGAACCACAATAAGAACATTTGGGCTTTTTCATCTTCGAACCTACTTCCTCAGGCTTCCGGTACACTTGACTCGAACGACTGTTAGGACAGTTGAGTGCATGTGCGGCCTTTGGAAAGTGAGGTCCTCCCACGACCGTACAACCAGTGTAACAGAAGGCCGTAACCCCCGGCGACAAAGGCCTTCGGACCCGTTCTTTCTCCGGAGCACCCCACATACCCCATTCACCCCCGGACTTGTTATATTGTCCTTGCCTAAGTTTGTCAAAAAACTCATTTGTATCAGTAGGTTTCCTGGGCGCACCAGGTAACTTAGGCATGGAAGGCATGGGAGGCAGGGGAGCAGGTTCAATGATAACAGGAGCTTGTCCTGGCTTTGGGAGAGGTGTATTCACAGCCGCCTGGTAAGGTCGGTCTGGCACAGGGACATTGGTAGAGGGGGTGTCGGGGTATCAGTAGCTCCTGTCAAGTCTACCTGATCCCGACCAGGTTGCGGAGGTGGAGGAGGGACTCTGGACTTATCCACCCTATGACCACTATCGCCCGGACGAGAGCCGTGTAGCAGGGCTCGGAGTCCGTCGGTTTCTCCTTTGAGATACCGGGGCGAGTGCTTCTTCGAGCTGTTCGTGGAAGGGGGAACGACGAGGAGAGACTAGAGCTCGTGGCTGTTGACCCGCTATCTGTACTCCTAATTCAGTCAAGTATGCCTGATATGAGGGATTGGTCAACATAGCGGTTAGGGTTTCCGCAAAGTTGACCGCGGGACGCTTCTCCATCGGAGGTGCCACTGTCATGATCGTATCATTGTCATGATCAATCTGATGCCCTGTACGGGCAGCCTCTTCCAACGCCGCTATCCTCTTGGCTAGCGCACGTGTGTCACTAATTTGCCGTATAAACAACTTCTGTTGTTTCCGCATCCACTCCGTAGCCGCCGTAACCATCTCTATTTTAAACTTAGTCTGCGCCTGCTCATTCCAGTATTGCATCTGGCTTTGAGCTTCCTTCATCTGTTTTGTAACTTCAAGAAGGATGTAGGGTTCCATGACTTCCCTAGTAAAATCCGCAAGACTAAACCCTTGACCTTGCCTTTCTGGCACTACCGGAATCGCAAGCTTCTGCTGTGGTAAACGATTCGAATAACCGCGCAGGGTCTTCGACCACAATTTCCTCGGCATCGTCGGGAAGGTCGATATTGGTAGCATTAAGGACAAGTTCAATGGGTTCCCAACCAAGGCCTTTGGCATCCGCAAATGCTTCACGCCGCATATGCCATTGGTGGGCTGCCGCGCGCGGCAGGATCGAAGTGACCGGCTTGGTTCGACATAGTAATTCCACCCGATGCTTCTGGTACCAGACCAGCGACTCGTACTCAAACTATGTCAATTCAAGGAGGTCAATACCAACAATTCTCAAGAGTAGGTAGAGTTAAGCGAGGTCTTCGCTTAACGATATACTGTAACGGGGGCTCCCTCTGGGAAGATGGATCCCGAGGATGCGACCGCACCGAAGTATTCTTTCAGAAGATAAAGATAAAGATAATCAACAGTAGAGTTGAAAAAATAAAACGGTAAAACTTAATATCGTTAAGCCACAGCTTTACTCAATTAAGTCCTGATCTCGAGAGGTAGTTGATTGCCAGAGTAGAGGAGAACTCGCATATACTTAAGTAGGTTTTGGTATGCTGCCAGTTACTCCCCATCACTACTCTGCGTTCGCGAGCACCCAACTCCCGTGGGCTGTCTAGCCAACCTCTACGGGTCGGACCAACGATCCTCCGTAGCGAACTAGACCACTCGGTGGTGTTCTAACATCTGCCCGATAGAAGTGTTTTAGCCGCTGCATCTCCAATGCAACCGCAGGAGTAAAAACTCTTCATATCGTGGTCATGCCAGTGGCGAGCTGTCATGCCCGTGCGGATACTATACCAACTATGGAACTCTCTACCATATACACTTAGTCTTCTGCAAGCATTCGCGGCTCCTGAACATCTATCCGGTTCTACTCATTTCCATATCATTCGGAAGATAGCCACGTAGCTCCCC